>OZ020197.1:0-1200000 GCA_963971165.1 Philopedon plagiatum
AGGAAATCTATTTTTCGTTGGAAAATTCCAATTCCCGTAGAGATACGACGAAATGGATGGTTTTTTCGTGTTCTCCGGCATCAAATTGACTAGGAAACAACGCATTTACAGGAAAATCTGAGACCAAAAATTTTGATTTTTTTACAAGGGGGGAGTCTTCTGTATAAATATTTTTTTTTTCAAAATTTTTCAACTCTCAGATTGTCCTGAAATTGAGCTTCCTTGTCAATTTCATACCGGAGAAAACGAAAAACCCCTCCATTTTGTCCTATTTCTTCAGGAAATCTATTTTTCGTTGGAAAATTCCAATTCCCGGAGAGATAAGACGAAATGGATGGTTTTTTCGTGTTCTCCGGCCTCAAATTGACTAGGAAACAACCCATTTTCAGGAAAATCTGAGAACAAAAATTTTGATTTTTTTACAAGGGGGGAGTCTTCTGTATAAATATTTTTTTTTTCAAAATTTTTCAACTCTCAGATTGTCCTGAAATTGAGCTGCCTTGTCAATTTCATACCGGAGAAAACGAAAAACCCCTCCATTTTGTCCTATTTCTTCAGGAAATCTCTTTTTCGTCGGAAAATTCAAATTCCCGAAGAGATACGACGAAATGGATGGTTTTTTCGTGTTCTCCGGCATCAAATTGACTAGGAAACAACCCATTTTCAGGAAAATCTGAGACCAAAAATTTTGATTTTTTTACAAGGGGGGGAGTCTTCTGTATAAATATTTTTTTTTTCAAAATTTTTCAACTCTCAGATTGTCCTGAAATTGAGCTTCCTTGTCAATTTCATACCGGAGAAAACGAAAAACCTCTCCATTTTGTCCTATTTCTTCAGGAAATCTATTTTTCGTTGGAAAATTCCAATTCCCGAAGAGATACGACGAAATGGATGGTTTTTTCGTGTTCTCCGGCATCAAATTGACTTGGAAACAACCCATTTTCAATATTTTTTTTTTCAAAATTTTTCAACTCTCAGATTGTCCTGAAATTGAGCTTCCTTGTCAATTTCATACCGGAGAAAACGAAAAACCTCTCCATTTTGTCCTATTTCTTCAGGAAATCTATTTTTCGTTGGAAAATTCCAATTCCCGAAGAGATACGACGAAATGGATGGTTTTTTCGTGTTCTCCGGCATCAAATTGACTAGGAAACAACCCATTTTCAGGAAAATCTGAGACCAAAAATTTTGATTTTTTTACAAGGGGGGAGTCTTCTGTATAAATATTTTTTTTTTCAAAATTTTTCAACTCTCAGATTGTCCTGAAATTGAGCTTCCTTTCTATTTCATACCGGAGAAAACGAAAAACCCCTCCATTTTGTCCTATTTCTTCAGGAAATCTCTTTTTCGTCGGAAAATTCAAATTTCCGAAGAGATACGACGAAATGGATGGTTTTTTCGTGTTCTCCGGCATCAAATTGACTAGGAAACAACCCATTTTCAGGAAAATCTGAGACCAAAAATTTTGATTTTTTTACAAGGGGGGAGTCTTCTGTATAAATATTTTTTTTTTCAAAATTTTTCAACTCTCAGATTGTCCTGAAATTGAGCTTCCTTGTCAATTTCATACCGGAGAAAACGAAAAACCCCTCCATTTTGTCCTATTTCTTCAGGAAATCTATTTTTCGTTGGAAAATTATAATTACCGAAGAGATACGACGAAATGGATGGTTTTTTCGTGTTCGCCGGCATCAAATTGACTTGGAAACAACCCACTTTCAGGAAAATCTGAGACCAAAAATTTTGATTTTTTTACAAGGGGGGAGTCTTCTGTATAAATATTTTTTTTTTCAAAATTTTTCAACTCTCAGATTGTCCTGAAATTGAGCTTCCTTGTCAATTTCATACCGGAGAAAACGAAAAACCCCTCCATTTTGTCCTATTTCTTCAGGAAATCTATTTTTCGTTGGAAAATTCCAATTCCCGAAGAGATACGACGAAATGGATGGTTTTTTCGTGTTCTCCGGCATCAAATTGACTTGGAAACAACCCATTTTCAGGAAAATCTGAGACCAAAAATTTTGATTTTTTTACAAGGGGGGAGTCTTCTGTATAAATATTTTTTTTTTCAAAATTTTTCAACTCTCAGATTGTCCTGAAATTGAGCTGCCTTGTCAATTTCATACCGGAGAAAACGAAAAACCCCTCTATTTTGTCCTATTTCTTCAGGAAATCTATTTTTCGTCGGAAAATTCAAATTCCCGAAGAGATACGACGAAATGGATGGTTTTTTCGTGTTCTCCGGCATCAAATTGACTAGGAAACAACCCATTTTCAGGAAAATCTGAGACCACAAATTTTGATTTTTTTACAAGGGGGGAGTCTTCTGTATAAATATTTTTTTTTTCAAAATTTTTCAACTCTCAGATTGTCCTGAAATTGAGCTTCCTTGTCAATTTCATACCGGAGAAAACGAAAAACAACTCCATTTTGTCCTATTTCTTCAGGAAATCTATTTTTCGTCGGAAAATTCAAATTCCCGAAGAGATACGACGAAATGGATGGTTTTTTCGTGTTCTCCGGCATCAAATTGACTAGGAAACAACCCATTTTCAGGAAAATCTGAGACCAAAAATTTTGATTTTTTAACAGGGGGGAGTCTTCTGTATCAATATTTTTTTTTCAAAATTTTTCAACTCTCAGATTGTCCTGAAATTGAGCTTCTTTGTCAATTTCATACCGGAGAAAACGAAAAACCCCTCCATTTTGTCCTATTTCTTCAGGAAATCTATTTTTCGTTGGAAAATTCCAATTCCCGGAGAGATAAGACGAAATGGATGGTTTTTTCGTGTTCTCCGGCCTCAAATTGACTAGGAAACAACCCATTTTCAATATTTTTTTTTTCAAAATTTTTCAACTCTCAGATTGTCCTGAAATTGAGCTTCCTTGTCAATTTCATACCGGAGAAAACGAAAAACCCCTCCTTTTTGTCCTATTTCTTCAGGAAATCTATTTTTCGTCGGAAAATTCCAATTCCCGAAGAGATACGACGAAATGGATGGTTTTTTCGTGTTCTCCGGCATCAAATTGACTTGGAAACAACCCATTTTCAATATTTTTTTTTCAAAATTTTTCAACTCTCAGATTGTCCTGAAATTGAGCTTCCTTGTCAATTTCATACCGGAGAAAACGAAAAACCCCTCCTTTTTGTCCTATTTCTTCAGGAAATCTATTTTTCGTCGGAAAATTCAAATTCCCGAAGAGATACGACGAAATGGATGGTTTTTGCGTGTTCTCCGGCATCAAATTGACTAGGAAACAACCCATTTTCAGGAAAATCTGAGACCAAAAATTTTGATTTTTTTAAAATGGGGGAGTCTTCTGTATAAATATTTTTTTTTTCAAAATTTTTCAACTCTCAGATTGTCCTGAAATTGAGCTTCCTTGTCAATTTCATACCGGAGAAAACGAAAAACCCCTCCATTTTGTCCTATTTCTTCAGGAAATCTATTTTTCGTTGGAAAATTCCAATTCCCGTAGAGATACGACGAAATGGATGGTTTTTTCGTGTTCTCCGGCCTCAAATTGACTAGGAAACAACCCATTTTCAGGAAAATCTGAGAACAAAAATTTTGAGTTTTTTACAAGGGGGGAGTCTTCTGTATAAATATTTTTTTTTTCAAAATTTTTCAACTCTCAGATTGTCCTGAAATTGAGCTGCCTTGTCAATTTCATACCGGAGAAAACGAAAAACCCCTCCATTTTGTCCTATTTCTTCAGGAAATCTCTTTTTCGTCGGAAAATTCAAATTCCCGAAGAGATACGACGAAATGGATGGTTTTTTCGTGTTCTCCGGCATCAAATTGACTAGGAAACAACCCATTTTCAGGAAAATCTGAGACCAAAAATTTTGATTTTTTAACAAGGGGGGAGTCTTCTGTATCAATATTTTTTTTTTCAAAATTTTTCAACTCTCAGATTGTCCTGAAATTGAGCTTCTTTGTCAATTTCATACCGGAGAAAACGAAAAACCCCTCCATTTTGTCCTATTTCTTCAGGAAATCTATTTTTCGTTTTGAAAATTCCAATTCCCGGAGAGATAAGACGAAATGGATGGTTTTTTCGTGTTCTCCGGCCTCAAATTGACTAGGAAGCAACCCATTTTCAGGAAAATCTGAGACCAAAAATTTTGATTTTTTAACAAGGGGGGAGTCTTCTGTATCAATATTTTTTTTTTCAAAATTTTTCAACTCTCAGATTGTCCTGAAATTGAGCTTCCTTGTCAATTTCATACCGGAGAAAACGAAAAACCCCTCCATTTTGTCCTATTTCTTCAGGAAATCTATTTTTCGTCGGAAAATTCCAATTCCCGAAGAGATACGACGAAATGGATGGATTTTTCGTGTTCTCCGGCCTCAAATTGACAAGGAAACAACCCATTTTCAGGAAAATCTGAGACCAAAAATTTTGATTTTTTTACAAGGGGGGAGTCTTCTGTATCAATATTTTTTTTTTTTTAATTTTTCAACTCTCAAGTTGTCCTGAAATTGAGCTTCCTTGTCAATTTCATACCGGAGAAAACGAAAAACCCCTCCATTTTGTCCTATTTCTTCAGGAAATCTATTTTTCGTTGGAAAATTCCAATTCCCGGAGAGATAAGACGAAATGGATGGTTTTTTCGTGTTCTCCGGCCTCAAATTGACTAGGAAACAACCCATTTTCAGGTAAATCTGAGACCAAAAATTTTGATTTTTTTACAAGGGGGGAGTCTTCTGTATAAATATTTTTTTTTTCAAAATTTTTCAACTCTCAGATTGTCCTGAAATTGAGCTTCCTTGTCAATTTCATACCGGAGAAAACGAAAAACCCCTCCATTTTGTCCTATTTCTTCAGGAAATCTATTTTTCGTTGGAAAATTCCAATTCCCGAAGAGATACGACGAAATGGATGGTTTTTTCGTGTTCGCCGGCATCAAATTGACTTGGAAACAACCCATTTTCAGGAAAATCTGAGACCAAAAATTTTGATTTTTTTACAAGGGGGGAGTCTTCTGTATCAATATTTTTTTTTTCAAAATTTTTCAACTCTCAGATTGTCCTGAAATTGAGCTTCTTTGTCAATTTCATACCGGAGAAAACGAAAAACCCCTCCATTTTGTCCTATTTCTTCAGGAAATCTATTTTTCGTTGGAAAATTCCAATTCCCGAAGAGATACGACGAAATGGATGGTTTTTCGTGTTCTCCGGCATCAAATTGACTTGGAAACAACCCATTTTCAGGAAAATCTGAGACCAAAAATTTTGATTTTTTTACAAGGGGGGAGTCTTCTGTATAAATATTTTTTTTTTCAAAATTTTTCAACTCTCAGATTGTCCTGAAATTGAGCTTCCTTGTCAATTTCATACCGGAGAAAACGAAAAACCCCTCCATTTTGTCCTATTTCTTCAGGAAATCTATTTTTCGTTGGAAAATTCCAATTCCCGAAGAGATACGACGAAATGGATGGTTTTTTCGTGTTCGCCGGCATCAAATTGACTTGGAAACAACCCATTTTCAGGAAAATCTGAGACCAAAAATTTTGATTTTTTTACAAGGGGGGAGTCTTCTGTATAAATATTTTTTTTTTCAAAATTTTTCAACTCTCAGATTGTCCTGAAATTGAGCTTCCTTGTCAATTTCATACCGGAGAAAACGAAAAACCCCTCCATTTTGTCCTATTTCTTCAGGAAATCTATTTTTCGTTGGAAAATTCCAATTCCCGAAGAGATACGACGAAATGGATGGTTTTTTCGTGTTCGCCGGCATCAAATTGACTTGGAAACAACCCATTTTCAGGAAAATCTGAGACCAAAAATTTTGATTTTTTTACAAGGGGGGAGTCTTCTGTATCAATATTTTTTTTTTCAAAATTTTTCAACTCTCAGATTGTCCTGAAATTGAGCTTCTTTGTCAATTTCATACCGGAGAAAACGAAAAACCCCTCCATTTTGTCCTATTTCTTCAGGAAATCTATTTTTCGTTGGAAAATTCCAATTCCCGAAGAGATACGACGAAATGGATGGTTTTTCGTGTTCTCCGGCATCAAATTGACTTGGAAACAACCCATTTTCAGGAAAATCTGAGACCAAAAATTTTGATTTTTTTACAAGGGGGGAGTCTTCTGTATAAATATTTTTTTTTTCAAAATTTTTCAACTCTCAGATTGTCCTGAAATTGAGCTTCCTTGTCTATTTCATACCGGAGAAAACGAAAAACCCCTCCATTTTGTCCTATTTCTTCAGGAAATCTCTTTTTCGTCGGAAAATTCAAATTCCCGAAGAGATACGACGAAATGGATGGTTTTTTCGTGTTCTCCGGCATCAAATTGACTAGGAAACAACCCATTTTCAGGAAAATCTGAGACCAAAAATTTTGATTTTTTTACAAGGGGGGAGTCTTCTGTATAAATATTTTTTTTTTCAAAATTTTTCAACTCTCAGATTGTCCTGAAATTGAGCTGCCTTGTCAATTTCATACCGGAGAAAACGAAAAACCCCTCCATTTTGTCCTATTTCTTCAGGAAATCTATTTTTCGTTGGAAAATTCCAATTCCCGTAGAGATACGACGAAATGGATGGTTTTTTCGTGTTCGCCGGCATCAAATTGACTTGGAAACAACCCATTTTCAGGTAAATCTGAGACCAAAAATTTTGATTTTTTTACAAGGGGGGAGTCTTCTGTATAAATATTTTTTTTTTCAAAATTTTTCAACTCTCAGATTGTCCTGAAATTGAGCTTCCTTGTCAATTTCATACCGGAGAAAACGAAAAACCCCTCCATTTTGTCCTATTTCTTCAGGAAATCTATTTTTCGTTGGAAAATTCCAATTCCCGAAGAGATACGACGAAATGGATGGTTTTTTCGTGTTCGCCGGCATCAAATTGACTTGGAAACAACCCATTTTCAGGAAAATCTGAGACCAAAAATTTTGATTTTTTTACAAGGGGGGAGTCTTCTGTATCAATATTTTTTTTTTCAAAATTTTTCAACTCTCAGATTGTCCTGAAATTGAGCTTCTTTGTCAATTTCATACCGGAGAAAACGAAAAACCCCTCCATTTTGTCCTATTTCTTCAGGAAATCTATTTTTCGTTGGAAAATTCCAATTCCCGTAGAGATACGACGAAATGGATGGTTTTTTCGTGTTCGCCGGCATCAAATTGACTTGGAAACAACCCTTTTTCAGGAAAATCTGAGACCAAAAATTTTGATTTTTTTACGAGGGGGGAGTCTTCTGTATCAATATTTTTTTTTTCAAAATTTTTCAACTCTCAGATTGTCCTGAAATTGAGCTTCTTTGTCAATTTCATACCGGAGAAAACGAAAAACCCCTCCATTTTGTCCTATTTCTTCAGGAAATCTATTTTTCGTTGGAAAATTCCAATTCCCGGAGAGATAAGACGAAATGGATGGTTTTTTCGTGTACTCCGGCCTCAAATTGACTAGGAAACAACCCATTTTCAGGAAAATCTGAGACCAAAAATTTTGATTTTTTAACAAGGGGGGAGTCTTCTGTATCAATATTTTTTTTTTCAAAATTTTTCAACTCTCAGATTGTCCTGAAATTGAGCTTCTTTGTCAATTTCATACCGGAGAAAACGAAAAACCCCTCCATTTTGTCCTATTTCTTCAGGAAATCTATTTTTCGTTGGAAAATTCCAATTCCCGTAGAGATACGACGAAATGGATGGTTTTTTCGTGTTCGCCGGCATCAAATTGACTTGGAAACAACCCTTTTTCAGGAAAATCTGAGACCAAAAATTTTGATTTTTTTACAAGGGGGGAGTCTTCTGTATCAATATTTTTGTTTTCAAAATTTTTCAACTCTCAGATTGTCCTTAAATTGAGCTTCCTTGTCAATTTCATACCGGAGAAAACGAAAAACCCCTCCTTTTTGTCCTATTTCTTCAGGAAATCTATTTTTCGTCGGAAAATTCAAATTCCCGAAGAGATACGACGAAATGGATGGTTTTTTCGTGTTCTCCGGCATCAAATTGACTAGGAAACAACCCATTTTCAGGAAAATCTGAGACCAAAAATTTTGATTTTTTAACAAGGGGGGAGTCTTCTGTATCAATATTTTTTTTTTCAAAATTTTTCAACTCTCAGATTGTCCTGAAATTGAGCTTCCTTGTCAATTTCATACCGGAGAAAACGAAAAACCCCTCCTTTTTGTCCTATTTCTTCAGGAAATCTATTTTTCGTCGGAAAATTCCAATTCCCGAAGAGATACGACGAAATGGATGGTTTTTTCGTGTTCTCCGGCATCAAATTGACTTGGAAACAACCCATTTTCAATATTTTTTTTTTCAAAATTTTTCAACTCTCAGATTGTCCTGAAATTGAGCTTCCTTGTCAATTTCATACCGGAGAAAACGAAAAACCCCTCCTTTTTGTCCTATTTCTTCAGGAAATCTATTTTTCGTCGGAAAATTCCAATTCCCGAAGAGATACGACGAAATGGATGGTTTTTTCGTGTTCTCCGGCATCAAATTGACTTGGAAACAACCCATTTTCAATATTTTTTTTTTCAAAATTTTTCAACTCTCAGATTGTCCTGAAATTGAGCTTCCTTGTCAATTTCATACCGGAGAAAACGAAAAACCCCTCCTTTTTGTCCTATTTCTTCAGGAAATCTATTTTTCGTCGGAAAATTCCAATTCCCGAAGAGATACGACGAAATGGATGGTTTTTTCGTGTTCTCCGGCATCAAATTGACTTGGAAACAACCCATTTTCAATATTTTTGTTTTCAAAATTTTTCAACTCTCAGATTGTCCTTAAATTGAGCTTCCTTGTCAATTTCATACCGGAGAAAACGAAAAACCCCTCCTTTTTGTCCTATTTCTTCAGGAAATCTATTTTTCGTCGGAAAATTCAAATTCCCGAAGAGATACGACGAAATGGATGGTTTTTTCGTGTTCTCCGGCATCAAATTGACTAGGAAACAACCCATTTTCAGGAAAATCTGAGACCAAAAATTTTGATTTTTTAACAAGGGGGGAGTCTTCTGTATCAATATTTTTTTTTTCAAAATTTTTCAACTCTCAGATTGTCCTGAAATTGAGCTTCCTTGTCAATTTCATACCGGAGAAAACGAAAAACCCCTCCTTTTTGTCCTATTTCTTCAGGAAATCTATTTTTCGTCGGAAAATTCCAATTCCCGAAGAGATACGACGAAATGGATGGTTTTTTCGTGTTCTCCGGCATCAAATTGACTTGGAAACAACCCATTTTCAATATTTTTTTTTTCAAAATTTTTCAACTCTCAGATTGTCCTGAAATTGAGCTTCCTTGTCAATTTCATACCGGAGAAAACGAAAAACCCCTCCTTTTTGTCCTATTTCTTCAGGAAATCTATTTTTCGTCGGAAAATTCCAATTCCCGAAGAGATACGACGAAATGGATGGTTTTTTCGTGTTCTCCGGCATCAAATTGACTTGGAAACAACCCATTTTCAATATTTTTTTTTTCAAAATTTTTCAACTCTCAGATTGTCCTGAAATTGAGCTTCCTTGTCAATTTCATACCGGAGAAAACGAAAAACCCCTCCTTTTTGTCCTATTTCTTCAGGAAATCTATTTTTCGTCGGAAAATTCCAATTCCCGAAGAGATACGACGAAATGGATGGTTTTTTCGTGTTCTCCGGCATCAAATTGACTTGGAAACAACCCATTTTCAATATTTTTTTTTTCAAAATTTTTCAACTCTCAGATTGTCCTGAAATTGAGCTTCCTTGTCAATTTCATACCGGAGAAAACGAAAAACCCCTCCATTTTGTCCTATTTCTTCAGGAAATCTATTTTTCGTTGGAAAATTCCAATTCCCGGAGAGATAAGACGAAATGGATGGTTTTTTCGTGTTCTCCGGCCTCAAATTGACTAGGAAACAACCCATTTTCAGGAAAATCTGAGAACAAAAATTTTGATTTTTTTACAAGGGGGGAGTCTTCTGTATAAATATTTTTTTTTTCAAAATTTTTCAACTCTCAGATTGTCCTGAAATTGAGCTGCCTTGTCAATTTCATACCGGAGAAAACGAAAAACCCCTCCATTTTGTCCTATTTCTTCAGGAAATCTCTTTTTCGTCGGAAAATTCAAATTCCCGAAGAGATACGACGAAATGGATGGTTTTTTCGTGTTCTCCGGCATCAAATTGACTAGGAAACAACCCATTTTCAGGAAAATCTGAGACCAAAAATTTTGATTTTTTTACAAGGGGGGGAGTCTTCTGTATAAATATTTTTTTTTTCAAAATTTTTCAACTCTCAGATTGTCCTGAAATTGAGCTTCCTTGTCAATTTCATACCGGAGAAAACGAAAAACCTCTCCATTTTGTCCTATTTCTTCAGGAAATCTATTTTTCGTTGGAAAATTCCAATTCCCGAAGAGATACGACGAAATGGATGGTTTTTTCGTGTTCTCCGGCATCAAATTGACTTGGAAACAACCCATTTTCAATATTTTTTTTTTCAAAATTTTTCAACTCTCAGATTGTCCTGAAATTGAGCTTCCTTGTCAATTTCATACCGGAGAAAACGAAAAACCTCTCCATTTTGTCCTATTTCTTCAGGAAATCTATTTTTCGTTGGAAAATTCCAATTCCCGAAGAGATACGACGAAATGGATGGTTTTTTCGTGTTCTCCGGCATCAAATTGACTAGGAAACAACCCATTTTCAGGAAAATCTGAGACCAAAAATTTTGATTTTTTTACAAGGGGGGAGTCTTCTGTATAAATATTTTTTTTTTCAAAATTTTTCAACTCTCAGATTGTCCTGAAATTGAGCTTCCTTTCTATTTCATACCGGAGAAAACGAAAAACCCCTCCATTTTGTCCTATTTCTTCAGGAAATCTCTTTTTCGTCGGAAAATTCAAATTCCCGAAGAGATACGACGAAATGGATGGTTTTTTCGTGTTCTCCGGCATCAAATTGACTAGGAAACAACCCATTTTCAGGAAAATCTGAGACCAAAAATTTTGATTTTTTTACAAGGGGGGAGTCTTCTGTATAAATATTTTTTTTTTCAAAATTTTTCAACTCTCAGATTGTCCTGAAATTGAGCTTCCTTGTCAATTTCATACCGGAGAAAACGAAAAACCCCTCCATTTTGTCCTATTTCTTCAGGAAATCTATTTTTCGTTGGAAAATTATAATTACCGAAGAGATACGACGAAATGGATGGTTTTTTCGTGTTCGCCGGCATCAAATTGACTTGGAAACAACCCACTTTCAGGAAAATCTGAGACCAAAAATTTTGATTTTTTTACAAGGGGGGAGTCTTCTGTATAAATATTTTTTTTTTCAAAATTTTTCAACTCTCAGATTGTCCTGAAATTGAGCTTCCTTGTCAATTTCATACCGGAGAAAACGAAAAACCCCTCCATTTTGTCCTATTTCTTCAGGAAATCTATTTTTCGTTGGAAAATTCCAATTCCCGAAGAGATACGACGAAATGGATGGTTTTTTCGTGTTCTCCGGCATCAAATTGACTTGGAAACAACCCATTTTCAGGAAAATCTGAGACCAAAAATTTTGATTTTTTTACAAGGGGGGAGTCTTCTGTATAAATATTTTTTTTTTCAAAATTTTTCAACTCTCAGATTGTCCTGAAATTGAGCTGCCTTGTCAATTTCATACCGGAGAAAACGAAAAACCCCTCTATTTTGTCCTATTTCTTCAGGAAATCTATTTTTCGTCGGAAAATTCAAATTCCCGAAGAGATACGACGAAATGGATGGTTTTTTCGTGTTCTCCGGCATCAAATTGACTAGGAAACAACCCATTTTCAGGAAAATCTGAGACCACAAATTTTGATTTTTTTACAAGGGGGGAGTCTTCTGTATAAATATTTTTTTTTTCAAAATTTTTCAACTCTCAGATTGTCCTGAAATTGAGCTTCCTTGTCAATTTCATACCGGAGAAAACGAAAAACAACTCCATTTTGTCCTATTTCTTCAGGAAATCTATTTTTCGTCGGAAAATTCAAATTCCCGAAGAGATACGACGAAATGGATGGTTTTTTCGTGTTCTCCGGCATCAAATTGACTTGGAAACAACCCATTTTCAATATTTTTTTTTTCAAAATTTTTCAACTCTCAGATTGTCCTGAAATTGAGCTTCCTTGTCAATTTCATACCGGAGAAAACGAAAAACCCCTCCATTTTGTCCTATTTCTTCAGGAAATCTATTTTTCGTCGGAAAATTCAAATTCCCGAAGAGATACGACGAAATGGATGGTTTTTTCGTGTTCTCCGGCATCAAATTGACTAGGAAACAACCCATTTTCAGGAAAATCTGAGACCACAAATTTTGATTTTTTTACAAGGGGGGAGTCTTCTGTATAAATATTTTTTTTTTCAAAATTTTTCAACTCTCAGATTGTCCTGAAATTGAGCTTCCTTGTCAATTTCATACCGGAGAAAACGAAAAACCCCTCCATTTTGTCCTATTTCTTCAGGAAATCTATTTTTCGTCGGAAAATTCAAATTCCCGAAGAGATACGACGAAATGGATGGTTTTTTCGTGTTCTCCGGCATCAAATTGACTTGGAAACAACCCATTTTCAATATTTTTTTTTTCAAAATTTTTCAACTCTCAGATTGTCCTGAAATTGAGCTTCCTTGTCAATTTCATACCGGAGAAAACGAAAAACCCCTCCTTTTTGTCCTATTTCTTCAGGAAATCTATTTTTCGTCGGAAAATTCAAATTCCCGAAGAGATTCGACGAAATGGATGGTTTTTTCGTGTTCTCCGGCCTCAAATTGACAAGGAAACAACCCATTTTCAGGAAAATCTGAGACCAAAAATTTTGATTTTTTTACAAGGGGGGAGTCTTCTGTATAAATATTTTTTTTTTCAAAATTTTTCAACTCTCAGATTGTCCTGAAATTGAGCTTCAGGAACTCTATTTTTCGTCGGAAAATTCAAATTCCCGAAGAGATACGACGAAATGGATGGTTTTCTCGTGTTCTCCGGCATCAAATTGACTTGGAAACAACCCATTTTCAATATTTTTTTTTTCAAAATTTTTCAACTCTCAGATTGTCCTGAAATTGAGCTTCCTTGTCAATTTCATACCGGAGAAAACGAAAAACCCCTCCATTTTGTCCTATTTCTTCAGGAAATCTATTTTTCGTCGGAAAATTCAAATTCCCGAAGAGATACGACGAAATGGATGGTTTTTTCGTGTTCTCCGGCATCAAATTGACTAGGAAACAACCCATTTTCAGGAAAATCTGAGACCAAAAATTTTGATTTTTTTACAAGGGGGGAGTCTTCTGTATAAATATTTTTTTTTTCAAAATTTTTCAACTCTCAGATTGTCCTGAAATTGAGCTGCCTTGTCAATTTCATACCGGAGAAAACGAAAAACCCCTCCATTTTGTCCTATTTCTTCAGGAAATCTATTTTTCGTCGGAAAATTCAAATTCGCGAAGAGATACGACGAAATGGATGGTTTTTTCGTGTTCTCCGGCATCAAATTGACTAGGAAACAACCCATTTTCAGGAAAATCTGAGACCAAAAATTTTGATTTTTTTACAAGGGGGGAGTCTTCTGTATAAATATTTTTTTTTTCAAAATTTTTCAACTCTCAGATTGTCCTGAAATTGAGCTTCCTTGTCAATTTCATACCGGAGAAAACGAAAAACCCCTCCATTTTGTCCTATTTCTTCAGGAAATCTATTTTTCGTCGGAAAATTCAAATTCCCGAAGAGATACGACGAAATGGATGGTTTTTTCGTGTTCTCCGGCATCAAATTGACTTGGAAACAACCCATTTTCAATATTTTTTTTTTCAAAATTTTTCAACTCTCAGATTGTCCTGAAATTGAGCTTCCTTGTCAATTTCATACCGGAGAAAACGAAAAACCCCTCCATTTTGTCCTATTTCTTCAGGAAATCTACTTTTCGTCGGAAAATTCAAATTCCCGAAGAGATACGACGAAATGGATGGTTTTTTCGTGTTCTCCGGCATCAAATTGACTAGGAAACAACCCATTTTCAGGAAAATCTGAGACCACAAATTTTGATTTTTTTACAAGGGGGGAGTCTTCTGTATAAATATTTTTTTTTTCAAAATTTTTCAACTCTCAGATTGTCCTGAAATTGAGCTTCCTTGTCAATTTCATACCGGAGAAAACGAAAAACAACTCCATTTTGTCCTATTTCTTCAGGAAATCTATTTTTCGTCGGAAAATTCAAATTCCCGAAGAGATACGACGAAATGGATGGTTTTTTCGTGTTCTCCGGCATCAAATTGACTTGGAAACAACCCATTTTCAATATTTTTTTTTTCAAAATTTGTCAACTCTCAGATTGTCCTGAAATTGAGCTTCCTTGTCAATTTCATACCGGAGAAAACGAAAAACCCCTCCATTTTGTCCTATTTCTTCAGGAAATCTATTTTTCGTCGGAAAATTCAAATTCCCGAAGAGATACGACGAAATGGATGGTTTTTTCGTGTTCTCCGGCATCAAATTGACTAGGAAACAACCCATTTTCAGGAAAATCTGAGACCACAAATTTTGATTTTTTTACAAGGGGGGAGTCTTCTGTATAAATATTTTTTTTTTCAAAATTTTTCAACTCTCAGATTGTCCTGAAATTGAGCTTCCTTGTCAATTTCATACCGGAGAAAACGAAAAACCCCTCCATTTTGTCCTATTTCTTCAGGAAATCTATTTTTCGTCGGAAAATTCAAATTCCCGAAGAGATACGACGAAATGGATGGTTTTTTCGTGTTCTCCGGCATCAAATTGACTTGGAAACAACCCATTTTCAATATTTTTTTTTTCAAAATTTTTCAACTCTCAGATTGTCCTGAAATTGAGCTTCCTTGTCAATTTCATACCGGAGAAAACGAAAAACCCCTCCTTTTTGTCCTATTTCTTCAGGAAATCTATTTTTCGTCGGAAAATTCAAATTCCCGAAGAGATTCGACGAAATGGATGGTTTTTTCGTGTTCTCCGGCCTCAAATTGACAAGGAAACAACCCATTTTCAGGAAAATCTGAGACCAAAAATTTTGATTTTTTTACAAGGGGGGAGTCTTCTGTATAAATATTTTTTTTTTCAAAATTTTTCAACTCTCAGATTGTCCTGAAATTGAGCTTCAGGAACTCTATTTTTTGTCGGAAAATTCAAATTCCCGAAGAGATACGACGAAATGGATGGTTTTCTCGTGTTCTCCGGCATCAAATTGACTTGGAAACAACCCATTTTCAATATTTTTTTTTTCAAAATTTTTCAACTCTCAGATTGTCCTGAAATTGAGCTTCCTTGTCAATTTCATACCGGAGAAAACGAAAAACCCCTCCATTTTGTCCTATTTCTTCAGGAAATCTATTTTTCGTCGGAAAATTCAAATTCCCGAAGAGATACGACGAAATGGATGGTTTTTTCGTGTTCTCCGGCATCAAATTGACTAGGAAACAACCCATTTTCAGGAAAATCTGAGACCAAAAATTTTGATTTTTTTACAAGGGGGGAGTCTTCTGTATAAATATTTTTTTTTTCAAAATTTTTCAACTCTCAGATTGTCCTGAAATTGAGCTGCCTTGTCAATTTCATACCGGAGAAAACGAAAAACCCCTCCATTTTGTCCTATTTCTTCAGGAAATCTATTTTTCGTCGGAAAATTCAAATTCGCGAAGAGATACGACGAAATGGATGGTTTTTTCGTGTTCTCCGGCATCAAATTGACTAGGAAACAACCCATTTTCAGGAAAATCTGAGACCAAAAATTTTGATTTTTTTACAAGGGGGGAGTCTTCTGTATAAATATTTTTTTTTTCAAAATTTTTCAACTCTCAGATTGTCCTGAAATTGAGCTTCCTTGTCAATTTCATACCGGAGAAAACGAAAAACAACTCCATTTTGTCCTATTTCTTCAGGAAATCTATTTTTCGTCGGAAAATTCAAATTCCCGAAGAGATACGACGAAATGGATGGTTTTTTCGTGTTCTCCGGCATCAAATTGACTTGGAAACAACCCATTTTCAATATTTTTTTTTTCAAAATTTTTCAACTCTCAGATTGTCCTGAAATTGAGCTTCCTTGTCAATTTCATACCGGAGAAAACGAAAAACCCCTCCATTTTGTCCTATTTCTTCAGGAAATCTATTTTTCGTCGGAAAATTCAAATTCCCGAAGAGATACGACGAAATGGATGGTTTTTTCGTGTTCTCCGGCATCAAATTGACTAGGAAACAACCCATTTTCAGGAAAATCTGAGACCACAAATTTTGATTTTTTTACAAGGGGGGAGTCTTCTGTATAAATATTTTTTTTTTCAAAATTTTTCAACTCTCAGATTGTCCTGAAATTGAGCTTCCTTGTCAATTTCATACCGGAGAAAACGAAAAACCCCTCCATTTTGTCCTATTTCTTCAGGAAATCTATTTTTCGTCGGAAAATTCAAATTCCCGAAGAGATACGACGAAATGGATGGTTTTTTCGTGTTCTCCGGCATCAAATTGACTTGGAAACAACCCATTTTCAATATTTTTTTTTTCAAAATTTTTCAACTCTCAGATTGTCCTGAAATTGAGCTTCCTTGTCAATTTCATACCGGAGAAAACGAAAAACCCCTCCTTTTTGTCCTATTTCTTCAGGAAATCTATTTTTCGTCGGAAAATTCAAATTCCCGAAGAGATTCGACGAAATGGATGGTTTTTTCGTGTTCTCCGGCCTCAAATTGACAAGGAAACAACCCATTTTCAGGAAAATCTGAGACCAAAAATTTTGATTTTTTTACAAGGGGGGAGTCTTCTGTATAAATATTTTTTTTTTTCAAAATTTTTCAACTCTCAGATTGTCCTGAAATTGAGCTTCCTTGTCAATTTCATACCGGAGAAAACGAAAAACCCCTCCATTTTGTCCTATTTCTTCAGGAACTCTATTTTTCGTCGGAAAATTCAAATTCCCGAAGAGATACGACGAAATGGATGGTTTTCTCGTGTTCTCCGGCATCAAATTGACTTGGAAACAACCCATTTTCAATACTTTTTTTTTCAAAATTTTTCAACTCTCAGATTGTCCTGAAATTGAGCTTCCTTGTCAATTTCATACCGGAGAAAACGCAAAACCCCTCCATTTTGTCCTATTTCTTCAGGAAATCTATTTTTCGTTGGAAAATTCCAATTCCCGGAGAGATAAGACTAAATGGATGGTTTTTTCGTGTTCTCCGGCCTCAAATTGACTAGGAAACAACCCATTTTCAGGTAAATCTGAGACCAAAAATTTTGATTTTTTTACAAGGGGGGAGTCTTCTGTATCAATATTTTTTTTTTCAAAATTTTTCAACTCTCAGATTGTCCTGAAATTGAGCTTCCTTGTCAATTTCATACCGGAGAAAACGACAAACCCCTCCATTTTGTCCTATTTCTTCAGGAAATCTATTTTTCGTTGGAAAATTCCAATTCCCGTAGAGATACGACGAAATGGATGGTTTTTTCGTGTTCTCCGGCATCAAATTGACTAGGAAACAACCCATTTTCAGGAAAATCTGAGACCAAAAATTTAGATTTTTTTACTAGGGGGGAGTCTTCTGTATCAATTTTTTTTTTTTCAAAATTTTTCAACTCTCAGATTGTCCTGAAATTGAGCTGCCTTGTCAATTTCATACCGGAGAAAACGAAAAACCCCTCCATTTTGTCCTATTTCTTCAGGAAATCTATTTTTCGTTGGAAAATTCCAATTCCCGTAGAGATACGACGAAATGGATGGTTTTTTCGTGTTCGCCGGCATCAAATTGACTTGGAAACAACCCTTTTTCAGGAAAATCTGAGACCAAAAATTTTGATTTTTTTACAAGGGGGGAGTCTTCTGTATCAATATTTTTTTTTTCAAAATTTTTCAACTCTCAGATTGTCCTGAAATTGAGCTTCCTTGTCAATTTCATACAGGAGAAAACGAAAAACCCCTCCTTTTTGTCCTATTTCTTCAGGAAATCTATTTTTCGTCGGAAAATTCAAATTCCCGAAGAGATACGACGAAATGGATGGTTTTTTCGTGTTCTCCGGCATCAAATTGACTAGGAAACAACCCATTTTCAGGAAAATCTGAGACCAAAAATTTTGATTTTTTAACAAGGGGGGAGTCTTCTGTATCAATATTTTTTTTTTCAAAATTTTTCAACTCTCAGATTGTCCTGAAATTGAGCTTCTTTGTCAATTTCATACCGGAGAAAACGAAAAACCCCTCCATTTTGTCCTATTTCTTCAGGAACTCTATTTTTCGTCGGAAAATTCAAATTCCCGAAGAGATACGACGAAATGGATGGTTTTCTCGTGTTCTCCGGCATCAAATTGACTTGGAAACAACCCATTTTCAATATTTTTTTTTTCAAAATTTTTCAACTCTCAGATTGTCCTGAAATTGAGCTTCCTTGTCAATTTCATACCGGAGAAAACGAAAAACCCCTCCATTTTGTCCTATTTCTTCAGGAAATCTATTTTTCGTTGGAAAATTCCAATTCCCGAAGAGATACGACGAAATGGATGGTTTTTTCGTGTTCTCCGGCATCAAATTGACTTGGAAACAACCCATTTTCAGGAAAATCTGAGACCAAAAATTTTGATTTTTTTACAAAGGGGGAGTCTTCTGTATAAATATTTTTTTTTTCAAAATTTTTCAACTCTCAGATTGTCCTGAAATTGAGCTTCCTTGTCAATTTCATACCGGAGAAAACGAAAAACCCCTCCATTTTGTCCTATTTCTTCAGGAAATCTATTTTTCGTTGGAAAATTCCAATTCCCGAAGAGATACGACGAAATGGATGGTTTTTTCGTGTTCGCCGGCATCAAATTGACTTGGAAACAACCCATTTTCAGGAAAATCTGAGAACAAAAATTTTGATTTTTTTACAAGGGGGGAGTCTTCTGTATCAATATTTTTTTTTTCAAAATTTTTCAACTCTCAGATTGTCCTGAAATTGAGCTTCTTTGTCAATTTCATACCGGAGAAAACGAAAAACCCCTCCATTTTGTCCTATTTCTTCAGGAAATCTATTTTTCGTTGGAAAATTCCAATTCCCGAAGAGATACGACGAAATGGATGTTTTTTTCGTGTTCTCCGGCATCAAATTGACTTGGAAACAACCCATTTTCAATATTTTTTTTTTCAAAATTTTTCAACTCTCAGATTGTCCTGAAATTGAGCTTCCTTGTCAATTTCATACCGGAGAAAACGAAAAACCCCTCCATTTTGTCCTATTTCTTCAGGAAATCTATTTTTCGTTGGAAAATTCCAATTCCCGGAGAGATCAGACGAAATGGATGGTTTTTTCGTGTTCTCCGGCCTCAAATTGACTAGGAAACAACCCATTTTCAGGAAAATCTGAGAACAAAAATTTTGATTTTTTTACAAGGGGGGAGTCTTCTGTATAAATTTTTTTTTTTTCAAAATTTTTCAACTCTCAGATTGTCCTGAAATTGAGCTGCCTTGTCAATTTCATACCGGAGAAAACGAAAAACCCCTCCATTTTGTCCTATTTCTTCAGGAAATCTCTTTTTCGTCGGAAAATTCAAATTCCCGAAGAGATACGACGAAATGGATGGTTTTTTCGTGTTCTCCGGCATCAAATTGACTAGGAAATAACCCATTTTCAGGAAAATCTGAGACCAAAAATTTTGATTTTTTTACAAGGGGGGAGTCTTCTGTATCAATTTTTTTTTTCAAAATTTTTCAACTCTCAGATTTTCCTGAAAATGGGTTATTTCCTAGTCAATTTGATGCCGGAGAACACGAAAAAACCATCCATTTCGTCGTATCTCTTCGGGAATTTGAATTTTCCGACGAAAAAGAGATTTCCTGAAGAAATAGGACAAAATGGAGGGGTTTTTCGTTTTCTCCGGTATGAAATTGACAAGGCAGCTCAATTTCAGGACAATCTGAGAGTTGAAAAATTTTGAAAAAAAAAAAATTTATACAGAAGACTCCCCCCTTGTAAAAAAATCAAAATTTTTGTTCTCAGATTTTCCTGAAAATGGGTTGTTTCCTAGTCAATTTGAGGCCGGAGAACACGAAAAAACCATCCATTTCGTCTGATCTCTCCGGGAATTGGAATTTTCCAACGAAAAATAGATTTCCTGAAGAAATAGGACAAAATGGAGGGGTTTTTCGTTTTCTCCGGTATGAAATTGACAAGGAAGCTCAATTTCAGGACAATCTGAGAGTTGAAAAATTTTGAAAAAAAAAATATTGAAAATGGGTTGTTTCCAAGTCAATTTGATGCCGGAGAACACGAAAAAAACATCCATTTCGTCGTATCTCTTCGGGAATTGGAATTTTCCAACGAAAAATAGATTTCCTGAAGAAATAGGACAAAATGGAGGGGTTTTTCGTTTTCTCCGGTATGAAATTGACAAAGAAGCTCAATTTCAGGACAATCTGAGAGTTGAAAAATTTTGAAAAAAAAAATATTGATACAGAAGACTCCCCCCTTGTAAAAAAATCAAAATTTTTGGTCTCAAATATTCCTGAAAATGGGTTGTTTCCAAGTCAATTTGATGCCGGAGAACACGAAAAAACCATTCATTTCGTCGTATCTCTTCGGGAATTGGAATTTTCCAACGAAAAATAGATTTCCTGAAGAAATAGGACAAAATGGAGGGGTTTTTCGTTTTCTCCGGTATGAAATTGACAAAGAAGCTCAATTTCAGGACAATCTGAGAGTTGAAAAATTTTGAAAAAAAAAATATTGATACAGAAGACTCCCCCCTTGTTAAAAAATCAAAATTTTTGGTCTCAGATTTTCCTGAAAATGGGTTGTTTCCTAGTCAATTTGATGCCGGAGAACACGAAAAAACCATCCATTTCGTCGTATCTCTTCGGGAATTTGAATTTTCCGACGAAAAATAGATTTCCTGAAGAAATAGGACAAAAAGGAGGGGTTTTTCGTTTTCTCCTGTATGAAATTGACAAGGAAGCTCAATTTCAGGACAATCTGAGAGTTGAAAAATTTTGAAAAAAAAAATATTGATACAGAAGACTCCCCCCTTGTAAAAAAATCAAAATTTTTGGTCTCAGATTTTCCTGAAAAAGGGTTGTTTCCAAGTCAATTTGATGCCGGCGAACACGAAAAAACCATCCATTTCGTCGTATCTCTACGGGAATTGGAATTTTCCAACGAAAAATAGATTTCCTGAAGAAATAGGACAAAATGGAGGGGTTTTTCGTTTTCTCCGGTATGAAATTGGCAAGGCAGCTCAATTTCAGGACAATCTGAGAGTTGAAAAATTTTGAAAAAAAAAAAATTGATACAGAAGACTCCCCCCTAGTAAAAAAATCTAAATTTTTGGTCTCAGATTTTCCTGAAAATGGGTTGTTTCCTAGTCAATTTGATGCCGGAGAACACGAAAAAACCATCCATTTCGTCGTATCTCTACGGGAATTGGAATTTTCCAACGAAAAATAGATTTCCTGAAGAAATAGGACAAAATGGAGGGGTTTGTCGTTTTCTCCGGTATGAAATTGACAAGGAAGCTCAATTTCAGGACAATCTGAGAGTTGAAAAATTTTGAAAAAAAAAATATTGATACAGAAGACTCCCCCCTTGTAAAAAAATCAAAATTTTTGGTCTCAGATTTACCTGAAAATGGGTTGTTTCCTAGTCAATTTGAGGCCGGAGAACACGAAAAAACCATCCATTTCGTCTTATCTCTCCGGGAATTGGAATTTTCCAACGAAAAATAGATTTCCTGAAGAAATAGGACAAAATGGAGGGGTTTTGCGTTTTCTCCGGTATGAAATTGACAAGGAAGCTCAATTTCAGGACGATCTGAGAGTTGAAAAATTTTGAAAAAAAAAGTATTGAAAATGGGTTGTTTCCAAGTCAATTTGATGCCGGAGAACACGAGAAAACCATCCATTTCGTCGTATCTCTTCGGGAATTTGAATTTTCCGACGAAAAATAGAGTTCCTGAAGAAATAGGACAAAATGGAGGGGTTTTTCGTTTTCTCCGGTATGAAATTGACAAGGAAGCTCAATTTCAGGACAATCTGAGAGTTGAAAAATTTTGAAAAAAAAAAATATTTATACAGAAGACTCCCCCCTTGTAAAAAAATCAAAATTTTTGGTCTCAGATTTTCCTGAAAATGGGTTGTTTCCTTGTCAATTTGAGGCCGGAGAACACGAAAAATTGTCCTGAAATTGAGCTGCCTTGTCAATTTCATACCGGAGAAAACGAAAAACCCCTCCATTTTGTCCTATTTCTTCAGGAAATCTATTTTTCGTTGGAAAATTCCAATTCCCGTAGAGATACGACGAAATGGATGGTTTTTTCGTGTTCGCCGGCATCAAATTGACTTGGAAACAACCCTTTTTCAGGAAAATCTGAGACCAAAAATTTTGATTTTTTTACAAGGGGGGAGTCTTCTGTATCAATATTTTTTTTTTCAAAATTTTTCAACTCTCAGATTGTCCTGAAATTGAGCTTCCTTGTCAATTTCATACAGGAGAAAACGAAAAACCCCTCCTTTTTGTCCTATTTCTTCAGGAAATCTATTTTTCGTCGGAAAATTCAAATTCCCGAAGAGATACGACGAAATGGATGGTTTTTTCGTGTTCTCCGGCATCAAATTGACTAGGAAACAACCCATTTTCAGGAAAATCTGAGACCAAAAATTTTGATTTTTTAACAAGGGGGGAGTCTTCTGTATCAATATTTTTTTTTTCAAAATTTTTCAACTCTCAGATTGTCCTGAAATTGAGCTTCTTTGTCAATTTCATACCGGAGAAAACGAAAAACCCCTCCATTTTGTCCTATTTCTTCAGGAAATCTATTTTTCGTTGGAAAATTCCAATTCCCGGAGAGATAAGACGAAATGGATGGTTTTTTCGTGTTCTCCGGCCTCAAATTGACTAGGAAGCAACCCATTTTCAGGAAAATCTGAGACCAAAAATTTTGATTTTTTTACAAGGGGGGAGTCTTCTGTATAAATATTTTTTTTTTCAAAATTTTTCAACTCTCAGATTGTCCTGAAATTGAGCTGCCTTGTCAATTTCATACCGGAGAAAACGAAAAACCCCTCCATTTTGTCCTATTTCTTCAGGAAATCTCTTTTTCGTCGGAAAATTCAAATTCCCGAAGAGATACGACGAAATGGATGGTTTTTTCGTGTTCTCCGGCCTCAAATTGACAAGGAAACAACCCATTTTCAGGAAAATCTGAGACCAAAAATTTTGATTTTTTTACAAGGGGGGAGTCTTCTGTATCAATATTTTTTTTTTTTAAATTTTTCAACTCTCAAGTTGTCCTGAAATTGAGCTTCCTTGTCAATTTCATACCGGAGAAAACGAAAAACCCCTCCATTTTGTCCTATTTCTTCAGGAAATCTATTTTTCGTTGGAAAATTCCAATTCCCGGAGAGATAAGACGAAATGGATGGTTTTTTCGTGTTCTCCGGCCTCAAATTGACTAGGAAACAACCCATTTTCAGGTAAATCTGAGACCAAAAATTTTGATTTTTTTACAAGGGGGGAGTCTTCTGTATCAATATTTTTTTTTTCAAAATTTTTCAACTCTCAGATTGTCCTGAAATTGAGCTTCCTTGTCAATTTCATAACGGAGAAAACGACAAACCCCTCCATTTTGTCCTATTTCTTCAGGAAATCTATTTTTCGTTGGAAAATTCCAATTCCCGTAGAGATACGACGAAATGGATGGTTTTTTCGTGTTCTCCGGCATCAAATTGACTAGGAAACAACCCATTTTCAGGAAAATCTGAGACCAAAAATTTAGATTTTTTTACAAGGGGGGAGTCTTCTGTATCAATATTTTTTTTTTCAAAATTTTTCAACTCTCAGATTGTCCTGAAATTGAGCCTCCTTGTCAATTTCATACCGGAGAAAACGAAAAACCCCTCCATTTTGTCCTATTTCTTCAGGAAATCTCTTTTTCGTCGGAAAATTCAAATTCCCGAAGAGATACGACGAAATGGATGGTTTTTTCGTGTTCTCCGGCATCAAATTGACTAGGAAACAACCCATTTTCAGGAAAATCTGAGACCAAAAATTTTGATTTTTTTACAAGGGGGGAGTCTTCTGTATCAATTTTTTTTTTTCAAAATTTTTCAACTCTCAGATTGTCCTGAAATTGAGCTGCCTTGTCAATTTCATACCGGAGAAAACGAAAAACCCCTCCATTTTGTCCTATTTCTTCAGGAAATCTATTTTTCGTTGGAAAATTCCAATTCCCGTAGAGATACGACGAAATGGATGGTTTTTTCGTGTTCGCCGGCATCAAATTGACTTGGAAACAACCCTTTTTCAGGAAAATCTGAGACCAAAAATTTTGATTTTTTTACAAGGGGGGAGTCTTCTGTATCAATATTTTTTTTTTCAAAATTTTTCAACTCTCAGATTGTCCTGAAATTGAGCTTCCTTGTCAATTTCATACAGGAGAAAACGAAAAACCCCTCCTTTTTGTCCTATTTCTTCAGGAAATCTATTTTTCGTCGGAAAATTCAAATTCCCGAAGAGATACGACGAAATGGATGGTTTTTTCGTGTTCTCCGGCATCAAATTGACTAGGAAACAACCCATTTTCAGGAAAATCTGAGACCAAAAATTTTGATTTTTTAACAAGGGGGGAGTCTTCTGTATCAATATTTTTTTTTTCAAAATTTTTCAACTCTCAGATTGTCCTGAAATTGAGCTTCTTTGTCAATTTCATACCGGAGAAAACGAAAAACCCCTCCATTTTGTCCTATTTCTTCAGGAAATCTATTTTTCGTTGGAAAATTCCAATTCCCGGAGAGATAAGACGAAATGGATGGTTTTTTCGTGTTCTCCGGCCTCAAATTGACTAGGAAGCAACCCATTTTCAGGAAAATCTGAGACCAAAAATTTTGATTTTTTTACAAGGGGGGAGTCTTCTGTATAAATATTTTTTTTTTCAAAATTTTTCAACTCTCAGATTGTCCTGAAATTGAGCTGCCTTGTCAATTTCATACCGGAGAAAACGAAAAACCCCTCCATTTTGTCCTATTTCTTCAGGAAATCTCTTTTTCGTCGGAAAATTCAAATTCCCGAAGAGATACGACGAAATGGATGGTTTTTTCGTGTTCTCCGGCATCTAATTGACTAGGAAACAACCCATTTTCAGGAAAATCTGAGACCAAAAATTTTGATTTTTTTACAAGGGGGGAGTCTTCTGTATAAATATTTTTTTTTTCAAAATTTTTCAACTCTCAGATTGTCCTGAAATTGAGCTTCCTTGTCTATTTCATACCGGAGAAAACGAAAAACCCCTCCATTTTGTCCTATTTCTTCAGGAAATCTCTTTTTCGTCGGAAAATTCAAATTCCCGAAGAGATACGACGAAATGGATGGTTTTTTCGTGTTCTCCGGCATCAAATTGACTAGGAAACAACCCATTTTCAGGAAAATCTGAGACCAAAAATTTTGATTTTTTTACAAGGGGGGAGTCTTCTGTATAAATATTTTTTTTTTCAAAATTTTTCAACTCTCAGATTGTCCTGAAATTGAGCTTCCTTGTCAATTTCATACCGGAGAAAACGAAAAACCCCTCCATTTTGTCCTATTTCTTCAGGAAATCTATTTTTCGTTGGAAAATTCCAATTCCCGAAGAGATACGACGAAATGGATGGTTTTTTCGTGTTCGCCGGCATCAAATTGACTTGGAAACAACCCATTTTCAGGAAAATCTGAGACCAAAAATTTTGATTTTTTTACAAGGGGGGAGTCTTCTGTATCAATATTTTTTTTTTCAAAATTTTTCAACTCTCAGATTGTCCTGAAATTGAGCTTCTTTGTCAATTTCATACCGGAGAAAACGAAAAACCCCTCCATTTTGTCCTATTTCTTCAGGAAATCTATTTTTCGTTGGAAAATTCCAATTCCCGGAGAGATAAGACGAAATGGATGGTTTTTTCGTGTTCTCCGGCCTCAAATTGACTAGGAAACAACCCATTTTCAGGTAAATCTGAGACCAAAAATTTTGATTTTTTTACAAGGGGGGAGTCTTCTGTATCAATATTTTTTTTTTCAAAATTTTTCAACTCTCAGATTGTCCTGAAATTGAGCTTCCTTGTCAATTTCATAACGGAGAAAACGACAAACCCCTCCATTTTGTCCTATTTCTTCAGGAAATCTATTTTTCGTTGGAAAATTCCAATTCCCGTAGAGATACGACGAAATGGATGGTTTTTTCGTGTTCTCCGGCATCAAATTGACTAGGAAACAACCCATTTTCAGGAAAATCTGAGACCAGGAAACAACCCATTTTCAGGAAAATCTGAGACCAAAAATTTTGATTTTTTTACAAGGGGGGAGTCTTCTGTATCAATTTTTTTTTTTCAAAATTTTTCAACTCTCAGATTGTCCTGAAATTGAGCTGCCTTGTCAATTTCATACCGGAGAAAACGAAAAACCCCTCCATTTTGTCCTATTTCTTCAGGAAATCTATGTTTCGTTGGAAAATTCCAATTCCCGTAGAGATACGACGAAATGGATGGTTTTTTCGTGTTCGCCGGCATCAAATTGACTTGGAAACAACCCTTTTTCAGGAAAATCTGAGACCAAAAATTTTGATTTTTTTACAAGGGGGGAGTCTTCTGTATCAATATTTTTTTTTTCAAAATTTTTCAACTCTCAGATTGTCCTGAAATTGAGCTTCCTTGTCAATTTCATACAGGAGAAAACGAAAAACCCCTCCTTTTTGTCCTATTTCTTCAGGAAATCTATTTTTCGTCGGAAAATTCAAATTCCCGAAGAGATACGACGAAATGGATGGTTTTTTCGTGTTCTCCGGCATCAAATTGACTAGGAAACAACCCATTTTCAGGAAAATCTGAGACCAAAAATTTTGATTTTTTAACAAGGGGGGAGTCTTCTGTATCAATATTTTTTTTTTTTAAATTTTTCAACTCTCAGATTGTCCTGAAATTGAGCTTCTTTGTCAATTTCATACCGGAGAAAACGAAAAACCCCTCCATTTTGTCCTATTTCTTCAGGAAATCTATTTTTCGTCGGAAAATTCAAATTCCCGAAGAGATACGACGAAATGGATGGTTTTCTCGTGTTCTCCGGCATCAAATTGACTTGGAAACAACCCATTTTCAATATTTTTTTTTTCAAAATTTTTCAACTCTCAGATTGTCCTGAAATTGAGCTTCCTTGTCAATTTCATACCGGAGAAAACGCAAAACCCCTCCATTTTGTCCTATTTCTTCAGGAAATCTATTTTTCGTTGGAAAATTCCAATTCCCGGAGAGATAAGACGAAATGGATGGTTTTTTCGTGTTCTCCGGCCTTAAATTGACTAGGAAACAACCCATTTTCAGGTAAATCTGAGACCAAAAATTTTGATTTTTTTACAAGGGGGGAGTCTTCTGTATCAATATTTTTTTTTTCAAAATTTTTCAACTCTCAGATTGTCCTGAAATTGAGCTTCCTTGTCAATTTCATACCGGAGAAAACGACAAACCCCTCCATTTTGTCCTATTTCTTCAGGAAATCTATTTTTCGTTGGAAAATTCCAATTCCCGTAGAGATACGACGAAATGGATGGTTTTTCGTGTTCTCCGGCATCAAATTGACTAGGAAACAACCCATTTTCAGGAAAATCTGAGACCAAAAATTTTGATTTTTTTACAAGGGGGGAGTCTTCTGTATCAATATTTTTTTTTTTTTAATTTTTCAACTCTCAAGTTGTCCTGAAATTGAGCTTCCTTGTCAATTTCATACCGGAGAAAACGAAAAACCCCTCCATTTTGTCCTATTTCTTCAGGAAATCTATTTTTCGTTGGAAAATTCCAATTCCCGGAGAGATAAGACGAAATGGATGGTTTTTTCGTGTTCTCCGGCCTCAAATTGACTAGGAAACAACCCATTTTCAGGTAAATCTGAGACCAAAAATTTTGATTTTTTTACAAGGGGGGAGTCTTCTGTATCAATATTTTTTTTTTCAAAATTTTTCAACTCTCAGATTGTCCTGAAATTGAGCTTCCTTGTCAATTTCATACCGGAGAAAACGACAAACCCCTCCATTTTGTCCTATTTCTTCAGGAAATCTATTTTTCGTTGGAAAAT
Organism: Philopedon plagiatum; assembly: GCA_963971165.1. Lineage (NCBI taxonomy): Eukaryota > Metazoa > Arthropoda > Insecta > Coleoptera > Curculionidae > Philopedon > Philopedon plagiatum. The sequence goes on from OZ020197.1 coordinate 28,038, forward strand.
TCCAATTCCCGTAGGGATACGACGAAATGGATGGTTTTTTCGTGTTCTCCGGCATCAAATTGACTAGGAAACAACCCATTTTCAGGAAAATCTGAGACCACAAATTTTGATTTTTTTACAAGGGGGGAGTCTTCTGTATAAATATTTTTTTTTTCAAAATTTTTCAACTCTTAGATTGTCCTGAAATTGATCTTCCTTGTCAATTTCATACCGGAGAAAGCGAAAAACCCCTCCATTTTGTCCTATTTCTTCAGGAAATCTATTTTTCGTCGGAAAATTCAAATTCCCGAAGAGATACGACGAAATGGATGGTTTTTTCGTGTTCTCCGGCATCAAATTGACTTGGAAACAACCCATTTTCAATATTTTTTTTTTCAAAATTTTTCAACTCTCAGATTGTCCTGAAATTGAGCTTCCTTGTCAATTTCATACCGGAGAAAACGAAAAACCCCTCCTTTTTGTCCTATTTCTTCAGGAAATCTATTTTTCGTCGGAAAATTCAAATTCCCGAAGAGATACGACGAAATGGATGGTTTTTTCGTGTTCTCCGGCCTCAAATTGACAAGGAAACAACCCATTTTCAGGAAAATCTGATACCAAAAATTTTGATTTTTTTACAAGGGGGGAGTCTTCTGTATAAATATTTTTTTTTTTCAAAATTTTTCAACTCTCAGATTGTCCTGAAATTGAGCTTCCTTGTCAATTTCATACCGGAGAAAACGAAAAACCCCTCCATTTTGTCCTATTTCTTCAGGAACTCTATTTTTCGTCGGAAAATTCAAATTCCCGAAGAGATACGACGAAATGGATGGTTTTCTCGTGTTCTCCGGCATCAAATTGACTTGGAAACAACCCATTTTCAATATTTTTTTTTTCAAAATTTTTCAACTCTCAGATTGTCCTGAAATTGAGCTTCCTTGTCAATTTCATACCGGAGAAAACGAAAAACCCCTCCATTTTGTCCTATTTCTTCAGGAAATCTATTTTTCGTTGGAAAATTCCAATTCCCGAAGAGATACGACGAAATGGATGGTTTTTTCGTGTTCTCCGGCATCAAATTGACTTGGAAACAACCCATTTTCAGGAAAATCTGAGACCAAAAATTTTGATTTTTTTACAAGGGGGGAGTCTTCTGTATAAATATTTTTTTTTTCAAAATTTTTCAACTCTCAGATTGTCCTGAAATTGAGCTTCCTTGTCAATTTCATACCGGAGAAAACGAAAAACCCCTCCATTTTGTCCTATTTCTTCAGGAAATCTATTTTTCGTTGGAAAATTCCAATTCCCGAAGAGATACGACGAAATGGATGGTTTTTTCGTGTTCGCCGGCATCAAATTGACTTGGAAACAACCCATTTTCAGGAAAATCTGAGACCAAAAATTTTGATTTTTTAACAAGGGGGGAGTCTTCTGTATAAATATTTTTTTTTTCAAAATTTTTCAACTCTCAGATTGTCCTGAAATTGAGCTTCCTTGTCAATTTCATACCGGAGAAAACGAAAAACCCCTCCATTTTGTCCTATTTCTTCAGGAACTCTATTTTTCGTCGGAAAATTCAAATTCCCGAAGAGATACGACGAAATGGATGGTTTTCTCGTGTTCTCCGGCATCAAATTGACTTGGAAACAACCCATTTTCAATATTTTTTTTTTCAAAATTTTTCAACTCTCAGATTGTCCTGAAATTGAGCTTCCTTGTCAATTTCATACCGGAGAAAACGAAAAACCCCTCCATTTTGTCCTATTTCTTCAGGAAATCTATTTTTCGTTGGAAAATTCCAATTCCCGAAGAGATACGACGAAATGGATGGTTTTTTCGTGTTCTCCGGCATCAAATTGACTTGGAAACAACCCATTTTCAGGAAAATCTGAGACCAAAAATTTTGATTTTTTTACAAAGGGGGAGTCTTCTGTATAAATATTTTTTTTTTCAAAATTTTTCAACTCTCAGATTGTCCTGAAATTGAGCTTCCTTGTCAATTTCATACCGGAGAAAACGAAAAACCCCTCCATTTTGTCCTATTTCTTCAGGAAATCTATTTTTCGTTGGAAAATTCCAATTCCCGAAGAGATACGACGAAATGGATGGTTTTTTCGTGTTCGCCGGCATCAAATTGACTTGGAAACAACCCATTTTCAGGAAAATCTGAGAACAAAAATTTTGATTTTTTTACAAGGGGGGAGTCTTCTGTATCAATATTTTTTTTTTTTAAATTTTTCAACTCTCAAGTTGTCCTGAAATTGAGCTTCCTTGTCAATTTCATACCGGAGAAAACGAAAAACCCCTCCATTTTGTCCTATTTCTTCAGGAAATCTATTTTTCGTTGGAAAATTCCAATTCCCGGAGAGATAAGACGAAATGGATGGTTTTTTCGTGTTCTCCGGCCTCAAATTGACTAGGAAACAACCCATTTTCAGGTAAATCTGAGACCAAAAATTTTGATTTTTTTACAAGGGGGGAGTCTTCTGTATCAATATTTTTTTTTTCAAAATTTTTCAACTCTCAGATTGTCCTGAAATTGAGCTTCCTTGTCAATTTCATACCGGAGAAAACGAGAAACCCCTCCATTTTGTCCTATTTCTTCAGGAAATCTATTTTTCGTTGGAAAATTCCAATTCCCGTAGAGATACGACGAAATGGATGGTTTTTTCGTGTTCTCCGGCATCAAATTGACTAGGAAACAACCCATTTTCAGGAAAATCTGAGACCAAAAATTTTGATTTTTTTACAAGGGGGGAGTCTTCTGTATCAATATTTTTTTTTTCAAAATTTTTCAACTCTCAGATTGTCCTGAAATTGAGCTTCCTTGTCAATTTCATACCGGAGAAAACGAAAAACCCCTCCATTTTGTCCTATTTCTTCAGGAAATCTCTTTTTCGTAGGAAAATTCAAATTCCCGAAGAGATACGACGAAATGGATGGTTTTTTCGTGTTCTCCGGCATCAAATTGACTAGGAAACAACCCATTTTCAGGAAAATCTGAGACCAAAAATTTTGATTTTTTTACAAGGGGGGAGTCTTCTGTATCAATTTTTTTTTTTCAAAATTTTTCAACTCTCAGATTGTCCTGAAATTGAGCTGCCTTGTCAATTTCATACCGGAGAAAACGAAAAACCCCTCCATTTTGTCCTATTTCTTCAGGAAATCTATTTTTCGTTGGAAAATTCCAATTCCCGTAGAGATACGACGAAATGGATGGTTTTTTCGTGTTCGCCGGCATCAAATTGACTAGGAAACAACCCATTTTCAGGAAAATCTGAGACCAAAAATTTTGATTTTTTAACAAGGGGGGAGTCTTCTGTATCAATATTTTTTTTTCAAAATTTTTCAACTCTCAGATTGTCCTGAAATTGAGCTTCCTTGTCAATTTCATACCGGAGAAAACGAAAAACCCCTCCATTTTGTCCTATTTCTTCAGAAAATCTATTTTTCGTTGGAAAATTCCAATTCCCGAAGAGATACGACGAAATGGATGGTTTTTTCGTGTTCTCCGGCATCAAATTGACTTGGAAACAACCCATTTTCAATATTTTTTTTTTCAAAATTTTTCAACTCTCAGATTGTCCTGAAATTGAGCTTCCTTGTCAATTTCATACCGGAGAAAACGAAAAACCCCTCCATTTTGTCCTATTTCTTCAGGAAATCTATTTTTCGTTGGAAAATTCAAATTCCCGAAGAGATACGACGAAATGGATGGTTTTTTCGTGTTCTCCGGCATCAAATTGACTAGGAAACAACCCATTTTCAGGAAAATCTGAGACCAAAAATTTTGATTTTTTTACAAGGGGGAGTCTTCTGTATAAATATTTTTTTTTTCAAAATTTTTCAACTCTCAGATTGTCCTGAAATTGAGCTTCTTTGTCAATTTCATACCGGAGAAAACGAAAAACCCCTCCATTTTGTCCTATTTCTTCAGGAAATCTATTTTTCGTTGGAAAATTCCAATTCCCGAAGAGATACGACGAAATGGATGGTTTTTTCGTGTCCTATTTCTTCAGGAAATCTATTTTTAGTCGGAAAATTCCAATTCCCGAAGAGATACGACGAAATGGATGGTTTTTTCGTGTTCTCCGGCCTCAAATTGACTAGGAAACAACCCATTTTCAGGAAAATCTGAGATCAAAAATTTTGATTTTTTTACAAGGGGGGAGTCTTCTGTATAAATATTTTTTTTTTCAAAATTTTTCAACTCTCAGATTGTCCTGAAATTGAGCTTCCTTGTCAATTTCATACCGGAGAAAACGAAAAACCCCTCCATTTTGTCCTATTTCTTCAGGAAATCTATTTTTCGTTGGAAAATTCCAATTCCCGAAGAGATACGACGAAATGGATGGTTGTTTCGTGTTCTCCGGCATCAAATTGACTTGGAAACAACCCATTTTCAGGAAAATCTGAGACCAAAAATTTTAATTTTTTTACAAGGGGGGAGTCTTCTGTATAAATATTTTTTTTTTCAAAATTTTTCAACTCTCAGATTGTCCTGAAATTGAGCTTCCTTGTCAATTTCACACCGGGGAAAACGAAAAACCCCTCCATTTTGTCCTATTTCTTCAGGAAATCTATTTTTAGTCGGAAAATTCCAATTCCCGAAGAGATACGACGAAATGGATGGTTTTTTCGTGTTCTCCGGCCTCAAATTGACTAGGAAACAACCCATTTTCAGGAAAATCTGAGACCACAAATTTTGATTTTTTTACAAGGGGGAGTCTTAATGTATAAATATTTTTTTTTTCAAAATTTTTCAACTCTTAGATTGTCCTGAAATTGAGCTTCCTTGTCAATTTCATACCGGAGAAAACGAAAAACCCCTCCATTTTGTCCTATTTCTTCAGGAAATACATTTTTCGTCGGAAAATTCCAATTCCCGAAGAGATACGACGAAATGGATGGTTTTTTCGTGTTCTCCGGCATCAAATTGACTAGGAAACAACCCATTTCCCGGAAAATCTGAGACCAAAAATTTTGATTTTTGTACAAGGGGGGGAGTCTTATGAATAAATATTTTTTTTCCAAAATTTTTCAACTCTCAGATTGTCCTGAAATTGAACTTCCTTGTCAATTTCATACCGGAGAAAAATATATTTCTTACGTACTTTCAACTAATGTTTTTCATAAGTTTACGAGCTTCCGGTTGGGTTACATTTAAACTTGCAGTGAAGATCACTGCAAGTTTAAATGTAACTTGTATGTACTCGACTAAGTTTAACCCAAAGGCCTTCCCTCTTCCATTTTTTTCAGATTTTGTTAGAGTGGTGTGGGGCCTAAGTAGGTTAAGCCCAAAATGAAAATTCTAGATCAAAAGTTTGAAAAGAAATCTTGACTTTACTCTTAATTTTTAGGTTAAGCTGCTTTATTTTATGAGAGTGTAGTATCAAAACTGTTTAAGGTGTATACCTAATCTTCTTTTAAGGCCTGGAAATAATACCTTCTTAGCTTAGGGAAAATATTTAATATTTTATATATAAAAGGACAAAATGATACATTGAAACTGATTCATTTAAATGATTATTATTATTGAGGTTATTCGCAAAAAATAAAAACGTCGGTAATTAGTAGTCACTAGCGCTATCTGTAGGCCAACTTAGGAACTAAATTTCCCAAATTAAGTTCCTAAGTTGGTTAACAGTTGGCTCTAGTCACTAGCGCCATCTGTTGGCCGGCTTGGGAACCAAATTTCCCTAATTTAGTTCCTAAGTCGGTTAACAGATGGCTCTGGTCGCTAGCGCCATTTGTTGGCCAGCTTGGAAACTAAAGTTAACAAATTTAGTTGCGAAGGCGGTTAACAGATGGCGCTAGTAACTAGGCGCCATCCGTTGATCAACTGGGGGACTAAATTTCCCACATCTAGTTCTTGAGTTGACCAACAGATGGCGCTAGTGACTACTAATTACTGCTAATTTCCGACGTTCCAAAATAAAAACTTTTCTATTTAGTTTCGAAGTTGACCAATAGATGGCGCGTTAGTCACTACATATATTATAATATTAAAAAAAAAACTCTTTTTAACCAAAAAATATATTAGCACCACAGTTACACATATTAAATTATACAAACAAAACATATTACATATCTGGGGAAAAAATTTGTTCCTTGACAGGGACCAGCCAAAGTACACCAAGCCTGAAAGAATAAACGACATTGAAAATCTGTGCATCATCTGTGCTTTACTACCTACCTATTACTTCAGCCGTGATTTTCACAATCGATAAATCCATTTTGAAAATATAGTATGTTAGCTCTTTTCGTTTTGTTTTTAGTGCGGGTTTTCCGCCGGGGCTCTGCATTCGCGAAATCTCCGGCGTTTTGGATAGTGTTGGAATATCTCTCCAGGCCGTCATTGTTGTTGGGCGTCTCGGGCTCCACCGCTCGTCCCATCCAGAAAAGGAGAGTGTATGTCACTCTATCCGTCTTTCTTGGGTCGCGACATAGTTGAGGTCGAGAGCTTTGTAATTATATCAAAAGGATATCCAGCGATGATCTGACATCGAGATGTCGTCAGATATGTAGGTACATGCCAGCTTCGTATGGTTTTCGAAATGTTAGTTGTGATAGATAACGTAATGTCTATTAGTGTTTGACGACGACTGCGAGAGTTTATAAAAGTTGGTGTTGTACCCCTACATTTAAAATGCGCTAAGATTTTTCTAAAGTATTATATACCTAATCATAAAGTGACTTACCCCTGGCGTTTATATCCTTGCTGCCCCAGTTTACGTGGTGTGCATTTGAATCGCAGCCCATTGGCAGTGTTGGTCCAGGTCCATTTCTTTGGTAGGTGGTGGTGGGGTGGCCGTCGCGTCTGAAGGGACAGGGTACACTGATGCTAGGATTAGCGCGGTTTTCTTTTGGGCATTGTCGGCGGCATACTCCATCCTAACCGCGGTTAGATCCGAGGTGGAGGAGGAGAGGTGTGCCGCCATTGGGTAGGCCTTGAATTTCCTAGGGATGTATATGGCTGCTGTCCTAGGTTGTTGATTGCTGGGAAAGCTAAAAATTTGACCGTTTAGACCGTTTACTAAAACCTATCGTTTTGGTCTGTCGTCGTATCCTGCTGCGGCAACTCGTCGAGATGGCGGCGGCATAATGTTGCCGTGGCCGCTCTCTTGTGTTGCATGTTACATTGAATTATATTTACCTTTGTGTCAGCTGCCTTCGCTTCCATTGTTGGTTTTAGAGGTGCTGGCTTTTTACTACTTTTTGACCATCTTTTCCTTACCTGTGGGTGGAGAGATGGCCTCATCAATGTGGTCCGGAGAGTCTTCCACGTCCTCCACCAAGGTGTCACCTCTAGAGCTGCTCTAAGTACCACCTACTTTTAGATACGATTTGAGTTTTCATTCAATGAAATCTCCGAGCTTCTTTATTTTTTCCTCCATTTTCCACATTTACTTGCCCCCCACAACAACTAGAATAAGGGAATTATCCAGATAAGAATATTAAAAAGAGTAATTTACTCTTCTTAATTATCTGATAAAGAATATGATGTTGCTGAAAAATACTTGTACTGTGTAATAAGCAAGTGGTTGTTTTTTTTACATATATTCTTTTGTGAGGAGATTAGATTATTATATTGTGTTAGATTCAGTGTGAATGAGATTTCAATTTCAATTTATTCATCATAAAAATTTACAATACAATTATAAATTCATAAGACTATAAATAGTCAGACAAAATTACAATTACAAACTAAATAACTTACGTAGCTAATACATAGTTGTAATCCAAAAACTCCTGAACCGAATAAAATGCATGTTCACATAAGAATTTTTGAGAGATTTTCTTATAAATATTTTTATGTTATTTTCATATCTAGGCTTTTCATTTTGTTCAGACATTTCACACCCATATATGATGGTGAATTCTGACCAACACCCAGCCTAGAGTATGGCACACGCAGATCCTGGGCCTTCCTTGTGTAGTATGCATGAATGTCACAATTACGATTTAGGGGTTGCTATTTACATGGTTGATCAATTGGAAGATATATAAGTAAACATGGCAGCGTCAAGAAGCCATATTTCTTAAAAATATTTCTACACGGGGTACCTGGTGGTATATTCTCAATGCATCTTATTACTTTTTTTTTGTAGTATAAATGCTTTGTTAAAATGAGCTGAGGAGCCCCTGAACAGCAGACCATACTGCTGCAAAACAGACTGCACTAGTCCATAATAAACAATCTTTAACATTCTTTCATCCACACTTTCTCTCAATTACCTAACTAAAAAACACAAGGAACTAATCCTGGCGCAGGTTACATCAATATGTTTCATTACTATCATTTGCTTTACTGTATGCTTGTCAGGCCTCTTCTGGAGTATGCTTCCTCCGTCTGGAGCCCCATGTACGCCTGTCATATACACAGAATCGAGCAGGTTCAGAGAAGATTCTTGAGGTATATCTCCTTCAAGGCGAACATCATTCCCCCTGACAACTATGCTCGCGATTACAACTTGCTTCAGAGTACTTTTTCCTTGCCTGATTTAAAATCAAGGAGGGAGCAGAGGGACCTCAGGTTACTCTATAAAATAACTAACGCCCAGGTTGACTGTCCACCATTGCTGGAGGCCGTCGGCTTGGCAGTCCCGGGTAGGACCACTAGATTCACTAATACTTTTCACCAACCCTTCTATCGCACCAATCTGAGGTTCAACTCCTTTGTGCCAAGAGCAACAAGGTTAGCAAACCGCTTTTCGGATGTTTTGGATTTGTTTCACTGCAGAGGTCGTTTTGAGCACCTACTGAGATAGCTTGTTGATTGATCGTATTCCGTACTCGTATTTATCTGCAGTCTTGCTGTTTATTGTATGTCTGATATTGTCTGTTGTTTGATGTTGTGTTCCTGTGAGCTATTCAGTTGATTATTTAATTGTTATGTGTGATATATTGTACAATGTTAGGCTAAACTAGGCGTAGTTATAGTAGTTGTAATTGAAATATTTTGTAAATGAATGGGCGAGGCCCGTGATTGAATAAATAAATAAATAAATAAATTTATGTCTTACCGTACCTTGTTCGGAAGATTAGAGTTTACCTATAATGTCCAATACTTTTAATGCACAGTTGGTTGATAGTGGAGACACAGTTACTTAGTAGATGAGAAATTTCACATCCTAATCTACTGTAAGCGATAACAGACAGTAATAAACACTTATTTTACAACATATATTACCTAATTTGCAAGTTAACTTTACCAGAGAACATCTCTGTCCAGTTGAGCAGAGTTCTTAGTTCACCAAATGGATTTAGTATCAATAATTTTATGTCAAAATCGCTTTCTCTGCCGTTTTCTTCTGTTATATTCTAAAATATCAACTAATTTCGGTAATTTAATTTACGAAATAAAGTGGGGTTGGAATCACAGTATTTCGAGGTTAGATCACCCATGATATTAGCGGCTACGGCTCCGACAAGCGAACTTTTAATGCCGCAGTTAAATGGCCGCTCGGGACGGTCATATAAGCATTGGATTAAAAATACACATCTAAGCCGCAGCCGCTAATGTCATTATTAGGGGAATCTAACCTCGAAATACTTAATTCTAACCCCACTTTATTTAGTACGTGAAAACGGAAAATATTACAGAAAATTGGTTAATATTTTAGAATATGTTGCTGAAAAATCGCAGAAAAGTAATTTTTAACAAAGTATAATTAATAACAAACCATTTCAGTCTGCGAAAAAACCTGATAAACAGTTTCTGAATATTGCGACGTTCTGAATATTCGGTGTTGTCAAGCAAAAACAGTGAAAAAAGGATAGGACCACAATGTGATTCCTGTGGTACCCCTGAAGGCACCCGAACGGGTTCCGAAAGTGAGCCCCCACTTCTAACATTCGATTATTTAAATAAATTTGGATCAATTTCAAGGAAAAACCGCTTATATCTAGGATTTTCCGTTTTGCTATTAGCAGATGATGATTAGCCCAGTCAAAAGCTTTAGCAAAGTTTAAATAAACAGAGTCAACCTGTTACTCGTCATGAAATTATGACTACCAAATTAGTGGCAGTTGGTCTACCCTGAATAAAGTCATGTTGTTCATTATCGATGATATGTTTACAATCCCATGATAATCTTTGACTGATTAAGTAATCCAATTTATATGTGGCTGATCCGAAGGTTCGGTCCGTTTTTTTCAAGCATTAGTCCTGCTGCAGCTAGCAGCTCGGAATACAGAGAATCAGACTGTGCAGTTTCATTGCTGGTGGTGGTTCCACGGTCTTTGTTGAAGCCATTTTGTGTCATTTGTTTCTCGCTAAGTAGAGGAATAAATTTGATACTTTTTATTTTCTATCATACAATATGAATATGTAGGCAAAGGGTCATGTCGTGTGAGAAAATTTTAATTCTTCGCATTAGATATTTCGAAAAAAAACGACAGTCTGTACTCAATAATATAATTATTATTATATTTGATTTATATATTCACTAAATTTATATTAAACAAAAATAGTTTTTGGCATTTCAGTGGTTCCGTCTCCTGTACCTTCCTCCCCCTCTCTTGAGCGTCGAGTTTTTCTGTTTCTGTTCGGTACTTTGACATTTCGAGGCCGCCGATTTTTGTTCAGTCTTCTTTGGAATTTCGGCGCTCGTCGGCAGTGGCGGCGGCGACATCGAATCCTCCTTTTTCTTTTCCGACGAAACATAAAGCTCCGACGACGACGACGACGACTTTTCTTGGATACTTTCGGTTTCCATCACTTCGACGCTATCTGGGCAAAAGAAAAGGTCATTTAGACTCACTGAAAACTAATCATAGAATAAGGAATATACACATATTTTTAGTGTTCCTTGAAACGCAATACTTATGGAATCACTTCGGTGTCCGTCTGTCACAGGCGATTTTCTCTGAAACTGTTCGACGTACAGAGATAGGGTGTGGTGGCCCACATATAGACGTCAATTATAAAAAGTTCAATTTTCTTTCTGGGGTTTAATTTCAGGAGGTAAATTACTGCGAAATGGAAAAAATAATTCAAAGGCATCCTCTATGGTGTCAAATGAAAGCTTATTAAAGCACAAATTCAACGATATATATGATCTATTTTTTATTGCAAACAATTTTCGGGAAAAACGCTTCAAATCCTTATCACCAAAAGGGTCGCTCAGAATAATCTTTAAAAATTCATGAACATTGAGAATTAGGTGTAGATTGAGTGAAAATTATCAGGATTGAAAAATTCTAGCGTGGTAAATTGTTATAAACAATTTAATTGTTTATTTCCTTATAACTGCTGAACCACTGGCTTTAGAGAAAAAGTTTTTCAGCAAAAAACATTTCTCACGATGTAAGGAACAACTTTTGTCCTTACGCGTTTTTCAGAAATTGTAATTTGGCCCACTCAGCTCCGCGCATACGCTATGTCATACGGCGTTAGTGTCGTCGGCGGCGGATAGCGCGGCAGATGAACAGAGATCGAGCGGCCGAGGTTTGCTCAGATTAAGTGGAAGCTTGATGGCACGGAACACTACGTCTGCAAGTACACCTTGCACTGGATTGATTTTTTTATTGCTTAAATCGTTTAAGAAAGTCATTACAAACCCTAAAAGTTATTTTGAAGAAAATTACTACGATAATTTAGCTAGAAAAAATGTTTGCTTTCTGGTATAATTTATTACAATTTAAAAAGCAGCCATTTGCGATGACGTCGGAAGGAGATCAGCAAAAATAAGTAGTGTCAATCTACATGTTAACGCTTAACCCAAAGTCGAACTGTTTGCTTTGCTCCAAAACAGTCAGAGGGGGAGCAATCGAATCTTTTGGGTTGATAGAGGACTAGGGCAACTAGCTTAAAGGTCATTTTTATTCATTTTTCGATGACCCTACAATCCTGGAATCCGCCATGTACTCATTATCAGTCATAAAAACACTTTTCACGACCGCCATAAACATTTAATTTATGTAGAGAATATGAAGAAAATATTTCAGATTTATTACTGAAATTAACTTACCACTGCTATGCAGCAGCAGCAGTCCGTTGCAACCCAAGCCAACGTCTTCGACTCCTAGAGCGGGCCCGGTCGGCGGTCCATCTCCCGTCGCCTTGTCTTTAATGTGGTGGCAGCGGCGGCTTTCCTCCTCAGTTTCGCTATCGTCGGTTTCGTCTCCTCGTTTCCCCTCCTCTTCGTCGCTCTCGGTCTCGATCAACATCTCCGGACCGCCGCCATAGATGGCGTGGAAAAAGTCCCAGATGACGCGGGGCACGTCGGCCGCCTCGTCCGTGTCGATGTTTGCGGGGTCGATCTTGGAGTTGTCGACGGGCCCGGGCGGCTCGAGAATCTTCTTTTGGACGAAGGCGTGCCACTGCAGGTACCACGACGTCGATAAGTAGTGGGTGTGGGGCAAATGCTCCGACTGGGCTTTGCGGCTGATCTGGAAATCGAAAAGAAAAACACATTTCGTCTCTTTATATGGAAGGACGGCTGCATATTTAAACGTTAGGTGTGCCAAAAAGGCAAAACCAAACTCGTTTTTTTTTAAATATCTTATACTTGATTTACGTCCCCCCCCACCTCTAAAAAGGACTCCATCTCGTTAACTATCCTCTGCTGCAACGCGGAGCAAGCGGGGCATATGACTGGGTTGGCGATGGGCGGACACCCTCCGAATCTCTTGTGCAAGTAGTCGTACATGTCGAACGGAATCTCGATGGAGAGGTGGTCCAGAACGAGCTCTTTGTCCGGGTCGAAAGCGCCGTGCTGGCACAGAAAATCAGAGTTATCGATCGGACCCGGTTCGACGCAGTAATAAAACCTAAAACAAAAACAGCAACTGTACAGGGTGTCCAGTTTTCATCGACACTTGTTCAGGGTATCTATCGGTTATCGTTAAAGATAGAGAGCTGCGGTTTTCGCAGTACTGTGCTACTTTTTCGTGAAACGTACGATGCTACAAACAGAATTTTCATAGCCCCCTTCGTTTCGGAAATATAGGGCGATTTTGAAAATGTGTCATTTTCAAACACCCCTTGTGTCTCAGTTGCATTTTAACTTATCGGTAAGGTAAAAGCTGATTATTATCAAGGAAAGGAAAAATGGTACGAGCTCATCCAAAGTTCAGGGGCGGCGTGAAAATATTTTTGTGTACGAAATGTAAAATGAAAACAAATCTAGACTCTATTACAAATATTATTGGCATTACATGATATAATTAACATTTTTTCAAAGTTCGCTTCAGTAAAACGCGTTCGTTTATAATTAAGAATAGCTCGAAGTCTAGAAAAGTTTCTTTCGACATTACAGCTTGTAACAGGAGCGAAACGGATTGATGATTATACAAGTCAGTATTTTTAGTTATTAATGTTTCAAAAATATTTGTTATTTCTGAAAATCCTGGATTTCTTTCTAAGATTTTTAGTATATATACACTTTTAATTTTTCACCAATTTCGGTAGGACATGCTTTGAGCTTGTCTATGGTTGTCTGAAATAAATTAAAAGATGTCAAAAGGGGAAGGTTTTGTGTCTCCAACTGTTCACGTACACCTGGAAGATATCCAAAATTTTCGGGGATAATACCACGAGAGCTTAAAAATTACCGATAATTTTTCACGATTGCATGTTTTCTATAATTTCACGAGTCCGCAGGACGAGTGAAATTTGCAAAGAAAACACGTAAGAGTGAAAAATTATCAGTAATTTTAAAGCTCGAGTGGTATTTAGGAGATTATTTCACGAATGAAAACACAAACTGCTCGAGCTACGGGTTTATAACAATTGCAAGCCATTTGTTTGTATCGAAATTAATATGACAACCAAGAAAATGACAGGAAAAAATTATCGGTGTAATTTTTTTTAATTAACGTAACGTCAAAAAATTATCGCTGTAATTTTAAAAAACTTTACTCATCTTACGGGACTTTTAACACATGAGTGAAATAATCAGAAATAAACTTTAAATCATTTTTAACCGTCAGTGCACGTATACCTTCTTTACTTTTTGTTACACTCAAAGCATCATCTTTTGCACAATCAGTAACCGTTTTAACCAAGTCGTAATTTGTATGGTAATATACAGGGTGTCTAAAATAGGTGATACCACTATGGCTATCTCCGAAACGGTAAAAGATACGAGATTAGTTAAATTAGAGAAAATGTGCCATTTTCAGCCCCTATTCATGTTCCGTTTACGGAGTTGCCAACTCTATAGTTTCTTATCTACAGGAGATTGTTTAAAAATAGTCAAAAATTTAATTCTTAAATACATATCTCGAAAACTATTACAGCTAGAAAAACATTGTTTTAACAAGAATCACACCCTTTTTTCTATAAAGTAACGTTATTGTTTTGTTCATACCATTTGTTTTTATTGAGTTACTGATACTGACTTGTTTTTTTCAAATACAGACCTGGACTTTTTGCTCCATTTTTTGAAAGAATACTTTATACCCTTTACAACTGTGTATAATTTGAAAACATTTTCCGACGTTTTGATCAAGAACAGCGACATCATCATGATTTTCTAACTACTCAGACCTGGGATCCATGTTAAGGCACCAACCTATTGCTATGGTTTCTTGTTTTGGTGCTTGTGAAATGGTGCATTTCATGGATTTATATTATAATAAATCCATGGTGCATTTACTTGAAAAATGCCAGGTCCGTACTGGTAGAATATTCTGATGATGCTATTCTTCACCAAAACGTCGAACATCATAATCAAGTAATACATAGATGTAAAGGTTGTGAAGTATTCTTTCAAAAAATGCGGCAAAAAGACCAGGCCCGTATTTGAAAAAAATAGTTGGTATCAGTAACTTAATAAAAACAAATGGTATAAACAAAACAATAACGTTACTTTAGAGAAAGTAAAAAATCGTGTGATTTTTGTTGAAACATTTTTTTTTCTAGCTGTAATAGTTTTCGAGATATTTAAGAATTAAATTTTTGACTATTTTTCAACAATCTCCTGTAGATAAGAAACTATAGAGAATTTGGCAACATCGTAAACGAAATATGAGTATGGACTAAAATTGTCACATTTTCTCTAATTTAACCGACCTCGTATCTTTTACCGTTTTGTAGATAGCAATAGTGGTATCACCTATTTTAGACACCCTGTATAACGGCTGATAAACCATGTTCCCCACCTTGTAATAACAGGTTGTGGGGGCAATGGGACATTAGGACACATTTCTTTAAAGTTGTAAAGTATCAAATAACTGGATAGAAGTCACGTATCAGTTCACATATTCTATGCAAGGCATGAGCTAGACGTGTAAAGTGAATCAAATTTGGAAAATGTTCTTCTAACTGTCTTCCTGCTCCTAGCATAAATGCCGCACTATCTGCAAGCAGCAAAATAATGTTTTCAGTAATATTCGTATCTGGAAAGAGCGACCTGCTACTTTCTGCTGCAGCTTGAGTTATTGTCTCACTATTGGTTTTAGCTTTCCGCTTCTATAGGATTTAAAGGCCCAACTATAATATTAGCAACGTATCGGTCCTTGATGTCGGTGATTTCATCGATGCTAAGCCGCAACTTTTTTCCTTCAAGATTTTGACGAATTTTGTCAATAGTTTTTGAGTATACCTTATCCACATAACTTTTACGAAGAGTAGATTCGTCTGGTACTCTGTGGTGGCAGTATTTTCGTAAAAATTTCTTCATATGTAGATGAATTATTTATTTTATGGAGAGGAATGTCAGCTGCAACAAAGGCTTCACACAAATCCATGTCTATACTCTAAGTGTACTACATCAGGTACTCTAGATGCGGATGGCCCCGGATGAGATTGCATCTTCTCTCTAAATGCTTTGGACCTTTGACATGTCGGTCGATGTGATTTCGTTGTGTACATATAAATTCAGAGTTACACACTGCACACCAAACACCATGTTCCCGTTCAGATAAGATAGTGGACTATGGAAGCAGCCACTCTAACTTGAGTTTTTTACTTGTACTCATTGCGGCTATTGTAAATGGTCACAGATAATATGGCATATCTCTATTTTATATCTCAAAAACTACGTAAATTTACAAGCAATAAACTCCACCTCTTTTTTCCTTAGCTTTTGTATACGATCAGTCTTTTGGTTCCACATGTAGGTACTACATAATTAAGAGATTACCAACAGGTATAGTGACCGAATTTGCAGAGAACTGTGGTTGTGCTGTGTTAAGTATATTTTCATTTCAAATACCATAATGGCGTACCTTTACTTATAGCTAGTTAATGATAGGTATGTTCAGAAAATTATTTAATCTACTTGCAAACATTCTAGCTGAATGAGGATAACCTTGACAAAGAAATTTTCGGAGAGGACAAGTACACATTTTTATATATTCTGTCAACATAAAAATGTTGATAATTTATACACACCTGTCAAGGTGGGTGTATTAGAACAACATTCTAAGAACATAAAAATTAAGTTGTGCCGATACTGTGTAAAACTAAAGAAAAATAAAAGTTTCGAATTTTTTTTATGTCAGTACAAAGATCTCCAAACAAAACATAGTTGGTATGCCCCGAGGGCATGCAGGGGATAGAACAGCCATATGTATGCAAATAACGGCAAAATACTTTTTTCTACAATGTAACACTAACGACTAATTTTCCCACTACGTGGGACGACTACGGGTCTAGGACAGGGGTCGGCAATAATATGACTTTTTATGATCTACATTTATCTTTTTGAGAAACAACACGTACCTGCGGTCCATTTAAAGTTTTTCTTTTTTTTTCCCGGACCTCGATACAATTTTTCAAAAGTATCCGGACCCTACTAGAAATTAGTTGCCGACCCTTGGTTTAGATGTTTACTTAAAGTTATTTGCTAATGGAAAAAACCAAATTCCGTTCTTTACTCATTATCACTTTAAAATAAAACATCAGAATGAGCTATTAATCATTCCAACTTCAGCTTTTTTTTCGCACCCATTTTAATACTTTTTTACAAATTTAAACATACACTACAGTCAGTCTAAAAACGAACTAAACGGCATCCTTTTAAACTCGCTACGAGCTTTTCTCTAATAGATAAGCCTTTTTATTCAGTAAGAGACTACTTCCTCGAAGTATGGTAGGATTGTTATTGTATATATTGTATTATACATATAAATGTGTGTAGTATGCACAACTTGTTTATGTTCATTTATTTGTTGACAATTCCAATACATTGTAAATGTCTATGGAAATAAAAAATTTGTATTTGTATTTGTATTCTCAGTATTTGCACCGTTAGATCAAACGCAGCCGACGACGCGACTTGCATTGATGTGCTTTGACGACAGACGTTAAATTCCTTTTCCAATTTTTATTACGTATTTACTATGTACTATTTTATTGTTGAATCTACTATTACCTGCATTTTTGCAAATTTACTAATATTTTTGTGTCAAGTGATCCAAATTTAATGTATAAGCTTGGCTAAAAAGTTGCGAGGGGGTTGTGAAAAAAAAGGCAATCCGCCATATTGCTGCTCGTCAATCCGTTTCAATTAATACCCATATCAAGAGGATTGTAAAGAAAAAGGTACGCCGCCATCTTGGGGCGTCCGCCATATTCGATTTTTTATTTATTTTTATTTAAACAAGCTTTATTGTCCAAGAACAAAATTCTTATTGACAAAGCAACAAACTAAGCCTAATCAAAACTTTAGATCCCACACCGTATATGCACCATTACAAAAAAAAAAACATTTAGATACTTTCTTAAGTTATAAAAAACACATGCTCATGTATCGCATTTCGAGCAACCAAACTATTTACTTGTCACCACAAAAGTAACACTGCCACAATACATTCATTGAACAATTGAGATTGAGAACAATATTAAATATACTATATTGCATTGTCACCGGACTTGTAGACGTGTGCAAAATTTCAAAGGCTTACGTAGAACTAGTCGAGATTTTGATTTCAATATTTGACCTAAGAGGTGCTCAAACGGCCGATTGCGTTCGACTGGTCGATACTGGGAAGTTTCTTTGTATTATAATTATACAAATAGGTATACGCGATAATTCCTCTTTAATAAAATATGTGTATTTTTCCTGCCTAGTCGATAGCTTGCCGTCCAATTTTGTGCTGTAGATCGCCAATCGTATAAGCTTGAGCAGTTAAATAAAAAATGGGGACAGCGCCGCGTCGCATTTCCTCTACTAGTGGACGGATATCCCGGCAAAAACTCCGCTCTGACCCACTACGCGCCATGCCGCGCCGCCCCACCGACCTAGGAATATTATCTACCTGTTAATCCACTGTCTAGAAATATGGGCTCTTCTTATTTCTCCGGCCGCCCTGTCGGCTTCTTCCGCCATTCTTGTAGCTTTGTGCCTGACGCCTTCGGCGCTATTTTGAACTTTTCTACAAAAATAATTCACTATTAATTTTAAAAATTCACTTTTCACCAGCTTTAAATATCTTCAATTTTTGACATTGCTAAAATGACATTGTACGATGAAGTGTTCATTGTCAGTATTATATTTCCTAGCAGGCTGTGACACTCCTAAATAGTCCAAATGCTGCTGCCCTTAAATAATAGTCCAAACTAGCGGACTAATAATAATTGAGAGCGTATAAAGATAGAGAGCTCAAAAATTCTTTTCGTTTTCAAAAAATACTTCACATTAGAAGAAAAGTATCACTTAATTTTATTCAAATTTAGGTTTATTGTATCACCAAAATCCTAAACTTTGTACGCGGCGTAGTTTTAAAGTATCATAAGAATCCTTAATGATAAATGATACGCAGCAGTTAATAAGAAGTTGCTCCTCTTCATTTCTTTAGTAACGATAATACATTGACATATTATTATTTGAGTTGCGCTGACTGCCAAGTTTAGAACTTTGATGTACAAGTTACATAAACCTGGACAAAATTAAGCTGACCATTGAATTTATTTTCCTGAAAAAAAAATTATTGTTTTATTACTTCTACAAAAAGTATTTATATAAAATAACAAATAAAACTGAAATTAATCGTTCGGTATTCCATTAATAGGGAATATGTACATATTTTCTTCGTGCATAAACCGTTTGAGAAAGTTATTACAAACCCTATAAACTATTTTGAAGAAAATTACTAGGATAATTTAGCTACAAGAAATGTTTACTTGTCAGCAGGCCTTATAACTTCTTTATTTTTAAAGATGGGAAAAGATGTTAAATATGAAAGTTTTGGGGATTTTTATGGATCATTCATATATCTTATCAGCAAAACAACTGATCGTTGAATAAAAAAAATATAGTATAATACATCGATTTTGTCGCTTATTTTAAATTGGATGGTATGATTTTTATCATATTTTTGCATTCTAGGAGAAGTTATCCTAGAATTTTGTATAACATACCCCATAGCGTACCCCACAGCATCGGTTTTCCAATCGTTTTTGAAATATTTCTAATTAAAAATTATTTCGCATAAATATACTTTAAACGTAACTATCCAGGTTGCGAAAGAAATACCTGCTACCTTTTTAAACTTTCTTCGTAGGTAAGTCAAAGTTGATGTCAAGATTGACAATAATACTCTAGTCACCGTGAATTTATAATTTTATTTTTATGCAAAATGAGTTATTCTATTAAACTATAAATGTTTATTTTTATTAGTTATTAATATTTGAAAGCAATAACCACTGATTATAAACAATAATAAATGAATTATAACATAAACAGATAAATGTTAACATTGGTGAATAAATACTTTTCATACATTCTTCTCTGCCTCTGAACTGTGTTTATAATACTTTTAGCATCATTTTCGTTCAGATTTCTTACTTCATTTCTCACCTTCCTTTGAATTTCTGTAATATTTTCATAATGATTGCTGTATAAGACATTTTTCAAATGACCCCAAGGAGACGTATCTACAGGTGTGAGGTCTGGGCTATTTGCAGGCCAATGTAAGGTTTCATATCTACCGATCCATTCGTTATACTGATGGTTTAAAAAATTGCGAACCTCAATTATTTTATGGGGAGGCGTTCATTCGGCGAACGCGAGGCAACGCGAACATTTCGTCTATTAAACATAAGTTGAGAAAGTTGCTTCGTCTGTCCAAACGATAGTATGAAATAAATTAGGATCTTGTCGCATTCTTTCGTTAATATTTGTGATAAAATTATATCCTTTCTTTTTGATCGCCACTAAGCTTTTGAACTGGCATAACTTTATATGGTCGATACTAAAAATAATTTAACGTTCTTTGAACTGTTCCATAAGTCAACATTTTATCTCTTCTTCCATATCTGAGATACTGCACACAATCGGGAATTGATTTTTTTGGATTCTCTTGAAAATATAATAAAATCGCTAAGTCCCTTTCTTCATTTCTTTCTCTTCTTGTTTTTCCACTGCCCAGAATTCGTTTTTCGTCTGGTCTTCTATTTGCTTTTATTATGGTGTTTAATGATGGAGTTCTTTGTCCCTCTTCAAGACTTTCTTCATACTGTCTTTGAGCCGCTCTAACATTATTGTTATTTTTTAAATATAATTTTAACAGTTTGTATCTGTCCTTAATTGAACAACTCATTTTGCATAAAAATAAAATTATAAATTCACGGTGACTAAAGTATTATTGTCAACCTTGACATTAACTTTGACTTACCTACGAAGAAAGTTTAAAAAGGTAGCAGGTATTTCGTTCGCAACCTGGATAGTTCCGTTTAAAGTATACCTATTTATGCGAAATAACTTTTAATTAGAAATATTTCAAAAACGATTGAAAAACCGCATAGGGTATGTTATACAAAATATGTGTAGAACTTCTTCTAGTTGATAAAAATCACACCATCCAATTTCAAATAAGCGAGAAAATCGATGTTTTAGACTGTATTTTTTTTTTATTCAATGCTCTATTGTTTTGCTGATAACGATTTACGAATGATCCATGAAAATCCTCAAAATTTTCATATTTAACATTTTTTTCCATCTTTAAAAATGCCTGTTCAGTTTTATTTGGATATCCCACCTGTAGTACAAGGCCCAAGCAAAGGAAACGAGTTCGATGCAACTTCGAGGTGGTCAATAAACAACTGCAATGTTCATAGAACACTCATAAACCTGATCGGAACTTGAATAATTCTAACGCCATCCATCGCCCCCTTACCTATAGAACAAAACGTACGCTTCGCACGTCTGCACCCTCTCGGCCGACACTCTGGTGACGTACTGATCGTCGAACTCGTACCACTGTCCGTTGTTGAGTGCGTAGCACGTGTAATGACCGCCGCCGGCTGTTCCATGGTGACAGATGACCGAAAACAGATCATAGTTTGACACCTGCAAATGGCAGCGTTTCGATCAGAATGAGTGTCGAAATGTTTCGGGGTCGGACCCAAGCGAAGAGCGGGTGTGTCTACGTGTCTACTTACTCGCGAACTGTTGTTGGCATGCAGGTAGGGCCACATGTCGAGCCCTTTTAAAGGGAAGCTGATCGCCGACGAGATCTTACTACTGTACATTAATTCGTGCCTAAACCTCTTTAAATGGATACAGAGTACTTCTGGCAACTGTAAAACCTAAAAATAACACATTTGAAAATTACACCATGCCAGCTAAGATGGAAATAACGTACGTTGGGAATTTTATTCTACTGACCTTACTAAATTTAATTCCGTTTCTCAATTTATTACACCTTTCACAACTATACATGTTATCGCCTTTCAATTCGTCAGTACTAAAAAATGCAGACAAGCAATCGTACAACGTTACTGTCGGTCCGTACCACCATGACCTGTGGGAAAAACGGTAACAAATTAATAAGACGCCTATGCTTCTCTTAGGATTTACCTCTCAGCTACAGATATAAGCAATTATAAGCTAGCGAATCCGCGGGTAACATCCCCAATATTTTTACATTTCATTTTCTGAAATCTACAACACACGAATTTTTTTGGCAATTTTGAATTAATATAACTTGACTTGTGTTACTGACCTTAACCAAGCTAATATCCACGAAATCCATCCATCCTGAACAGGTAGTACAACATCAGAACACGTTACATTCGAGCTTGGGGCTGGACTTCTTCCTACAATATTGCGAACAGGAAAAACGGTAACTTTGTTTACTTTCTATCGGATAGAAAGTATTGCACAAGGAAATTTGACACGTAGCAACTGGAGCTGCTTTTTTTTTAACAATTTTCGATCTTCAATAGCGACAACTCTCCGAAATCAAAAAGACAAAAACTTTTATTTCTATTTTCTCTTTTGGATACAAAAGTTGTATAAAGTGTAGGCTTGGGGGGGGGGGGGGGGACACCCCCCTGAATACGCCACTGAGACCCGGGCTGAAGAAAAGAGATCCATGGGTAACAGATTTGAGAGCCCTAAAATATTCTTCTGAAGGAATTAAATACAAACTAAATTTGGATTAAGAATGGTCTCCTTTGCCAAAGAGAATAAAAATTGGAGATAAATCTCTTGTTACAGCAAAAATGCAATTTTAGAATTTTATATTTTTTGCGTCGTTTATTCTGAGGTAAATAATAATTCCTTGGCAAAACTAGGCACTTTACTGAGAAACCTTCCTTAATAAAGCGATCTCAAATCAATGGCTTGGTTGAAATGATATTTTCCATCGATCACTGTCTCTTCTGTCTGTCTTACTAATTGTACGAAATAAAATAAAATTACACCTTACCATGCAAAACAATAAGATGGTCTCTGGAAGGAATCGGCAGAGACAAGTCCTGAAATGTCTCCACGCGACTGGACACTCTGTCGCAGGTCAGACATTGGACCGAGGACAGCAGCTTGCCGTCGAAAATATCCGAAATTATCGACCGGTATTTGATCAGCTTCTTCGGATTGACCTGCTGATGGCAACCGCCACTTGTTGGGCCGGGTTGGGCCTCTAGAAAATGTTGCGCTATATTCAAATAAAACTCGTGCTCGTTCATCATCACTTACCGATGACCGCTTGACTAGCCACCCGGGGTCTCTGTCTCCTGCCTGGACTCTGGCACCGGCTCAGTCTCCTCTTGTTGGCGACTGAAGCGCCGCTTTGCGCCCCCCTCATTTGTTGCGCCTCGGAGTCGTCGCTAAGAGAGGAGCGTTCGCTTACGCCCGAATCGCAAGTCTCGTATTCACCTTCGGAAGAGTCGTAACTCAGAGGGCCATTGTTGGAGTCTTCCACAGTCAAGCTAAATGTGCAACCAACGGCAAGTTAATTATTATGCAACACATTTACTTATTATTTAACGATCCTACGTACTATATTGTACTTTACGGTTACATATTCATCCAGCATTTATGTTACTGAGAGTGAGCTCTCGCTCTGTATAACGCACCTTAAACTGTCCGGTTGGTCGTTCAAGCTGGCAACATCGGGAGCGACTGGCTGCTTCAGTTCTTCGTGCAGCTGATCCATAAAGTTCCGCAAAAATTCCTGGGTGTCGTGCTGATGATAGCCGCGGAACATCGCGTGCACATTTCTGATCCCGTAAAGAATACCTGACAAACAAGCAATTTTAATCCGTTTTCATGTATTTTTTATAGAAAAATCGTAAAGAACTGAACAGAGACCCAACATTTTTCAGCATTTTAAATTCTCTTTTATCTTAATATTTTGTAACAAATATCTATTTTATTTATTTATTATTAAAATAATTAATTGTCTTGCCATGCCTGAATAGGCTTACTTTTATAGCACATAAGTTTTACTTTTCGTTTAGACGGACCTAGATACCTTGATCCCACCCCAAAAATATCAGACCCGTTTGTGTCTACTCATTTAAATTTTTCCGGTGCCGCCACTGAGTGAATAGAATGAATTTTTACAGAAAAAAATAACTGTTAAAAGAAATGGTCAAAATATTTCGAAATGGCACTGTACATACAAT
The DNA here is from genome assembly GCA_963971165.1 of Philopedon plagiatum. Lineage (NCBI taxonomy): Eukaryota > Metazoa > Arthropoda > Insecta > Coleoptera > Curculionidae > Philopedon > Philopedon plagiatum. Next base: position 51,826 of record OZ020197.1, read on the forward strand.
ATTGTGTAATTTGTAAATTTGTCGTTTTTAGGGTTCTTGGAGCCAAAAAAAAAAAAAAAATCAGTAGTAGACGGAAATGATAATGTTTAATGATAAAAGATTTTAATATGAAACGGAACTTACCAGAGGGCGTAACAAAATTCTGAGTGGTCTTTTTCACCCACATATCCCGGATCAATGCCTGATAAGTCCTACTTAAGCCAGGTTTTTTCCCTTCAGATAGGATGTGCGCCACATGTGCGCAGTCAATGAAATATCTAAAATTTCAAAAAATAGTACGTGCTAGAAAATGTTTAATTCCACAAATAAGGCTGTTGTCCTTGGACGGAAAAGAATTTTTTTCCCATGGTTTTGTCAACGTAAAAAGGTAGAAGAAAGACCTTCAGTAATGCTATTTGAAATAAAACAAGAAAAGTGACTTTTTATGTGTTTTATAGGTCTCCAAACTTTAAACTGCTCTTCTATAATGCCAGAATATTGGCGCTCGATACATTTCTTTCTTAAACCGTCGACGCAGAGCGCGCGCATATGTCGTATGGTTGTATTACTTCTACCTTCCTTTTTTTAAAACAAAATTGAAAAAGATATACCTGGTAAGTGGCTCTGCATTGCCCAGAGCTTGCAGAGCGGCGTTCATGTAACACGTATTTCCTAAAAATAAAATAAATCGCTAAATGTAATTATTGTCTCGTTGAAGTCACAAAAAAGTTGAACAACTAACTCACCGATATTTTGAAGGCCAATCAACCCTCTGTTGTTAGTGTCGATCGAATAGTCTCCCGACTCTCGAGCGTCGCTAGAGTCGGACGCATCGCCGTCACCACTCATCCCCACATTAAGCCCCACGCTATTTTCAAAAGTCCCTCCTATAAATACCAAGTAAACTAATTATTAAAAGATATAAAAGTTGCAAACAGGATTTCAACTTAAACGAACTTTGCAATTGCCCTTGAAATAATCGCAATGTTCTTAAGTTCCATACTAATTATTCAATTAAAAATTTCTTTTCTTCTGTAGTAAATTGGGAATAAAAGATCATACTTCGTCATTGCTTGTGACTAAATTTAATAAATGAAAAAAAAGCTACCAGAACAGTATACCACATTTAACCTACTGTAGAATGGATGGAGGAAGTAACATTTTAAGAGGAGAAACCCCAAATTCTACAAGTATTAGAATAGAAAAACCAAATAGGGATCGCATCCAAGACAAGTCAAAATAATGAATAGAGCTCCAAAACTTCGTACCCAACCATGAACGTCGAGCGGAGAGGAGCGCCGGCAACGTTGTGCAGGCAGTATTTTGCACGTGGCTCGACGGTTAGCAAACGGGACCGGGAGTCGATTGATGTAATGCAGGTACAGTACGCCGCCATATTTATTGTGATGACGACGTTGGGGCCCGAGTATGAGTAAAGTACAACTTGCTAGGGCATAATGTTCGGAGGTTTATTTTTTCATTTGCGGACCTAAAATATAATGGGACTCATCTGTGGTGTTTAGTTTGTCATAAGGAGTTATTATGTTGGAAAAGATCTCACTGCGAACGGCATGTTAATAGTGCAAAGCATAAATTTTAAAAAAGCGGCTGCAAACCCTATTTAATATTTATGATGTGTGCTTGTAATAATATACCATTTTATACTCGATCGTTTCGCACGTTTTTGGAAAAATATAATCCCGATTGGACATTGCCGTCTGACCAAAAGTTACGCAAATATTTACCAAGTGTGCGCGAAAGACTAGAGAATAAAATTCGGGGTGAAGTGAAGGGTAAAAGTGTGGCTAACTATAGATGAACCACCGGGTTAAAAGAAAAACTCAGTGGTCAATGGGTTGTAGTTCGAACATTAAATCCACGTAAACCTTCAGTTCCCTATTTACTAGCCAGTAAAAGATTTTACAGCTATACTGGCGAAGCCATAAAAGATTTGGTATTAACCACCCTACAGAAATTTCAAATTTCAGCAAACCAAATACTAATGTTTCTTACTGTCGGGGGATCATCGATGCTCCGTGCGGACCGTTTACTACTGAAACAAGTTTGCCCTCATGTACTGCATGTTACGTGTATCTTACATGCATTACACCTTGTAGCAGAAACCATTCGCTCCTGTTACCCAGGTGTGGATGCACTTATAATAGGGCATACAAAAGCCATATTTCTAAAATGCCCCAAACGGATTCGCCAATTTCATGACAAATGCCCGAATATTCCAGAACCTCCACAGCCTGCTCTTACAAGATAGGGAAAATGGTTGGAAGCTGCGTTTTATTACCGTCAGCATTTTCAGCAAGTACGATCACTTGCCTTACAATTTAACGCGAAAGAATCCTGCCTCGATCAAAGAGAGTCAGTTAAAATTTCAAGATCCTCAAATGGAAATTGATCTACAAACTATTCTTAATAATTACCAACAAATAACCAACTCCATCACAGCACTACAAAAGTCGTCGTTGTCGTTAGCCGAATCACTACAAATATTAGACAAAGTACAAGCAGTACTACAACCTTTCAAGTGACGAAAAATATGTCCTTATTAGAGAAAAATTTAATAGTGTGTTACAAAAAAATCCAGATTTGGCTAGACTAAGACGGATTCTTAACACTAGTGTTTTTCCAGATCAGTGTTTCAAGGACCATTTTAAGTATACAAATATTATATCGTTAGATGTCGAACGGTCGTTTTTCGTATATAAACACATTTTTTCACCGTGGCGCACTTGCCTCAAAGAAACGACGGTGGAAACATGCGCTATGCTGCAAGTGTTTAGTCGTGCACATTTAGATGTATAATCCTAGTTACTGGGCAAGTATTTTTATTAGTATAATGCATATTATTATCACTTACTTCCATACAGTTGCAGTGTTCTGATTTCGCAGAGTAAGTACCCGTGAAGATGATTCGTGTATAGAAGGCGAAACGTTGGAGAATTATTTCACATTGACACGGTCTAATCACAAAAACTACGATTTTCTAAACTCTAAACGATTCGAGCCGTAAAAAGCTCTTGTTCCATACTTTGAAGATATCATTAAAATTGAGCTCTATATATTGTCGTTACTTTTAGTTAAAGTGTTTTAGAAAAAAAAGTAAATTTTTAGTTGTTCGGTGCTTACATTACTCACCTCTTTCTGGACTGTTGGCCCTCAAAGTGCTATAACTACCATGACCCGAGTCCTTATTCAAAGACACACTGCCCCCCTCATCCTGGTCGCTTTCATAACCGTTGACATAATTGTGACGATGCTGCTGCATTCGGCGTTTCTCCAAGAAGACCTCCCATTTACACTCGTAGCACCATATCCGACGAGTCGAGAGGTTCATGTGTATACAATGACTTGGATTTTTCTTCATTAGAAGAACAAGACGAAAAATAAATTTAAATCACTACGTGATACCGCATTTATAATAAAATTTTAAAAAATCTGCACAAGTCTTTGCACTATAATTCACTGCATACTATTTCATGTTTCGTCAACAGTTACATTAACTAATCAGTTCTAATAACAAGTCAATCTAAGAATTTTTAGCTACTATGTGTAAAGAAGATGACTAATTTTGCAACAGATTCATTTATTCCAAGAGCTACAGCTTTGGCTAATGAGCTCGGTGAACTTGATTTTTTTTTGGTACCCCATTGAGGCAGTTTAAAGGAAGGCTATTGTTGCGAGACCATGTATAGGCAGGATAAGTTTTATTATTGTGTATTTATAGTTCAGTTTTTGATGTCTTATGATAGTAGTAGTAAGTTTTATTTATATAAGTATTGTATTTGTTATATATTAAAAATGGGCATTGCTGTCCGTAAATAAATAAATAAATAAACAGATAATTATTAAAAATCAGGCATGTGAATTAAGTTTGTTGCTCAGCTTTTATTTCTAACATTTTGTATTTTATTAGCAACGAAGACCCTAGCCTTGTGTAAAAATGCAGCAATTGAGTCCACAAATATTTTTTCCACTTATGAAATATATAGTATCGCAGAATTTTCTTTTATGCGCATTATGTGTATTCGCAATTTGTTTCGGAACCGTTTAAGATAATGAAACTTTCTGCAAAAGAATTCGGATTAATCGAGGACCATTTTGGAGTCAATAAAGTTACAGGTGGGGGAAATTTCCGTTAAAAACATGTTGTTTTTAAACCAAAAAAAATCTGTTATACATAATTATCGTAAAAAAAAATCAGGTGCAATTTCTTATTTCTAAAATTAAGCGTGATAGCGTGATAAAACCATAGTATTTGAAACGAGTTGACAAACGTCTAAACGTTTTTTTATTTTCATAATTTTCCAATTTAACACAACACGCTGACAACGTCCATATAAACGTTTTTAATGTTATGTTGCTATCTATGGTCTCGTAAAAAGATCATAACTAAAATGTGTATATACATCAAAGAAGAATCTGAAAAAGAACTTCTAATGGACAATAATTGTATTAAAGATTTAACTTACAGCATTATGAATTGTACTATGATCATTCGATTTTTCTGCACACCCAATATGTGAACAGTTTTTCTTTAAGCATAGCCATAAGTTGGGGCCTCTGCAATCACAGTCTGAACATTTTACTTCCTGTAAAGCAAATATTCATTTTACTAAACTTTGTCAATGTATTATATCTCCTACTATCCATAACGTGACCATTTATTTCCATCATAAATTTTATTAGTAATTTTAATGAACAATGCACGACATGCAAGTGTCTGTTATTTATGTAGTGTTATATTTTTCTGAGGAACACATTTTCTTTAATGTGTGATGATTTTAAGTAAGTGTAAAATTATTGGCATGTTTTATCAATATTTCACAATTATTTCACAAATTTTGCTTTCAAATTGATGCAAATGCAAACTTTCTGAAAACCGGACATTTTGGCGTCCCGAAGCTTTCCTTGGGGACAACGGGACAGAGTACCGAAAAACGGGTTTGATTATGACGTAAGGTCACGTTAACTATCCAACATATCTATTTCTTATTGCAGGATGATTTTTACTGGTATACTTACTTGTTTAGAACTCAAAACATTAGCTATTTCATTTAATTCATTTATTGATTCACCCAAGTGAGGGCAAATTTTCTTACTCATTTTCCTAAAACATACATAAATTTACTCTTTTATTTTGAAATCATTTTTATTGTTATAAATAAAAACAAATTACCAAATCCATACTAAATTATAAAGACATATTTTTTATTTAGATAAAATCGGCAGATGTGTAAGCAACAGGTTTTATAATTTTTGTCTGTTACACAACTATCAACAAATTATAACCAGGTTTTCGCTGTTATGTCACTTGGTATTTTATTTATTTACTCAATTATTTATTAATGCCTACATGCCGGCGCGGCAAGTGAAATTTTAAAGTTGTACATCTCTGTTGCTACTTATGGGATGTTTTGGTAAAGAAAAACAATATACCTATTGTACGTTGCGAAAAAAAGTTGAATTTTTGAATTGGCCCACCTGGGGAAAAATTAACAAGCTTAGGTATTTTATTTATTTTTTCTAAACAAATTTTACATCATTTTGTCGACAATTCTTGAATTTTAAGAGCAAAAAATGTGTTAGTAGAAAGTTATAGTAATTTGATTTTTTTTAAATTAGATTTTAGGTTTAAAAAAATTTAAATGACTATAACTTTCTACTAACACATTTTTTTCTCTTAGAATTTAAAATTGTCGACAAAATGGTGTAAGATTTGTTTAGAAAAAATAATAAATAAAATGCCTAAGTGTGCCAATGTTTTTCAAAGGTGGGTCAATTAAAAAATTCAACTCTTTTTCACAACGTATAAAATATTTTTTTTTCTTTACCAAAACATTCCTAGTAGGCTCACTATTAAAAAACCTGAACTTGGCATGGGTCCCATAAGTAGCAACAGAGACATACAACTTTAAAATTTCACAGGCCGCGCCTGCCAACATGTATAAACAAACTTGCATAAGTCATTGTTGGTATCCAAACCATCTCCATTAGTTTTCTATCTTCTGATTTTGTTCAGATAGAAATATTTTTTATAGGGCTTCTTACCCAAAATTTTGTGGGTATGTGGCTTAAATTATGTACTTGTCTTGTAAGTGATTTAAAAATATGAAATACATCAGTTTCTAAGTAATTTCAATAATTTCAATAAGTAATAATGGAAAATTTTAATGAAGTGTATTGTTGTTGCAGAAAAAGTTATGTGTAGAGCGAATATATATAGAGATTCTTGCTGGCTATTGCTTGGTCGCACTAATATCATTGTTTAAATCAAATTCAGAATGAGTTTGTATTTTTTTTTATTATGAGCTTAGGTTTTCCTGTGGGGACACAAGCAAACCTGATGATGCTTCAGCTATATTTTGTTGATAAGCAAATAAAGAATTTTCTTATTATTGATTATTCAACATGCTAGAATTAACATCCCTACGCGCAGCAAGGAAAATGCATTACAAACTAAGAGAAACCAGTCTGAGTCGCTAGTATCACAAATAATCATGAATAAAGTCATTAGTAAAATAATTTCATATTTGTTGTGAACTTCTTGGACCACCCTGTAGACGCGCAACGAGGCTCGCCAGCCAGACGTTATTAGTAACTGAGATCAATTTTACGACATAAAGGGCCGCCAAATTTTCATGAAAAAATGATGTTACTTTGGACATTGATATCCCTTAGTCTATTACATAAATTTTTATTTGAAATAATTAGGCAACAGACAAGATAAATGAAGTCAATTATTGTACAAGACGCCTAGATCTTGCTAACCTTAAAGGTAAACAAGATCTAGGCAGTTCTTCAGCTACATATGTTTTAGTTTTATACAGCATCTATGCAACTAATGGTTTTTCTAACAGGCCAATGATGAATTATGAATTATGTTCCATCCTATTAAATGATCGGAAAAAAGGGGATTATTAAACATTTTGGGTAGGCAGCAATTTTATTTTTCTTTAGATAATAAAACAATTTTAAATTTATTTCTTACTGATTATGCTATCTAATTGGCAAAAACCAGTCAATGGCCAAATTGCAAAATCAGGATTATTGTTACAAAAGAATCTTATCCAGTGACTCCATTGAGGATTAGATATTACTATAAAAGGGTTTTATATTTTAACCTAAATGTCTGGTACATACTGAATCTCATATTTTCAGCGAAAGCTATTATGATAATTCATTTTGTGGAAAATTTCAAATTCCAATAATTTCCTTTTTCAGCTTTTTACAGTTTCAATTCAAAATCTGTTGTTTTACAAATTTTAAAGCTTATGTACACCGAGGTAGGTGTACTTTATATCCACACAAATTTATTTTTATCATTTAAAATCGATGTTAAAACTAATTTCTAAAAGGTACTATTGTTCATGTTTAGCGATAAGAAAACCAATTTTTATATGAATGAATTTAAGAATGACCTTTGCTTCCTTAAATTATAGAATCAATTCCATCGCATGAAAATAGTTTTATGTTTTTCCTTATTGATAATGTTTGAACGAACGAAGAAGCTACGTAACAAAGTTAAACATAAAAACACGTTTTTATCGTTGGGATTTAACATAGATACAAAAAACTACTTACACTTACATTAATGGTATTTTAACACAACTTCGGTCTGTAAAAATTAAATTAAAAAGTTAGGAACAAATTAAAAAAACTGCGTGATCATTCACATTACTTGGGCAAACTCCTTTATTTAACGAAAATATAATAATAAAAAATACTGACGTTTTAAACAGTTCTACCCGAGAACTGTCATCCAATGCTGTCTGTCATCCATCACAGACTGCTGTCAAAAGTAGCATTCCTTTCACAGCTGCACAGAGAAGGTCCTGAGCAGCTCCGGTGCGCGATCCCCGTGTTTCTTTTATTTAATGTCTGTTGCGAAAACACGCGCACCACGCCTTCTGGCTGTTCCGGAGTCACGTGATCTGCATTTATATATTATTAAGTACAAGTGACACGCTGTTCAAGGTAGATCAACGGGCTCTCGCGAAAATACACTCTATGACGACCTTTTCCATTGGTTGTACTTGAGGGAGGTTTAGGGTTGACAATTCAAATTTTAGAAAGTTGCGCTCAGGCTTATCCTTATCAGATTGGGGATTTTTTTTTGCAAAAAGAATGGGTTACTCTTTGATACAAGCATAAGGCGTTGGGAGCAGTTTTCGGAGCTTTCACACATCCGTATTTGTTTCGCACATAAACTCAAGAATCCATTGCAAATATGCCATTTTTACATATACGTTTTATCTAATACGTATATGCATTTTTATTAGATTTCAATTTAAACATTTTTATTTTTGTGAAAATATTTTTAAAATCGTGTGTTTTTGGATCAAAAATATATCAAGTTTGAGGAAATTTTCAAAATACCTATAACTCTAGTTGCGCCCTCGTCAGTCATTTTGTAATGCAAACTACCATTGTGAGTAATGTTTTCGTGTCGTCTTTGTCTTCATTATTGTATTATTTGACATCTTTATCAATTTTGTCGTCCAGTGAGTTCTTTTTGCCCACTTAAAATCAGCTGTTTGCAGCTGTGTGGAGGAGCGGCTAGAACTGCAAACAAACCGACGTTGCCATAATATGTGCGGTAGCTCGAAGATTTTAAAATAGTGGATTTTTTCGCACCGATCCCTCTTCGCTTGCGAGGAAAGACACTGGTCAGGGCCCCTAACCAGGTGCTAACCCTGTTCCGACCTTAGGGTGCCCTCCGATCCACCGTTAAAATTAAAAAAAGATGCGGCCGAGCCGGGATTCGAACCAACACATCTCGGTCAATAAGCGGATGCTCTATCCACTGGGCTATGTGGCTGATCTACCTGCAAAGGAAATTAAAGTTTACCGGTGCAAGACAAGGAACACCGAAAATGGCAACGTCGGTTTGTTTGCAGTTCTAGCCGCTTCTCTGTGTGGTGACAACGCTGTTTCGCTTAATCTACAAATTTCGAGGAACTTGTACATTATTAATAAAATTAAAATTAGATTAGTCTCCGCACAAACGAACAGCCCTTTGTTGGTGTACCTACGGTTACCTACCTAATACCAGAGACTATAAAGAATATAGATAGACATTCGAATACACCGAAAAGCCGGTCTCCTTTGTGACATTTGGTGGGTTTACGGGTTTATGGTTTAGAAGTTTCTTTGTCCACCATTATATTATATACATGTAGATACATACTAGACATATTTATATAATGGTAGACAAACAAACTTTTAAACCATAAACCAGTAACCCACCAAATGCCTCAAGGGAGACCCGCTTTTCGTTGCACGGCAGTGTTCATCTAGGTTTTATTTAGTCTATGCTAATACCTATCGTATAAGAGACAATTTGCAGACGAAAAGGGTTCGTTAAGAAAATTTTAGAGGACATTACCGAAAAATAAGAGGTTTGTAAATAATGTAAATGTTGAAGAATGAGCATAAGGATGTCAGGACCATAGATGGAGTTCAATGGCCAGGACTGCCAAGTAATTTTGAAATAATACGTCACGTGGTCCCTTCACTGTGAACGCTAGCAGTTTGAATTTGAAATGAACTCTGGATTATAAAAATGTAATTGCTTTTGAATATCCCAATACGTTACAATTCAAATTGGGTCACTGCTTTTAAGAAGCATACGGGACGCCACTGCAGCTTGTCGACCGTTTGGCGCTGTGGTGGTTGTCTAGTTTCTTTTATTTACCCCACCGCAGGTGCGTTTGAGATTAGCACTCTTGTCACTCCGGACGTACCTAAGTTCACTCCGTCCGTTCGAGTATTAAATTCGGAGCAAAAAGAGTGAATCCGCTGGCGTTCGGGTATCGAAAACAGAGTGAAAAGTGTTTACTCCAAAAGTCCCGTCTCGCTGAGAGGTGCTTTAGGAGCGGGCATGCGCAACTGCGTTTGCAAATTTTATGGTTAAGTTAATTTTTTGTTTATGTCGGTTAAATTGGAATGTTTTCATTCTAAGCTCGGTTCATTCTAAAATGCATTTTAAAGTTTTGGTCCGTCATTGATGGGACCGTTATTTCCGCAGAATTCTCAACTTGTTCTTCAGAAATTTCTTCGTTTTCGGAGCTTTTCACAAAATTCTTCCTTGGCAAAGTTTAAAATGGAGGTGAGAGAATTGAACATATTTAGTAGTTTTAATTAAATCCTTGTCTAAAATTTAACCCATATGCAAGTTAAACACATGTTTATTTTTAAGGTTATGTTTTTGCACTTTTGGCGTAGAGCGTTCGTCTTTGAAAGATTTACTCCCAAAACTCCGAAGTCACGTGACAAAAATCTACTTTCACTCCACTCCAAATCCGTTGGCAATCCCTATTAGGAACAGAAGTTGGAGTGGATAAGGAATGGATTTTCGTCACGTGATTTTAGAGTAGAAAGTGTAAACTAATAATACCCGAACTACTGGAGCAGGAAGAGTCCCACTTTGCAGTCAACTGATTTTGTACCCAACGATTCAAAATTAGAGTATGCGCAAAATTTCATGAAAAAATTCGATGCTGCCATTAATCCGAATAATTACCAACTTTATTTAAAAACATATTACAAAATTTCGTGGAAAACGGAACTTATTTCCAAAAAAAATACTTACAGGTTCGATAACAAAGTAACAATGATCCATTCATGATAATGCATTTATTGTTTTCATCTGTTACAACAAAACAGGTTTCTTGGTTTATCTCCATTACTGTAATTTATTAAATTTATAATGTTTTTAGCTTAGACAAGTTTTCCTTGTCTAAGGTTTTTAGTTTTAATTAAAATGACAAACGATTAGAACAAACCTAACCACAACCATAATTTTGACAATGCGCAAGCTCACTCTACGGATCCTGCCGGAATTTTTGGAGTGAGCTCGATTTACGCCACTCCTTAGTAGTCGAACGCAAACTGAGTCACTCTATTTGCACTATGCCCGAACCATGCACTATACCCGAACGCCTGGAGTACGTACGGAGTGCACGGAGTGAACCGAGCTTGATAGACGAACCCAGCACCGAACGTAGCTCGCGTTGACGTTGACGTTTGTGGCGACGCTGACGCATAGACAGACCAATATGGCTGGTAAGATATTTTTTAGTGGTATTTAATAAAAAAAAATCGAAATATTTGTCCGTTTTAGATCTTTTTGCCAAAGTAAGTTGTACTTATTGTCAAGAAGAAATTAACGGAGTTAGAGTTCAGTGCTGCGACTGCCCCGATTTTGATATTTGTCTTCAAGTAAGTAGTACTGTTATGTTATGTACAACCGCTCTAGATAGGGGACAATAGCATAACTAACGGCACAATATCATACGCAGAGCGGTTAATTTCAAAGTGTAAATTTTTTTAGTGTTTCGCCGTTGGGGCAGAGATAGGACCGCATAAAAATGATCACCCGTATAAGTTCGTGGTAAGAATTAATAACTGGAAATGAAATAAGTGTAGACAGGATATTTACATGTATCTATTTATTAATAAAATACAACAACGTAATGCTATTCCTTGATTTCAAGGACCATTGTGCTGTTAGCATCTTTGGTGGTAGAGGAGCATGGACAGGACGGGAACATTTACGACTTTTAGATGCCGCTGAACTGTACTCTTATGGGAATTGGGAGTTGGTTGCAAAACATGTAGAATCACGAACGGCAGAAGGTAACAGTCTAATGTATTATTTCAAGTATACACTTGTAAACTCCACAGCGGAGTTCTTGAGTGAGTAGACCCAGTTAACTGTTTTTCTGTTTGTCTAAATTCGGTATGTTCTTTACAGTTTATTTTTAAAAATCTTTTTTTTTACATGTTATGTTTGACAAGCTGATAAATGTAATGTACAATACATATTATTAGTAATATATTCATATTTGATTGATTGATAAATTGGAAAAACGTTAATTTATCTCTAGAATGTAGAGAAGAATATACAGCTCGTTACCTAGATGGTAACATAGGTAGAGGCACTTGGTCTCATGTCCCCAAACCCAACCTCATCATAGATTTAGCAGAGGATGATGGCCCCCTTTCCCCAGCAGCCCTTGCCAAACTGGCTCCTTTGGATGCCACGCCAGAAGAAGCAAGAGTGTTAGGTTATAAGCCACATCGAGATGACTTTGAAAGAGTAAGCAATTTTATTTACTGTTGAGGCATTTATTATAACAGGTTGTAAAACTTGTAAAAATAAACCATTTCACCAAAAATCGCTTATTTAAAAATTGCAAGATAACAGAGATAAAAAGCTTACTAATAAATTCATCCCATTACGGTCCTAATAATTTTTTAACCACACAACATAGAAATACCGAGATATTTGAATACACACACTATTCAATAAGCAGTCACAAATGGCGATAGAATCGAAAATTCCATGGATATGTGAACGATATTGTACTTAACTTATCAGCAGTAACCACAATAAACAAGAATCATTTTAATACTTTTGATATGCGAAATAATGCTGTGGTTCAGAATGTTGAGGATGTGCATGTGCATTTCGGCTTCATATTATTTTTATTGTGAAAAAATGAACTTATTTTACTGTCAATGCCTATGGCAGGTCTGTATTTAATTTTTATAAAATTTATTAATTATTTTACAACTTTTATATTGGGCGCTTTTTGGTCAAATGGTTTATTTTTATGTTCTACAACCTGTTAAAATAAATGCCTACACTTTGAGAATACCCTGTATAATAATAATTGATACTTTCCTTATATTATAGGAGTACAACCAGGAAGCAGAAAAATTAGTTGCAGACCTCCAGTTGGAAGAACAAGAAGAAACTGACATTGAAAGAGCTCTCAAATTGGCAGTTGTTGATATGTACATAAGAAGTCTAAGAGAAAGACAAAGAAGAAAAAGGATAGTCAGAGATTACCAGCTGGTCGCAAAATACTTTGATAATTTAAGGAGGGATCCGTCCCAGCCATTGTATCCTAAAGCACAGAAGTAAGATATAATTCAATTTATTACCATTGCTCACAAAAATAAATCACACGACACTCTTGACCTTAAAGTTGTTTAGTACAGATTACTACACTGAAAGAAATAAACGAGACGTATAAAATAGTACAACATATAAGTGATATTTGGACATCCATTGATCGGTAACGGACGCAAGACACTTATTGAAAGCATTCAGGTGCTCCGAGACGTTTGGAGAAAATTTACATATAAATCCCAAGTTTCATAGAAGTGTCTTATTTAGAAATGATCCCATTTTATTTGTATAAAAATCGAAAAATCAGCCTCATTTACATTGTTTCAGATAAAAGTGTAATTTGTGAATGTCGATGCCATCTTCTCTTTTATCTGTGCAAAGCAATAACGCTAATAATGTTAGTTTGGCGAGCGATACGATACGAGCGTACGCGTGTCCGCAGTGTTTCCGATGCGATTCACACGATTTATGTTTTTCAGTGCAGCTCTAATTCTTGCACTGTTATTACTTTCTTTTGGTGTAGTAAACTGATTGTGGAAATAGGGTGCTGCGCCCATCAAAGGGCCGACTTGTGTCGTTTTTGTGTGATTAGTAGAACTGTACAAATACAGTGGCGTTACTGTTTTATTTATTGGTTGGTACTGTAGTGATATAAAGCTAAACAACTGGGAGTCAGTTCAGCAGAGGCGAACTTGGGCGACCGGCGACTACAGCGCTAGTGGCTTTCTCTTGTCGTTGATCAGTTCACGATTAGTATTGCCTCACGCTAGTGATAAATCGGCACTTGACTGGGGGGGGCTGCTGTTTCCTACTTGCGTCAGAATGAATATTACCCGATTCCCAGATTTAAAGTATAATGGTACAAAGGTATTTTACGGTATACGTAACGTAACCATACGCCCCGTTTTCAACGGGACTGTCCCAATTCTCGATACTCTGTCCCGTTGTCCCCCAGAAAAGCTCCGGGACGCCAAGATGTCCCGTTTTCAGAAAGTTTGCAAACGCGACATCAATTTGAAAGCAAAACTTGTGAAATGTTGATAAAGCGTGCCAAGAATTTCAGTCTTACTTAAAAATCATCACCTGATATAATAAAGAAAATTTGTTTCTCAAAAAAAAATAACACTACGTAAATACCAGATACTTGCATGTCGTGCATTGTTCATTAAAATTAGGGACTAATAAAATATATTATGGATAATTTGTTTTTCTTCTACATACCTTTTTGGCGAAAACCCGTTGCCCCGTTCTAAGGGAAAAACTAAAGGGTGGTCACGTTAGGTGTATGTCAGCTTAATTTAATGGGATGGTCATTGTATAATTGTAAAAGACATACAGTCGCGCACATAAGTATGGAAACATTTTACTATCAAACACAAATTTTATTTTCCTATGAAATATAAACACTATTATGTAAGCTTCTTATCCTGCTTAAACAGTTGAAATAATTAATAGTTATAAAACTATTACTATGGTTATAAATACATATTTTTAAAAAGAATAGTTTTATGTTTACAAAAGAAACGTTACATTTTTACATTTGGCACATTAATCTGCATAACAAAAGTATGGAAATATTTTCATTTCTAAATTATAAACAATGACTATAGATGAAAAATAAATGTGTAATGTCCAAAACTTTTAATATTTAGTCGGATATCCTTTTGCAGCTCCATCCATATTTAACTGTGGGAAGTAAATATTTTAAGCAGTTTCTCTGACCAATGGGTCGTCTGACGTAGCCAGTACCATCACTATTAATGGTACTGGCTACGCCAGACGATCCGTTGGTCAGAGATACTGCTCAAAATATGGTGACAATATAATGGGGTGGGGTGCATTTCGTCGGTCTGGTACAGGCCCACTTGTAAAAATAGATGATAAAATGGATGCTCAAAAGTATGTTCAGAGTTTAGAAAATTGCTACCATGTGAGAAAGATCTGCCATTGTTATAGATTTTCCAACAAGACCGCGATCCCAAGCACACTCCCGTTTGGTACAAAATAGGTTGACTGCATAAAAGATTCGGGTAATGGATTGGCCATCGCAATCCCTTGATCTAAACCCGATAGACAACCTTTGGGACTATCTAGATAAAAATATTAAAAAAAGAAACATCAAGAACAGGGATGAATTATGGAATGTCTTAAAAGAAGAATGGGAAAAAACATCCCATTGGACTATTGACCAAGCGAGTCGATGGGCAGATGATGTCAAGCTGTTATAATAATTGCAAAAGGATATCCGATTAAATATTAAAATTTTCGACATTACATTTATTTTTTACAAGTTACAAGCATTTATTTAACTTCACCTGTTAGTTTGCTTGTATGTATATATTATGTATGTTTGTTTAGGTCAAATAATTTACGCAGAGATGCGTAATATATGAACTAATATGGGTCAAATTAGTATGTTTATTTTATTAATTATATCACTACAGTATAAAGACAAACGGTAACGCCACTGAAATCACTCGCATTTTGTACAGCTTTAGTGATTATGTTTCTAGAGTTCTAATAGGAATAAAGGGGTGTTCCTTTGGTCTGCTCTTTCTGCTATAAGTTGCTCGGAGCAGCCGATGCGTGACGTTCGTTTGGCTAGAGCAGTTTGCTCGTAAGCAGCAAGAGAAAGATCAATCTGTTCCATCATTTTTGATCGATAACAAAGCAGGAACGTGAGCAAACCTAAAATACGTGAATTAAAAGTCGATCGTAAATAAAATAAAAGAAGAGCTACCAGTATTTTAAAAATTATAGTTTTTAGTTAAATAGTTTCAATAATACTGTAATTATTAAGGCGCGCCACTTTCGGTTCACTTTCATTATCGTGCAGCTGTTGGAGTGCGTGGGTTTTATTGGCAAAACATCATGTTCGCATAATCAATACAACAGGAAAAATAAAGTAACAGCACTTACTTACGATTATTGGGAAATAGTTGTGCAAGAGCTGGGATAATTTCATTTTTTAGAAGATTCCTTTCTCTATTTAATGTCTCATGCATGAAGAAGGGGCAATTATTTTCCGACCATGTCTTAGGCGGATGTGATAACTACTACACTACGTACACACCTAACTTTCTAAAGCAGAAGTCACTACCTATTTCGTGTCAGAATCTGCCATGTTGGTGATGGATTTTCTGCCATGTTGGATTTTTATTGATTTTTGATTTTTCTCGTAATTATCACCTTAAACACTATTTATGTTCCAAATTTCAAAGCTCTAGCTCAATTGGAAGTACCCTAGATTTATGACGATCCATCAGTCAGTCAGTGAGTGCCCGAAACTGTGATTTTTGAACACCCGGGTATCGTGGACACTATTCCACCTAGACGTGAAATTTGGAATACTGCTTCTTTTTGGTAACCTTAACCCCCCTGAACTGAAATTCAGTCCTGTAACGCAACTAGCCTCAAAGATAGAGGGGGGTCGAAAAGTGCTCGAAATGGCAAATATCTTGGCAGATTAGCTTTCGTTTGATCGCCGTGGCTGCTTTTTTGTAATTTGTGAAGAAGCAGAAAGAGCAGAACCAAACAGTCATCGTCTCATATTATCAATGACATCCAATTGGTATGGTTTAGGGAGTTTCGCGACCGCATGCGTCCATTCACTCAGTTTCTGAATTCGGGCGAGCACGAGCGCCTCATCGCGAGCGTAGAGAGGGAACAAGAGTTGCGACATCGACTGGCCGAGTTGATGCGCTACCGCAGCCTGGGACTCGCCACGCAAGAAGAGATTGTGCATTACGAACAGCATGTCGCTTTTCAGCGAATGCAGATTAGACAAGGAAAAGTTGTAAGTTTCCGTGTAGTTTTTGCGTGCTTTTATAGGATAGTTCACTCCATTGAGCAGTTTATCATTTTCAATTTTAGACATAATATGTAAGAACCGCAAAGACAGTCTTCGTGACCGTTCACGAAAACATTCCTATTTTTTTGATAAAGTAAACTATCTTAAGTAAGCATTGCAAAATATGAATATTAGAAATTAAATACAAATTCGCATGTGCTTCCAAACTAAAAATAACACCACACCCCTTAGTTCAATATAAATATTGGTACATATTGCTTTGTAATAGAACTTTTAATTGTTTTTTATGCTTCTAGTTACTCATGCTTCCAAAACATCATCATTTCATCGATCTAAAACATGTAGTCAAAAGAGAGCAGAGTTGCGATCTTACACGAGTAATGGCTGGTGTCCGCGGTTTCGCTTGCATTGTATTAAGTGATATATCAAAAATTTCCCACATTTCTAACCTACAAATTAACCTTGTGCTTACTTTTAGAAGCATACAGAACGATTCCTAAGTTGATACTGTTTTTAACTCGGTGAATAGAAGTCGTTAAAATAAAATACCTTTTTGCAAATAACTCAAAGATAAGAAACTTACCACTCTGTTATTACTTACTGTTTTACATAGGTACTTAAATGAATCTTCCAGGGTTGCCATGTCACGCGTTAAACATTATTTTTTACTTAGGTTTTTTTAAACATATTTTATAGTTTATTTATTCCGGGATATAAGTGCCCAATCCCTGGATTTTTCTGGGCTGAATTTTTAAAGGGATCCCGGAATTGCAAGCTTGGGTATACCATTTACCCAAATTTCAGTATACCCGCTATTTGCTCATAACTGACACTGACCGTATCCCATTCTTCACGTTTCATCATGATATGCCCCTGATCTTTTTACTTGTTATAAAATTAACCAAGTCGGTTTTTGTATTTAATTTTCTCAAGATTACATCCTTTATTGCTCTGTCTGTCTGTATGTCCATTGAGAGGGTGTATTATTCTATGATATGTCTCCATTAAGACTTGAATTTTTGATATCTGATCTTTTTTTAAGCACCCACATTTGATATCCATAAAAGAGCGAATGTAACGGTAACATGTAGAATCGTCCTATATAATATGTGTATAAGCCATGAACTTGGCCGCTACTTTTCAATAATAAACCAAAAGATTGCTATTGGAAAATTGTGAACGACAACTGTATCTGGTATATAGGTCATGACACGAGTGAAATTGCGGCGGGCATTTGCTAGTTGTTAGCCTGGAAGGGTCGGTTCCTAAACCATTTTCAGCCACGTTCGTGTGCCATTTACTTCTTTTTTCAAAATTCCTTTGTCGGATTATCGGATTTTGAAATCGTTAGAATTGATTTGTTAACCGTGTAACTAATTTTTGCAATATTGATATCGAACAAACGTTTAAACCTGATTGGTTGCCACCACTTTTGTCACAGTCATGTTTTGTAAATCGTAACATTGCCCGTTTTGACTGCGTATTTTCCGTTCATACATTCGATTGTTTGGTCAATAGGCAGGGCGGGGCGAAAGTCGAACCAGATTGTATCAGTTTGCATTTCACTTAGGGCAACAGTGGCTCTGCGATGCTGCCGGGCCCCAATCCCTACTTAACATCAGAAAACGGGTAAGTACACACTGCCAATACGCTACTCTATTTAGTGTGTTGTCCACGACTGCTCTTCCTATTCTTTTCGGTGTTTATGTAACACTGGGTTTTTATTTACACAAATAAGAAATGCTTTTTATTTACTAAAACCACCAAAAGACAGTCAATTAAAAAATATAAGAAGCACATTTTACCTCTGCAAACCTCTCCATAACGAAAGGAGCACACAGTGTGCCACGACTAAGTTTAACCCAAAGAAAGGTCTTCCCATTTCCATTTTTTCTTTCAGATTTAGTTAAAGTAGTGTGGCCTAAGTACGTTAAGCCCAAGATGAAAATACTAGATCAATCACAATGAAGAGAAATCTTGACTTTTACTATTTTTTTTAGGTTAAGCAGTTTTATTTTATGAAAAAGAATAGTATCAAAATATTGAAAGGCGTAAATCTTCTTTCAAGTCCTGGAAACAATATTTTCTTAGTGGAAATACTTCATATTTTTTTTAAATAGCTTGAGTTTTTCGTGTCCCTTTTTGGTACCTACCTCTTAAATGGTACGTCCAAATACGATGGTTTATACCCAAGCAAACCCAAGCGTTCCGTTTCACGGAACACTAAAAATTAGTAAAATGAAGTTTTCTTCTCAAACCATTGGTCTAACACCACTTTAACACAACAAGGACAGTAAATAAGCCGAAATCAAGTAATCTTAATAAAACATCGTAGACCACTCCGATTTGTTTATAACAAAAAGGGTGACACTTTAATATGGACCAGTGTTGGTCTTTCATTCTCAATATTCTACGATAATAAGCGATTTATGTCGCTTTATCGCCCCTTCGTTCCTCCTCCTCTTTTTCCTACTTGCCTCTGAAAAGGTTTGCAGAACCACAAGGGTGCGTCGTTTGTGTAGATATAATAATTCAAAGTAAAGTATCATTTAACGTGCTTAGATATTATCATCTTTGCTTCTCCCAACACCTTATTATCAGGAAGATTGTTTTGTTCAGGTTTTGTGTCGTATTTCAGAGGCGTAGAAATAAGCTCAAATTTCACCGACGCAAGAATCACGTGGCCGTCCGAAAGCGATTCCGGGTACGACAGCGAGGTGGCGGGGGCATCCGCAGGAGCACGAGGGAGCACGTCGATCTGGACGCCGCCGCCGTCGCAAGCGACGCCAGTCCACGTGTCGCCGCCGAGTAGCGACAGGGCAGGTGCGGGGGACCTCAAGGCGCTGCCCATGGGCAAGAATCTTAGCCAGGGGGAGATACAAGTAAGAAAGGTCTACGTTAATTAATAGTAAATAGATAGAATTAAAGACCAAAGTGCTAGAAAGGAGCTTGTGTCTTTTGTGGATGTTACCCGTGGGCTTTGATATACTTTACAAAACACATTATTAGATTTCGGATACATTACAATGTTCATCAGGGCGCTTCCTATAGCAAAATTGACTTTTACACAGAAAGAATAACTTGTACTTATTAAAACTTGACATTTAACGATTACCGAATTATTTTTTACTCGTTATTTTTTAAAACACGTCTAATATACATAATCTTCCAACGATAAACTTCAATTCACCTCATTTTCATATTGCTTTTTGCCCGAGCAGCCCTAGAGCGAGAGGCGACCGTAAGAAGATAAGCCTACAAAGTTACAGAATAAAATGTTTTAAACTATTAGTACACACAGAGACAAATAAAAAATAACATTTTCTATCCCCACTTTCGTATAATTTTTTACATAACAATAATACCTATATACTTACAGTTTAAAATTACTACCAAAATTTAAGGCATAGAGTTATACTGAAATAAATTTGTGCCTCATTGAATCCTGTGGCATACACCTTTAAATTATAATCATATGAAAGCTGAAACTTACCCCTAATAAAATATTTATTTTGACAAACACGAAACGAAAATATTGCCCACTATGGAATCGCCAACGCATACTAGAACTATACGTACTGATGAGAATTCCTGACTGTTTTAAAAATAAAAGGCTTTGTGCCTATTATTCTGACAGGGTTCGAGGTGGCACAAATGTATATTTTATTAGGGGTTGATTATAATTTGAAGGTGTAAGTCGAAAATGAAAAAAAATTGTTCCAAGGCACTGCCACTTTAATGAGGCACACACATTAAATTTTAATATATCTTTGTAAACATTAAATTTTGGTGGTAATTTTAAGCTGTACTATAAGTATTATTGTTATGTAAAAAATTATACGAAAGTGGGGATAGAAAATGTTATTTTTTTGTCTCTGTGTGTACTAATAGTTTAAAAACATTGTTGCGGTCGTCTCTCGGACGATTTGTAGTTAGGTGGCATACCTTAATCATTATTTTTAGTACCTACTGGAATAAACTCTAGTTTTTCTGTTTTCCCTTTTCAGCTATGCACCAATTTAAATTTACAACCAGTCACTTATGCCACCTTAAAATCCCTTATTATACAGGTAAGTTAAGTACTTGATTAGGAAACAATTCATCTTTTGAAATGTTTCTTCCTTTTAGGACAACCTTTTGAGCCCCGGAAAATACCAAAATGCAGTTAATACAGCAGAATCAGTAGCGGATCCTCCGTCTGAAATAAACGTTAAAGAGGAGGTGACCAAATTCTTGAGCGTGAGCGGCTGGTTGCCGGGCGTTTCAGTTAACTGACAGTTGGAGGAACAGCTCCTCCAGCTGCCGACGATGGATTTTAATTTGTTCGATTACACCGATTCCGGTGCCGAGGACAATTACTTCTCGACTCTCCAACTCGGTGGTCCGGAATATAACTTCACGTAGTGTTCACGGATCCTCTTTTTATGTCCTTTTTAATCGTTTTAACATTTCTTTTTCCTACTAAATGGATAAGAACAATTATTCTGGAATGGAAGAATTTTCATTGTAACTAAACTGATCGAAGTAAGTTAAGGATATTGTGGTTTTTCTGAGAAACAAAAGTTCAGGAAAAAGTTGACATACGTCCATGTTCCCTCATCATTTCTAGGAATAAATTCAATTCAGCTTAAAAATGTTTAGTATAAGAATTTAACTAGGGATGTAACGGGTAGACCTTTTTAGGATCCGGCCAAACCGGGTACCCGGTCAATTAAGACCAATTAAGACCCGGCAAAACCAGGTACCCGGCAGGGTACTCGGTTTTGACCGGGTACCCGTTACATCCCTAGAAATAAATTCATATTTGGCGTTGCCGTTAATTGATAGACAATCAATCCCATTTTCGTGGTGGAAAATAAATTCAGAGAGATTTCCTAATCTAGCAAAGCTTAGTAAAAAGTTTCTCTCAGCACCTGCCTCAACAATATTTAGTGAATGGTTGTTTTCAGAAGCGGATAATATTTATGAAGAAACCCGAAACCGACTATCCTCTGAGAATGGTGAAATGTTAGTTTATCTTCATCACAATTTGCCATTAATTGATTTAAGTTATTAAATTTTTAACAAAGTTTATTGTTATAACCTTTTAAAATGTGTTTTTTATGTATTTTTTATCATCACAAAAATACACCGTTTCAGTTCTTTTATGCTTTATTTTACCAAAAACAGAAAACAAAATAAAAAAACGGGTACCCGGCCGGGTAACCTGATACCCGGCAAAACCGGGTATCCGGCCTACGCGGCCGGGTACCCGGTTTTGGCCGGGTAGACCGAGTACCCGTTACATCCCTAAATTTAACAGTATGTTTTTCTAATATGTAACAAAACAGAAAATAATTTTGAAAACTGAACATTATTGAATAGCGAGTACGTCCACCTCCGTCATCTACAGGGTGGTTCAAAAGTAATAGGGCACAGAGCAACAGCCGATTCCTTATGTTGAACTAATGCGATTCAGTGAAACTTGCCTACGTCCAAAGTTGATCATAACCAAAATACAGGGTGTCAAAATTTTAATTTTGGTTTTGATTGTTTCCAATAATTTCTCAACCAAACGACATATCGGCACGAAATTAGAGATTTGGGGCTTTTTTAATGCGAGGAATTCAAATTCGTCCATACTTTTGATGTCACTAGTAGAGGGCGCCACCTACGCCATACCGTACTTTTTTCAATGGCCTAGCTTTTTTTAAGCTTTATACGAACTCTGCTGGCAGCGAAAAGGTCCCGACTCAAAAACGTGCAGTTTCGGCTCCTCCTAGCTAATCTGACTATTAATCTGTCTTCCCTGGCATTTTGTTGACCTTGGCCTGCCTTCGGTTGCTCAGAGGGGAAATCACACTTTGACAAACATTAAACACATTAGCTACATCAGTCGGTCGCGCACCTCCAAGCAGCAACCCAACTTGGGCTGGGTTTGCTTCGTTTTCAGTTAAATGGCACCTATTCATATTGTGAAACATAGAATAATCACAATTATTACAGGAACCACTAAGCAACCGTGAAACAGAAATGGAGTCCATACAAACAAAATTCCACAAACATTTTTATCAGTAAATTTTCTTTAAGAAAATCTTAAATGTGTATAAACATAATTTTTTTTTTTTCGAAAAGAGGATTAGGGAACGTAAACATGCCATTTTTCTTTTGGATCATTTTTTTCTCAGAGAAATCACAATATCCTTAACTTATTTCGATTAGTTTATACAATAAATATACATTAACTCATTGCTTCTCTAAAGGGTTTCATTGAAAGCCGCTCTAATTTGATGGTTGCCAATTTCAAACGAAGCAACCGCGCAATTCTAACGCCAGTATCGCGATTAAGGTCACACCATGTTGTGATAGAATGTGACATATTGAATGCCACTTAAATTTAAACTGACAAATAATGTAAACGAGCTCGTCCATTGTAAATTAAATTCTGAAGTTTAATGTCGTGTAAATTGCCTGCACTTATAAGTAAAAAATTCCAAAATAAATAAATCACGGCGGATAAAAATAACACTTATGTGAAAGATAAAAACAGTTAGCAACATATCTCTTGTTCCTACCAGTAAATAAAATACATATTGGCGGACTAGAAACTCTGGTTTCTTCTCTTCGTTCCTAAATCATCATAAACTCTTTCAGTAAAACTGGAGAGCGATATTTAAAGGTGCTAAGCTGCATTTCCCTGAAAATTTTACAACTATTTTTGTTTTACATTTTATTTAATGTAATTTTACGTCCCTCATATTGACTTTGTAAGACTGCATTTGTAAATATTTCAATTTAATATTTTAAAAATAAAAATTTTGACACAAAACCATTTCTTTACCAAAATCGATGTTGTTCATCACAAGGATAAGTAAACCTGCTAGTAGAGAGTAGATAATAATGGTAATATATGTGTTGAGCAAAAATCACCGTCTGTTAAATATTAGAACACGGTTCGCTTGTGTTTTGATACAACAATTATATCAAAAAATTTTGGTTTATCTGGCTGCGATAAAATTCAAAATTAAGATTATAACAGGATTCCTCAGGTTTGAAACTATAAAAAGTCGGCAATTAAAAGAAATGTGTATATTACAAAACACAAAAGTAATTTAACGTTCGAAACTATATAACATACAAACAGTATAAATACAATAATTGTCAAAAACGAATGACCATTACACAAACACACTGCTTATAAAACCGAAGAAGGACGAGTTTCAATTAGTAGCCACGCCTCGACTACGCAATAACACTGTGCCATTTAATAAATAGACATTTGACGTATATTAGGCAACGTTACTAGATCGGTGGTATATACAGTGTGGCTACTCGAGTTCTCTTCATATGGAAAACTTTTTTATTATTAATTTTACGAAAAAAAGTTACTATTTATAAAAAAGTTGTGCTCACAAAAAACACTTCAAATAGCGTGTACAGAGTGGTCAGAAGATAGAACAATTTATAACTGACCCAAGGCAGAAGTAGCCTTAATTTTTATTTTAGAGTTAAATGAAATTAGAAAATGTTAGTGAGGATTAAAAATTTAAGTTTAAATCTATTGCTTTCTATTAAAAAGTAATTTTACGGGCATTTTTTCTAATTTAGATATTTACTTTGACGTTCACAGACAGAAGTTACACTTATAATGTCGTTATCATCAGTTATCGACAAATATGGAAATTTTGCTAGTATCTAGGTGGGAAAAGGTGACAAGACATTGGTGGTGCCATTAAAAATTAACATATTTTAATTTTCAAAATTATTTTTTAATAGAAGGTAATGGATATTTAAACTTTGATATAATTTTTAATTCTAAGTAAGTAACATTGTCTTATTTCATTTTGCTCCGAAATAAAAATTAATAATAAATTTTTCTATTTTCTGACCACTCTGTACATGCTCTTTCAAGTTTAGTAGTCTTTTTTTTTTAGGAAGCAGAAAAGTTTCCCATATGTAGAGAACTTAAATAGACACACTATACAGAATGTTAATAAAGTATGTGGTCAAACTTAAAAGGTATTATTCCTTATTCAATTTTAAAACAAAAAGTTCATATCATGAACATAGGTCCTAAACGAATTTTTTTAAAAATGTTGTTCCTAAATATCTACAAGACGCAAGATAGTATCAAATTGAAACTTTGTGACAACTTTTAATGCATAAAGAGGAGTCTTTTAAACAAATTTTACCAGCGCCGAGGTTTAATTTAAAAAAAATATAAGTACACCACTTTTTTTCCAATCTGGTAGGATTTGTGATTTAGTAAATAAAACTACACAAAAAAATCATTCCTTCAATTTTTTCGTTCAAATTAGCCGTTTTCGATAAAAACGAAAAATGTACAGTTATGCATAACATTACTTATTAGTGTACGTTGTTGAAAATAACAAAAAAGAAGAGAGCCATGGAAATAAAAACACTTCTTTAAACAAATTTGCCAGTCAACAAGACTCCTCTTTATGCATTAAAAATTGTCATCAAGTTTCAACTTGATACTACGTTGCGTCCTCTAGTTATTTCGGAAAAACCTTTAAAAAAACGGCTAATCTGAGCGAAAAAATTCAAGAAATGATTTTTGTGTA
The DNA here is from genome assembly GCA_963971165.1 of Philopedon plagiatum. Lineage (NCBI taxonomy): Eukaryota > Metazoa > Arthropoda > Insecta > Coleoptera > Curculionidae > Philopedon > Philopedon plagiatum. The sequence goes on from OZ020197.1 coordinate 77,114, forward strand.
GTTTTATTTACTAAATCATAAATCCTACCAGATTTAAAAAAAAAAGTGGCGTACTTATATTTTTTAAATTAAACTCAGGCGTTACCCCTCTGCACGTCCCACTGGTAAAATGAGGAAAACAGTTTTTTGTTTAACAGACTCCTCTTTATGCATTAAAAATTGTCACCACGTTTCAACTTGATACTAAGTTATGTCTTCTAGATATTTAGGGAAAACACTCTGTGTATTAAAAACAAAGTCGTTTAGGACCTATGCCATTTATATGAACTTCTTGTCCTAAAATTGATTAAGGAATAATACTATGAAGTTTGGTCACATACTTTATTAACACCCTCCATATAGGGTCACTAACTTAAATCTGTCTAAAAAGTCTCATGCAGAAGGGCAAAAAATAAACATCGGATTGTCCGTAAATCTTTTTAAATCTTATTGCTAAGAAAAGTATTAAAATAATATTGATCCCCGAAAGAGGCATTGTAATACTGTATTAAGAAAAAAAAAAATTCGCAACAAACAACAACAATCCGGACAAACAGACACAGCAGCGGTCCATTACGTTTGGCTGGCCCAATGACTTTCAGATTTAATCTGTACGTCAATGGATTGCTGGCCTGAGATCAACGACGTACCACCTAGTAGTGCTACAAGGCAAAAACCAAAACGTTATTTTCTATTTTTACTTAAAATTACATTATGCTAAGCTTAAATACGTTTTCAAAATATATCACTTTGCAACAGATCCTTAAATATTAGTCGTATATAATTTAAGCGTAACAAGGCAAGATAAGCACACAAACGGGCGGGAGTGTTTTGCAACTTCCTAAAAAGAAGAAAATGTACATAAAAAGAAAAAAAACTTCCGTCCCTCTCATACAAATACTCGTAGAGTAAGGCCGGGAATAGACTAAGCGTTTTATCAGTAGCGCACAGCACGCCGCGTGGATTATAAGGAGAGCGTGCTGTCCGCCCGTATATTTCCGTGCATCGAAATGCATTGGTTTCATTAGGACGCAGGAAACGCGGCGGGTGAAAAGCTCGTAGTAGTCTATTCCCAGCCTAAGTGGTTAAAAAATTGAGCAAACATTATGAGGGCTTAAGAAATGAACCTTATTCGGGTGGTAACGTTTCCATTAGAATATATTGGTTAATTTTTAGCGAAAATGTTGAAACGCAAACACGTCTTAGTATTAGCTAATCTTAAAAATAAGACATTCTGCTCGCTGGCAAAAGAGCGATTAGTCTTGATATGGATACAATATTGTGCGCAACTCTACTGATTTTTTGATTTTTACAAATCGAGCTAATCTCTAGTAAATAATACAAACGCTATAGAATGACATAAAATAAATTGAACACTTAAAAACGTTTAACCATTCCTTTGTAGTTTCGTATTTTCCTCTTTCGATTTGATCATTTCTGAACACGGCAAATTACTAGCGCGCAATTTATTAATAATTGACGTCAACAATAATGGCTACCACCAAATTGAAATTTTAGTCTAATTTTTGCATATTTTATTCTGCAAATTACATATTAGATAAATAAAAAATCGGTCAAGTCCAAGCTATACTTGCACACGTAGTGTTCCGTGCCATCAGTTAACCTTAACCTGAGCAAGCCCCGGCCGCCCGTTCTCCGCCGCCGACGGCACCAACGCCGTATCACATCACGTATGCGCGGAACTGAGTAGGGAGCCTTTCGACTGAGCCAAATTAAAAATTTTGAAAAAAGTTCTTCCTTACATTGTGAGAGTGGTTCAGCAGTTACAAGAAAATTATTTATAATAATGATCGCGCTGTTCATGATTTTTTTCACATTTTTCTGAGCGATTCTTCTGGTGATAAGGGTGGGGGACAGCCAATCTATTTAATGAAAAATAAGGTATTCCGTAAAATTGAAACTAATGACGATTCCATTCGCATTGGGAGTGTATTGTGCAGCTGCAGTCGTCAGTAAGCTAGATCGATTTTTTAAAAACAATACGAGTCACCTGCCGATTTGTAGGTTAGGTCGAATACCTAAGGAAATTATGTTGTCTTCTTGCTACTCCCAGTCATGCTCATGTAGACACCTTCAACGATTTTATTCTTCAACTGAATAACTGGAGACGTCATCGGGACATAAAAACTTTCCGAAAGGAGTTTCTTCGTCCTCTCCAAAGTTCTATTGGGGCTCATGACTACGTATTCCGATTCGGGGGCGGCAGCGATACCACCCGAATTAAAAATTTGGGAAATTTTCGATAGATCTTTGGCGGGAAGCGTGTTGCATCGTTGTTTGCAGGGAGACGGCGGCGGCGGCGGCGGCATCGACTCGTCTTTGCGTCTAAAATAAAATAAAAAATTGAGTAGTTTCGTGTGGCTCGAAATAGTAGAAAATTGAGAAAAAACAGCGTTTTTTCCCTGCCAAATTTGATTATAATTACAAAATGTAGAAAAACATTCTAATATACAAAAAATAAATTAAATAAAAAAACATGTTGCTATTTTTGTTTATTTTGTGCAACACTCATATCATTAGAGTTGTGCCTTGGTCAATTGACCGCGGTCAAATTTTAGGTAGTCAAATGAGCGGTTGGTGAATTTTTAAAGTTGTACACATATTATATCTCTTTTGCTACCTACGGGACCCATGCCAAGCCTACTAGGAATGATTTGGTAAAGAAAAAAAAATTCTTTTTATACTTTTATGTGTCTTCTGCAGCATAAACTTTGTTTTGTTTTTATTTAAAAATTACAATAATATAAATAAAAACAATTTGTTATAATTTTTCGGGATTAATCCCGGCATTCCGGGATTTTGTTTCTTCGATCCCGAAAATCCCGGGATCCAAATATACGTCCGGGATTGCAAGCTCTACTGTATATACATAATTCATTAAAAAATCAAATTGCTATTTTGTTTTGTTTTCTCTTCAATGTGATAATAAACCAGTAAAAGACAATTTCCTTTTAAAATGCAAAGCCGAACCAAGAACATTATGTATAAAATAAATAAGTTGCTATTTTCTCTGATCGTTTTTGAATTCCTTATTTTTCCTGACACGCTGGGAACAAACCTGATCGGGGGCTAATTCTGAACCTTTAAATGCCGGATTGACACCAAATAATAGGATAAAGAAAAGCAAGAAATTGTTTTCAAAATGCACAAGCTTCATTACCGTTGTAGAGTGAAACTATTAAAGGTCCTCGGGGGCAGGGGCGGCGGTTTAAAGTACTTTCCCAGCGTCTTGTCGAAAATTAGTTCGAGGGGATTCTCATAGACGTGGCTGAAATGTTTAAGATCGGCGGCAGCTCTCGCTGCAGCAGCAGCAGCAGCGCAGACCTCGTTCCGGTCCGTCGTTTCGTGGTCGTCGGGGATCTCTTCGTAAATGCCCGAAGCCAAAGAAATCCCAGATTCGTTTCTTGGGATGTTGCCAGGCCTGGAATATTAAATTGTGTTATTTGTCTATTATATTAGATCATGGGACTGCTTCTCTTCAAAAAATGGCAAATATTAAACAATGAAATAAACACAAGATGTTTAATACCCCACAAAAATATGCTATTTATTTATTAGATATCACAGGTATGATCTTTATTTTAGGGTTATGTTTCATGAAAAAAATTTACCAGCTCAAATAATAAGAGAATGCCGTATACACTTAACAGTGCAATCTTTCATATAGACCAAGTTCACTTCACTTTTGGGGGGCTAAAGCCGCTGGCTAAAGCTGAGAAATGTAAATGTTTTCCAGTGATTTTAGGTTTAGGTAAACGTATTGCAGGAAGAAAGTATTTGAGATTTTAAAGTTTTATGAATTCGTTCTTCGATCCGACGTTTCGTTTTCGAGTTACCAAAGAGGGATCGGTAAATGATATTTTTCGACCTAAAAAAATTCAAAAGAATGACTTGTCATTTTCTAATTCTCGCCAGTTTCAATAGAGTTCTTAAGGTCCCGGTCCTCTACAACCTCCAAAAATTTACATCGATTTAACTCGCTTTTGCGACCTGTACCCGATATCAATGGACATCGCGGAAATTTCGACTTTGACGTGTAATAGCTCCGAATCGAAACATCCTTTATAACTGAATTTTTTACCGAAGCTAGTTTTACTCTGACTGTTTCCAAGGAAAGCAAACCTGTTTGTTTTTTTTTTTTTCATAATTTCCCCGATAAATAAAAACATCAAAGAGAAATTACCTTTTAGCAGCCTCTGCCAAAGGAATTTGTAAATCTGGGTATGAATCCTCCGTTTCACTTCCACCTGGAGTTTTCGTTATTTCACTCATTCCCAAATTGACTAGGTTGGATTCAGTCTAGAAAAAATGTTGAAGGTACGTAAAATAAAAATTACAATAAGAATTTTGAACAGTGCCAGATAGAAAAAGTGTTTCTTTCGCCTACAAACCTTGGATTTCATGGAAAATTCATTGTCATCTGACATGTTGGAATGGGGCGCTCCAGAATCGTCGCTTCCAGCTTGACTTCTGAAACACAGCGGGCTGTCTGGAACGCTGCTTCTACTTCCGCACAAGTCGCCTTCGCTACGACTAAATCTACAACAATCGTTTATTACTTTTTCTTTTTCAACCGTTCTAAAGCGGCCTACCTTTTGGAACACATCAGTCCAGAGCTGTACCTGGCACACTGTCCCCTCGAAATTAAATAGTGTAACAATTCGGGACCCTCCCTGCAGTAAACGTACAATTGTCCTGGGCCAGCTGGAAATTCCCTAAACCAAAATTAAATTTATCGCTCTACTGTCTTAACTACTGTCCCAATTCATGGGAACTTTTTCCTTTCTTTGTCAGGTAGGTTTTAATATCTCACTTGGCAGTGACTCTTTTCATATAGGCAGATAGCTTACTGTATTTTATGTTCAATATAAATTACTCCACATTTTAAAAATTTGCTTCTGTATAAGCAGTAAGAATCAAAAATTGCTGTGTAAGATTAAAAATAAAAATTACGTCATGGTTTGTTTCACACATACAAAAAAAAAACAACTGATTACTCGCTTTTTTACCTGCTTGTATGCATCACAATGATCTTTTTGTCATCCTTCTGTTCACAAGTTGCTTGCATATGGAACTGATGAAAATGGTACCAGCGCCATCCGAGTTTGGGGGCGCCCGTGCAAGGGTCGTTGACAGTGATTTCCTGCGAATTGGCGCTCAGCACTCCGTACAGGCCGAGCAAGCCTGCAGCTCGCGAATGAGCGTTGTCAACAAAGGAAATGCGGAAATTTGCATCGCCAACTGAAAATTAGGGCCGGTTTTAATGACAAGGGAAGAGTTTTTTTTGTTTTCCTCACTATAGAGAAAAGAAAAGCATTGCAACCATGAAAAAATCTACTCTAGAGGTTTTTCTCCATATACACCTTTTAAAGTTACAGAGATTATGAATAGCATGTCATTCAGGCGCGGATCCAGAACTTCGTTTTGGGGAAAGTCATTCAGGCAACAGCAATACATTTTTAACTTTTTATATGTATATCTTAATAGTTATATGCAGACGCGGCTCGTCCATAAGGTCATTTGGTCAATGACCAACCTAAATTTATTTTCAATAATCTACCTAATAATTTATTTTTTTAAGCCAAAAAATACTCTTTTGTTTCAAAAAAATGCAAGTTTCTGCGAAAACTCCCCAAGAAAGAATCGAGCCAAGCTTGCTCCGGACTCGCCGTATTTTAAATTGACCTCATAGGTGTATATGGACTATATAAAATGCATTAAAGCTAAGAGAGAATCAAACATACGCGCTTTAGGAAGTTAAAAAGAGACAAAATTTGTCGATGGCCCAGCAATAATATCGCTTTCGGGGCGCGCCGGTTGTCCCGGCCTGGGCCAAATACACTCGAATCGCTCCGTGAAGGGCCTTGTGCACTTAAGATATGACGCAATTTCAAAATTTTAAAAGATAAGGTAGACTGACTAGAATGGATAAAAAGAAAAAAAATTCTAGATGAAGCACTTTTTCTAATAAAAAAAATCATAAAAATGGGTCTTTTTCACGATACATATGTATATACAGTAATTATAGGCCTGCCTAATTTTATACCAAGATATTTAGGTGATTACTAATAATAATAATTGTAACTGTGCCTATAAAACATTAAAACCTACAGTATGTACAGAGAAAAATAAGATAGAGAGAATAATATCTCGTACGCAGTTCATTCATAAATACGATTTGCTTTCTATGACCTCCAAACCGACGTCGAAATAAGCTGCCATGGGCGTGCGATGCAGATTTTGGGTTATTATAAAGCACAGTGAGAGTGAGTATTGAGACGCGCCGCAGAAAACTCTCTCTGCTTGCCGTGTTGCTACCGCACTGGCTAAGGTCGGGACGTCTTGTGAGAATCCCACGCGCCAATCTCGGAACGTCGCCGTTTGAAGGCCATAGCGTGGTCGAGCTGGCGGGAAGACGAGATATTATTCTCTCTATCTTATTTTTGTCTGGTATGTACGACTTTGATAATAACTTGGCAACGCAGCACTCGACGCATTAATATTTCAGAATTGAATCCGCGCATTTTTATTTGTTCGGCTATTTGCTTAGAAAAAACCAAACCAAATACAATTTTAATATTTTGTTCTTTGCAGTGTTTATGTTTAGGTAAATAAGCTCTTGGCAGAACTAGGCACATTATGAAAAAACCTTCTCTAATTAAAGAAGTGTATTTTGCTTGTTACGTTGTACATCGATATCACTAGTTGCTCACAAAATTTGCCCCACCTATAAAAAGAGTCATGGGCCGCGCCTGGTTATATGTATTGATAATTTCGGGAGGGTGTCGTGACCCCTCCCCCTGGATCTGCGATTGATGTCATTAATGTATTTAATGTGTTTTTATATGATAGTGCACTGCACTTATTCTGTAAATAAATAAACATGGATTCTGTGAGTCGGTTGGTCTATCTATTGGCGAAATAATTAATATTGATCAAGTTCCTATTATTTTTGAGTAATACTTATTTTAGAATTATATTATTTATTACTGGCTAAGATAATTACTGTTGACAGTATGAAGTGCACTTTTAATAGATCACTGGTATAAGCAAGTTTACAACAAAATTTCTCTTTGTTGTTCCTGTAAATTCAGAAGATTAGTTTGAAAAAAAATATTAATATGAATGGAAGCAATTACAGGAGTGAATATTTGATTAAAAAAGTTTTTTTACACAAACCTGGGATATAACTAGCAATACTCATCATCTTTCTGATTGATATCATCCATTCTTGTGAGTCACTCTCACTGCAGCCTGCCAAAAATATGACGGGCTTCTTGGTTTTTCTTAAATTGAATACTCCAAATGCATATGGTTTGGTTCTGGAATCGGTTCGGCATAGAGTGGCGGACCGAGGCACGTGGACGCAATTCAGAATACTGCCGTCTTCAGACGATTTAAGTTTCAGTTCGACTCCTACTTCGATATCGTCTAAACGACGGATTTCGCACCATTGTCGTTGCCAGGCCTGTAACACGATGTATGTACGTATATAATTTTCCGCATCATACAAAATCACTGATTTTATAAAAAAGATAACAAACATGAATTAGGGAGGTTCAAACCACTAAAAATCTTGCACAGTATACAATAAATTCTTCAATCGAATAAAAACAACTGCTCACTAAAATGCCCTTCAGTTTTTTCCTAAATATCAGAAGAGATGTTTCTTGTCTCAACAAATGGTTTAATCCATTATAGACTACAACCGGAGTAAATTGGTGATTTCTTATAGAAACTGTGATTTGGATGATCCAGTCGAAAAAAATTTCTACCTCTAGTGTCATGGATGGCTATGAAAATTTCCACGAGTCAAAAAGCTATGTTTACTTTTATGAATATAGACCAAGATCTTAAATATATAAATGAAAGGCAAGGCTAAGACTATTTTTTAAATGTGTCTATAAGACTTTCTATAACCCAGATCAAAAATTAAACGAATAATGCGTTTCTGAATAATAAACAATCTATTGAACTCATTAGATCGTCCCCAGATGCATAAGTTCCTTGAACTTAGGTTGTCCGAAACTTTTCCTAACATAAAGAACGAATACTACTAACAAACCCTTCATTTTTCTGTTTTTAAATTACAATATAATATACGTATAATAAGCTTATTGGCTTAATTGTCGCTGGCTTAATAGCCAAAAATCTAACAATTTTTTCTAAACATGTAGAAAAATTCATAAATATTTAATAGACGTGCTAACTTACCCTCCACGGAGTGAAGCCTCTTCGGCTTTTAGAAGATATTTTAACATCCAAATAACCTTTAACTAAATTTTCAGTCATATTATTAAAAATTCACAAACCAACACCAAAATGAGTTCAAAATAAATCCTGTTTATGGTTTTGTGTTTATGACCATAAAAAAAATGTTTTGTTATGACCTCTTCCAATAAAATCGAAAACAACTGACAGTGACAGTTCTTTGACCCCTCCCTTGTCAATAAAACCCGCGAAAATTCCCACAAAAAGATTGAGTGTGTCCCATTACAACTACAAATTATAATAAAAAAGCACGTGATGTGCTAACCATGGTTACGGTTGGTTATTTTCGGACCATACCCTTAAATTAGTGATAAATGACATTGTGTCCATTGTTTATTTTTTGTTTATTTGTCAACGTAAGCGTAACCAAAGCGAAACGAAAATGTTTTTAATTTAACCTAAGCAATTTCTCATCGCAGCAGCATCTTCAACCTCGCTCCGTCACGTAAAATTAAATTGTAGAAATGAAAGTTAAAGCGTTCCTTTTTTATCTCACTCCCTTAAAAATTCATGATTTATAATAAACACGAATTTGAAAAAAGTTATGTTTAAATAGTTTGTACGTACTAGATTTTAAGATTAGTGTAAACGAAACTGCACTAGCCTGCACTGATTTTTTTAATGGGCGTCTTCAAAGTTACAAATAAAAGGATATTGTAACTAGTGCAGTTTCGTACAATCCAATCGAACAGACTTCTGATTACGATTGAACAATTTTGGGATAATCTGACCCAAAGAAAATCGAATAGAGTTGTTCAAGTTTGATCCGACACAAAAATTATACCGAAATTCGGTTACATAGGGATTTGAGCTGGCACATTGTGGCTTGAAGTGACTCAGCAGGGAGCCATAAAAAAGAAGACATCTGTTGTCAATCTTTATAGTGATGGGAATAACCGAATAATGTAAATAATTATCGCCGATTGGCGACTCAAATTAAGGAAGCCAGCTGCAATTAGATGACTTTTAAAGGGGAAAGAGGGATCGTTTGACGACAATATGAAAATGACGCCAAATAATACAATAATGAAGACAAAGACGAGACGAAAACATTTACCGTTATAGATAGCAAATAGGCTGAAGGGGACGCTAGGTTCTTAATTTGAGTCACCAATCCAATAGCCAACTTGCGCTTGAATTAGCCAACTCGAGCGCCTACAGGGGGAAGATCCTCTCCCACTCCCAAATAAATACGCTCCTTAGAGGCAAAATAAATATTTTGTATTTATACCATAGAGAAATTTATACTAAATATCCATCGGGTTATTTTGTCATTCTTGAAAACAATAACTGAGTTACACTATATATAGAAGTCAATGAGTTACACAGGTTATATAAATAATAACCGAATAACCGGTTATTTTTGATTCGAATTCGCCCATTGCTAAATCTATAATCAATTGACACATGACACAAGTCGGTAGAATCGACATACGCGCGAAAAAATAATGCCCCAACTCCAAAATATGCCAAAAATTACGAATTACGAATAGTAAAAGGTTATTTCACGAGAAAGGCCAGTTTTTAAAAGAAATTCCGTTGAATTTTTACTTATATAATGAAAATACCCTGCACAGTTTGTGTGGTAAACCGTCTGTTGCCCAACCTTCCGCCAAACCTGAGAAAAAAACCTTTGAAGTCCACTCTAGCCTTATGCAGGCACCCCAAAAATGCTGAATATTCTTTAGTTTTGTTTTCTGGACAAAGTACAAGTGGCACAAAATATCCCTTGAACAACAATGTAAAACAGGTGCTTACAAGATTTTTGAATGAAGGAAAATGTACCATTCAGTTAAAAAACCCTGAACATGACTTGTGCATTCAAGGAAATACTATACAACTAAGGGGCTTCTTACATCTTTTTAAAAGGGCCTTGCAAGGCAAAGTATCTTGTGAAGAGCTTACGCTGACCACTATGAGTGTTACACCAGTCAAGCCGAAAGATATTGCTCCAACCAAACTAGTTATCACAAAAAGGTTTGTAAACTATCAATATTTAGTCAACCGTATTGCTTATTGCTCAAATTTTTAGATCTGATTATCCCAGCAAAGGCTTTCCAAGAACATTAGAAATCCTTTACATCAACGACATACAGCGTTGTGGCTTAGACAAAGGCATTCTTTACCTTAGCAGACTTAAAATACTTAATTTAAGCAACAATATCATTGAATTTTTGCCAGAAGAACTTAATAAACTCCCAAATTTAATGGAGCTAAATGTATCGCACAACCTGTTAGGAAGGAGCAGTATTAAACAATGGCAGTGGGTTGGTGGATATTTATCCAAGAGCCTTCTGTTATTAGATTTGAGTTATAATGAGTTAACTTTTGTTCCTGATCAACTAGTAAAGTTACACAATTTAACGATTTTACATTTAAGTAACAATAATTTGAAAACCTTGCCTGTGGGTATTGGTAGTTTAAGGAACCTGAAGATTTTTTCTGCATCGAACAATTCTCTGACAATCTTGCCAGGAAGTGTCAAAAAACTAAAATTGCAATCCATAGACATATCAAGCAACAACTTTGGACAGAGTGTTCCAAATGGAGCCGGCATTTTTCCCAAACCTCTGCAGTTATGTTCGTTAAAAGAATATGCTGCAAGGAAAGTGCTGTGGGCGAGGCTTCCTTACCCCAAAGGCTCCATACCAATATCCCTTATAGATTATCTAGACTATGCGAAATACTGTGTTTGTGGCAAAGCATGCTTTACAGTATATTTAAGACAATCACATTATCTACTGTTGTCTTGCATTTCAGAAACGGTTAACACTTCAGCTCACGAAACTGTCTATGTGCCAATCGATTGCTATTTCTGTAGCTTGAAGTGTTTAGGTAATGCTTTTCATAACCGAAGTCGAAACCCAATAATGAGGTAGGATGCGGTTGATTTAAGTTAATATGGATTTAAGTTAATATAGAAATTGTCTGTTCTTGTTTCATAACAAAAAAAGGTACACCTATATGGTTATCTACAGATTAAAAGAATTTGGAAGATTCTTTTGTATTTTTTACATTTGATCTGGATAAATATATACCTAGATTAGTAGTTATTATATTTATAGGAATACAGTGAAGAATTGTTAGTAGTGGCCATAAATTTTAAGCTGTTTTGAGTTAAGGGTGTGATTTTTAATTTACATTAGAAATAAATGAAGACCACAGGGGTAGAACCATCCCAGTCCAAAAATTTAAAAATTGAGATTGTCCACCATTTTGATACCTTTTCCCTGGTACTTTAATATATCATATATTGTTCGGAAAACCGTTCTTAGTTCACTAAAATCGGCGATAAATAGATGATAACGAATCTAAGCCTGCTTGCATTCGGTAAAGAACCAGGCGCGGCCCGTGAAATTTTAAAGTTGTGTATCTCTGTTGCTACTTATGGGACCCATGCCAAGTTCAAGTTTTTTAATAGTGAGCCTACTAGGAATGTTTTGGTCAAGGAAAAAAATATTTTGTGTGTTGCGAAAAAAAGCTGAATTTCTGAATTGACCCAATTGGGGAAAAAAATTAACACATTTAGGCATTTTATTTATTATTTTTTCTAAATAAATTTTACATCATTTTGTCGACAATTCTTAAATTTCTTGAGAAAAAAAATGTGTTAGTAGAATGTTATAGTCATTTGAACTTTTTTAAACCTAAAATGATTTTTTTTTAAATTCCCAAGTTGAAATATACCCAGTTGCAGGAACTTAAGAAGTTTGTGGATCAAACTTCACACGCTTACTATACTTATTTGCCTGTGGTGCTAACAATGCCCATGTATGATAAGCAATAGCAGTCAAACTAGATCCTTAGTAATGATAATGCCCATGTATTTGAGGCAAACATGGTAAGCGATAAATATTAAAAATATCAAGCCTTTTAGTAATGCCGTATTTTTGTTATTGTTTATTTTGTTAATCTAATATTAAATAAATATTACCTATGTTTATGACTTCCAAAAAAAAATATTGCAAATCATTATATTATGTTATCGTGCCTCGTGTGTAAGACTTGAAACTTTCAAATTCGTTTTTCTTGAAAGTATAAAAATGTGACCTAGATCGTTTTTCCCCTATGGTCTTCAAATGTTAACAGAGGATTATTGTTTTTCTTGTGCCTTATCTTATGTCATGTCTTGGTCGTGCTGTTTTTTTTCCTAATATTATGTAAGTAAAATATTTCAAGTTGCCATTTGGTGTTGTTGTTTGTAATGCACTTAAGAAATATACAGGGCTGGCCAATGAAACCGAAACAAGCCCGATTTTTCATATATATCGTCCCTTAAGAGAAAAAACGTTTTGACACATGTATTTTGTGTGGAAGAGGGAAACCATTTGCTTATATTTTCAACCCCCCAACAGGGGTGAACTTCACCCCTAAAATTTTAAATGGGAATAGGGGTCAAGTGATTGCTCATTTCGAAGGTCATTAAATTCTCTTTAACGCTTTTTTTTTAATTTGCATTAGTAGATTTTAAGAAAATTCATTTTAAACATGGTAACCTTTCAAAATTCATGCTTTTATTTTTTGCATGGCATTTTCTGATTTAGCTAAAAGATAGTTGCTAGACTTTAGCAATACTAACTCCATTAAAGGTGGTACATATTTACAACTTTAATGGAGTGTGTACTTCTGTGTTAAAAAATGTTGTAATAAATAAGAGCATGCATTTTGAAAGGTTTCCATGTTTAAAAGGCATTTTCTTAAAAACTACTAAACCAAATTTAAAAAACTGAGCAGCATTACAAAGAGAATTTAATGACCTTTGAATTGAGCAATCACTTGACCCCTATTCCCATTTAAAATTTTAGGGGCGAGGCTCTCCCCTGCTAGGGGGTTGAAGTTAGAGGGTTGAAAATATAAGCAAAAGGATTCTGCCTTCCAAAAAAGATACACGTGTCAAAGCGTTTTCTTCTTAAGGGACAATAAATATGAAAAATCGGGCTTGTTTCGTTTTCATTGGCCAACTCTGTATATATGTATTACTTCGTGAAATATTTTATAAAAACATTTGATATCATTAATGGCATATTTAAATGTTGTATTATAGGACTTTATAAAATTAAATTTTTAACTTATTAAAGATATCGTCTTCTATTTACTGTTTTTGTCTCTGTTCTGTGTGCTTTTCCAAAAGTGTAATATTGAGTACTATCTAGATCTGGAAAAAAGGCACGTGCCCAATTGGAAAAATAATAGGTACATAATAGTACATACCTTTGATATTTTCTAAAATTTTATATAATTGTATATAAGTAACTTGATATCTACCAAAAAAAAGTTTGTGATTTAATATTGTGATATACCTAGCAATTTTGTCCTAACACTGTTAACAAGGTCTTTCTATATTTTATATTAATTGATGTTGAGCAATTTGTTCGTGTAGAATTCTTTAATTCTTGGAAACATTAACGTTCAGATTTACTAGAAAGGTTTTAGTACTGGTTTCAATTAAGATCTTCTAGTTGATCAGTTAGGTTTTGAGAGGTTTTTGTTCTGTCACTGTTAACAAGTCGTCTATAAATTATTTTAATATTTTAGTGATTTGCTTTTGGTTTCGAAACGATTTTCATCTTGAAATGAATTGCTATAATGAATTTAGTTCTATTATTGTCGAAAGTACGTACTAAAATTGCCCTTTTCTTTATAAATTTATGAAACAAATTCATAGTATAACATTTAGTCTTCTTCAAATTTTTGGTTGTCAAATTAGACCGATCTAGCATTGGAGAATCTGGCCGTATATGTAGTAGATTTTTGAAATTAAATACTAGGTAAAAAAATTTGCTGGTCTACGTATTTATAAAAAAATTCGGCAACACATAACTTATAGGGCCTATCAATTTTGATTTGAGATGTATTTCTTTTCATGGCATTGAGAAAATATATTAACCATTATTAGGTAAGACATATTTTTATTCCCTTCTTTTTTACATAATACATAATTACAAATAATATTTTCTGATTTATTTAACCCAAAATTGTACTAATTAGAGATTAATAAAGCTTATTTAATTGAACTATTTGGTATTTATGGTAAAATTATAAAATAATTCACGGCAATATTATACACTAATCACTAAACTATTAAAAACTAGTATTCATTAAACTAGTATTAAAGGATGATTAATCGATGACAGACGATCAATCAGATTGACTGTATCTTTTTATTATTGACAGTAGTACTGATCGTGCGAGGACAAGGCTTTTGCCATAATATTTAATAATGAACATTAAATTTATAACAGCAGCCGAAATAAAATCAGAAACACTAAGGTCGGGCTAAAGCAAATACTATATAATAAAAGTATTCCCCCCCCCCCCCTTAATTCCTTAACACACATACCTACATGCGGCGCATGGACAGTTTATGCGTACATACGTATTACTTTATTACTTTTTTTCTATATGGGCGTTGATGGAAGTATTAATCGTATGGCGTCTGTCATCAGTATACTGATGAGTCGAAATACTGACAGTATACTGATCATCTGAGGGCCGCTGTAATCTAGGCCGAATTAACAGAATACGGCGGTGCGAACATTTATTTGCATGTTTATGTTTATAAGTTTGTGTCGGCAGACCCTGTATATTATCGTTAGTTACCAGCAACATTTTTGACAACTTGTCAATTCATTTAAAGACATTGACTTAGTACGAATATTTAGGAAAGAAAATGTCTAAGAAAAATGTGCATGAAATTTTAAAAAATCTACACTGGCTGATGGGTATTATAGGTTTATTTTCTTACGACATATAAACAAGAAATGTTTGAAGATTTTTTTACTTGTAAAAAATACTTCAAAGTGCAGAATGCATTCCCGTATTGTAAATACATTTTATTCAATTACCAGGCAAATGGAGAGTGATCAAAGCCCACGTCGAATATCCGACGATGAAGTATAAGTTTGAGTTCGAGGAAGACTTGGAGTTCTGGTCCCTGGGACAGCCCTTGTTAAATTACAAACAAGTGACCTATAACCCGAAGGACAAAAAGCCGATGCATCTCGAGTATGGCTTCGTCAGGCCGGACGAGGACATGTGTACTATCGCCTTTCTCATAGGTAAAGACTTGCTAACAGATTAGATGTCTATTATTGCCAGGCCCCCCATATTCTAATTTTTAGCCCAGCTATGGAAATGAAATAATACCTAAGCTAACGGGTAATAAATATACTTGGTATTGCGAATAAGTATATTAATTGTAATGACATAATATCATAGTCAGAAAAACTGAAAACAACTCTCGGTACATTTCACCAGTTGAATTTCCAGGAAGAAAATACGGCCACACATTTTTCTGGATGTTGAGTATGTACTTTCCTAAGGATTCTGGAGTTGGAATCCGACCGATCGCGAATGATTCTTTCACTCCTCTAAAGGGCGCGGCGATCGGTATCGTCTTGATTAAGTTTATAATTTATTTTGTAGGGATAGAATGTATGCTTTTATTGCTTTTTGAAAATTCTCCGGATGGTTGTACGCGAAACACCCGACACTTCTGACATTTTCATTGTACTAAGTGTGGGATCAGCTGCAATATATAATGCAAAACTGCAACTTCAACAGCTTCATTTCTTACAGGATTTTTTTTGCTTAGCGATGATCCTGTTTCACAAATTTTGCCACTAATTCTCGCACATAAGTATGAGACAGGTGTCCATTTGGGTGTAATTCATTATAAGATTACGCGGCAGCGCGCTAGCACAATTGTTATTTCTAAACAAAAGTGAAATAATATCAACTCTTTCTTCAAGAGTCATTTTAACGCGTAATTAGTTCTACTATTAATTTAACCGATATCAACAACAACCTAATGGTAGCCATTTTTTCGACAGAACAGGTGGCATTCTAAAGACCTATTGGTACAGTATTGCCATGTTTATGCGTATATAGCATTTTGTTTACGTTTAAACCCTAATTTCCTTAATATTTAATTTCCCGAAAACTACTCACCCGATTCCAAAGAGCAAGGTCGCGTTGGAAAGACAAATTCGATTCCCTTTAAAATAAGGTATCACTCGACCCCCCCCCCCCCCCCCTTCCCATTTAGGATTTTAAGGGGGAATAAAGCCAACCGGCTTTAAGGTTCAAGCATGGGGGGTGAAAATACCAAAAAAATATGTCCCCTTGAAAACTAAACTGTACAGGTCCGAGCGTCTTTTGATTTATTTATTTAAAAGAAAATAAACCCGGGTGGAAAGTTTTCGGTGGGCCACCCTGTATGTATGTATATAGATAAATAAGGTATGCGAACTGCGAACAAATGCGACAAATTTATATTGTTGAACTTGGTTTCAAAAAATACAGTTTCTTTTGATGACATTAAAGGATAATAGACAATGAATAATATAAAGAGGTATAATCCCAAAAAACTTACTACATGTTAAGATTGGTACCTATTTTGCTACCTACTAAATGTAGTGGTGACATATGACATAATTTAGGATATGCATTTAGGCCATATAGGCCGTTTGATGGAACAAAGCTAAAGGATGTTCCTTTTAAAAGTTATTTTTTGTTACAGCCCAAAACTTGGGACTCGCTACTTTGGAAGAAGGCTCCGTGAAAGAAGGGGAAATGAATGTGCAGACCGCCTGTATAGGATGTATGAAATTTTCTAAACAGACTGTGCTGGATATACGTAGAACTTACAAGTATATTATTTAATAATTATTATTATAAGTAATATTATTTCACACAACAACCTTGCTCACTATTCTTTTGTTCTTTACATGGCTGTGGGTGTTTTATTATCAGTGGTGTGCAGTGATTAAAAACTTTTTTTGAGGGGCGATAACTAGCTTATTGTCGCAAAACGCCATTTATGAATATTTTTCTTCAATCTGAATTCATACCAGGATTTACCGGTTTCAGTACATGCAGTGAATGTCATAACACTCTGTATAAACGCATCGCTTGATGACCACATTTAATTCATGTCGTCATTTTTCATTAACATGTCACATATTTACAGGCAACTGTTGTCACCAATAAACCTGATCAATAAGTACACTAAGTACTGAAAGTTCTGATGATAACTCACCTTCCGGTTGCACCTGAGCAATTTAGTCCATAATGTCACTGCCAAAGATAGTTCTAAAAGTCCATTAAGTATGTTATTTGATTAAATTTGGTGCAACCCAATAAAGCATTAATTTTAACAGCTACTTCTACTAAACCTGAATTTGATTTAATAATTTTTATAAACAAGCACAACTTCTCCTTAGTTTTATTAGCGAGTCTCATCTTTCAGCATAACTAAAAATAAGTGGAAAGATTTTATTTACAAGCAATTATGTTATTGCCCCAGTGCGGCCCCAAAAAATCAAAAACTATATTCTAGATAACATTACAAAATATTTTTTTTTTACTTTATTCACTACAACAAAATACGGATACAATATACTTTGGATCACAAATAAAATGTCTTTATGTGTGTTGGTTTATCTATTATTGCAAAAACTTTTAAAATACTCAACAGAAAAACCTGATGATGATATGTTGCATTATGGGCGAACTTTAAATTTCCAACAGATGGCGTATTCTAGATGGCCTATCATTAAGTTGACAAAGAGCTATAACAAATAAATAAGAAATATAGAAATAGGCTGCTTCAGCAGAATTCGTTGCAATTAAGATTTGGAAGCGTCCCTCTTTCTATTAAAAGAAAAAAAAACAATTAATAGAAAGTATTTTTTTAGACTGAATAGCAAAGGAGAATTGGAATACGTCTGCTTGATGGAGACTCCCCAAACACCCTTAACTACACACATCAAAGCTCTTTACAAAAAAGAAAAGGATTGTTAAAACTTAATGGCATGCCATGCCATCACAAACTGCGCTCGGCAGAACTGTCTTCTTTTGCTCCGTGTTTTAATTCTCCTTGTTACATTTAGTTTTTCTATATTTGTATGCACACAAGTCATTAAAATAATAATATGTAGAAAAATCAGTAAAAAACTCTTGTATATTCAATACGCAGACAACAAAATATCCACCTTTTTCAAAATAGGATGCGTCAATTTCAACAATATGTTAGTAGCTAGTAGTAATATAAAAATTAGATTATCAATATACCTACGTGATTAATAAAACGTTTTTTTTTATTCATGACCTTTGCAGAATTTTGTTTTATATACAGGGCGGTCCACAAGTAATGGTACTTAGTGCAACAGCAGATTCCTTAAGGTGCGTTTCCTATGGGGCGGCTGACGCTCGCGGCTGCCGCTCAGCGTCTGCTGACGCCAGTATATCCATTGACGTTGACGCTTGCGTCTGACGCTCGAAAATAAACGGATAAATTAAATTGTCACATGAGCAGTACTAGGCGTCAGACGCTGTGCGGCAGCCGCGAGCGTCAGCCGCCCCATAGGACCCGCACCTTTAGGTCGAAATAATGCAATTTTTTCAAACTTGCCAACGTCCAAAGTTGATAACAGGGGCGCAATTATTTATAAGCGTCATCAGTGGCGTAAAGTACACCCCCGCATAGCGGGGGGGTTCTAGGGGGCGCAACGCCAACCACAGTATTAATTAATAAATGTCTATAATTCTGAATGGTTTTTATTAAAACAGTTGTCTCAGGAGGCACTGGCCATTGAAAAACACAGGGATAAATTTGTATTTTTACTGATTTTTCAGTGTGCAGGTTTAAAGCGAATTAATTTAACATCGAATTTTACAATCGAACATTACAATCTATAGAAATAGATTTGGAAATCGCCAAAACAATGTTAAATTCTAGTTAAACTTTTATTAAAAACCTTCGTGATAGTTTTGAAAACATTAAAGAGACGGAGCGACGAGTGCTTTGGCTAGGAAATGGAAAGTCACTGCAGAATTTGAGAAAACGAGACACAGAATAGACATTTTTTCGAGGAACTTGGTAGTACTGACGAACGACTGCTCAATATTGAACGACTATTTGAGGCTGATGTACAAAAAGCTAGTATTCATATTATTGTAACTCAATTATTAGAGAATCGTTTCGAGATCATGAACTGCACGTACAATACTTTACTATATCGATCTGACTATTAAAAAAATCGATTATCCGTTTTAAATTTATTGAAGTCGCTAGGAGTAACCGCTTTTAAGATAATCGCATTTGAAATAGCCTATGCAATTAAATACGAGTGGTTCATAAGTAATGGGACATAGAGCACCAGTGAATTTCTGACTTCAAATTATTATGATTTAGATAAATTAGTTCAAACGAGATACTTGAGATACTGAAGATTTTTAAATAAAAATACCCGTTAATGCAGGAATCCTAATTTTATTTTAATGACACTTTCATATTTAATAACAATTGTAGTGCATAACAAAAGAGTGCGAAAGTATCTTAATGAACGGCTTCCGCATTTTAATCCTTTGGACTTCCGTATTGGAGGTCATTTGAACATGACAATTCAACAAACAACTATGAGTTAGGTCAAAAACTTGTAAATGCCGTTGATCTGCTCAGAAATGATGTTGAGGTCAATGGTGACCATTTTGAGCAATTGTTATCATGACGTTATCATCGTTACTTCTAATAATGTTGTTAAAGCATTATTAACTTTTAAGTGTTATTAAACAAATTAAATAAAAAAGTTTCATGAAAATAAAATTATTATTCTCGCACGAATAAGTGTTTTTATTAAAAAATCTTCAGTGTTTCTTATCTCCTATACTGTCATCTTTTGGTATCATCAAATTTAACTAAATCATAATCATTTGATGTCAGACATTCACTATTGCTCTATGTCTCATTACTTTTGAACCACACGTATTTAATTGCATAGGAAATTACAAATGCGATTATCTCGAAAACGGTTACTCCTAGCGACTTCAATAAAGTATACCTTTTTGACGTACAAGAAGTAGGATAATTGATTTTTTCAATAGTCAGATCGATACACTAAGCTTAAAAAAAGTTATGTCGTAAAAAATGCGGTATGCCATAGGTGGCGCCCTCTACTAGTGACATCAAAAGTATGCCCTAATTTGAATTCCTCGCCTCAAAAGAGCCCCAATCCCTAATTTCGTGCCGCTATGTCGTTTTGTTGCGAAATTATTGCAAAAAAATGAAAACAAAACTACAATGTTGACACCCTGTATATTGGTTATTATCAACTTTGGACGTAGGCAAGCTTGAATAAATCGCATTATTTCGACATAAGGAATCAGCTGTTGCACTATGTACCAACAACTTACGGACCATCCTGTATATATACGTTGTATATAATATACAGGATTATAATTTAAGACCTCCAACGAGCCTTGGTCAGCCTTCAAAAAGGGACAAAAACTTGTAATTTTTTATTTCACGCCTGTGTTTGGATTAACGTATTCGCGCATCAAAGTAATGGGTTCGCCCGTGTATTGAGTAAATAAATAAATAAATAAATAAATAAATTTGAGCCATTTTGTATAGGTAGGCTAGAGCCTGTGCTAAACAAAGAAACGGACGGACAAACACTAAGTTAATTTCATAAGTTTCTATTTTTCCCAATTAGATAGGAAACAGTAGTAGTTCAAATTGCTCAGTGTTACCAGGTGAAGGGCGCCCTCTCCCTCAACACTCTCACCCCGTATTTTTCCCATTCGATGGCATCGATCCACAATTCCTGAGCGGTTTCCAGACAGGACATGATACAGGCGCCCTTCCACGCCACCATGGCCGCGTCCATGTCTCGGGGGTTCGTGATGATGTCCAGTTGTTCCGCTCGATACAAGTATGGGATTTGGAGAGATATTCGATTTTGAAGCCATGTGCCTAAAAAATCCCATTGTTATGTAATTTAAAAAGTCTATTTCCTATGTTTTTCTTTATATAGCTTATCTGCTATAAAATATAATATAAAAAAATTTGTCTCTTCAAATCATAGCAGCAATTTCAGCTGTTACTGGGATCGCAAATATCATGAGATGCCCCCCCCCCCTCTCGTACAACCTAGAGCAGTCAAAATGGTTCTAACAATTTTTTTTCGGAGTCGACCTTCTTAAAACAGCCAGCCCGGGCTATAAAGGCAGACCTTCTAAGCAAGGACAGAAAGTCAGTTAAAGTAATAGAAGGGCTGTTAACAGAACATTGCAGACTCAACAAATAGGTCCGGCAGACAAAGCACTATGCAGAATCTGTCGGACAGAAGAAGAAACCTCCATCCACCTGTTATGCCAATCTGAAGGCAAGGATTAGGTACTTACAAGTGGGCCTTGAATACCCAAGTGCAGCAAGCTATACAAAGAGGCCACAAAAAGGTAAAGCTGGAGCAAGCCATATACCAAAATAAGGGGAATCACAATAGATCTGCAAAAGTCGCAGGGAATAAAGGTTAATTGCCAACCCAAAAATTATCTAGATACTTACAGTCAGCAAATAACTTTTGCATCTGCTCAAAATTATGTAATAATCTAACAGTGGCACCATTTCAAATTGGTGCCACTGTTCTAAATGCATTTTGGGGCCCCCTCAAGTGGCGCCAAGGAAAACCCTTAATTTTCAATTTTAGAAGAAAAATAACTTTGTCTATAGAGAAAAAATGACTTATGAGCGCCTCTCCCTCCATAAAAATTATTTATATTAGAAATAATACCATACCTATTCCAGAGAATTTCATGCCTCCTCCAACCACTAATATACACCCGTACATTTTCCTTTTAAGGTCTTCATTTGGACATCTAAAAATCATCAGAAAACACACAAAAAAATTAAAATATTTAAATGTGTCAAAAATAACTTATTTCTTTTCTTATAATTTTGCAACTAATTAAGCGGGTAAAGTTTTAGCAACAATCAAAATAAATTTACATTTGATATTTTGTTGCAAAACAATTTGCCGGGAAAAATCAAAAGAAAAAAATGCACCTTATAACGCGACGACATACTTACCTGTCGATACTCTGTAATACTGCTTGATCTAATCCCAACATTTGTCCGGGATTTATCACAAATTCTTTGACAGACTGCGTTATCACAGGATCCATCGCGTCGACCACTATATCGTCTTCGTTTCCCACTTGCTGACTTTCCAGGTACGACTCGTTAAGTTCATTCGCTGATGATTCTTCTTTCATGCCTAATCAAATTATTTCAAAAATAAATAAGACGTTACTGTATCGTTTACTGTTACCTTTCTTCCTTATATCCCTTAAATAGATTTCGTCGTGAGGATCTTCCGGATCACCTGCGGATATTTTTTGAGTGTGTATTTGTTTCGCTCCCGTTATTCCGAACAGTTCTGGATTAAACAGGCTCAGAGGCGCAATAATGCATTCGTCTCCCACCTAAAAAGACCCAATGGCTTATGCTAACCAAATCCCAAGTAATGGCTAGTTTAAACTACCTGTATTGTAAAATTACATATAGCTTTTTCTGGCTGTTTTAATGTAAAAGATTTTTCTTGAGATCCGCAAATATCCAAGTTTACATGACACAGTTCCTCTTTTAGCTTCCGAAGCAGCATTGAATCCAATTTATTCTAAAATAGAATATAGCGTTTGATTAACTGATACCTACGGATTTTTATAAATTTAAAACAGTCCCACTGTAGACTCGCATATAACACCGTAATTAATTGTCTTGACAAAAAATAAAATTCCATAATTGAAACTTACTTGATCATCACACTCTTTGTAAGGAAATGCGCACTTCTGCAGCAACCAATAAAAAATTTGCGATATATCCCCGCCGCCATATTCCAATCTGACCCTCGTGTTGGGATGACAAATTCCGTCTTCGACGCATGAAACTGAAGTTTTCTGATCCCCTACATCTACTACGCAAGCATAGCTTAGACCCGAACCAAAGGTCGCAGCTACATGATCTTGTACTAAAAAAAAAATCGATCAAGTGCAAGCAATACTTGCACACGTAGTGTTCCGGGCCATCAACCCCCCCCCCCTCCCTCAATGTTCAGTTCGATATACTAAGCTTAAAAAAAGTTATGTCATTTAAAAGAAGTGTGGTATGCGGTAGGAGGCGTCCTCTACTAGTGACATCAAAAGTATGGACAAATTTGAATTCCTCGCCAATCATCTTGAATCAAACCTCCAAATCCCTAATTTCGTGCCGCTATGTCGTTCTGTTGGGAAATTATTGGAAAAAATCGAAAACAAAATTAAAATTTTGTTACCCTGTATCTTGGATATTATCAACTTTGGACGTAGGCAAGTTTGAATAAATCGCATTATTTTGACATAAGGAATCTGCTGTTGCTCTGTGTACCATTACTTATGGACCACACTGTATATAGTATTGAATTCGTGCTTCAATAAGCTTTCATTTGACACTCTACATGATGCCCTTAAAATTTTTCTTTCCATTTCCTAATTTACCCCTTGAAATTAACCCCCAGAATCAAATTTCAACTTTATATACTTCACATCTATAATTGGGCCACCACACTCTATCTCTGTGTTAAATTTCAAATTCTTATGTCAAATAGTTTCAGAGAAAATCGCCTGTGACCATGGATCTATTATAATACCTGTGACAGACGGACGAACCGACGGACACCGAAGTGATTCCAAAAGTTTCCCATTTGGCGCGGAACAACAAAAAGTGTTCCACAAAATAACGATGGCGATTTAAAGTTATTTGATACAAAAATATTTGCTTTGGCGTAAAAACAGGGAACAAGACTACACTACCTCAATCAATGAATTTTAATGACCTGAAAAATTGCCAATCTGAGTAAATTACATACATGTATTATATGCATAAACTTACGCCTTTTTGGAAAAATATTTTGGATCTTATAGGACCAATTTGAATAAAAAAAAGTATACTTACTAACACTTACCTAAAAAACAACTACTAAAACCCATTTTACTTAAAAGTAAATACATCAGCTCTCTCAAATAAGTCCTATTATATACATCTGGAATAATCAGCACTGCCCTGTAATTTTTTAACTCATTAGGACTAATCTGCAAATTTTGTTCAATAATGTAAGTCCATATGGTCTCCAAATCCGCTAGGACTGCTGTAATGGAGCCCCCTGGTCCTGAGTGAATGTTAAAATCCCCCTTTTGGTATGGAAAATGTACGTTAAAGGGCTCCTTGGGATCCAAGCGGAAAATATCATTTCCTACAACCATTTCTCCTTCAAATTTAATCCATTCGCCTCCACTATCCCCTACAGTAATAAATCTGGTAAATTACAGATTGCAATTATAAAAAGTGGTTAGAAAACCTGATTTGTGTTGATATTCCTTCTGAACTTAATAGTCTAACCTATGATGAATCATCATCTTTCTGGTGAGACCTATATCAAATGAAATGTGTCATAATAATAACACAAAATTACCTATAATTTCAGGCTGAACTCGTCTGTTAAAAGCTGCGATCTGCTGAGGCGGCGTAGCATATCGTCGTCTTCCATCGGACTGCAAGCATGATTGTAGGGTATGGGAAATAGCTAAACGAGCTTCCTCAAATTCTTTTGTCTGACTTAAATCATGTCGTGGTGGTAGAAAACAATCTGAGAAAACCTACAGTGCAAAAAAATGGACTTGTCAATTTAAATCCATCATTGTTAATTGAGTCAAACCCATATTCATAGTATATCTGTCTTATATACATTATATTCATTTGTTAACATTAGGTAGATTAAAGTCTCATCTCTAGTGGTGGTATTTAGATTGGTGACTAAACGGAATTATGCTGTCTAGGCATTCTGCATAGAAAATTACTACTGACCTGTCCTATGTTATAATACTATTGTACATATTATTAAATAAATAATAGTGTTAAAATGTTTTAAATAGGTAGATACTAGTGAACCTTTTAAAATCTTTTCACTATTACTACATAACTAATGTCCCTTAAAAATATTCTTAGAAAGTGTTTTTTTTTTTAACAAACCTTATTTTAAATATGTTGGGTATAATTTTAAATAACCATATCCTAACATAACAACAATGCACTGATTTGTAGAATTGGCCAAATAAAATTTCCCCATGGCTTGGTGATAGAAAAGAGAACACAAAAATTTCTTACTTGTCCACCTGGTTTTCTTCTTCGAGCAATAGCATGTAGAACAGTGACTGGATTTAAATCTGAAGCTCTACCAATACGCAAATTTAGGGATCCTGGATGAATAACTATTGTGCTCTTTGATTGAAACTGTTCTGGTGGAAGGTCTGGGGCTAGCGTTACCCCTGGAATCATTTTCAACCACAAGTAATTCAAATATAAGTAAAAAATGTTATTTTTAGTACGGTAAATGCGTCACAGAAATATAAAGGGTTTGCTCAGGTTTAGAAAATGGTTCGGCAAAATTTTTAAGGCCCACAAAATTAGAATTTTTAGAAATAGAATTCCTCTTTTAAGGATATTGAAAAAATATCGAAATGACGATATTTTTTTCAAATGTTGTATATATGATTACAACATAACCTCAACTCTTTTCGTTGCTCAACATTCCATAGTTGCCAGCCTGCTGCCCACAAAATACAGATAGAGTTCATAATCCTGCTGCAGGGGAAACAGGCTGGCTGTACGTTGCCATCGACGAGAGATCATTGTAATTAGAAGACAAGACAAGACCCCCTAAACCTGAGGAAACGCTTTTATTTTTTTTGAAGACCCCTGCTGCTGCCACAGAAAAATAATTGCCGGAGTATATATTAAAGGCGAGTACGCATACAGCGAATGAACAGTTTCAAATGAATCCGTTTGGTTATGTGTCCGAACTAAATAATGATTCGCCTTCGCTAAGGCTCGCTCACTGGCGGTACATCAAAAAGAAATTCAGGAAGAATTCGTTGAGCCTACTTTTGGTGTGTATAGGTGCATTCGTTCGTTATATTATGTGGATCATTGAACTAAATGTTTAGTTCAATGATGTGGATAGCAAATCAAATTTTCTGTCGAACGCCGAACAAAATCCCGCGAATGCATTCGACCGAATGCGTTCGCCTTCGTCCACTGTATGTGTATGCGCCTTGATAAAAAGACAGCAAGTCGACAATCGAGTGATTGTCAGGAACCGATACCGAACCCGTATATACTAACACGTAATTGCTCGGGTTTACTATACAGTTTTCGAAACATTTTTGAAACCTCTATATTTGTTAATAATTTAAACGGTAGTGCTAAACGTTATAGATGAAAAAAACTGTGTATTAAAATTTGGAGCAGCTCGTGTTAGCTTTAATATAAATTTCCCTCTTTTTGCGTGGAGCAAGCAGAACACTCTGAGTCTGTTGGGGTAATCGGTTGTAGCAGAGTTGAGATCTGTTCATTTCTGTTGGACGAAACTGCACTAACTTACATTACGTATTTGTTTGGCCTCGGTCATGGTTTTCGTTGACAGTTAAACAGTGAACTGAGAACTAAACTTCATTTGTCAACCAATTGGTTTAAAATGAAGAATTGAAATTGAATACTGAACAAACCCTTTATTTTTCTTCGAATTGAAACATTTCCTAGTCTGCCTTTGGTTTCCGTTGCGTTAACATCTCTCAGTCGACTACGAAGTTTGATTTTGGGTTAGATCACCTTGTGGCGGTGAGGAGAGTGTTTTGTTATGGAATATAAAGGGAAGCTCTACGACCTGTTGAAGGGAGTTTCTTCCAAATCTAAGGGGAATGAGCGATGAGGACTAAAATCCCTGTTCGTGCTACAGTTTTTTTCATCGGCACGAGGTAGACATGTGACGGCCATGTCTTGTTGTGGGAGGAGCGTAGTGCGGAAGCGTGACTGAAAAAAATGGTCATTTTCAATAGCCTCTACCGGAGGCGGAAAACTTCATAACCGCAACTGTGTCATACCGATAATATTGACGTTTGGCATTTTTTTATTTGGAATCTCCGAGGGTACGTACCCGACAATTAAGAGATTCTAAGGAAAGTGCAGGTCACATGTAAGCCATCCTTAAGGGTTGCTAGGGCTCTGATTAAGCGCCAGACCGGGTGGTGAGCTGGCCAACCTGTTCCGTGGACGTGAGCCAATAACATCTGTCATCATCTGTCTGCATTTGTCTTAACCTTAATTTCGAGAAGTGCTAAACATAAAAAATGATAATTTATCCAAAAATTTTTACGTTATTCACGATATTTCTTGTTATCGGAGCTGATTCAAGTCTGGAAGAGGATTCTGGATCGGGGCGTTACATTATAGAGGGCAGAGTCTTTCCTCTGTCGGATAATCAAAATGGAAATTCAAATTGGCAAGCTCCGACTAGGGTTCATGTAAATGGAGGAGAATTTATAGGTACTTAAGCACTGGCTTATATATTCTTTACTACTATTGCTAACGTAATAAATTTGAAAACAATAAATTAATTGACATAAAGAATCTGAATATTTACAGTAAATATTTTTATGCAGGCTTTGTGAAACGTGATGGTAGCTTCGTAGTTCACAATGTGCCCTCTGGATCTTATGTAGTGGAAGTTTTACATCCAGAGTACAGTTTTGAACCTGTGAAAGTTGAAATCAATTCAAAGGGAAAATTTAGAGCAAGAAGAGTGAATAATATACAGACTTCACTGATCACACAAGTGCCTTATCCATTAAAAATTAAGGCTTTGGGGAAAACTAGGTAAGTACTTTATAAATTTTATGTCAGGTTTATATACAGTACAGTTTAAAGGCTGCAAACCCAGAATAGAATATTTTAAATTGAAGCAAGAATTTGCTATCTATTTTTCATTAAATTTCTTAGGAAACAGCACAAAAAACAATTTTACAGCAAAAAGTTGTAAAAACTTGACTAGTCAACTGTAAGGACAAAATTCAAAATAAAAGCTCTTTGAATTTTATTTTCCTAAAATATCCTTTGTTACGTATGTAATTTGATTTCCTATCTTGCTTACATTATCTAGATATTTTATTAGGAGTACTATAAGTGGCAATGCTGCCTAGATAAAATTAAAAATTAACGTAAGATAAAAAAAAATTCCTAGATGTACCTATCCTGTGGAATGAATCACGCATGTCTTGAATTATTACTCTTGAAAGGTAACATAGGTAAAAGGTATAGGTGAATGAAAAATAAAACTGTCAAGTTCTGTAGTTTTTCTTTTTAAGAAAATTAAACACAACAAAAAGCTTTTATGATTGAAAGTTACTTTAGAAATGGTAAAAGGGTTGATGGACAGTGGGTTTATTCAACATAGATTCCATTCAGGTTTTTTAAACAGAATTTTCATGCATAGTCATGGATTTTGACCAGTTTTGCCAAGTTTTGACTAGATCTGTGGCTTTGTTTAGAGGACCAGGAAGTGTGAATAGAAAGGAAGGCAGTGGAAGACCCAAAGTTCACACTTCACAAAAAGTAGAAGAATTTAGGCAAATTGTTAATGAACACACACAAACCCTATTCAGCATTTAAGCCAGCAAGTGAATGTATCCTACGGAACCTGCAATACAATATTGAAATGTGACCTGCACATGCACGCTTATTGTCTAAGCTCAGTCCAAGAATTGGTCAGAGTGGTTTATGGGTAATTTACATAATAATGAAAACATATTTAGAAAAGCCTTTTTTACTGACGCATGGTTTTACTTCTCTGGTTATGTAAATTTTCGCAAATGAGAATGTGGACTTCTGAACATCTGCATTTCTTTATAGAGAAGCCTCTACATACACGGAAAGTTGGCGTGTGGGCGGCCATATCGAAAAGAAGGTTAATTAGACTTTTTTTTTTTAAGGGACTCAATTCGGCGCGATTATTATTATTAAATCCTTTATTTTAGCATATTGCTAGTCATTCTTACATAATAAAAAATACATATACATATAATCGTACAAATTACAAAACCAAGAAAAAAGAAACATGACCCTGGCAATGTTGAAACTAAATATTTAAAAACAGGCTAAAATCGAGGCCCAAATTGAGCAAAAAAATTTTAAAAAATGAACACCAGTGGTTTTACACATCCACAAAACAACAAAGCAATACAAAAGCAAACACCGAGACACACAGCACCTCAGACCAATATACAACCGAGACATCACACCTGGCACTACTCAACAATAATATTAGCTGAGATCAACATATATATTCTCAATTGTCTTTTGAAGGTGTTCACAGAGTGCAAAGATTTAATGTATTCGGGCAGCTGATTAAATTCAGCTAACCCCCTGTGAAATACAGAATTTGTTCCTATCCTTTTATTTTTTGGTGGAATAAAAAAATCATTTCTTTGCCGAGTACTGTAGTGATGCACATCGCTATTATATATCAACTTACTCTGTAAATATTTTGGGGCAGCACCGATCTTCACTTTAAATATAAACACCAAGACACTAAACTTAATATATTCGCGAGCAGGAAGCCATTGCAGTGTTTGAAGCATTAGCTTAATTGGCGTGTATCCACTACAAGATAAAATCACAGGCATAGCTCTGTTTTGCAGCTTTTGCAATCCGTCAACCTCGTTCTGGCCAAACAAATACATTATGGTGGCACAATAATTAAAATGTGGCAGAACTATTGTATTATATATTAACTTTTTTGACCAAAATGATAAATAACTTGAACAGCGAGACAGATAATTTATGCTATAACTAATTTTTGTACTGTAATGAAATTTTAGAAAATTTTGCAAATGCATTAGAATTAATTCATTACCAGCAAATATTAAAGATGGAAGATACCTTAACTTAATTAAAAATCAATTGAAACAACACTTAAAGGGAGAGGGAGAATGATTCATGCTGTCTTTGACTGCAATATGTAAATGTGCGTAACGTTTAAATATGTGCCATAAACAGTCGAATATAGGCTATAAGACTGTCAATTGTTGTGGAATGCGTAAAAGATTGTAATTTTGTCGAATGTGTATGTACATTAGGGTGGATCGAAAAAATCTTTTTTTGGATTTTCAGTTGACCTTACCTGGCGAAAGTTGTCAGTAGATATCATGATTGTTTTAGCCAAATCTCAGAATTTTCGAACATCATCTCCAGGTTCCCCGCGAGTGTCAAAGTTTAGGGAAAATGTCAATTTTTTACCTTTATCAAAAAAATAACGGAATGTTCTTCTTTAATTATTTTACTTGGGCTGATATGCCCAATCAATGTTGTATTATTAAAAAAAAACTCGGAATTTTTGATAAGCATCTAGAGGTTCCCCTGCTGTATACAAATTAAGAAAAAAATTAAAATAAAAAACTTTTTAAAAAAATATATTTTGTGTAATTTTTGTTAAGCAAATGATTTTTGTTTTGCTTGACAGACGAAACAAAATCATCTTGTGGTATTAAAATATGGAAGCTTGTTCCTAGAGTCTATTTTGGCCCTAATGAATCCGTCTCTAGCTTCTTGGCCTGAAACAGCTAGAGAAGCTTCTGTTACAAGCTTAATACTCCTCTCCACAGCTTGGGTGTGGCAAGGAAATGTAGAAAGAGGCATATTTTAAAATTTATGCCACACCCAAGCTATGGAGAGGAGTATTAAGCTTGTAACAGAGGCTTCTCTAGCTGTTTCAGGCCAAGAAGCTAGAGACCGATTCATTAGGGTCAAAATAGACTCTAGGAACAAGCTTCCATATTTTAATACCAAAAAATGATTTTGTTTCGTCTGTCAAGCAAAACAAAAATCATTTGCTTAACAAAAATTACACAAAATATATTTTTTTAAAAAGTTTTTTATTTTCATTTTTTTCTTAATTTGTATACAGCAGGGGAACCTCTAGAGATGCTTATCAAAAATTCCGAGTTTTTTTTTAATAATACAACATTGATTGAGCATATCAGCCCAAGTAAAATAATTAAAGAAAAACATTCAGTTATTTTTTTGGTAAAGGTAAAAAATTGACATTTTCCCTAAACTTTGACACTCGCGGGGAACCTGAAGATGATGTTCGAAAATTCTGAGATTTGGCTAAAGCAATCATGATATCTACTGACAACTTTCGCCAGGTAAGGTCAACTGAAAATCCAAAAAAAGATTTTTTTGATCCACCCTAATGTACATGTATCCATTATTTCATGACCATGTTTTATGAATCCATCCTTGTTGACCATTGTTTGTATTTATAAATGTAATGTTTATTATTGAGATTTATTGTAGAATTTTATTGTTTGTGTATATTAGCCAGGTGCTAAATAAAGGAATTAATAATAATTAGATGATAAAGAGCTGCGACAAGGCTACTTTCAACAGGATGGCACACCAATTCACGTAACTTGATAATTTAAATTTTTTGGAAGAATTTTTCGAAGATCGAAACTATTAGTCCTAATATGCCAGTTAGGTGGCCACCACGGTCCTGCAATCTCATGCCGTGCGACTTTTTTTATGGCCACACATTAAAAACTCGGTTTTCAAAACCCTTTGTGAAAATTTAGAAGACCTACAGGCTAGAATTACAAATAAATTTCAGGAGATTAAAAACTCCCCTCAAGTGCTTATCAATGTTTTTGATGCTGTAAAAAGAAGAATGAACATGTTTGGAAGTAGAACGTGGACACGTTTCTCATTTAGTTTAAATTTATAATTTTTAGGTTCTTTGTTGTATATGTTTTTGTTTTTTAAATTCTGTATTATGCAATGACAATGATAGTAATGTAATTTTCTTAAAAAAAACTTCAGAACTTCACAGTTTTATTTTTCATTCACCTATACCACCTTTCAAGAGTAATAATTCAAGACATGCGTGATCGAGTCCACGGTATACTTTGAGAACGTGTTTTTTTATCTTACTTTATGGTTGTTAACAGAAAAGACATTAAATAATCGTCTTGAATATTAAATTATATTTGTGCTAATAAACCGGAAAGTGTTAAAGGTGTCTTATTTCAGTATGTTGTATCAGAACATGTCATATCATTATGCTTCTCAAGAACCACATTTTTTTTGTAGATATTTTCAAATTCGTGAACAATGGCGTATCACAGACTTCCTATTTAATCCAATGATAATGATGATGCTGTTTCCTTTAGTCTTAATAATGATTTTGCCCAAATTAATGAATGACCCGGAGACGAAAAAGGATCTTGAACAAATTCACAAAATGACCAAGTTTGAGATGCCAGAAATGTCAGATATGGTTACAAACTTTTTAGCAGGGAACAGTCCTCAAATCCCAGGAAAGGAAGGAAACAGTAAGGAAAAGGAGAGTAGCAAGAAAGGGCAGAAGCCCAGAAGGAGGGTTGTTGCCAAAGAATAGTTGTACAAGTAGAAGATACACACTATTCACATTTCAAATACGCCCGATATAAACAACATGCTAGCCTCGTGAGCGGCAATTTATGCAACGTTATTGGACGACAGACCATCAACCTGTCGCAGCGTTCACGTGCTTTTATTTATATCGGGCGTATTGAAAAAGTAAATATACTTTAATTTATTTTGCTTTCTGTAGCATTAAACTAATATTATTTTTTAGGATATTATAAAACTTTACTAGTTTAAAGCACATTGTTATTCAAAATTTGTACGTCATAATTTGTCCTACTTAGAAAATCTTTTATTTGAAACATTCAGTTTTGTTAAAGCAATTTTTGTTGTAATAAAAAATTATTGTTTCCATGGTTTCCCAATTGTGACCCAGTCCTCGCAAGAGAATTCCTTTCTCTCGTTCATCGCCGCGCTCTTGGGGTTCTGTCAATCAAAATAAAATTAAGAACGTGACGTTCTCTTCAGCATGATACAATAAAAGCAAGATATGATACCAGACCGTGTCAAATTCGTCCGGGTTCGCGCATGACGTCACGCGGTGAGATTTTTGATATTTAAGGCGCAATATAGAGTTTAAGTTATAAACGATTTTATATAAATTCTATTGACAATATACTTTGCCTCCTGCTCATAATACAAATTTTAAAGTATATGACTTAAAATAATCATGTAATTAAAGGGATAAATTAATTTAAAATATTAGATATTGGTAAACTGCCTGCTAACTGCGTTCTATTTAGTCTCTGGTTATATGCATATTAGGGTGGATCGAAAAAATCTTTTTTTGGATTTTCAGTTGACCTTACCTGGCGAAAGTTGTCAGTAGATATCATGATTGTTTTAGCCAAATCTCAGAATTTTCGAACATCATCTTCAGGTTCCCCGCGAGTGTCAAAGTTTAGGGAAAATGTCAATTTTTTACCTTTACCAAAAAAATAACGGAATGTTTTTCTTTAATTATTTTACTTGGGATGATATGCCCAATCAATGTTGTATTATTAAAAAAAACTCGGAATTTTTGATAAGCATCTAGAGGTTCCCCTGCTGTATACAAATTAAGAAAAAAATTAAAATAAAAAACTTTTTAAAAAAATATATTTTGTGTAATTTTTGTTAAGCAAATGATTTTTGTTTTGCTTGACAGACGAAACAAAATCATCTTGTGGTATTAAAATATGGAAGCTTGTTCTTAGAGTCTATTTTGGCCCTAATGAATCCGTTACAAGCTTAATACTCCTCTCCACAGCTTGGGTGTGGCAAGGAAATGTAGGAAGAGGCATATTTTTAAAATTTATGCCACACCCAAGCTGTGGAGAGGAGTATTAAGCTTGTAACAGAGGCTTCTCTAGCTGTTTCAGGCCAAGAAGCTAGAGACCGAATCATTAGGGCCAAAATAGACTCTAGGAACACGCTTCCATATTTTAATACCAAAAAATGATTTTGTTTCGTCTGTCAAGCAAAACAAAAATCATTTGCTTAAGAAAAATTACACAAAATATATTTTCTTAAGTTTTTAACTTATTTTAATTTTTTTCTTAATTTGTATACAGCAGGGGAACCTCTAGAGATGCTTATCAAAAATTCCGAGTTTTTTTTTAATAATACAACATTGATTGGGCATATCATCCCAAGTAAAATAATTAAAGAAAAACATTCCGTTATTTTTTTGGTAAAGGTAAAAAATTGACATTTTCCCTAAACTTTGACACTCGCGGGGAACCTGAAGATGATATTCGAAAATTCTGAGATTTGGCTAAAACAATCATGATATCTACTGACAACTTTCGCCAGGTAAGGTCAACTGAAAATCCAAAAAAAGATTTTTTCGATCCACCCTAATGCATATTCCCTTTTGGAAGAAAAATTCACGAATTTCTTAATTAACTTTTATTTAATAAACAAAAAATACATATATAACATATAATAACCAGAAAATGTTTTTTGCTTAGCTGAAATTAAAATCACCGATTTCATCAAAATCATCAAAGGTATTCTCTTCCTTTTTGGCTTTAAGCAATTCTCTTACAGGCCATTCATTTTTTAAACCGTCTGGTAAATTATGAATATTCCCATTAAAACCAAATTTCTTTCCCAAAAATTTGTCTACAACAAATAAATAAATCATGGGCAAAATATTTTTTATTGACATTAAGAATTACCTTCAATATCCTTTTTCTCCTTTACTTTTTTAATTATGTTTAGGCAATTTGGATCAATCATCATTGCAGAGCCTAAAGGAACTTTTAATTTGCAGTTCTCGCCGCCAACATTAATACTGTCCAAATATGAATAAGCATCTGGATTTTTTTCTAGCCTAGGTGCAGTGTCCAAATCTTGCTCGTTGTAACTATGGGCCATGTCATCACCGTAGGGTAGTTCACATAAAGTAAAACATTTTATATTGAACTCTGAACTAAAACAATTTTTTTTAGTTACATCAAAAATTCTCGCAGGTAAGAATCATAAAATGTGAAAGCGGGGCAACATTTTGAGGTAGAGTGTGATACTGATTTTTAAAGAAAAGCAATGATCTCCACTGCTTATAAGAACATTTTTTATTATAGGACTGTAAACTTACTTTGGAATTAAGGCCACAAACTTAGGGTTAGAACCTTTATTGTATACTCTCCTGGCTATTATGTATTTATTGGACTCCTTCAATTCCTTTACCAATGCAGAAAAGAACTCCAACTGGTCCTGAGGTATGACTAGGTATGAGCCATCTGACTGGAGTAAATACTAAAAAAAATCATTTCTTAAACATTAAGTCATCACGTAATTGGCGACTCAGATTAAGGAAGCCAGCTGCAATCAGCTGATTTTTAAGTGGAAAGAAGGGCTGACTAGCCCACGAAATTGAGAAAGATGCCAAATAACCGTTATAATAGTTAACAAAGCGACTGAAGAGGAAGTCACGTACTTAATTTGAGTCACCAATATCATTACCTGAAATAGGGTTTTTAAGAAACAACTAGGTATGTTACCATTACCTCTGGTATATTCTCAGCTGAAGTGAAACCAAGCACTAGGAAACTTCTGGGGCCTTCAATTTTAAACATGCCATCTGTTTCTATTTTCACAAACTTTCCATGTTTCACTATACCTGAAATCGGCTGATCAACAAATTCTACATCCTCTTCGTCTTCATAAACCCTAAGTAAAAATTACAAACTCTAATAATAATAATAATTATTATTATTATTAAACTCTGTTGCTTTATGTGCAGTACCACCAGAAGACAATAAAACAACTTTTGCATTTAAACTTACCATTTAAAGGAATAGCCACTTTTATTGCTAATTCTTTTAAGTTTAACAGGAGCATCTTGTTTTGTAATTCTAATGGTTGAAACAGGCAACTCCCAAATAGTACCAAATGTCAAAGGTACTTGCCAGGGTTGCATTCCTATATTATGTAAAAAAATTACTAGTACACCCTGCAATCCCTGTACTTTACTACTAAACATCTATAATTCCAACAAAGTTATTTAACTACAACAATACCTACCCTTTCTATGTTGAAAAGAATTAAAAAGATTTATTCCTACATCGTACGTACACATGACAGAGTGCTGGGTTTTATTAACAATTTTCTTCATTATTTTAAGGTTAGAATTGTTCTGATCTACTTTCAGAGACTGCATCCATTCTTTAATATCTCCTTGAGACAAAATTATATTTGGTGGTTCGATGTCAGGTCCAATTATGTACAAGAGAATGTTGTAATTATTGAGATCATCAATTACCTTTTCTAAAAGACTTCCATTATTGGGACGCTCAAAAGATGATAGGTCTGATATAAAGAGCACTTGTAGAGCTATGATACCTTAAACACAAAGTCGGTAGACATAAAATAGAGTAATATTCATTATACAATAACAGTTATATTATTACATAAAGGATAGCATTCTCAGGGAGTTCTTTCATGCTACTGGACACAGTAACTATAATAATTACTAACCTAAATACATAGTAATACCAATATCCAAAATCATACAAACACAACCGAGAAACTTTGCTGAGAAGAAAAAAACACGTAAGTACTATATTAGAGTTTCTATCCACTATAACATGCTTATATGCAAATAAGACTTATTGTATTTATGTCTAAAAATGACAAGAGAGTTGTTTTCAATGAAATTATAAGCATATGAGTTGAGAAGTTCTATGGCCTGAAAGGCAAATGTACAACTAAAATTTGTTGTATGGTGCTGGGATACCTATAGAACCTAATCACATTCCTGAGATCTAAATTGCAAACATCTGTTGTATAAGTAATTTCTTTAGACTTAGCTAAACAATGACTTTACATTACATTTTTTGATGAATTTTCCAAGTCTCGTCACCTAATAACTAGAATACTTACCAGGCTTTTCAAACCATTCCTTCAAATCCCCATTTGCTACATTCAAAGCTTCCAGCCAATCGCCTTTTCCTGTCTCGAAAGCTTCTAATTCATTCAATACAGTTTCAACACTGGTGTTGGCATCCAAATAAGAAATACCCTCTGGTAAATTACCTGATGATGTGGCTGTATTTACAAGATAAATTTTGTATTGATCGTTTGATTTGGAAAGTCGTTTATAGAAAAGAATCGTTGATAATGTGTCCAACGCATTGGCTCTGGATTCTGTTTTTACATCAAAGAGAATAACAAAAAAATTTCTTGAAGCTGGAGGCATTTTACTTTTGATGCAATACTCGCTAGTAATTTAAAAGGTGAAGTAAGATTCTTTTTTAGTCAAACAGATATCTTGAATGTAATTAAAAAATAATATAAACTTTAAACTTTCGACGAACGGAATCGGAAAAAAACTTTGAGGTTAGGTTTGTGCCGAGCGCCGGCACACTTCTTTTTCTTTCTTCCCTGTTTTTGAGCCCTCGTCTATGGGACAGGTTGGTCAGCTCACCACCTGGTCCAGCGCTTTACCAGAACCGTAGCTACTGGGATGGATAGCTTAAACTAAGGTTTAAACCGACGTCCCATGCGTACGATTTCCGATATCCGAAAAAGTTTGAAATTTCGTGCAAAAAAAATCCCGAGTCTCATTCATCCGATATTCGGATCCGTAATTAGCAGTAAATGGGACAAAAGTAAAACATTATTCAGTTTACGCCGATATGCCTGAATACTATTTATTTCCTAACTTTTATTATTGTGCTGACCTAAAAAATAAGTGAACATACAAAGTAAGGTTAAAAATAACACGACTTCGGACAATAGTTAAATGAATTTTAACTTTATCCGACGTCGTACATAATATTAAAATATTCGTATAAAAAAGAGCGCGAAATTATTTTGACCAATAGGAGCTTCCTCGGACGGTCGGAAATCGGACGCATGGGACGTCGGCTATAACCCGGTTTGGGTGATATTTCCTTAGGATCTTCAAATTGTCGGGTATGTACCCTCGGAGATTCCGAATATAAACAATTATAATAAAAAATGACAAATCGTCAATATTATCGGTCGGTATGGCACAGTTGAGGTTATGGAGTTTCCCGCCTCTGGTAGTCTATTGCGTATGACCTTTTCTTTCAGCCACATTTCGCACTACACGCTCCTCGCATGGTCATCACGTCTACCTCGTGAGGATGAAGAAAACTTGGGTACAAACAGGGATTTCAGGCCTCATCGCTCACTCCCCTTAGATTTGAAAAAGACCCCTCAACAGGCCGTGGAACTTCCGTTTTCCATCACAAAACACTCTACTCACCGCCACTAGGTGATCTAACGCGAAATCAAATTTTGTAGTCGACCGAGAGATGTTGACGCAACGGAAGCCAAAGGCACTCGTGCGTGCCGACACATACATATGTGACAATTTACGTATATCATACCTCACACTTTTCAGTGCTCTTCCTTTTGTGAAGTTGTTTATTTTTTTGAAAAAGAAAAGAAATATTTTTTAGAAGGAATAACTCTTAAATAATAATAAACCTGAGCACACCCGATTTTTGCGTCATGTAATATTGAAATCCGGTCTCTAGATAAAATTAACCTAATCTAACATAAAACTCGTTTCATAATCACGCGATCAAAACTACACTATTGTCACCTATACCACGAGAACGCAGTCGCGGAAGGTAACTATATAATATGGAATAAAATAGGAAGCAGATGTATTCATATTGCACTACGGACAAGAATGAGAATAGAATGTTTTCTATTGCAAAAAACGTTTTTAGTATATTTGCATTGGCTCTTTATTCGCTTATCCTGTTCATAGAGGTGAAAAAAAAACTTCAAGCGTTTCTGAACCTATTTACATAATATATAATTATTTATTTCTTACATAAGGAACATAATATTGTATATCTTAAAACCAATTTATTTTTTGGCTTATTTCATCCTTTTTTCTTCTTATTTTTCTTAACAATATTCTTGTCTGGCAAAGTGACCGACTTACGTTTCGGTTTTGTGTCCTCTTTATGTTCACTTATTTCCTCCATGCTTCTAAATAGCTCTTCATACTCCTGGTCAACTTGTTGCGTTTTATCTTTGTCTTCAGGCTCCTCTTCATCTTTTATTACAGGCTTTATCAACAGTTTCGTTAAATTTTGTTTCATGTAACACTGCAAAAATTTATTACCTATTGAGAAAATATTGTACGAAACGTACTGGGGAATTACTATGTAACAATCAAACACATAATGTAAACTAGTTTTAATTTTTTTTCTAGCTACGCCAGTACTGGAAACGTTACTGATTTTTCTAAACAAATTTTCAAAAATTTCGAGTTTTTAAGACTTTGTTAACATTTCCTATAATTAGTATCTTGCTAAAGGATATCTATGTAAGCAAAGTCGCGGATAACGG
The DNA here is from genome assembly GCA_963971165.1 of Philopedon plagiatum. NCBI lineage: Eukaryota > Metazoa > Arthropoda > Insecta > Coleoptera > Curculionidae > Philopedon > Philopedon plagiatum. The sequence goes on from OZ020197.1 coordinate 116,322, forward strand.
CTGGATAATGGGGTGGGTGTAAATTCAAATAGAACTGACTTTAGTAAAGTTCTTTACTCTCAATATTATTCACGTCTTTATACAGGGTGGCCTCCGAAAACTTTCCACCCAGTTATTTTCGTTTAAACAAATAAATCAAGAAACGCCCAGACCCGTATAAGTACTTTAGTTTTCCGGCGATTTATTTTTTGTTATTTTTACCCACCGTGCTTGAACCCTTAGCCAGGTCACAGCCTTTTTTGATTTATTCAAAAGAAAATCAACTTGGGTGGAAATTTTTCAGTGGGCCACCCCGTATTGGTGAACCCATAGATTTTATACCTTGTGTTTCTTGGTATGTGCAAATTATTTAAGTTGTTTATACAAGTCTTACTAGCTATTTACTAATACCAATATGAATAGTTAATGATTTTGTGATATAAATGAAAACATTAACAAGATCTATCACCTTATAAGATAATTCTTTAGTTTCCATGTGGTGCACCCTCAAATGCCTATCCAAGCTTACACTGGCCACGTAAGGTTCTACCGGGTCGCACACTATACTTGTCACACCACCTGTAAAAGTGGTATAGGTTTTTAACACCTTGGCAGTACTTAGATCTATCCATTGCATGTAGCCTTTAGTAGTACCTACTAAAACTTGCCTAAAAACAGTAGAACAAAATAATAAAAAAGTTACTAAGGACTTTGTCAAGGCTTTCGACAGGATGGATCATATTTTACTCTTAGAAAAGCTGTCCATATATGGAGTGGGAGGTACGGTCTTAAAATGGCTACAGTCATATCTCGGGCCGGACTCAAATTGTAAAAGTTAAATTGTTTAAATCTGCTATGATTAATGTTATTTAACAATGACGTTTTTACTATCTTGTCCCCATTTATTTTATTTATTTTATATCTATTTCATATTGATTTAGCAATTGTGTTTGTCTTTTCATGTTTTTATTTTCTGACGCTGAGTAGTTAGATAGGGTTTTTAGGATTATAACATATTAGTAAGGCTGTATTATGTCATCATGTCCAGATGATCTGGTTGCTAGAATTTCCGGAAGGAATGTAATGTTGGGTAGGTACTGGTTAATTTGTTATGGCATAGTATACTAATATTAGGTTACTTGTTAGCTTTGTTACAAGAACTTGTTCTTTATAGCAGTAAAGCATATTTTGATTGATTAAATACATTGGATTCAAATTGGGTATTCCCTCAGAGCTCATAAATTGCAACCAGATTTTAGAACTCTTAAGTTTTGAACCACTTTTGGTAATAGCCGTAAGAGGTTCAAACAGTTATTGATATGTAAACTGATTATAGGTCATATAGACTGTCCGGAACTTTTATCTCGCGTGAATTTTCATTTTCCTAGTAGAAACTTGAGGGTCATGAACGTGTTTGCAACTGAGAATCATCGTACTTCTTATGTGATGAATAACTCAATGAATAGAGCTATGGTATTCGTGCAGATGTGTTCAATGTCAATGGCTCACTTAGTAGCATCAAACGCACTCTGTAAAGTTTCTGTAGGAGTGACTTGTCTTTAGTTATATATTGGTATTTTAATTTAGAGAAATAAGAGATTTTATTGTGATAGTTGCGCTACCGCCCAAATTAGCAAGTTTACATTTTTTTTATTCTTTTGGTGGATTGTTGTATTTGTTTGCTGTTATAGTTTTTATGTTCAATGTTCTTTTGAATTTTGGGTTAAGCAAACTTTTCTTTTTTTTTAGTTCTAGACTTCTTTCGAATATTTTGTAAAGTGTAATTTGTAGGCAATGCCCATTGAAACAAAAAAAAATTGTTATTGAAAAAAAAGCGCCATTTTACCAGGTATAATCTTAAAAATAACAGGTCCACTTAGGGTATGTTCCAAAATAACCATCTTGGTCATTTTGTGTCCAGAGATAGATTGGTTCCTAAAAAAGGATTATGTCAACCATAATGGTAAGTACTGGTTAGTGTTTGTTGATTTTCGGAACATACCCTTAATGACCTGGGAAAATTCCTCTTTTCTCTGTAAAAAGAAATATAATAAGCAATAGACATAATTTCTGAACATACCTATTTCTATAGGCAGGTGATATTGTAGTATAGCAAGCCTTTTTCTCCAAAAACTGTATTATAGGTCTTCGTTGTGCCCGGTCATCATAGATAAGGACATGTCCCTCTTTTGTGCAGCAGGCAGCTAAATTAATGTCATTAGAGAAAAAACTGATGCCTCTAACTGATGTAGGTATTGGCAGTTGCAAATCATCATGGCCTAACTAACATGTAGAATTTCAGTACCAAAAAGATAATTTTTTTTAATAATATATTTGTTACGCTAAACCAATTTAGGTACTAAAACTAGGGTGTAGACCGCCCAATCGGCCCCCAGAGGTGCCTATAAGGTCGGCGCTGTCATCGTTGTCAAGCACTGAAAATGTCGTGTTTCTAGAGCATGCATTAAGGAGAATATCATAAAATAAAAAAAAGTCCTCAAAGTATGCCGTGGAATCAATCACGCATGTCTTGAATTATTACTCTTGGAAGGTACAAAGTTCTAGTCGAGTCGGAAAAATTCCGTTCGCGACTTCGTCGAAACTTGCAACAAACGCTTATATAAATGTCACGCGCCTATTCCAGTCATCATCAGAAATATTTTTCTTATGAGAGTAGTGCAGCAAGAAATTTTGAATCATAACAAGTCGGGTAGAAAGGAATTTAGTATTAACGAATTAAACATGCAAATAGCTAAAGCCGTTTACGCAACAAACTGCAGTTTTAGATCAATAGAAAATAAGGAAGTTCGAAAGGCCATAGAAATGTTAAGACCAGGTTATGTTTCGCCGTCTAGATGTCAGTTATCATCAAAGCTCCTAAATGAAATATTTGAAGAAAAGTCTAATTACTAATATTTAGTTGCACACGTTTTATCAAACACAACTTACCATTTATATTTTTAAATACATAGTATATCCGATGATCTCCATAGGCAATAAAGGCAACGGGAGCTGTGATACAATATTAAAAACACATATCACAACATCCTGTTCCTTTATCGACTACAGTAGTTGGTCCTTAAGTAAACACTAAAAAAAACTTGGGATGACAACATATTTTACCGTGTTCTCCTTAAAGTAGGTAAGTTACTGAAATTGGACTATAATTTAAACACATAACCCATATTTCAGTTCCTTTCCAACTTAAAGGTATCAAAATTGGATACAAAATTATAAAATACCAACTTAACGATTTTTATATTGTTTTGAAAAATTTTATTCTAAATGTAGAGTTTCTTGCAACTTTACCACAGAAGCAACAGACCTCAACTATTATTTTGCCAGACACTTATTTGAAAACTTACCGACTTTGCTTTAAAAATACATTGTTTAGTTTCAACGTCCCATAGTTTAAAATCATTAAATTCTCCACCTGTTCCCACAATGTTGTCTCTGTTATCATTAGACACCAATACATCTAAAGAACCCCGTTCATCTAAATTTGTAGAAAAGTAATCGTTTTTTTTATTTTTATATAAGTTTATGATTCCATCTCGTTTTGCAAGAATTACTGATTTCCTTATACATCCAATTCCTATAATATATAAAAATTATTATATTTTGACCTTTCGTAGCATACCAAAAATGAGTATAGCAACTAATTCAAATTCAAATATTTATTCATCCTTTAGCTATACATAATATACGAGTAGATAAGGCACGTCACTTAGGTACAAAATTTTTCAATTTATTCCCAGAAAAGTATCCAAATCAATTTATACCTGCAATAGCTCCTTCTCCTTCTAAATTGTCAATTTTCCTAACAAATGAACATTTATCTTTATTAAAGACATGAGCGTGACCATTTTGATAACCTAATATTATTTCTTCTGGATTACGACCATCAGCAATTGCTGTTACTTCACATGATTCTTCATTCTTTGATACTTTAAAATTATTTGGTTTATCTCCAGTATCTAAAGATATAAATTATTACATGTAGTGAATTCTCAAATATTAATTTCAAGCTATTTTTTGTTTAATTTAAGAAAAAATTAGTGGTCACAAAATACCTATACTTTATCGACCTTATTACGAACTCAACGTCTATTGTTACTAGGATATTATTATATGATTTAAACTTACTACCAATTACAAGAGATGCTGCTTTATTTTTGCAATAAAAAAAAATATTGTGACTAAAACTTCGAATCAGATGATCTTTTAGAAATTCCTGGAAAAGTTCTCACGTTTTAACATTAACCTATGCACTTACACAGTAGCAGGCCTCTAGCGGTTCCAACAAAAAATTGATTTCTACTTATATCCATTTTAAAATATTTTTTTATTAAAATTTACGTTATACTTTCGTTTTTACAATAATTCCGCATGGTTTCTCGTAAAATAGAAGCTAAAGGAACGTTAAAACGGCGCCAAACCCAAATGGCACGAACTTTGACTTTTGACATGACACGTGAAAATGTTTGGTTAAATCACTGGTTACCGGTAAATCCGGTTTGGTTAACCGAAAGGCATATTTTGGTGTTTACCAGGTAATGCGATTTCGTAATCTAGTGTAGGTCAATCTCTCTTTAACGATATGGAAATAAAAGAAATAGAAAAATTACCAAGTCGTAACCTGGTAAACGTCAAAATATGCCCCATTAGTTAGTTAACATTTGAGGCGGTTTTAAATCAGTGACCTAGTCATGACTGCGTCACCTTATTTGGCAACGTTGCTCCATATACTCAATGTTTAACCTAAAATATCAAAGTATTAAGATTAAATGAGACACTGTTGCCCAATGATATGACTAGGTAATGATTTGGTCACCGATTTAAAAATGGCTTTTTTTTTTGTCTGTCTTAAGCCGACGTCCCATGTGCGGAATTAAGCCCCCCACAGACTACGATGTTTTTCATCCGTTCGCATCGGCGATTTGAACCGTCGTGTTGAAATTCAATATAGGACAGATATTAGAACGGACGGTTCGGCACTACCGTTTTCGGCCATAGACTATCAGTTTGGCACGCCGATTTGAATCGCAGCGATGCGAACGGATGAAAAACATCGTAGTCTGTGGGGGGCTTTAAAGACGGAGGCGGAACGGAAAAGGCGATTCTATTGGTCGCTGGGCAGCCATCTTACAATTTTTGACGTCAAAAAATCAAATCAAACCAATAGAATCGCCTTTTCCGTTCCGCCTCAGTCTTTAATTCCGCACATGGGACGTCGGCTTTAAATATACCGTTTCCAAAAAGAAAAAGGATTGGAAATAGGTTATGTATTGTATGGTTTGATTTTAATTTTTTTTACCTTTTAGGTTCTCTTGTTGCCTTTTTGTAAGTATACGTGATTTACATTTTTTAGAAACCGTGGGAAGAATGTTTAGAAATAATTTTCAACTAATAAAAACTGTTTCTGCTCTTCATACTGCTTCTATATTTAATGGAAAAGAGGCAAAGGCAATGAGAAAAATTATGGGTACCAAAAAAAGGTAAATATTTTATTTTTGTTTAGGAAATTTTAATTGATGCTGAAGAAGCTTAGCTTAGCAATAGGCTGTTATTATGTAAATAGTGTTGTTGAAAAGTTGGGTATATTTCAACTTCGATTTTTCATATTCTCTCGAAATAAGGAAAGATCTATTCAAAATTCTTAACTTAACATTACCCTCTTGAATTGTCAGAAAAATAACACTAGGTTTCTTATACATACGGGTAATAAAATTATTATGAGATATTAAGTTTATAGTTTTAAATACATGGTACACTTTAAGCAGTTTTTGTTTTTTTATGTGCCTTGTTTAGCAAAGTTTTTTGCTAGCGTTTCAGATTCTTAAGGTAAACAAACCATTTTTTAAGTTTTTTCTTCATAGAAAAAAAATCAATTACACAACTAACAAACACTCTTGCAATTTAATTTTTTTAGAAAATTTCATCCAGTAGATGCCCCAACACTTCCCTCTACTATGTCAAGTATATTTGGGAAAACATCTTTTGAAACCAAGGTGACTGGAAATCCCAGAAGGTCCAGTGTACTAAATAAATTATTTATGAGACATGTTACTGACCTTATGGCTACAGGAGAATATTCCAGTCAAATCGTTGGGTATGGAATTGAAGTTAATAAGGTAAAATTGTGACTATATTTACCTATTGGGTATTGATAGCAGCAAACTTTACAAGTTACTAGCTCATGTAGCCTTAATTATGATGTTTGATGTCTGTGAAGTTGGCCCTCTAAATGCAAAATTTATAAAAAATTAGTGGAGCTTTGAGTTTCCTATGAAGAGTTTTAGAGTTCTTTTTTACATTTTATTAATAGTTCCATGAAAATAAAAGTAAAAACATTTTTAAAATAGAGGGCTAACTTCATGTAGCCCCCCATTATTGCAAAAGCAAAAGTTTGGCCACAGTGCTTAATAGTTCTGAATGAGTTCTACAGTTGTTAATGATTTTCGAGGCCGGAACTCTGACCAAAAAAATTGTATTACTTGTTTTGTGCTTTTTGGTCAAGGTTCAAATTCAACAACAAACTGTCATTATCTTTATGCAGAACTGTAGAACTATGGCAGCACTAATGGGAACTTATGAGTTTTGAACCAGAACTCTTGTTAAAAAATATTTCACACTTTTATAACACTTAAAAATTTAAGTCTTAAACAACAAAATACCATTCTAATTCAACATTTCTTTAATCTCATTGTTTAATTATTATTAGTGTTATATTTTTTGAATGCATATTTGTATGCTAGAGCTGAAAAAACCTAAATCAGAATTACTAAGGCATGCACACACAAACCTTTAGGTTCATTTGTATGCCTGAGACATTTGTTATGTTTATTACTGTTATAATTGCTGTATTGTTAAATAAATAAATAAAATAAACATAACTGTAAAACTATTGCAGCACTAACAAGAGCTCGTGAGTAAAAATATTTCATGGGGGCCAACTTTACACTTTTTTAACAGTCAAAAATTTAAGTTGTAAACAACAAAATACCATTCTACAGAATTGAAGAACTATGGCAGCACTAACTGGATCTCATGAGTTTTAAACCAGAACTCTTATTACTATAAACATGTTTGATTATTGCAACAGTACCTAAATATGGTGCAGTTTTACATGTCCGTGAGGTTGGCCCCCATGAAATATTTTTTAACAAGAGTTCTTGTTTAGATCTCATGAGTTCTCGTTAGTACTGCAGTAGTTCTACAGTTCCGCATGAAGATAGTGACAGTTTGTTTTTGAATTTCAAACCTGACCAAAGAGCACAAAACATGTAATACAATTTTTTTTGTAAGAGTTCTGGCTTCGAAAATCATAAAGAACTGTAGAACTCCTTTAGAACTATTAAGCAGTGTGGCCAAACTTTTGTTGATGCCACAGTGGGGGTCTGCGTGAAGTTAGCCCCCCATTTTTAAAATATTCTTTTTTTATTTTAATGGAACTATTAATAAAAAGTAAAAAGAATTCTAGAACTCTTCATAGGAAACTGGGAACTCCCATTAATTTTTAATAAATTTTGCATTTGGTGGGCCAACTTCACAGACATTATTTTTGGACAATTAATGTCTAGCTACTACTACAGTAACAGAATTGTAGGTTTGTAATATTGTTATTTTAAAATTATAAAATAGAAATTATAAGTTGATTATTGTTGAACAATTTTAGGTTCAAATTACTCCAGACTATAAAATACTAAAAGTTTACTGGATTGCTAAAAAAACAGAGGATCATGAATCCATTGACAATATTTTAACAAAAAATGCAGGTTTTTTGAGGCACGAATTGTCTGCACTCAGAGTTATGGGAGAAGTACCTACTATAGTTTTTGTTAAGGGTATACAACAATTGTTTATTCATTTATGATATGATTATATATATTATATTATATTATTATTTTATATATATATATATATATGTATCTTATATTTGAATAAACATTATTATTATTATTATTATTATTCATTACAATGAATGTAGCTTCATCATAATTCTGTATAATGGCTTGTGCTTGTGCACATTTTTTAGCAAGCTTTTTTTTAGTATATTTTGTGTTTTCCATAGATTTATTTAAGAATACACTGTTTCTGTTTTAGACAAAAATTATTCAAAAATTGTTGAGGTGGAACAGAAGCTGGCCGTAGCTGACTTTGGAGAAGATTATCAACAACCTGAACTGGCAGAAAATCTTAAATCCAGTTATGAACTTTGGACAGCTTTGGACTGTACTATAAAGGTATTAAATATGTAAATATACCTAAATTTCGAAACTTTTATACAGGGTGGGAAATTAAAAAAAAATTTGTCAATTTTTTTATGAATATATTTGATTATTGTAATCGTACCTAAACCAATCATATTGAATGTCATTGGATTCCAGTGGTGAAATTTTAATTTTTAGTACATAGAGGGTGGCTCAGAAATGTAAAAGCCCTAATCCACACAAAGCTAAAAAGACATAAAATCGGTATTTAAAGGTCAACTGCCACTGCAAATGGACTAGAGTTAATTTTTTATGTTAGTGAATTAGGTTTGAAACATACAGGGGGTCCCAAAAATAAAATTAGTTTTTTAATATCACCTTTCCAATAAAAGTATAACTTCATAAAAAGTTCTACATTATGAAAAAAAGAGTATGGTTATTCAAAAACTTAATTTAGGGCATACAGGGTGGCTAAAACATTTAAATTGTGACTTTTAGCTCTTTGAGCCACCCTGTATTGTTCTACATCAAGTTTTTGAAAAACCATGCTCTTTTTTTACAATGTAGAACTTTTTACGAAGACTGTTACAGATGCTTGCACCTGAGTAGTGAAACTGAACATACGCGATGTGAAACCAAGAAAGATCGTAACAACACAAACGGTTTTAGGCAAAGCTGGAGAGATTAGATTCAGAGGTAACAGAATCTGAGGAAGATGATTTAGATGAGATACCTCCTATGCCTCAAAATGTTTTGGGCCTCGATCATGCCAATATTTTAAATAGGGTAAGTGGTAAAAATTATATAGTTTGGTTGGTGTGTGAAGCATTCCTAAATTTTTCAAGTTTTACAACCGAAATTGTGTCTGAAGAAAATCTGGTAATGTGATGTTACTTAAAAAATCAGTTTTCACCATTTTGATTGAAATATAAAGACTGTTCCTTAACACATTTCATTTTGGAATGTTTATTGTATCGTGTTTTCCTACATAGTAAACATTAGCATATAAGTAATAATAATTGATGTTTCTCATGTACTAGTTCCTTTAAAACTTAGGTCTATGTTTTATAAGTTCCTAGGCCATTGATAATTATAACCATTAAAATCTTATTCGTTCTTCATTAGTTTTGTTTACGTGTAGATTCAAAAACGTATGACAGCATCAGAAGCTCCCCATAGAAAAGATGCGTTTTCCCAAGACAGCGGGTGGAGCCAGTTCAAAATGACGCAGTCGGTAAATTCTGATCCTGTAGCCTACGCTAGCCAACAGCAACAACGCCAAGCATTTAAAGACTTTTGGCAACAAAGACAGGTACATTTATTTTACACTAACTTTTACCTGCGGCTTCGCTCACGTATAAGATATCCTTAGTATGCTTGAAAACCCGGTAGGTGACTAATACAAATAGTGAATTAATCTTTCAGCTTCTCGGTCGCAGACGTTTATGGCTAATTTTCATCGTGACGCACCCTGTATTTAAATTACTGTTAAGAAACATTTTGTCATTACGTTTATTGATTTCCCCCTTCAGTGTAATAATCCATGACCAATTTTCGTGACACACGCTGTACAGGGTTCCCAGCGATTTGCTAAAAGGAACTGCCCTGACATGAGAGTAGAGCAAATAGTTATATCAGACGCTCTGCATTTTTAAGTCCCATATTCTATGCCCTAAAAAGCCAAATACAAATATTTTAATACACAGATAAGAAAATCACCAAATACAAGGTGCTTAAGAGCAGTAGTCAACACTATATATTTTTAACATTGTTGTTTTCCAATTATTTGTTATTAAGAACCAATAACATAATTCTTTTAAAAAATCAAAATATTATTTTGAGGGAACCTGTCGCATTTTATCGGGGCGGAGTTTTAAAGGACGAGTACAAAATTAAAAATCTGAAAAATTACTTCGATTGAAGTTGATTAATACATTAGTATTGTATACAATTATTTCAGATACTGAAAATGAAGCAACGCAGATTGGATAAAAACTGGACTCCTGATATGGAATTTTTAAGAGAGGAAATGAGAGAGCGACATCTAAGGAATTTAGAAAGCTGCGACATAGAGCCTCAACAGGAAGACTATGTCTTGGATGACTTTGAGGATAACGATGACCAAAATAAGGGAAAACCTAGTAATATGTGATATTTAATTTAAGGAATACAGTTCCATATACCATTCGCCTTGTGTATTTCATCATCAAAGTACTGAACCCGATTTCAATGGATTTCAAGTGTCGAGATGTAAGTTAGTCATTATAAATTATCTACAAATGGTATTGTAAAAAAAGAGAGATTCTTTATTAAGATCAACATGTATACAAACGTTTTGCTCTACATTTTGTGGACTTATCATCACAAATCTAAGTTAAAAAAGAAATATATATATATACAACTAAATCGGATCGAAAAAAATGACTTCAAAGACTTGCGTGTTTTTTTTTTGTAAAAGTTTTCTAAATACAAATAACAGTCAGTGGTATAACAAAAAAGAATAAATAAATAAAAGCACATATAGAGTATGTCACAAAATATTCTGCTGTTTTTCTTTATCATCAAAATGAGAGCAGAAAATTTTGTGGCCGAACAAACATAATAAATGAATTTCTTGAGTTTTACTAATATCCTAAAAGATAGCACTGCATGATTTCACATATTTTCTTCTTAAAACTAATACACGTCATAAAAAAAGAAACACATTATGTAACAAATATCTTAACTACCCTAAATAACGTTTTAACTTAAAAAGTCATTTCGTGACTATGCAGACGGGACTAAAATTGTTTTTAAAAATCAAACCGGACCTTTTATAGACAACCAATGGCTTTCTATACAGTTGACATGACCATAGATAAATTCGTCCTGTAGATCGCTATGTTCGTAGTTAGGTGATCCTTCATGTGAACTTCCATTTTGCTGGAATTATTAATTAGGTAAACAATAAAATGTACGGAATTTTTAATTAAACAAAGAAAAGCCCCGGATAGTCACCAAAGAACTCCATGACGAATATATTAGTTTGGTCTAAATCTCTATAAATTATTAAATCGAATAAGTACCAACTGGGTTGGTACTAATGGACGGTTTTTTGAGACTAAATGAGCACACTTTCGCTCTTAGAGCGGCAATAAAAAATTGCCTAGACTATATTTTACAATAACCAGAGTCGGTTCTAACTTGCAGAACAGCAAATGCCAAAAATCGATAACTATGTACCGCTAGGTCTGGCTAATAGTTTAAAATGTTAAAAAAGTCATTAAATAAATGTCTTTGTACGTTTGTTTAGAACACAAAATATCTAAACTGACTATAATATTTATTTCTACTTGCAACTTGTTGGGTTGAAAAAAATTACAGACCCAGCATAAGAGACAATATGTGTGCCTCGACTAAGTTTAACCGAAAGGTCTTCCCACATCCAATTTTTTTTTTAGATTTTGTTAAAGTGATATGGAAGTAATTTAAGCCCAAAATAAAAATCCTAGATCAATAGTTTGAAAATAAAGCTTCATTTTACTATTTTCTTTAGTCGTATAATCTTACAAGTCTTTGAAACGATATCTTCTTAGTGGCAATATTTAATATTTTTAAATAGCTCTGATAATCCCCAAGCAAACCTGCATGTCAAATTTTAAAATTTCACTGAGGGTTTAGGACATCTGGTGAGATAAGCTTTTACCCCTTATGGGCATTTCAACACAAAAATTAAATAAAATCGACGTGTTTCGGTCTTTTTCATAAAACTCATTGGTTTTTGAACTAAAAAATGATTTAATTTGTAGGTGTTGATTTTACCCCTTTCTTAGTGGACGTCTGGGCCTAAACTAAAGCTGTACGCAAAATTTCAGCGTTCGATCTTTGATAGTTAGGCCTGGACCTTGATAAATCAGTGGTAGAAATGTGTTTTTCCCCCCTAGGGGTTGACGTGTTGTGGCGGCTTAGAACTTGGTAGTTTTTAAAATAAAAAATAATTTAATTTTTAGGGGTTACTTTTACCTCATTAGGGGGCGACTTTTACAATATCCTAAACCATCTTATTTAAAAGTACCATTTAAGAGATAGGTACCGAAAACTGACGAAAAACTAATTTTTTCATTTTTTAGTATTATCAAAGCTATTTAAAAATATTAAATATTTCCACTTGGAAGATATAGTTTCCAGGACTTGAAAAAAGACTAAACGCCTTAAAAAAATTAGTTAAATAAAGTTTTTTTTGCAATGTATTGATCTAAGATTTATATTTTGGGCTTAAATTACGTAGGCCACACTACTTTACCAAAATCTGAAAAAAAAAATGGAAGTGGAAAGACCTTTGGATTAAATTTAGTCGAGGCATATCGTGATGGCTTTTTCTAAAAGTTAAATTTACATTTAATCGCTCTCGCTCTCGAAATCAACAAACTTCACAAAGTGTTCAGTAAATCGCAACCTTTGCGAAGTACCCTGTATAAAGATACTCTAGCCATTCCTTTCACTAACCTGATACATGCTTCGGTAAAAAATTTGAATTTCTAACACAACTATATAAGTAGATTCGTTATGTCATGTAGGCACTATTAAATAATTTCCAGTGGTTTTGTACTTAACATTAAAACATACTTATTATATTGTACAAGAATTTATACAATGTGATATAACAGTTACACTTGCTGTCACATCAAACGTTTTTACTGTCTTCAAGAGAAATGGCCATATTTGTAGGCCGTGACGGAACGTTACCAAAATAGCTGCTGTATTCAAAAGAGAAAATATTATTTATGGAATTTTTTTTTGCTTTTAAAAATATCTAATTCAAAATTTGCATTTTTTCTTTACCTTAATAAAAACACTTGTTTTCATTTCAAATATTAAAAAGTCCAGAGTCTACGCTCAAAATTAAGACTCCTGCGCCTTTATAAAAGTCAATTCCACATCGCAACCCTCAAATTAATTACAAAATCCTAATATCTTCAACTTACTCCCCCAACTTGTTAAAATTGACATTTTATGTCATTTCTTCTTAATTGACCGAAACTATAATACAATCACACATCTCTTTTAGCAGCCAACTACAGAATCTTAAAACTTCAGTCGAATTTCAGTTTTACCTTGCGGAGGAAATATTATACAAAATCGTCGAAATATTGCGTTATCCTGACGTTCCTCAGGAACAGCGTAAACGTAGTCGCTAACAGTGTGAATAGAGGCAGTGACAGGCGAGTAGCGGAATTGTAGATCCAGCAGTACGGGCACTGCGAACTGCCGCACACTTGACAGATGTCGAGCACGTAGGTCGACAACGAGTCGATTAAAGTTTCATTGAAGCGTTCTGCAAACAAGGAAAAGTTTTAGTTGTTTGTCATTTTTACCGGACTACCGCCGAGCCAAAAAAGGAAGGGCTAAAATTCTTGCACTATATGTTCACTATCGGACATTAATATTGCAACAAACTGAAAAATTAAAAAATAACGTTATGTTTAGCAAGCACAAAGAAGCTCCTTTAAACATCACAATTTTGTTGGTTTTTCGAGTTGGTGATTAACACTTATGATTTTATAATTTGACGTCTATACCGTATCCAATTTGATTTGAGAATGATGAGCTGGTCTCTGTATCGAAATCTGGTACGAAACCAGATCAGATATTAAGTGCAAGTTTCATAAAGCACCATTTTAGAGTACGCGTCCATGTTAGAAAACGAGCCGCTTGCAGCGAGTTTTCTAACGGGACAAGCACACTAACAGCTTTATAAAACCTACTTTATACTATTTTTTCTATTTTTCATTTTTTCTTAATAAAAAAATCCATATTTAAAAAGAAAAAATGCCATACAAATTTTGTAAATTTTTATGTCCAAATTTTACGTTGGTAATACTAGAAATAGTAGCGTTGATAAATTAACAAATCATTGACAACAGACCGCATGCCAACTTTTAAAAAATGAAAAAGCCATTTCATAAAAAGCATCGTACGATACTGAAAACGATATCGAAAAAGTTTCGATACGAAACCAAAATAGTTCAGTAGTATATAAAAATTTGTAATACAATCATGAATATAAAACACATTTGGAGAGAGCAAAAAAAAAATTAACTTTACCTGGCGCGTAATACTCATACACTCTTGCCGCCAGATATCTCGACATATTTGCCACTGGATACCACCTCTCCACTGTGAAAGTCACACACGTGTCTTCACTATCCAACTAAAAAGCAAAAGAAGAATTTGTTCCATTCTATAATAATATTTCGGGAAAATTAAAGAACCCTGTTGATATGGTAATATAGAACATTTTTAATACAAAAACCAAGTGGATTTGTACTGGTATATACCAGTACGTAACATTTCCTTGTCACTTACATAATCGAAGTAGAATATCACCTTCCTCTCCTGGAATTTAGCCCTTTGCAAATTTCTTACTCTCCTGGACAGTATGTAGGCGTCCAAATCCTGCTGTTGCACTATGTATCCAGTCGGTATGGTAACATCCAGAACGGCCATACCCGAACGCTCGGATTCGTCCAGATTCATCCATCTATTAAAAAAATATTTTCATAGAATTTTTTTCCTATCAACAAAAAAAATGTCATGTGTACCTTTGACAGCTGACATAAGTGAGATGTGACTGATTTCTTCCGTTGAAATACTGTTTGGTAGTCAAGTCGAAGGCCTTGATCGGCGGCATCGTTTGGAACTTTTCTATGTCGACGTTGTATTGAACGTGCATCTGGAGAATTGCGTAGCCAGTGCCTCTGGCGTCCACTTTTACAGTACCTAAAAGTATTTATGGACATGGTAAGGAGGAGGATATTTAGGTGATGTGTTCGTTCAAATTAAAATTTTGATACCCTGTATCTTGGTTATTATCAACTTTGGACGTAGGCAACTTTGAATATATTGCATTATTCTGGACCACCATGTATATTAATAAAGAACGTAACAAATTTCCATAAGACACAATGAGTAAGAGAGAGGTGGATATAACAATTTTATAATGTAAACATAAATCTGAATACGCGGTTGTGTTCAGGATTCAATGGGCTAACTTAAAATGGGATAACAATCGAGAGATGTTAAATAAAAAAAAATTAAGTTGATGATGACCTCTCGAAGACGAAACATTGCACTTAATAATAATACATAAAAGTAAAAAGCTTGAAATGAACAATAGGTTTTATGGCAACTTGTTTCTAATTTTTCAGTTTTAGCTTTGATAAACCCCTTATTTTTTAATAGACATTTTCATTCGAACAACACATAAAATGTATTAAAAACTTGACTCACCCCAAGCATTGGGTATATCAATATGTTGCAGTTTGGCCCTGTTCACGTCGTTGACGTACAACAGCTGACTCTTGCCCGGCAGCGACGTGGCCTCCACCCTGACGGACAGACTGGAAATGTCGCGGATTCTCTGCGCCGAAGTGTACTCTATTAATGCTTTCATCGCATTGGCTGTGTCCGACGTCGACGCCCAACCACCGTCTGTTAAACGTTGCGTATTCAACCATCTAGAAATTTTTTTTAACAAAAGTTTTAAGAAACAAATGCAGAATCGACGGAAAAAATATAAATATCCACTGAATCCACGTGCTGTCTCACCTGACAATGTTATCCACCCATAATTCTTGTCTCTCGACGTAAACCATCAGAGCATAGGCCGTCGCCTCGATATTTTCGCTGTCATACTCGTAGGGTAACCGAGGCAACAGGAACGGTCGTTGATTTTCGATTTTAAAGGGCGGCTGAGGGACAGGCTTGCGAGCGAAGTAAAGAAGGCCCCCTTCTAGAGTCCCCCTGAAAAACAAATCATCGGCAAAGATTATTAGATTTTTTCTTGTTTCATTGGCCAACCCTGTACGCCATTTTAATAGTTATGGAAGTATCAATGTCTACAAAATAGTACTGGAACTTACTTCTTGGAGAGTGCTAGAAAAGCTCTCTCTGCATTGGCGGCTTTGATCTTCATAAGGGCGTAGGCGACGATGGCCGTGTCGAAAGCCCCTCCTTTTTCGATCAGGTCCATGTTCCTCTCTAGCCAAGAGATGGCTTTTTTTGCGGCGATCGCCACTTTAGAGCTTAGACCACCTAAGGAAAACAATTACTGTAAACTGACCTTGATAAATAACTTTTGTTTTTTTTTTAATTTATTATAAAATATGGCTGGAACTTAATTGCGTCCGTTCTTTAAAATTCTGTATGTATTTTTCTCCACCCAAAAATTAACACTTACTAGTCAAGTCCTTAACACTTTCTAGCGTAATAAGCACATGCGCCGTCAGTGTGATATTCCTTTGAGCTATCGGATCGTTTTCGTTGAAGTTCAGAGAGGAATTGTACTTCCTATCCGGCAGCCATGTCGTTTCGTAGAACGATCCATCTTCGGTTTGGTGCTTTAAGACCCACTCCACAGCCTTAGCTGAAAAATACCGATCGCCCATTATAAAAGGTACACATTTATTGTGTTTATTGTCTAAAAATATACAGATATTTGTTGGGATTTTATCAAAAACAAAAAATCCTTTGGCAAAGCTGTCCTCAACGTACCTCAAAAACTACTAAATCGATTCCGGTTCTGTAATGTACCGTGAGAGTCGATAAAAAATGTCAAAAAAAATAGTATTTTGATGAGAGAATCTCCTCAGCCTTCACCTTTTAATCAGAAAGAAGTTCTCTTTAATCCTTTAAAGAATTTTCTGTTTTGGATAAATTTACTCACCTATAACCACCGGGTCAATGTAAATATAATTTTCCCACTCATAGAAACTGGCTTCCTGTAAAATCCGTGCGCAATATGCGGTAAGCCAGACAGATGGAGCCGACTGATTCCTAGCAAAAAATTATTAATTATGAAATTAACAAAAACAGATTTGCCACTTACCAGTCGCTCCTGAAGGTCGAGAAACTGCCATCGGGCTGCATAAAACTCAACTGCCTCTGATATCCGATATTCAAAAAGTGGAACGCTTCCTTGTTTAGTGTTTTATTCTTTTGCTGCGTGTATCTCATGTAGAGCAAAGTGTACATGTTGGCGGCGAACGAGAACATGTTCTGTTCGGCCGAATCCATAGGTAGGTGGAGCAAAGAGGTCGCGTTGACGGGCATCGTGGGGAAGATGGGGCCCACCACGTCGCCCACGATGGAGATGCGAGCTTTGTTCGAGCCGTACACGTAGTATCTGCAACATTTTAGAAAATAATCTAAATGTACTCACTGTACTACTCTACACTCTAGAACTCTAACACCCTGTACCTTGAAAGCCTCTCAAAACAAGCGCGTATTTTTTGAACATCCTTTAAAGTCCTTATAATAATAATAATAATTTGAAGCCCAACTCCTCATACTGTCTTTCCAATATGGGACACTCTGTATATGGGTATAAGCTTGGAAATTACCTGTCATATTCGTATGGAATAATCGGCGTTTCTGTAATATTCACGTGCATATACTGGAACGTATAAGCCCTATTACTTAAATCCAACAATACTGATTGATGCCTGTGTTGCGGTAAGCCGTCAGGTTCCACGACAAGTTTTCTGGTAATTTCATCCTAAAAAGATTTTTTTACGTTTAGTTAAATGGGTTCGTTTAGTCATTTCCGAGCTTTTATTAAATATATTAATATTATTGCACAATCAGTTAATAGAAACACGCACGCAGAACATAACGTTGATTCGACGACTAATAAAAATATTCGGGTTTAAAATTCGACCAAATTCTAAAAATTCACTTTTCATGACCAATCCGTAGGCCCACCGTGGGACTACCTCACCTGAAGCTATCACCCGTTTTAAAATGAGCAGAAAAGTTAAAATTTTTTAGGGATAAGCTTTTCGAATGGAAAATGTACTTCTGTATCATAAAATAGAGAAAAAATTGCTGGATAAGTCCATCCTGAGGGTTTATTTTAAAAAAGATGTTTTTCCTGAGTGAAACGAGTTTCGCCACTTACCTTTCCTATCAGTGTAGCTGCATAGAGAGTCACATCTATGTCTCCCAGTCTTGTTGGGACAATAGGGATATATACCTGAGCAGCATCTTGAGCTTTTATGAATATAAAGAACTGAAAAAACGTAGAAAAAATCAGGGGTAATATTTTCAATTGATATACACATACAAGTTAATTTGAAGACTTCAGTAACAAACCTGGTGTTCACCGAATGACGTTCGCGGATTATACGCTCTAACAACGCCATCTTCCTCCACGTGGACGAATTTGTAGGCGGGAGAACCTTTCAGTACTACCGTGGCTTCCATGTCGTCTGTCATATAGTTGAATACGCTAACTCTAATACCTACTTGCTCACCTAAATAGTAAAAAAAAATTAATAATAACGGAATATGTTGCGATATTATTGTTGTACTACATATATGTATACCCACCTTGCATACAAATATTCGGCATCTCTACGTTAATAAAGAAAGGCAACACTCCAACGTATTCTATGGCTTTATTTAACATTCCAAAACCCAATGTTGGACTCATGGAAAAAGCGGACACCATCCAGTGAACAGGCCTGAAAGTAATACAGACAAATTTAGAGGCCTGTGTTGTATATGGAAAACAGTTATACAGGGACAAATAGGCATGAATGGCTGCAATAAAAGTCTTTTTTCAATCATCCAACACTGGTGTCATCTTACCTTGCTGGTACATCAACATTGAAAATGTATCTTCCATGAGGTCCTATGTTCACATCTCTCCATACCCACACGTTTTCGTACTGACGCTGTACTCTGTTAAATCGGAATTTTCTAAATAAGGCCAGTTCCGTACTGTTCTGATAATAATTACCTAAAATACAATTAATTATTTTTAAAAAGGGATTTATTTAATTAAGTCCACAAGTAATGGTTTAAGTTTGTTCCTGAAATTATTTAATATGGCAAGGAATTACTTACAACCAGTTTCGTCTGTGCCATCTTCACAATCTTTAAAGAAATCACATCTTTTGCTCAGTCTGTAACATCTTCCATTTAGGCATTCGCCGTAACCTTAAAAAAAATCTCAATAATTGTTTTACAAAAGAAAATTCATTAAATAAAATATATATGCACCAAAATAATTTTGGAGGTCAAAAATTGTTTAAAACTCTCCATGTTCTGAGCATTGATTAAATATGTCAATGACATAAAATTTTACCTACAAAATCTGATCAAAACTGTAAGAAAACAAGAGTTGTAAAAAAACAGTTAAAAGAATAAATGGTAATAAATTGAAACTTACCTTGTGAAATATTGCAATAACTCGGTCTTTTTGTCAATTCAAAGTCACTAAACACAACAAGACCGGCGAATTCGAATGTTCGATTGGCGTCTATTCCGTAGGTACTGGATGGAAAATAAACCAATTCGTCCGGGTATCCTATAAAAGTATTTCAAATACTTAGAGCACTTACAAAATTACAAAACTTAAATGTTATAACACAATAAATTGATTGCTCACGTTGCTTAATATAATACATACTAAAAAAAAAAGATTTCCAGCTTTACCTTCATGAGACATCCATGCGTGCTGCAAAGTACCATTGATATGTTCATCGAACGTCATCATTTTGGTTATAACTTTGGCATAAGTCAGCTCATTTCCGGCTTGCATCGTGTAGAACGCTCTGTCGATACCCGACAGACCAACGTAAGAGCCTGGTTCTCCATATATTGCTACCTCCACCTTGTGTCCAGTCCTACAAAGGTTTATTAAGTTTGTTTGAAGACCTGTGCGTAGGTGATATAAAAACAATTTTTTTAGCCTGCATGAAATAAACAAAGTATTATGTCACAGTTTCCTTCTGAGTATCATTATACATATTCGAAAATTAGTGTCATTAAATCATTACGGCGAGTTTAACAAGAGCCTTACCTTGCCTTTTTGTTGTTAATAAACACCTTGAACTTATTGCGACTAATGCCATTGACGGGAAACGTCAGACTGTCAACCGTCAAATCACCGTATCTTCCCACGTGCCACGCCACAATCGTGGTTACTGGCGCCATCTCTGCGCTCAACACGATAGACATGGTGCTGACAAAGTCATTCATGTCTTGGTCTCCCGTCACCAGAACTATGCCTTTGGCTATGATGAGGTAGTTGAATTTTTCGATGTAGTAGTTTGATCTTACGTGGAAGATCATATATTCACCGACCTAAAGAAAAAAAAGATCGGTCAAGTGCAAGCTATATTTTCACAATTAGAGTTCCGTGCCCAACGCCGTATCACATTGCGTATGCGCGGAGCTGAGTGGACCAAATTAAAAATTTTGAAAAATGTGTAAGGACAAAAGTGGTTCCTTACATCGTGAGAAATATTTCTCTAAAATCAATAATTCAGCAGTAAGGAAATAAACAATTAAATTGTTTATAACAATTGATCGTGCTAGAATTTTTCAATCCTGATAATTTTAACTAAATCTAACCTAATTCTTAATGTTCATGATTTTTTTCAGATTTCTCTGAGCAATCCTTTTGGTGATGAGGGTAGGGGACAGCAATTTTTAAGTGTTTTTCCCAAAAAATGCATAAAAAATACATCATATATACAGGGTGTTACAAAAAAATGTTAAGAAATTTCAAAGGCAGATTCTATATCTAAAAATATGAAAATAAGTTTATATAAACATGGCTCCTCAAACGCTTCTTTTTCGAGACACAGGGTATTTAATATTTTAACAACAACAGCAAACCCAAGCTAATAAAAGCGTGTTAAAAAAGGGCCGAGTCTAAGTACATAAAATACCAGTACTTTAAGCACATCATTTTGCTATCCATACAACAAAGCTTAAAAGAATTAATCACTGAGAAAATATTGCTCAGGTTTATTAAAACACTTACTCTGGGTGTAATTGTGCTCGTTGTAACTTTAAGGTGCTGATCGTTATTACTGAAATGAGCCAACATCAGTAGTTCTGCCGTCGCGTGCTGATTCGTGTAATCGTCCCTAAACGTAGCTTGGATACGTAAACTGCTCAGTTGGCTCAATTCTTCAAAGGCTCTAGGTCCATATATACCTAGATAAAATTATCTATTAGAAGAACACCATTTTTATTGTTGGATTAATATCCTATTGTTATATTCATAGCTGACTCACCTAACTCCCTCTTTAAATCGATATTGTACTCCCAAATACCAGGCTGTCCGTCCATCATCCACAACCGCTTCGAAGGAAGGTCGTTCCTTCCTCCTCCCTGCCTCTCCACGAAGGCCGACACTTCCATGTAGCAGTTCTGCAAACTCTCCTGCGACAGTGGCGATCCGTCGTGAAACGAGGCCACCAGGTAAGCGGTCACAGGCATTCCAGGTTTGAACACTTGCGGGGAATCACCCATGAATCTGAGTTGAACCTAAAGTTTATCAATAGTTTCTTTAAACGTTAAACGCCCTGTATTAGTCGAGGTAGCTTACTAAAGGTGTATTGCCCTGTATTACAAAGGTAAGCCTATCTTTAAAGAGGAAATCTATATAACATTTCTTACCGATGAATTAAAAATTCTCGCTATCGAATACCCGTCTATGACCTCGTCGAGAAATCTATCTCCGACTGTGGCCGTTATCACGACCTCCATTCCGTCCAACGTGGGAACAACGTCTAAGAGGTCTCTTATGGCGAATTTAAAATCGTAAGTTCCATAAAACTGAAAAAAAAAACAATGTTTGCAAAAGTCCAAGTTACTTTTTGTTATTAAAATCTGCAGAAAAATCTTTCAATTTATGTTTGTTAAAGATTTAATATAGGGTGGCCCATCGAACACATTCCACTCAGGTTTATTTTCTTTTAAGTAAATAAGTCAAAAAAAGCTCGGACCCATACACTTTAGATTTTTTAGAAGGACATATTTTTTGGTATTACTTACGTGCGAGAATTAGTGACGAAATTTCGTGAAACACGATCATACCAAATTTGACCCCCTGAAAACTAAAGCTTACGTTTTTTTGATTTATTTATTTAAACGAAAATAAACCTGGGTGGAAAGTTTTCGGTGGGCCATCCTGTATATCAGTATTATTAAATAATGAAATTCAATCATGTCCAACCAGACCATTTTGAATGCCACAAACTTTTTAAGTTTTTGTTCCATAAAAAATAATTTTCCCCATTTATTGTACATACTCGGGCATTTTAGTGAATGGTGAACGTTTTCCTAAATGTTTTCTTTTTACAAAAAGTAGTGTAAAAACTGTCGTGAAAGTGTCGAAAAAACAACTAAATTATGGTGTTGCAACTTCACTTCCTACAAATCCAAAATACTCACTGTTCTCGTAGGGCATTTGTAAATCTTTTTCTCCTTTACGAAAAGGAAAGCCAGGTAATATTTTAGATTTTATAAAAATTTTATACTTACAAATTTTAAGCTAGGAACGGAAGCCCAATACTGTTCTTGTGGCATCCAGCTCGGCAGTTCTTCGTTAAAATGATAGTACTTTTCTGCGATGGGCTTATTATACTGAGCGTAGCTGTCATAGAAATTTGTATCATACGGCCGATTATTATAGTTATAGTCAGAAGGCGGCTGCCGCTCATCGTAGGGTTGGTTTGGTGGACGGTCATAGGGTGGCCTAAATCGAAACGGATAAAAATATAGACTAGGGCAAAACAAAAAAAAAGTGAAACTTGTAATACAGCTATGACTAAACATCTCGTATACTAATAGTTAGAGTTGTGCCTTATATTAAACAAATAAATAAGAAATAATCTAGGGGAATTATATATGGGGAAGTTGGCGTCCAATCCACCTGTGTGGAAATGTCCGGTTTAAAAATTCTGTCACTCTTGCAGCGCTGTGACATGGAGCACCAGTGATACTCGATGAAAAAATTCAAGTTTTCACCGGTAACATTTTCTCGAAAAAAGTACGTTTAAGGTGAACTTTTTAAAAAAATTCAAAAGTACATACATATGAATGACCATCAAGTTATTTTGTTAAATTTCATATTCCATCCCTTTTCAGTTCCGGATGACACTTTTTACGTTATTGTATTTTGCAGTTAAAATGAAAATATAGCTTTCCTTCTACGGTATTTATCGTTTTTACTTTTTTTTGACACCCCGTATATGCTGGCTCAAAATTTGTGATTTGAGTGGTATTTTCTCAACAAGCAGAATTTTTTATGAAGAATAAGTCTTTTCCGTAGTCAAAAATAAAAAAGCTTTCCATTTGTTAAGATGGTTTCTGTAGACGCGAGCAATGCCAATCAACGCTTTTTTGAAAATTACAAATGTTTTAAATTTCGAAGTCAGAGTAACAGTAATGCACAATAATTATTAAGTAGCAATACAGTGCGGCGACTAGAACATTTAGAATAGTGCCTAAAGTATATTTTCAACTGACTCACCTGTTACCGTACTGATCCTGATCATAATGTCTGGCTTCATTCCACTGTTCATTTGGCCCATAAGGATTGTACAGGTTACTCTGGATTGGTCTGCGCCTATTTTTATTCAATAATCTGTTCATGTCTATTGGTCTGATGGGCCTCACCGAGGCTTTCAGGGTTAGGTTGCCTCGCACGGGGGCGCCACTTGTGTAATTCGCCATGACTATACCCGTTATGTATGGATCAGTGTTAAGGAAAAATGCAGGCATGGTAACGTTTACCTGAAATCGAATGACATTTGATTACCAGACTAGGGCGAAGCCAATAAGGAAAAGTTATGATTCTGGCACTCTATGTATGTATGTATGTTTGCATGTTCTCTCGCAGCGCCTAAAATACGCCTTAAATACGTGAATATCATAGGATACTTTATAAAATTTTCATTGCAGCTTTCAAAGGAATTTACCATGGTGATAAAGCTCGAATTTGGGGGACATCCCGTATAAATATACAACCAACCACAATACAAAAAGTTCCTACCTCGAATCTGGTTTGGTAATATTCTTCCACTAAAAAGGTGGATTCTTCTATTTGGCCCTGGGCAATAACCCGGATTTTCCATTCTCCAAAAACAGGCTGGTCTGAAAGCTGATAGTCCAAACTCACTGTTCCCAAGTTAGATTGTCTCGAGAGCCACCTAAAAATGTAACGTTTTCTTAGTCGACGTTTTCGTTGTTGCAAAGAAATGCGTAAAAAATCATAGTTCTTGGCATTAGACCTTGTCAAAGTGGAGTAACTTTCTGGCGTTTCGATTGCATAAGGCATCGTCAGGGATCGTCAACTTGATCAGTCGCTTTGATACGGTGTAATCCCAAGAACTTTAATTTTCTAAATGATTCGGGCCGTAAAAGCATCCATTCTGTTACAAATTGCTCGATTTTTATGCCTAAAAAAGCTCAGGTTTAATAAGGTGATTCTTTGAATCAAATATTTCGTGTGTGTAAAAATCCTACATACCTTTTCATAATATGGCCATTGGGACCCAACATATAGACATCAACAGCGTCGTTAAATGCCTTTAGCTCAGTGTTAATTGGGATAGTTCGAAAACGTACTAAAATTTAAAATAAAAGCGTCAACAAAAAGTCATAAGAATTGTTTAAAAAAATAATACTCAACTACCCACGTTATTTTTTAATTCATATTTTAAACACCCTTTTAAAAAAACCGAACTATGTACCT
Organism: Philopedon plagiatum; assembly: GCA_963971165.1. Taxonomy (NCBI): domain Eukaryota; kingdom Metazoa; phylum Arthropoda; class Insecta; order Coleoptera; family Curculionidae; genus Philopedon; species Philopedon plagiatum. The sequence continues at coordinate 141,051 of OZ020197.1, forward strand.
GTTTCTCCTTGTTTATATACAGGTTTGTCCAACTGTATAAAAATGGTCATAGATCTCTGCGAAAACGTCAACTTGGTTTCATTTGTAAAGGCTACTCCACCTAAAATGTCCTCATACAACCCCTCCACTCTCAGCTTGTACTCTCCTGAAGCGCTTGTAGCCGGCACCTAGAAGATTTTAATCAATACATATCCAACACATACGTACTTAGTGTGAACAAGTAAAAAGAAACACAAATTCTGCTTGTAATCGCTGTTTTCAAGTTATCACACGTTGGCCTGGAATATATAAACTGTATGATATTCTACTCTTTAAGTGTATTAACAAAATCGGGATATAAGCAATAAGTCCTCGTTTTCTTACCCTCATTAACAAGGTCTCAGGTATGCCCTCTTTCACTAGTTTGTAGTCAGATGACGCCTCAACTCCATTTCTAGAGATTGAAGCTCTTACAGTCAGAGGCTGTTTCTCGCGCAATACAGTCACGGACACCCTGTACAGTTGACCGGGTCTTACCAGTTTCGATGCTACTACAAAGTACGTCCTAAAAAATTGTAATTAGTAAAAATTATTTATCCAAGATAATATATTAATTGGCTTAGGTAACCAGTGATATTTTTTGTTCAAATTAATAAACTTACGCTTCTTTAATGATGGTAGACTGTTCAATGCCGTCTCCTCCATATACCAGGGGGTTTCTATAAGGTGTAAAGTCAAACGGACCATCTTGGATGGGATCACCACCATACTATAAAACAAAAACCAAAAAAAAAATGTTACATGCTCATCATGTACTTAATCACAATCCATCCACACCTAAGAAAAATACAGACAACAGCAGTTTTTCTTAAAAAAAAAAAAACAACTTTTAATGGTGCCAAACTTAGACATCCTTCCTACCTGATTATTTCGGTCTCTATCTCTATAAGGATCCTGCCCATATGGATCTCTGTCTCTATTATAAGGATCACCAGGATCTAAGGAGTTGGGTGGTGTTACACTGCCATATTGAGGCTCTTGAGGTGGTGGCCTATATGGATCACTTGGTGTGCTGCCTGTGGGGTTATACCTAAAAAATGTAATATGATGGTTTTAATTAGTAATAAATTTTAGAGCTTTACACCTACTTGTACCATTCTCATACATTATGATTGAAACTAAATTAATTCTCAAAAAATGGCATGCATTAAAAACTGACCTATTGTATGGGTCGTTGAGCTGGTTGACCTCTTCTGCAGACACTAAACACGTTGCGCACACTAGAAGAGTCCATGGGGTTCCCTTTTTCCACCTCATGCCAATTATTATTGATCCTAAAATAAACGGTTATTATGCGAGTTTCATTCCGACTATTCCTGTTGTTAAATCTTATCGAAACATTTTTTTCTTAAAAGTAAAGTGTGTCGGTTTTCCAACAAATAAATAAATTTCTTCCTTTTTTTAATGTGAGTAGGTTTATGACGTTTTTATCTGTGAAAGCATTTGAACCGTGATTTAGTTCGTATCACACAATCATATATATTATATATTTTATGTTTCCTACTTAATGGACTAGTTTAAAAACGGTAAAATAAACTGTTTGGGATTTAAAATATACAAAAATAGAAATAAAAACTATTTTTATTATGATTTTGGGTGTTCGTATCCCAAAAGATGTAAAATGGCCTTTAAATAAAACATTTTCTTTCTGTTTTTATTAAGGATTCCAAATTGTACTTTGTTTTGTCGTGACCGTGGCCGAGCGTCATGCCTGAATGCGTTTTTTTCAGTCATGCCGTCAAATAAAAATAACGACACTATGCTAATTAATTGGAGTTTACTATAATCAGTAATCACTGTCTGACAAGCAGACATTTTAATTTCTAATTTGCCTTGCGTTATGGTTTTCGTGAGTTATACAGGATGGCCCACTTATCAAATCGACTTTCAAAGGACTTTTTGGTTTTTCTGGAACTTTATTACTTTTTGAGTATTTCTATTTTTAACCAACTTCAGCAACAAGAGGTTGCATGTTGCATGTAAGATTATGCATTTACATTCGCGATTTTCTTGGAAACCACTGATTGATCAGTCACTGATCAGGATATTGAACGGTGACCTTGTAGAGCAGTCTTCCAAAAATAAATAAAACTTCTCCTGATGTAGTAGTAGAAGTTAAAAAAATTAACCCGAGCAAACCTTGGCCGCTCGATCTCCGCCCATCAGTCGCGCTACCCGCCGCCAACGGCACCAACGCCGTATCACATCGCGTATGCGCGGAGCTGAGTGGGAAGCGTTGAAAAACGTGTAAGGACAAAAGTTGTTCCTTACATCGTGAAGAATATTTTTTGTCAAAACACTTTTTGTCTAAAACAGCAGTTATAAGGAAATCAACAATTAAATTGTTTATAACAAAACTCGCCCTAGAATTTTTCAATCCTGATAATTTTGGCTCAATCTACACCTAATTCTCAATATTATGTATATATATATATATATATATATATATATATATATATATATATATATATATATATATATACAGTGGAAGTCATTTATAGCGACGTCGCTTATAACGACAAGTTGTTTATAACGACCGAACCCTAGAGAATAGGTTGGATTTCTATATCCGGCAACGCTTTTGTAGTCGTGTATAACGTCGTCGGATATAACGACGAAGTCGCTTGTAACGCCCTGCTGTACTCAGGGTCAAGCCGGATATAACGACGTGCGGACGAGCAAAGTCACGATGCGACGTGTGTCGAATGTTCCGATTGGTCTGTTTTTGTAACCGTTTTGTCACTGATGTGATTCCCAGAATTCCCGATATCGAAATGCAACAATAACAATATTTTTAGTAGGCGACTGGTGCTGTTCGAATTAGTTACCCTATAAATAAATCATAAGTAGTACTATTGTGTACCTATGTGTCTCATCTTAATTACGTACATACATATAACGTATTATGTACTTAGTTGTTTTTGTTTTAATTTTTGTTTTTCATAACTATGTGAGTAATGTATCTTTATGAAAATAATAAAATGAATATGCAAAGATATGTTTTTCACCTTATTACTGAAAAAAAAAAATCGGCTGTATGTAACGACGTCCTTTTATAACGACGGGAATTTGCCGGTCCCTTGGTCGTCGTTATAAGTGACTTTCACTATATATATATATATATATACAGGGTGATTCACGGTCGATGGTAGGTTAGACGTTTATGGAGAACGGAACGCGGGATTTTTTTGAAAATTTGGCAACGTGGGTAATTAGCTATGCTCTGTCCATCTAAAATATTTTCAGCATTGCGACGTTGCCGCTTCTATCAAAAAGTCCTAGCAACTTTATTTTTTTAAATGGAACACCCCATATATTAATAAATTTTTAGAATCGCTCTTTTATTACAATACTTTTTTGTTAATATTACCCTATACCTATCTCTATCGGTTTTCGAGATAAAAATTAGTTTGTGTTAAATATGGTCCAAAACATGGCCCTAATTACACGTAAGTAAATTAGTGCTCTCAATTCATGGAAAGTTGATATTTTGGCGGTAGTTTAGACAGACCCGATGTATTTATTTTTCACCATGAAATCGACTCCATATCATACAGGGCGTGCTAAGATTACTATTATTTCCGTTGTTCATAAAAGGGGTCAAATGTTCGTTTTTTTAAATGAAACCCCCTGTATATTAATCAATAAATTGAAAGACGAAGAAAAACGCTTTAAGATGGTACATCATATTCCTATACCTAAATCATCAAGTTTTCTTAATAAAAGCGCTTTTTTGTGAAAAAAAAAATAAAGACTTTAATTTTAAGTAACCATGGATATCAAACATCAAAATATCAAACTTACGACATTTTGACGACTGTGTTTAAAAAAATCTCCCAAAATGAACGCAGATAATCATTATTCAAACGAAGTTCTTATGAAATTATTTATTTTACACGGACAATGTGATCAAATCATTGCCAGAACTTGCAGAAAATTTAACCAAATGTATCCTGAATTGACACAAATGAACGAAAGGAAGTTTGTAAGATTACAAAATAATTTCATTAACTATGGCTCAAATTTAAAAGCGCCTCTAACATTACCAAAACCTGTTACTTCAAATGAAGATAATATTGTCAACGTTTTGGCATATTTTTATGCATATCCAGAGGCTTCCATTCGTAGTGCAGAAAAAGATTTGGGTGTATCATATGCTTCAATACAACGAATTTTGGGAAATCACGAAATGCATCCGTTTAAATTTACTAAAGTGCAAGCCCTCAAAGCAGAAGACTTTGAACGTAGAGTGCATTTTTGCGAAACCCTTTTAATACGTATACAAGAGGATCCGGAGTTTTTGTCAAAAATCATTTGGAGCGACGAAGCAAAATTTACAAGGGATGGGATTTTTAATAGAAGAAATAAGCATTTTTGGGCTGATCATAATCCTCACGTGACAAAAGAAATGGGATTTCAAGAAAAATTTGACCTAAATGTTTTTTGTATTTTAAAAAAGCACAAAATTAGCTTTTTTATTTATGATGCCACTTTAAATGCTGAGAGATATCTCGAAATACTAAGGACGACTGTTACCGATTTCGTCGAAAATTTATCTTTAGAGGATTATAGGAATTCGTGGTTTCAACTGGACGGAGCGCCAGCTCATTGCACCCAGGAAGTTTCCAGGGTACTTTATGAAATATTTGACGATCGTTGGTTTAGGCGCTTAGGGCCGTGGGATTGGCCACCGAGATCCCCCGATCTCACGCCGCTTGACTTTTATTTATGGGGTGTTTTAAAAGAAAGAGTGTACAGTACTCCAGTGCCTACCAAAGAAGAACTGCGACGGCGAATAGTTCGGTGTATTGAAGATCTGGATCCCCATGAAATTGAAAAAGCAACTACGAGTCGCGTACAAAAGCACATACTAAAATGTTTAGAATGTAATGGACAACATTTCCAGCATTTATTGTAAAAATTTCTTATTTTGTTTACAGTTTTGTTTTTTGAACCTTCCTAATTTTGTTATTTAATTTATTTTCACATGTTAATGAAATTATTTTGTAATCTTACAAACTTCCTTTCGTTCATTTGTGTCAATTCAGGATACATTTGGTTAAATTTTCTGCAAGTTCTGGCAATGATTTGATCACATTGTCCGTGTAAAATAAATAATTTCATAAGAACTTCGTTTGAATAATGATTATCTGCGTTCATTTTGGGAGATTTTTTTAAACACAGTCGTCAAAATGTCGTAAGTTTGATATTTTGATGTTTGATATCCATGGTTACTTAAAATTAAAGTCTTTATTTTTTTTTTCACAAAAAAGCGCTTTTATTAAGAAAACTTGATGATTTAGGTATAGGAATATGATGTACCATCTTAAAGCGTTTTTCTTCGTCTTTCAATTTATTGATTAATATACAGGGGGTTTCATTTAAAAAAACGAACATTTGACCCCTTTTATGAACAACGGAAATAATAGTAATCTTAGCACGCCCTGTATGATATGGAGTCGATTTCATGGTGAAAAATAAATACATCGGGTCTGTCTAAACTACCGCCAAAATATCAACTTTCCATGAATTGAGAGCACTAATTTACTTACGTGTAATTAGGGCCATGTTTTGGACCATATTTAACACAAACTAATTTTTATCTCGAAAACCGATAGAGATAGGTATAGGGTAATATTAACAAAAAAGTATTGTAATAAAAGAGCGATTCTAAAAATTTATTAATATATGGGGTGTTCCGAGGGGCGGCTCACTTCCTTAAATCTGTGTACATACTATTGCTAAATCAAATTAAATCATTTTAAATCTTTCTTAAATCATTGGATTTTTTGATTTTTTTTAAATCACTTACATCAATTTAAATGACTTTAAATCATTTGAAATCAAGTTAAATCACTTTAAATCACTATAAATCATCCATAAATCACAAAAATCACCTAACATTCGTTAAATCATCATTACAATTTGACATCACCGACAGTGATTTACAGCATTTAAATCGTGTTAAATCAGATTAAATCAATACTGATTTTAAATCTGTGTACACCTTTTTTGGGAGTTGGCCGCCCCTCGGGGTGTTCCATTTAAAAAAATAAAGTTGCTAGGACTTTTTGATAGAAGCGGCAACGTCGCAATGCTGAAAATATTTTAGATGGACAGAGCATAGCTAATTACCCACGTTGCCAAATTTTCAAAAAAATCCCGCGTTCCGTTCTCCATAAACGTCTAACCTACCATCGACCGTGAATCACCCTGTATATATATATATATATATATATATATATATATATATATATATATATATGCTGTGCTTCAATAAGCTTTCATTTGGCACTCTACACGATGCCCTTAAATTTTTTTCCGATTTACCCCCCGAAATTAACCCCCTAAATCAAAATTCAACTTTTTGTACTTGACGTCTATCATTGGGCCACCACACTCTATCTCTGTGCTAAATTTCAAATTTTTACGTCGAATAGTTTCAGAGAAAATCGCCTGTGACTAGGGGTGTTAATCCCGACTGCATTTGCATTTCTAAAGTAAGGATATACGAGTCTTATTACTGGTTTGCTTTTCTAATGGCTCTGAACATTTTAGTAATGCTTTTTACAGTTTGACGTTGAATGGTTTGTTCACTTCTACTCTCAGAATTTCTGCAATGGGAATGTCATCTTCGTCGCTGATTTCAGTTTCACTTTCGTTGTCTGTATCAAACCTGATTAAAAGTGTTTACAATTTAGATTTAATGAGGGAAATATTTGATTGTTTGTTCAGAGTTTAGAGATAACAGAGAATAAATGGTTCTGCGTTGCTTAATCCTTGTTCTCAATGACTTGTAGTTCTGTAGTTGTGTTTTAATTCTGTATAATTCCTTCAACATGAACTTTAATGCCGCATCTGCTCCACATACATACTTTAATCTTTATTGGTTGGAGAACTTTTACAACGCCTTTGAGAACCTCACTTTCTGAATCCAAAATTGGTGTTATGTTTAGATCAATAAGATCTTTTTTGATGGAATTCTCTAATAGTGTAAAACGCTCGAGAATGTCAAGTAAGCTGCTCCATCTCGTTTTGCAATCTAATATAACTTTTTGCTCTTTCTCATGATCATTTTTGATAAATACTTTTATAGTATATCATTTTTAGTTGGCGATTTTCCAAATCTTCGAACTATTTGTCTAACTCTAGATACCAATACACAGATGTCATGATTATTCGTAAAGGTTACTTCCAAAAAGTCACATTTTTTCAAAACTTCCACCTTATCTATACCATCTATCGGGATTGACACCCCTAACCGTAATATAGCTTCTCCTGATGTAGAAGTAGTTAAGAAAAATCGTAAAAGAACGATTTTTTTGCGCTCTTGTACAATCGAACGCACTCTCTCAGGCAATCGTGGTTCCGATTGCCTTTAGGACACTTTTGTTCGTTTTTACGAGGTCAATAATAAAATTAGTTGGGCGCGACTTATGCGCGCGGGAACCCGAACGCAAATCAGATCAATTCATTACTTTCGTCCGACTCGGTAAATGCCCATTTCCGTTTCTGGCCATACGGGGACAATAAAAACCTATTGGTAGAATATATGCACCCCTGAAGTGCATAATAAATAACGGCTTATGGTTATGTGATTGTTATAACAACAGTCTAGACGGGCGAAATTACGTGTTATGTAGGTTTGGTAAATAAATGGCAGCGCTGCACTAGTCCTACTACGGATACGGGTTTAAAACGCACCTCGATACTTGGGTCATTTGGGCCTTGTGAGGCAGCACCTCTGAAACTTGCGTCTCACCTTTTTAGGTCAATATACGCCACTATGCAAGCAAAAACATGTCTTTTCAAACAAATCTTTCAAATTAAAATTTCCTTCGATATTTATTATTATGCCACGCCGTCTAGCAGATCAAAAAGCAATAAATTTACCATTTTTCAAACAATCACAAGCAAACCAACTTTTTCAACGGAATTCTATTTATAAGCTACACAGCAGCGACGATCTGTAATGAACTTCCTAAGCTTATTTTAACTGTCGAAACGATTATTCCATCCATCGGGAACTCATTATTACCGCAGTTATTATTAAATACAAAGAAGTCAACACATCTTGGCTACTAGCTCCAGAGCAAGAAATATTTATTGGTAAAGAGCTGATTTTTTCCTATGAGAAAAATCTTTAAAAATTTCTTAACTACGAAAACCGGAATTAAGTGACAAAATTGTGACAAATATTGTTTAAATAATTTTAATAATTGCTCTATTGTATAGAGCACCCAAGCCAACCCAAACAAACACGGGCAAAAAACATAAGTCGTCTACCAATGCCCATACTCATTTATATCAAAACTTTAAACTCAATTTTACTTTCCTTTCATCCCCTGTGAGATTTTGCAACCCCCTCGTCGACTGGTTAATTAGATCAGCGCGTCGCGTAAAACATGGGGTGGTTCGAAGGGAGCCCCGGTCGGCCTCATAAATCAGGACTTTGGGGTACAAATAATCGGGATTAGCCTCGAAGGGATGAGGCGGTGATGCATCTTGCATTTTTAATATAGCTTGCAATCACTGCACTTTATTTCGATTACACATTGGATCCTCATTTTCTTCAATAAGGAATATGAATATGCACATATCTTTATGGTATTATAAATCGTTTAAGGAAGTCATTAAAATCCCAAAAAGAATGTTTTGAAGAAAGTTACTAGGGGAATTCAGCTACAAAAAATGTTTACTTTTCGGTATAATTTATTACAATTTAAAAATCAGCCATTTGTCCTTAGTGCATAATGACGTCAGGAGATCAGTAAAAATAAGTAGCGTCAATCTTCTACATGTTAACATAAAGCTTAACCCAAAGTAGAACAGGTTTGTTTTTCTCGGAAACAGTCAGAGGGGAAGCAATCGAATTTTTTGGGTTGAAAGAGGAACAGTGCAACTAGCTTCGGTAAAAAATTCAGTTATACGGGATGTTTTGTTGCGGAGCAATTAAACGTCAAAGTCGAAATTTCCGCGATTTCCGTTGAAATCGGGTACAGGTCGCAAAAGTGAATTAAATCGATGTAAATTTTCGGAGGTTGCCAGTTTTTGTTGCAAAATTGAAAGGTTCCTGGACCGATTTCGGCTTGAAATACTCGTATACATGAATAAGATTTTAGGAACCTTCTACTTTAAGTGCAGGGATATTTCATTGGATAAGTTACGCATTAAATGCCATTTTTATTAATTTTTCGATGACCCTATAACACTGGAATTTGCCATGTACTCATTATGAGTCATAAAAACACTTTTGACGACACATCCAATGAGATAAAGTTTTACAAGCTTCGAAATTCACGCGAAAATTTGCAGTAGAAAATCTTTTTTTTTTGTTAATAAAGACCAAAATAAATGGATACCAGCAACCGCCATAAACATTTAATTTTTGTAGAGAATGTAAAAAAAATATTTCAGATTTATTTGGATAGGCATATTCCATATTACTGGACTTAAATTCCACCGGTATTGTTAGGTAGGTATTTCCTGAAATTTATTTTTGAGCCAAGTCGACTGTAAAAATAGGTTTTTGAATAGCTTTCTACTGAGCAACGCCAAATTTAAAATATTTTTAACAGATCTTGTGCGATAAAATTAGTTCTTATTATACCTAACTCTGAAGTAAAATTGGGAAATCCCAGGACAAATTTAAGGAAGTGTTGCCGGGCATCAAAATAACAAATTATTATAAAACACAGTCTTTTCGCTCCACAATGGGACAAAAAAGTACTGGAAATAGTCAAAACATTTAAATTATGTTTAAATTCCAACTGTTCCTAACAAATAGACTTTCTCACACTTTATGAGGATGTATAAACAGCTTAAAATACTTTCCATGTGTTTAATTATGAAAAACGTTTTTTTTTCTGAATCATACACCATCCAGCATCAGCCGCAATTTGTTAAGCATCGCGTCTCGAAATCGGGTTACAAAAACATTTTTCTGTTGAAAACCGTACAGAAGTCAAGTCTCGTGAATTTTTAAACAACATTCAGATTTCTAGATAATGCGTGAATATGTTCAATTTAAGACAGATGCATAGTTTTGTGCTGTCTTGATGCCAGATAAATGTGTGGGGAAAAAAACTACGAAATTAAAAATTAAGCTATAGTTTTAACAGTGTTAATGAATTTACTATAATACAGTGCGGCTCTTTAATCTCCCCCCTCTTAATTTTTGAACTGTTACATTTAGAAAATGGAAAGTGGGCGTACGATACGTAGTACAAAAATACTATGTTTTGGTGCACAAGTGACCCTTGGAAAAATCAAGATGGTTGCTGGACGCCATCTTGAAAAAAAATTAAATGGAAAGAGGGGTCTTGCAATACATAATTTTAAAGGTCTCATTGAGCACTTTATGATCCTAGAATATCCGCCATTATTCAAGCTAAGAACAAAATGGCGGCTTGTTGAAACAAATATAAAAATAAAATGTAATAAATATTACTAAGTTTTTAATTGGCGATGGCGATTTGAAAATACGCTTCAGACGATCGCAAGAGGTTAAAATAATATTATTAAGCCCTCCCCCACTAACTGAAATAAAATTAAAATTGTGTTAAAAATTAGATCTGAAATTATTGAAATGACATTGAGAAAATACCAATATTTTGGTAGTAAGTTTTCCTTAAAGAACTGAGCAATATTGAGACCCCCTAAATTTATCAATTCACACAATATTTTTCTGTGCTTATCAAAACTGCTAATAACGTGTAGGCAAGGAACTTGGCATAATTTTTACATCTGTTATTTTCTTCAGATATCAAAACACACAGACCTGACGAGAACTTGGCCTGTTTCTTTTTATGTATGTTTTTGGAGGGTTTATATTTGGATTTTGCTTAATTATTCTACACGTTTCTAAAGATTTAAAAATTCCATACATACAATACTTTTTCGAGTACCAATAGAATAGAACCACCTATAAAATGTTGTCGAAAGAGTTTTGCAACTGCACACTTTTCCGGAAATTTCTAAAAAAATATCTAAGATCAGGTTAAGGTGAGTCGCTTACAATAAAATTATAGTTATACCTTTTAAAACGTCATTTTTAATTACCGGTCTTAATCGGCACTTAACGAGCGGACTTATTTTTAAACGGCACATATTTTGAGATGTGGTTCAGACTTAAGCACAATTTTAATTTTGCCAGACGCATTTCAGACACATTTTATTTCATATTCATAGGCTGCTGCCCAACTTATTTTGAGCTCTTTTCTTTAAAAATAAAATTAATATATATATATATATATATATATATACATATATATATATATATATATATATATATATATATATATATATATATATATATATATATAAATATATATATATATATATATATATATATATATATATATATATATATATATATATATATATATATATATATATATATATATTTAAAGTGACTGGTGACTTTTATCTAACAAAATGAAAGATCTTTAGGAAATACTTGAAATTAAATTTCTTCGAGTTGTCACCATTATTTTGTGTAAAGAAATAGAGGTGTTTTAAGTTCTAAAATAACACTATGTTAGTAATTAACTAGATTTCATGCAACTTTGTATATATTTACCTAAAGTTCGCTTTGAGTTGCATCGATCTTCTGTCTTTTCAAGTTAGAAATTGAGTTTATTTAACGAATTGGTGGCATGATAGAAACGCAAAGCAGATCGTTGGGAATTTATGTTGAGTGGGTGTTTAGATGTTTTCGAAAACTAATTATTACACATGATATTACAAACTGTACATTCAATAGGAGTTACATTTCTTTTTAATTATAGGAATTTTTCAGTGTTCTGGGTCGTCCTTAATACTGAGCGAAAGTAATATTAAAATTTGCAATAGCTTTCTATTAAAGAGTTTTAAAAAATTATGAAAATACCAAATAATGGTACTTCTTTCGTAAAGCATTTTAATTTTTCTTAATTTATTAACACCCTCTACATCTCATTTAGATTTAGGTATATGGTATACTTATTTTTTCGACAAGTAGAATTTTTTTTTATAAAGAATGGCTTTTGGTCGTAAAATTAATAATACATTTTTTCCCATTTGTCAATTCCATCCGTGGACACACTGTATGTACTAATATGTAAACTTACGTGCATAGAAATCGACCCACATCATACTTTTGAAATCGAATGCATTTTTTAGCAACCATTCACCAGTTTAATTACAATACTACTTACTTACTAATTACTTACACATTACTAATACTTATTGTATGAAAGAATATTTAATATCCATTACAGTGGTCTAGATCAATCGAGATGTCCTTTTTTTATTTAAAATGATGACTGGTTTTTAAGAAAATACATTCGATTTCAAAATTGTGTGGTTGGTCAATTTCTATGCACGTATGTGAGTGTATAATATTATGGTGGTTCCGATGGTCGAAGTATGGCTTTTTGCGCCATACAACCTATATGATATACAGCACAATGATTATAAATGTCATATGATTGCTTAAAAGGTAAAAATTTAAAAAAAAAATCATAAAATATTTAGTAACATAATATTTTAATGAACTACACCTACAAGACCAATGTAGAAAGCTAAGACCAAATGAGCAGTAAAATAAATTTAATTAGATAAGTGTGGAAAATACATACCTAGGTACTTAAATTATTATTGCTCATTTGTTCATAAACTTGCCATAAATCTTTCAGGGTTAGCGCCCCCGATGCCAGTACTCCTAAGCTAACAGTTTTGCGCGGGAACGGCAAACTTTCTTTACTATAAATTCCGTGTACTGTGGTGGCGATAGAATGAAGTAATAGTTTAATCTGTTATTCGCTACCTAACAAAAAAATGCCGCCTTTATTAAAAAACTAACGCCACTGGTTGGTTTTATCCCTGCTAAATTATTTTACAACTTTAGGGGAGCTATTTTAATTTCATGACACCCTAGGGAGCTCTACGCAAAACACGGTATTGGTCGTTTGTATCCCTCGAGCTTTGTTTCTATCTGTTTAAATTTATAGGTACAAAAGCAATAATTACTGGACTAAATATTTTTTTAAACAGTGATTATAAGGCCAAATTATCTAAATTTAATAACTTTTATTTAAGTTTATTTGGTTGTTAACGAAAAATAGTCCTGCAACACGAATGTTTCGTATCCTCCGTTGTAAGCCTTTGATACAACATGAAATTATATCAATTGCGATAGAACTTTTACCAGCAACTAACTAAAAAACCAGTAGCTATTGACAACAAAGTAAAAAAATAAAGAACTGAGTAAATTCTCACTAGGACAAGTCAATAATTTCACCCTTGCGAACCTGTTACCACTTAAAAATCAATATTACTTTATGGTTTTCTTGCAGTGTTCAGATTATATCTCTATCTTTCTTTTACAGCAAGCAAAATGTATTAGGGTTGCTTATATAAATGTCCTTTTTGCCTCGCTTTAATATTTTCATTCTTGTTCAACATTAACGATATTATATTTAAGGACGTTTTTAATATATCAGTGACTAAACAAATATATACATATATCCACAGATATCCTTGGCTGGAATTGCTTTGTGAGACTTGAGGGTGTATAAAACGCTAATTGTTTACGTTCCCTGAACTAATTAGTCTGTTTTCAGTCTTCCCCTATTTTTAGCTTGTAGACAGGCAATGAAAAATGCCTCATGTGTATTTACATGCCTTCTTAAGTTAATTTATGTCTCTTCCGATTAATTCACTGTATTTTTATTTTTTCTATTTTTACACTGCTCTGCAAATTTATCGCAGAACAGGTAAAACTGCTACGGATTTAATGTAACAGAGTAGTTTTGTTACGTTACCTTCATCTCTTGATGACTAGCGAAACACGCTTAGAAATCTTGTTTTGGTGTGTGGTGAAAAAATTATCTTTTAATTTTTTCTGTAAGTATATGACTCTGCAACACATTTTATGTCAAGTAGGTTCATATCTTGCCTTACTCTGCTGTAATATTTGGAATATCTAAAGCATCTTAAAGTACTTACAAATATAGCTGTACACCCTCTATAAGTGCCCTTTTCCTTCAACCCCCTGCTCTGAGTTCCCATACTGACTGACTATTACCTTAAATGTCATTGTTACAAACTATAAATCTGAGAAGCTGTAAATCCCCCAAAATTTAGGGTCCTCTAAGAGGGTGTGTATGTGTAACAGTTGGAGATAAGCAGGGCCACTTATTTCCTTCCAAAAGGGATATAAATCTTTAATAATGAGTATTTCGGTTTTCTGTGGACACATGGCGGTATTGTGGCGCCAAAATAAAAAATCTACATGAAAAAAATTAATGATGTGTTATCTTTTGACTTGACTTAAAGCCAAATAGTTCATTGAATCGATATGCTAATAATATAATAATTGAATCTTATGTAAAAATACTTTTTAAAAACAAGCTTTTATTATTTAGATGCACTAAAACGAAAAAAATAAGTATAGTTTTTCATTGTGGTAATGCTGAATGCTATTTACAAGTAGATGTAGTTCGCGTGGGTGGATCCTAATAAAAGTAGTATTAATAGGTGGGGAGCCGGTGATACTGAAAGTCCCGTCATCGCGGAATCAAAATTTTTTTATGTAAATTGATAGTTAATAGTCATATGAAGAAAATGAGCTCGGTACGCCGGGATTCATTAAGCCGAAAGTAGGTACGCCGGGATTCATTAAGTCGAAAGTACTTTTTAAAAAATTAATTATTATAAAAAAGCAAAAATGTTTTACCATTATCACGGATCTCAATGAATTATATCACATTCGATAGGAAATTTTGTAATTAAACAGAAAAAAATTGGCTTACCAGCTTTATTTGGCCGAAAGAGTTCAAAAATATCTTGGTACGCCTGCCCAAAAACTGCCGGAAGTATCTAGTATACCACTTTTATTGCATAGGCTCGATTCACATCAATTATACAGGGTGTTTTCTAATTGAATGTCAATATTTAAGGGGGCGATTTTTGGGTCCATTCTAAAAAGAAAACTTCATATGAACGTATGTCCTAAATGTCTTAACTTTTGAGATACAGGGTGGTAAAGTTTTCAAAAATAAATAGTTTTTTATTAATATCTGTAATACCACTTTAGATATTTTAATTAAATTTGGCATACATGTACAATGTATCAAGAGGCATTATTTAGTGTACCACAATTTTTTTTCTTTCCACCAGTGGCGTTCGTACGGAATTTCACCTGCCTATTTTGGCAGACATTGATGGTACGCCACTGATTTCTCGTAAAATTAAAATTATTCCTGAAAGCCCCGATCATTTCTAAGCAAATTTGATCTCTCGAATTTTTTCAATCCGATGCACAGTTTTCGCTTAAAAAATTAAAAACCTTTTCTCTGCATGATCATAACAATATCGTTAATATGACAATATCACCATGCAGAGAAATAGATTTTATTTTTTAGATCAAATTTGCTTAGAAATGAATAAGAATCTCAAAAATTAACTTCCGTATTCATTTCTAAGCAAATTTGATCTAAAAAATAAAATCTATTTCTCTGCATGGTGATATTGTCATATTAACGATATTGTTATGATCATGCAGAGAAAAGGTTTTTATTTTTTTTAAGCGAAAACCGTGCATCGGATTGACAAAATTCAAAAGTTCAAATTTGCTTAGAAATGATCGGATTTCAGGAATAATTTTAATTTTACGAGAAATCAGTGGCGTACCATCAATGTCTGCCAAAATAGGCAGGTGAAATTCCGTACTAACGCCACTGGTGGAAAGAAAAAAATTGTGGTACACTAAATAATGCCTCTTGATACATAGTACATGTGTGTCAAATTTAATTAAAATATCTAAAGTGGTATTACAGATATTAATAAAAAACTATTTATTTTTGAAAACTTTACCACCCTGTATCTCAAAAGTTAAGACGTTTAGGACATACGTTCATATGAAGTTTTCTTTTTAGAATGGACCCAAAAATCGCCCCCTTAAATATTGACATTCAATTAGAAAACACCCTGTATAATTGATGTGAATCGAGCCTATGCAATAAAAGTGGTATGCTAGATACTTCCGGCAGTTTTTGGGCAGGCGTACCAAGATATTTTTGAACATCACATCGAAACGAGTAGAATTTAAAAAAAAGTTTTCACATGGTAATGGTAAAATTTTACCCCCTCTCACACCTCTCAAATAGGTACGCCAGACTCTTTCGGCCAAATAAAGCTGGTAAGCCAATTTTTTTTCTGTTTAATTACAAAATTTCCTATCGAATGTGATATAATTCATTGAGATTCGTGATAATGGTAAAACATTTTTGCTTTTTTATAATAATTAATTTTTTAAAAAGTACTTTCGGCTTAATGAATCCCGGCGTACCGAGCTCATTTTCTTCGTATGACTATTAACTATCAATTTACATAAAAAAATTTTGATTCCGCGATGACGGGACTTTCAGTGTCACCGGCTCCCCACCTATAAAGTTATTGAAACAGATATTTAATATATCATGTTAAATTTATTCTCTTAAAAGCTTGTCCCGCGCGAAAAGTTGATACAGGTATTAATTTTGTTTGGCAGTAAGTACCTAAGTATGTAGTTTTTTCTTTTCTATTGACGCGACAAGCTTTTAAGGCAACAAATTTAACATAATATATTACATCTGTTTCAGTCATAACTCTGATAAGTACTACTTCTATTAGGATCCATCCGCGCGAACTACGTCCACTTCTAGCATTCAGCATTGCCGCAATGACAAAAAGTATATAATTATATTTTTCGTTTTAGTACATCTAAATAATAAAAGCTTGTTTTTAAAAAGTACTTTTTACATAAGATTTTATTTTTAAATATTTAGTTACATCTACTACCTATGCATTTCCGATAATGCATCACTATTACCTGTTATCGTATTCTACTCGTCAAACCCTTTCATTTCATGCTCATATCAAGGGGATTGTAAATAAAAAGGTAATCCGCCATCTGGTGGCGTGGAACCATATTAGATAAACTATATTGCATTGTCACCCGTCTTATACATGTATGCAAAATTTTAAAGCTCTAGCATAATTAGAACCAGTCAACATTTTGATTGCGTCTGGGATTTGCTCAAATTTAAAAATTTCAGAAAATATTGAAATCATAAAAACATTCTTTCACAACTGCAGGTGGACTTTTCGCAGGCTTATATAAAGCTTTTTGAGGCCTTGAAAAGTTAGTTTAAGGTTCAAAAAAATAGAAATCGAAAAATATACACGAACTCGGGGCCCGAGTATGAAACTCAACTCGATCCTCGAGTTAACAATTTTCTCTTTATTTAAAACATGAGGTTAACAAAAGAAGGAAGAGAAAAGAAAAAAATTAAAGTTAAGCTTTTACAAAGATGTAGGTATCAGCAAAAAATCAACGAAATAAACACAGCTACAGAAAATAAAATTTAAGGTACACGTTTATTTGTTTTCTTTGCCTGGTCTTTTTCCTTGTTTACCAAATTCCAAAAATACACTGGCGGCAAGCACCCCGAGTTAACAGTCCCACCTTCCGAAAATAAAATAACAAACAAAAACCAACTTCCCTATAAACGATTTATGGGGATTCTGGTGGAAATAAAATCACAGAAACGGGAAAAAGAGGCCGAATTAACGAGAGCATCCGGTGGATTAGTATGAGCACGTGCGATGCACCGGGGGATGAAATGGAAATAGTCATCATGGGATGGGAGGGTGTAAATAGAAGGCGACGCGCCGGGTCCTAACATCTGAGGGTCTGGAGCTTCCCCATTACATTTTGCCTTCCTTTTATGAATATACCCACAATAAATTTGCGTGTTATAAAGCTACATTATATATATTTGAACGCAGACTTTCAAAGATGGAGAGATGTGAAGAAATGTTGATCCCGGAGTACATCCGTTCGTTTGTTAAATTCCTATTGGAATCTGGCAGGTATTTCGCCTTTTTGGCATTATTTGGCTTACTCGTTGCTGACAAGCCGTAAACTAATCAGTTTACGACTGATTGGACCATATGTTTGTATGGGGCCGTTTAAACAAATTGTTTATGCCACTCCCATTAATAAGAAATAATATTGATGTGCTAAAAGGCAGAATTACCCATGCAGGCTGGTCGTTCAATATCTTAGGAAGAAATCAGAAATTCCATCAGAAATCTAAGGAAGCAATTAAAAAATGTGTTATTATGGGTGGAGTTTTCGAATTTTGATATCTTTATTGTATTGCTTATAGTTTATATCATATTTTTCTGATTTTAGGTAAATGTTCGTATTATTTAAAAATTGCACTTGAATAAGAAGTACTTATTTTGAATTAAATAATTGCTTCATTTAATAAAGACATTGACAAACATGTCCATCGGTGTCATTACTCTTTAATATGTAAAAACTAGTACTCTGGTTAAAGGTGTGAGAGAAAATAGTTGGGACTATTTGTTCTTTTGGTAGAAAATGATAAGCAAGGTATGTTTACTATTACGCAAAACAAAGTTTTTGTATTTTTTATGCTCCCTGTATAAAAAATTCAATTTTTCATAACGTGAACATTATTATCCTGTAATTCAAGACAAGCGCTACATATTCTTTGTAATTTGTTGGGACCTTTAACAGCAGCATAATACAATGAAATTTGAAATGATCTAGCGGTATTTTCGACAAACTCAAACCAGAATACTCGCTGATGCATCAAAAACCAGAAAAAAATGACTAAGCGATCATTAGCAACGGTATTGTGGGTAAAGCTTTCTGGACTAGTATCGCAAATCATTATTACGACCATCAAAATAAAATAATTTAAAATGTTGCCGTGATTTATTTTATAAAACTGCAGAAAAACCCGGTACAAACCAATAAAGAAGCACAATAAAATCTACGATTGTACATTTGTGCACCCCCGTATGCCTGTGCCCCATTCATTAAGAATTCAGTGGCACGGGCCACATCACAATACAAGGGGCGAAATAAAAAGCAAACAGCTGTACGATTACGATAAATGGCAAAAAGAAACCGGTGCACTCGAGAACCCGAAAAGGCATTAAATTACAGCCCAAATTACCGTGTTTGTGTTGGAGTAAAAAGGTGTGCATATTGGGGCGAAATCGTAACAGAGATGATTTTTAGCAAACAGATTGTTCGAGCGGTAAATCATGGGCTTCAGTGAGAAAAAATGAGTGTTGGAGAATAATCTCCCCTCCCACCCCTTCCCCTTTATTTCTTTTAAGTAAAATACGGACCACGTCGCCATCATCATGACTTTTTTTTTTTGATGTTACCATATACTGTTATTTGCTCAACAAGCAGAACTTTTTATGAAGAATAACTTTTTTCCGTAAAATCAAAAATAAAAAAGTTTCCCATTTATTAAGATTGTTTCTGGACAAGCTGTATCAATGGCCGATCTAATTAAAAATATAAGACTTAACTTAATATTAATTAATAATTTACGTGACCCAAACTGTTTTGTTAGCTAATAAATATTTTAATAGTTACAGCTAATTGGATCTATTTATAATATTTATACGATTCGAGAGAGAGTAACAGAAAATTAGGTATGATGAGTTACCGTTTTAGGTTGTCACATTGTGGGTCAAAATGAAGGAAATGCAAGAAATGACGATAACGGCACCCCGCTGGCAGCTGCCTCACGTTAAAATCTAAAGATTAAATAATGTGACAAACGGTTTTTAACCGGTAACTAATCATACCTAATTTATTGTGACTATCTTCCGGGTCATTAGCTTTTTCAGTTTGGTCATACTTTTAATACATTTTCTGGCAATAAATCAGATAACTGTGTATTTTATTTAGGTACTTGATCTGTACATTCAACATGCCATTTTAATTTATTTGATTGAGATTATAATTGAAAATATTGATTTACTGTTACCAATACTAATTTTTCGGACGATATTATTTTCCAATGAATAAATAAAACTGAAAATAAACTTTTGCCATTCATTTGTTTACAAATAAAATGCATTCTATACTGACAAGACAGAATAGAATTATTGCGGAGGTAGAGTTTTCTTTATCCTCATCACACCCAAAATACCTCCTGCCGAAAAGTGCAATGCACAAACATCAAACGAGAAAAATGCCATACTTTCAATGAAAAATTGGACTCCCTAACGAACAGAGCGCCTCTATCGACAACCTAGCGAACTAACCAAAATACAGGCCGATTGGTCTCCTCCCTTCAAGTCCTCCATAAGATGTACTAACTTCGTGTAACGAATGACGAACCTCACACGTCTATGCATCACATACTCGAGTAAAGAGTCTGTACGAGTCGACTAGTCTACTCGCTATTCACTGACCCAAGCCCGCCACAATAATTACACATTGTCGAGCAAGTATCTTCGAAAATCGAGTCGACTCGACTCGTTGCATCATTAGTATGAAACGATATTTAATCGAAGGCAGACGCTTGTACTATACAAACAGATGAACGTGTATATTTCAGAACTCTAAAAATGATAATAATCTACACATGCCATTGATACCATCAGCAGCTTATTTCTGAAAAGTATAGAAACCTTTTTATAGGAAGCATCAAAAATGACATATTGCGGTTGAACCAGAGATCCTTAATTTAGGGATTCTTACCACAAAAAAACATTTTAAGTAGTATCGAAGATATCCGTAACACAAGATATTATTACTTTCCGTTAGCTCTTTTTTTAAGCAATTTAGTGAAGGACGGACTAATCTGTTTGACAGTCCACATAATACACTCTGATTGAAAGTAACATTACAAGCTGCACCAAACTACTTATCTTGCAGCAATTGAATTGATTTTACCGACTTTTCGGCGCTACTGAACCAATCCGTTTTTTCCTATTTCAGTAACCTAATCCCTGGGGATATATGCACCACTCACTATTTAAATTAATAATTTACCGCCTAAAGTAAACGAAACGGATAGCGTACAAGTTATTTTCGACTCCGTTTCAAAACATACATTAGTTGATTTGCTTTGGAAACAAGTGTACCAATAAAAAAAAACATAGATCATTTCTATCTACAGAGTGATAATCTATACAGACCAAATATATTTTTGATTTGGGATGAATGTTAAAAATAGTTTTCGGGGTTCGTCCGGACAGTCCCCTTTTCTGGAAACTCGTTCTACCCGACATTTTTGCACTAGAAAAGATAATATTATGACCCAAATATATTTTTTTTGCGAAAGATTAGCAAGCTTAAATAAATAAACCTTTTTTTTTCATGTTTATTGTCATTGTTTCATTCATTCTTTCATTTTCCAAAAATGGGCTTGTGCAGTCATTTCGCGTTTTCAATAAACATTAATATTATTGCACAATCAGTCAATCGAGACACGCATACAAAAATATTAAGGATTGAAATTCGACCAAATTCAAATAAAAAATTGGTCAAGGGCAAGCTATACTTGCACAATTAGTCGTCGGTTGCTGCAAAAACAAGATAACACCAACTTGTGCTGTTTTTGAGTTACCTACACTATAAGACTAAAAATTGTTCCAAAAACGTACTGCCAAAGCAGTCAAGTACAAAATAATTATTGTCTTCCACTTTAGACAATTATTTTATTTATACTTGACTGGTTCATCATGATCATCAATTTTGAAAATCTATAGTTAATAATTTCGAAATAACTATCGATAAAACTAACACTGATGCATCCTGTAGATCAACACAATGTAAAACATAAAAACGGCATTGTTTTTGGAGTCAAAGAACTATAATAATACACAAGAGCAACAAAAACAGCAATGAAAATTGGTCCTGCAACATTTGTTCTACTTTGGTGGCATCTCTGCTTTGTAATCACTGATCACGATCCTGGTACCAATTTCAATCTTGATGAAATAATTAATACTTGGCAGCCATTCAATTTATATGGGAATTGGAAGGATATTTTTAATGTTAAAGGTGACCAATAATTTGTAGGTTTAAGTGGGCCATCTTGTGCACGAGATGTAAATTATTAGGATTTCTTTTTTTTTAATAGACGTAAAAAACGGATACATTTAAATTGAAAAGGATATTAATGCTAGTAAGAGTAAGATACAAGATTAGCTTTCTAAAGCCCATATAGCCTGGTTGGCTGTTCAAATACTGCTGGGGATCTAAATTGGAAATCAAATCAAGGAAATCGGAGGGCAATATGACGATCAGCTAAACTGTTTTACAGCTGCAGGGGGATGTGTTTATCGATGTACAGTCGTGGTCAAAACAATTGCACTTATTTACATTCTAATTCTAAATGTTTTTTTTATTAAACTCTCTTATGAACTTGGCACTGAGAGTGTGAATTTGATGTAGGATTTTTCTGTCCACGGCTATACTTAAATATTAATTAATGAAACAGCATCTGATAAATATATATCATCATCCACAAAAATAATAACATGTTATCCCAAATGCAATAATCAAATTTATTAATGTGATTGTAAATTAGGACCTAATAAACCCATTTTTCCTGTAAAATTTAAAAATACTATTGTTTTAAATAAGACCGGAAACCTTTGATGATTTCAAATGACATCAAAGAAAATGGAACAAACAATAAATAATTTAACCACACAAAGCTAATTTAATATCTACGAAAATACATTTTTTATTTCCATCGTATTTTCAGTTGCAAAAACAGAATCATTGAAAAGAAAGTTTTCCCTAAAAACTAAACACATCTAAATTTTACACATTCAGAAAAAGCGTGTGTTATACTAAACAACTTCGTTTTGCGAAAAAATTCAAAAACAAATTCATAGTATAAAACTTAGTAGTTATCTTATTCTTTTATTTGTTGGTTTAAAACTTTTTTGTAATTCTATTAAATTTACTTCCATGAATTTTCGAGTTAATAGGACCACCATCTAATATTTTTTCTTCATACAAAGTTTGAATCTCCGTTTTATCCCCTTTCTTTAGGGGTTAAATTTTGAAACACCCTTTCTTAGTAGTTTCCTATGTTAGGTAAGAAACTTCTGTGCAAAATTTTAAGATTTTAGACGTGTGGGCTGTACGTTGATAAATTTCTTCTTTAATAATAGCATTTTAAGTTTATGCATTACACAGAGTAGAAATTATAAGCTGTAAATCTACCATTTTGTGTAACAATATTTGCGTTTTGTGAATTTGTATGCACTTGCACTAAAGTACACACTATGAGATTAGGAATAATAAATATATATGAACTAAGTCAACAAACAGAGACTAACCCGTGGGAATTCACCTTTTGGAATCAATTTATTTGAATAAAAATGCAGAACTACAGTAAGCGTTGCCGTTTATTGCAAATTTTTAAGTGTAGTACATATTTAGTAACTGTAGGGAACAATTAATTGTTTTTATAAATGAAGAAAATTTAATACTTAAATCAATTCTAGTTTATACTAAAAATTGATGTCTGTGAAGTTGGCCCCCCCAATGCAAAATTTATTAAAAATTAATGGAGTTCCGAGATTCCTATGAAAAGTTCTAGAGTTCTTTTTACTTTTTATTAATAGTTCCGTTAAAATAAAAGTAAAAATACTATTTTAAAAATGGGGGTCTAACTTCACGCAGCCCCCCATTATTGCAAAAACAAAAGTTTGGCCACAGTGCTCAATGGTTCTAAAGGCGTTCTACAGTTCTGTAGAATTAGAATGGTATTTTTTTGTTTCAAACTTAAATTTTGGTTGTTACAAAAATGTGAAGTTGGCCCCCCCCCCCATAAAATATTTTTTATCAAGAGTTCTGGTTTAAATCTCATGAGTTCCCGTTAGTGCTGCCCTCGGTGCTGCCATAGTTCTACAGTTCTGCATACTTTACTATACATATATTTTTACGTTTATCACGCAGTTCTACATTACTATTCTATCTATATCTATACTACATAAAATTCATTATCTAATACAAGGATTTCTTGTATATGTGCCTTATTTTTTTGATAGATTGCGACGCCTCCTATACCTGATAGCCACTCGGGGGGGGGGGGGGGGGGGGAGGGGAGAATTGTGTCTCGCGAACCCCCCCCCCCCCCCCCCCGGTTTGAGAACCAATGTTTGGAAAATTATTTAAAAAAATGGGAATGTGGAGATTTAATCCACAAAAGTCAGTTGGTCAAGTTATGCATTACAAGGTCCATTTGATTTTTGATTAAGAATGTTTAGGCGATCAAAGCCGCGGATCATTTCCAATTTTAAAATTAACAGGTAAAGGTATCTTTGTAAAGAACCCATTGCCAACGTCTGTACACTGATTCTTATTTAACCACACTAAAGACATTAAATAAACATTATCAATGACTCACAAACCGCAAGGTGTGTAATAATAATTATTGTAGGTGGACGGTGGATGCTTTTGGATAACATTTCAAAACATTCAAATGGAAAATTAAAATATAGTAAATGGAAATACAATAGTTTTGTTATTTCTATTCTATTACACTATTACATAGGTAAATGGTAATTTGGACAGTTCATTAATTAACAGCCATTTAATTAGTAATTTGCAGGTGAAATTATTGTTTTTCGATTTGAAACCTTCATCATTTATCAAAAATTAAATTTTTAAACTTTCCCAATACATCGCTATATGGTATATTATGTTTATTCTAAAACGAGACTGAATCAAAACAAAGGCTACTACCACGGCCCATGCTCGACCACCTTTTATGGTCGACGCCCAACACGTCAACGGTCAAAGCTTACCTGTATAATTTCTATTGTTGATACTCTTTGATTCACCTTTAATTAAAGGCCTTGTTCATTGAAAATTATTTGAAATTCACTAATTTCGCGCCGATATACGGATGCCACGAACTCTTATCAGTTTGTTTTGACCGTTATATCAACCAAAACATTGCGGTATTTCGCGGTGAATTTGATGGAAAAGGTTAGAAATCGAGTAGTAACATTCCACCTCTGTCGACGCTTTCTGATTAACTGACGTTGCGGCGCCGGCAACCGTGTATTGTTCAGCGACATTGTCAAATGGTTGAAAAAAATATGAATGAAGGTATTTTCGACAAATAAGATTTGAGGAACTTAGTATAGGGCTATGAAAAACAGCCTAGAAATCTATAATAAACTAAAATTAAGTAGACGGGCTTCCATTTAAATGGGTTTACGTAAATATTAGAAGATGGCGCTGTTAGTACTTAAAAAAGTATATAAAGCTATTTGAAAATTATTTAAATAAAAAAATAATAATAATAAAATAAAAATTAGGAAGCTTATTCCAAATAACAAAAATAAAGCTGAACTCTTCGTTTCATAGACGCAGAGCTAAGATGCACGTTTTTTTTATCTAAGACATCCCACGTCGTAGACTTCAAGCCTAAGTACTAACGTACCGTGGACCGTGGGTGTCTGAAGAGAAGGGAAATGAAGTCTATTGACACGGGATTTGAAGGATTGGAGGTTGGGACGGGAAGGGAAAACATCTGCAGACAATTTGTTCCATAATCTGGAGACCCTAGGTATGAATGAGCGAGAGAGGTGGTCTGTTCTAGGCTTTTGTAGCTGGACAGTAAAGGGATGCATACGTAACGCGCCTCTTGTTGTTCTGTTAGGGACATTCAAGGGGGAATAATACCGGCTAGTTCTTCAGAGCAAAATCCGTGGAAGTAGCGGTAGAAAAGGGATAAATCCCCTACAGCGCGGCGATGAGCGAGAGAAGGGAGTTTTCTCGTGAGGGCTGGGTCATTGATAAGTCGAATGGCTCTCTTTTGGGCAAGGATCTTAAGTGTCGAAGGTGATGCCGCTCCCCAGATGTGGGAGCAGTACTCTAGGTTAGTGCTTATTTGGGAAACATAGAGAGTGTATATATAAGTCGGAAGAGGAGAAGTATTTTCTGGCTCGAAAGAGAAAACGAAGCTTTTGAGCTTTCCTATGTGGCTACTGAAGTAACGTGTTTGTGCCAGCTGAGATCATGTTCGAAAGCGACGCCAACGAGATCGAATGTTTCGTTGTTTTGTAGGGCTTGGCCATTCATGTGGGTAAGCGTTGCCAGATTTTTTGCGTGAGAGGGAGCAAGACTGGGTTTTGGAGGCGTTGAACTGAACAAGGTTCTTGGCACCCCAGTCTCAGATTAATTGAAGATCTTGGGAAAGGGATAGGTACATAGATCTGCGTCCATTATCCAACTCCTGATTCTAAACTTGTCTGGAAAAATGAATATTGGAGTGAAGAGTACTACCGTCAGCATAACTGTGGATAGGATTAGTAGTTGAAGAGAGCAGGTCATTAATGTGAAGAAGAAACAGGGTTGATGCCAGGGGGCGCCAGCATTGATAGGATGGAAGTTAGATGAGTGACCGTCAACCACAATAGATATGCGCCGATTAGAGAGGAAGCTGCCGATCCAGGTACATAGTTTGGTAGGAAGACCGTAAGAAGGTAATGCCATACTTGGTTAAAGGCCTTGGAAATATCGAGATCGTGGATTTAATAAATAGTAAATATGCGTTTCTATGGCAGTATAATAAAATGTTTTGTCAATTTTGTGGGCTTGATAGGTATACACTGACAGTTGTGGACTTTTTTATTTTTTACGAACGGAACGATTTTATTTATTTTTATTTATCAGTTATGTCAGGGCCTGGAAAGTTCCGTAGTAAAGCAACAAAAACCAAAGTTTTGTCTGGAGATCATACGTAAGCAACAAATTTCAATAATCTTTTTTTAATTAATAATAATTCTTCTTTGACTCAGTTTTTTTCTAACAGAATATTTTTATTGACGTTTCTGGTTTACTGATTCCAAAACGCCCGGTCCTGAGCTTCCCCTGTTAAATCTTCTTTCCTTAAATCATCCGTGCTTTAGTTTTTCTCTACATCTCTTTCAATACATTTCCATTATTATCCTTTTGCTTCTTAATTCATCCAAGTTTTGCTACATTATCAACACCACAGTGGCGGCGCTAGTCCTATTTTTTGGTTGGGCGAATCCCGGCGGGCGGTAGCATCTAAAGTTTGGGCAGCACCTGGATACTTCTATGTTCGGTGTTCGTATGTTTTTATTTAAAATTTTGGTTGGACGAGCAGAATTTTAGTTGGGCGCGCGCCCAACCCTGCCCATCCTTAGCGCCGCCACGCCGCCACCCACAGTAGGACCGCACCAAGCTCTTGAAGCGTCCTCGCTCAAATTTAGTTTATGAGGACTTAAATTCAATTCTTATACAGTGGCGCCTTTTGGTATTCCCAGTTTCTACCGCCTTGACGCGCTCCGCCCGCCCTACTTGCCCTTATGGAAGGCGCGGCCCTTTCCTTTATAGTATGCCCGTTAATCACTGTAGTCTTCTTTTCTGTATCTTTGCAGGAGGGAAGACTAGTACTCTGTTAGGGCAAAAGACTGTCCGCGAAATACATAAAAGGTTTTTTTTTTAATTTCACATATCACATTTTTTTTAAAATTATTTTTCTATATCCACAAGTAGAATATGAAAATACATACGTCCTAAATATTTAACTTAGAAAACTGATAAATTATATTGTGCAAAAATGTTCACGCCTGTATACATACTATACAGGGTGTTACAAAAAGATGTTAAGATATTTTAAAAGCAGATTTTACATCTAAAAATATGAAAATAAGTTTATATACATATGGATCCTCAAACGCTTCTTTTTCGAGATACGGGGTGTTTAATATTTTTACAGCTCAAGCCATTTCCAGCATCTACTATAAACTTAAATTAAAAAGCACCATTTTCTGAACAAAAAATATATAAAAAGATGTATTTTCATTATTTGTTATTATTGTAAGAAATAAAATAATTTTTATCTCGAAAACTGTGCGTCAGAACAAAAAAGCTCAAGAGACACTTTTCACGCAGAATTAATTGGGTTTAAAGAAAAGGATATTAATTTTGCAAAAAATCAGTTGCGTACTATTTTTTTCGCTAAAAATATAGACTTATTCGCACGCAGGCCACTGATGCAAGTACTTTAGAAAATAAATTTTTGCACGTAAAGGTAACCTTTGATTACATATTGGCGTGTACCAAAATTCATGTCAATATCTTAACGCATTTTCGAGAAATTAAAAATCAACATTTAAAAAAGAAAATATTAAACACCCTGTCTCTCGAAAAAGAAGCGTTTAAGGATCCTAGTTTATATAAACTTATGTAACACCTTGTATATTGCGTGAAATAAAAATTGCAACATCCAGTAACCAAGCAATGCCATTAACGTTAGCTTCCTCTAGGCTAGGTAGTCTCTAGCAATGACAGCTCTATGGGATCTGGCATTATCATATTGGAATATTGGGTTATCTAGCTGTTGGAGAGAGGGTATGGCGACAGGCCTTAGCACACTGTTTATGTAAACTTGGGCGGTCATGCTGCGGTCTAGCAAAGCTAGAGGTGACCTACTTCCTAGATTTATGGCACCCCAAACCATGACGCCGCTGGTAAGGGCAGTCTCCCGTTCCACTGCTCTCCAATAGCTCTGGTAGTATTAAAACGGTCCCAAAAGGCACTAATTCTAAAGAGTCATTCTTCGCGGTAGGTTGTTTTTTTAACTCGACCGTTGCCCATACGTCGCGACGTCGATGGCGATGTTCCTGTGACCACAGATCCCAACATTGCATAACAGTAGATGCATACATTACCGATTAACCCTTTGCGCAACTTCTCTAAAAGATAATCCAGCACCTCTCGAAGTCCTACAATTCTACCCCGCTCAACACTCTGTAAAGTAATTCGCACGTCTTCGAACAGGAGGCATTTTTAACAAGTGTTTTAAAGGTAATGCAAGCAATAAAACTAAATTTATTTTAGCAAAATTTCAATATACAGGTGCAAAAAAATTGTTTATTTTTCAAAATAAATTTTAAAAAGGCATTTTGGAACCAAAATGATATCATTTACTAAACTTGATTAGCCCTTTTAAACTAAAGTAGAATTATAAAGAAATTTTGCTTTATACAGGGCGTTGCAATTTTTATGGCAAGCAGTATGGCTAAAGCGAAAAAATCTAAAAAAAGTAGGATGTATAAAGGAAACTGGAAATATGTGCCATTCTAGGAAAAATAGTTTGATTTGAATTGATCTTTTTTAATTTTCAAATGGGTCAACATTCATAACAAGACTAGCACTTTATGAACAATAAGGTACATACACTTTTATGCCTTTTTTAACTAGTTTTATTTTATTAATTTGATTGCTTTTTAGTCCGGAACAGTGCAACCATAAACTAAATGGCGAATTCATCCACCACAAACCGGCCCGGGCCACCGACGGAAAGGAAAAAGTCATATCCATCGAACTGATGGGGAGGAGGGAGTTGATGGTGCCGAAAAGGGAGCCCATAGACCGCCCCGCTATTTTACCCCTGTCGGAATTTCAAAGACTGAAACAAAAAAGCAAGGTACAGTATTATACAGGGTTAGCCAATGAAAACGAAACAAGCACAATTTTTCATATTTTTATCGTCTCTTAAGAAAAAATCTCTTTGACACGTGCTTCTTGTGTGGAAGAAAGACTTTTGCGTGGAGTCCGGAAGAGCCCAGTGTGAACTGATGTTAAACCACCTGTTAATTTAATCCCTTATCTAGCCTTGCAATAGGCTTCTTAATAGCTTAATACTTACTGCAGAGGTTCTTGCACTACCCCCGATTTTTAATGAAATTTTGAGTTTTATGTATATATTCTAACTAATTTCTATGTTTTCCTGTTCCCCAACAGTAAAACCCAAAATTCTGGATCAATTACACTTTTATTTCCACAAATTACGGATGGGTTGGTGGTTTTTATTACTTTTTTTTATTACAAAGGGGCTGTTTTCCTCCCTTCTCTGACATTTATGGGTTGCAGGTGTTCCTAACATTTTCACAACAAAGCTATAAAATTATCTAGTCCATGCAATCTTTCGAAATAGTGAGATACACTGCAGCTGGGTCGATATTTCTGGTTCGTCACGGGCGGATCTTCCGTAGGCCAATCAGAATAGACAAAGCACAGATTTCTTTGTCTTGCTAGGGAAATTAAAAAGATTTTCTTTGTTAAGAGGGAGTAAATTTCACCAATTAGCATAGCAAAACAAAGGGTTTGTTTTATTCTGCTTTAGAATGTTCGGTCGATTGGAAAAGTTTTTATACTTCTTGGTGAGATTAAATGAATTAAATTCATTACTCTCAATAAATTGTGAAATAAATTGTGTTGGTTCTTCTATCTAAGTAAGTTAATTTGAATAATTTTATTTCATAATTTGTTTAAACCACTTCATATCATCAACTATTTGGCCACTTAGTTCTTTAAATAATTTTAAATCAATTATTTGTGATTGAACTTCAACGTTTTCTTGGTGTGAACGCTTCTTTACTAATTTTATTTATTAAATTTTCTCTAATCGCGAATGATTATTTTCTTTTAAACACTTCCCTTCGTGTTGCAAAATTTATTTCTTTAGAATTCCTCAGATTAATTTTTATAAATAATCCCGTTTAAATATTTTAAAATTTTACTTTCCTTCCTTTATTTAGTACGTGCTTTAAATAAATGCTTAAAGGCCGTGCCATTACACCATATTTAAAAGGCATTTTCCTAAAAACTACTAAACCAAATCCGAGCCGTGTTAAAAAGAGAATTTAGTGACTTTTGAAATGAGCTATCACTTGACCCCTATCATTCCCATTTAAAATTTTAGGGGTGAAGCTCACCTCTGCTAGGGGGTTGAAAATATAAGCAAAAGGTTTCCTTCTCCCACACAAGATACACGTGTCAAAGTGTTTTTTTCTTAAGAAACGATAAATATTAAAAACCCTGTATACTGGATATCCCAGAAAATGTGGGCAATATCTTCGTGTAGGTACTTATAGGTGGCTCTCAGAGCGACTTACAACAAACGGTAGAAAATTTAAAAAAAAAAACAAATTTTAGGTAGTAACGTTAGAAGACCGAATGAAAATGATAGAAGATGCCGAAAGACAGAAAAACCAATTGGTCCTGGAGAGCACCCAACGGAAAGAAAATCTTTTAAAAAGTCAAAAATCACACAAAAATCAACCCGGTAGCAAGCTGGAAACTGTAAGCGATTTTCAGTTTTTTTTATCTATGTAATTTGTTAATAATAATGATTTTTTCACTCAGGTAGAATCTGAAGCAGCCAAAAAGAACCTGTATCTCCTGAGAAGATCGCAGGAATTGATGACTGAGCAGGATGAACGAGTGAAACAAGCAAACGGTATTATTTTGGCAACGAAGTGTCGAGCGATTAGAAATGCGCAGATCGCAGAGAAAAAAGTAAGGAAAAATTCTGTTTTATTTTTGAAGAAACGTTTCGCCTTTATCCTTTTTAATTGCTTGTAGCTTCTTGGAAACCAGATTAAAGAAGAAGAGCAGAGATTGGATTCGATGATGGAGCAGCAAAGACAGAAAAAAATAGAGATCGAAGAAAAGAAAAGAGAAGAAAACGAGAGGAGGAAACAAAGGTAAAATAAAAAAATAGGCATGTTCAGTCATTTCGCGTTTTCAATAAATATGTTTATATTATTGCACAATCATGGGAGGTGGTAGAGGAGCTTTTCCTCGACCGAGGAGGTACCACGCCACGCACCCACTTAAAGAGCGGATGTTTCCAGCCCTTGGTGCGTGAGTCGGTTTTTTCCTTTCCTTTTCAGACTGTCATTCTTTCTCTCCATTCTTCTTTCTCAGTCACTTCTAATCCTACTCTCTTCTAACTATCCACCTCCTTTTGAAAATGGTGATGGCGATGCTCCCAACCTCCAATCCTTTAAATCTCGTGTCAATAGACTAAATTTCCCCTCTCTTCAGACGCCCACGGTACGTTAGTACTTAGGCTTGACGCCTACGTGGACTGTCTCAGATAAAAAATACAGTATTTGGTCACAAATTAGAACATCTTAAAAAAAAGTCACGCAGCCGAACGAATGTAAACCATAAATATATTGGGTTAAAAACCTGAGCAAACGCACCATATTTTAGGTACATACAGGAAGTGAGACAACAAATGAAAGAAAACGAATTAGAGAGATTATTAGAAGCGGAAAGGATCGAAGAAGAAAGTAGGACGTTGAATAAGGCGCTGATCGAACTGCAAAAGGACGAAGAAGCACGGCTGAAAGCGAAAATGGAAATGCAGGAAAAAATGAGAGAGGAGTTTAGGAAAACAAATGCCGAAACCGAGAAATATCGAAGAATCAAAGCTGAAGAACAACAGATCGCTGATCTTAGGGTATATTATATTATGGTTATGTTACATAGTTTTTATAAGGGCTTTTTACGCTTTGATAATGTTAAACATTTTAAAATTATCCCTTTTTAGTGATCCGTGCTAAAATTAGCAATACGGAACACTACTTACATAAGAAATATGCAAAAAAAATATTTTGAAGAAAATTACTATAATAATTTAGACACAAAAAATCTTTACTTTTCGTTATAATTTATTACAATTTAAAAAGCAGCCATTTGTCCTGAATGAATAATGACGTCAGGAGATCACCAAAAATAAGTGTCAATCTACATGTTAACGTAAAACGTAACCTAAAGTCGAATTGGTTTGTTTTTCTCGGAAACAGTCAGAGGAGGAGCAATCGAATTTTTTGGGTTGATAGAGGAATAGTTTAACTAGCTTCGGTTAAAAATTTACTTATACAGGATGTTTCGTTTCGGAGCTATTAAACGTCAAAGTCGAAATTTCCACGATTTACGTTGAAATCAGGTACAGGTCGCAAAAGTGAATTAAATCGATGTAAATTTTCGGAGGTTGTAGCGGACCCGGAGCTTCAGAATGCTATTGAAACTGGTGAGGATCGGAAAATGGCAAGTAATTCTTTTGAATTTTTTTAGATCGAAAAATGCCATGTGCACACCCCTCTTTGGTACCTAACAACTCGAAAACAAAACGTCGGATCGAAAAACGGATTTATAAGTGAAACTTTACAATCGCAAATATTTTATTTTTGCAATACATTTACGTAAACCTAAAATCACTGGAAAATTTCGATTTTTGACCCAAATATTTCACGGTTTTTAATTTTTTGTGGGGTCAAAATGGTTCAAATTAAAATCCCATATACGTACGTCATCGGAAAGAGCTCGTCGAAATACATGATTTCCATATTTTTCAGTTTTTTCATTCTTTATAGGAAGGAAGCAATCGTCGATTGAATTTCGATTTTTTACTTTTTTTTCCCCGGGACATATGAATCACTCTGTATTTTTTCCTATCTAATATTTTTCCAATTTTTTAACACTATCTTATTAAGGGATAATCACACTTTAAAATGAATACCAAGTGGGGCATCCAGGAGCGTATTTAACGGGTAAAAACAGAATTTTCTTAATTTTTCCGATAAATCCCATTTTTAACCGACATTATTCCACATTATTTTCCTTATTTAGAGATTCTTTTTTCTGGTTTATTTTATCCGTTAATTATCGAAGAATACCTCCCACTAATTTAAATCGCTTATTTTTTAGTTAAAGTTACAAATAAAGGATAAGCTTTTCGAATTGCTGGATAGGCCCATAATTTAGATGTGCTTTTTCTAGATGCAAGAGTTTATGAGAAAAAAGGCTGAGAGAGAAGAAGCTATGCTACAGGAAAAGGCCATTATAACGGCCGCGAGAGAAAAGGAAATAGCGAGGTTGAGAGCGATGCAGGAAGAGAGCCAGGATTTGCAGGCGGCCTTGGACGAGATGAACGCCTTGAGGTCTTTGGAAGAGGTAAACGAGTTTTGGGAAATTTCTTAAGTTACATACATATGTCAAGTATACAATACTTCACTATACCTATATTGTCATGACCACTGACCAGTGGCAGACCCAGGGAGCTATATACATATTTTGACTTTTAACCTTGAAAATAAATCATAATCATTGCCAACGTTCAAGTCACGTGATCTTTCCAATATCCTATTGGTTTGTAGAACTATTTTAGTGTTCTTTTTTTTTAGAAAGAGCGTGAATGGAGGGAACAAGAAAAACAAGTAGCTCTCAAGAAGCAACGGATGATCGAAGACCTGCACAAGGCGAGGGCCAGACAAATCGAAGATATCCGAAGTACGCAAGCCAGGGCTTTGGCGAGGGACGAAGAAGATTTTAAAAAGGTGACTATTGGGTGTATACATCGGATTTCTTTTAATTTGTTGTTGTTTATGTGGAAAAACCTAATGAGTGAATCTAGGTAATTATTTATTTTTTTTTTTTATTTATTTATTTATTCATTCCCAACTAACTACAAAGTTCATTACAGGGAATATAATATAATAAAATAAAATACAGAGCATTTGAAAAAAGATATAAATAAATATTACAAAAAGCATAGTGGTTTTAACAATTTCTTGACACACACAAAAAAGTATCAAAAAGAATCAAAAAAAATCATTCTTTACGAAAAAAAAATTTTTTTAAATGTTTTTTAAACTTTGTTAAATTTTTTATATCTTTTAAATCTTTAGGTATGCTGTTATATATTAAAATTCCAGTATATAATATTGACCTTTTTCCAAAATTACTTTTTACTATTGTTGTTTGTAAATTTTCATTTTGTCTGGTATTATGTTTATGCAGTGTTTTTGTTTTTTGCAGTGATATGTTAGAATACTTTTCTTTAATATTTATAGAGTGTATTAATATACATAATTTTAATTTATAAAGTTGGTCTATGTTTAGGTAGCCATGAGGTTTGTACAAATTTAAAATTGTCTTTTTCGTCTGGGTTTGCCTGAAAGCCGGAGTTTGACAAAATAGCTATATACCTCACAAGTGCGGAAAGTGATTACTTTTCCGCACGTGTTGGGTACAAAGTTTTCTCTACGAGCGTAATAATTATTAAGAATCCAGTTTTGATATATTTTTTAAATATTTAATTTCAGTATAGACGTTAAAGTGAAAATACAATTCAAATATTCAAACTTACATTATTCTTATTTGTTATTAACAATATTAATGGTAAAAGAACAGTTACTTGCATTTGTTAAATTTACGGCAGAAGCGGTTTTTAACTCGTATAGAAATAGTTCTTGCCATTCCAGAATTATTTATGTCTTGTGCATGTTCAAGATGTCAATTGCTGCTGGTTACTGCGATTTGGAACACACATAAAAATGAAGTCTTGTTTCAAGGAAATAATTGCTTTCAGAAATATGTCTTTACTTGGAACACTTGAGTTTTTAAATAAAGAAAACTTCTTTATTTTAAGGAAACAGTAAGATTTAAAGTGAGAAAAAATATATTTTAACTTCTGTGTTCGATTTAAAGCCATTTCCTTAAACGAAAATACCGTAATTATCAATTGGAAGACATCATATTTAAGAATTAACAACATTCAAAAGATATAGTTTAAGATTTCAGATTTCTTTCACTTAGATAGTAGGAGCTCAAAACAAAAAAATAATTCGCTCGCGCTGAAATTGCAACGATCTTATTTTTAAAAACTCTAGGTACTTGATTTGAGAAACTAGTTCTTAGTCTAATGCAAATCTACGTTATTGTGAAATATAGATGTTTTATCTCAGATTTTGAAGAAATATTTTTTCAAACAATGATAACAAGTGTTTCTCTAAGAAAGCGAACATTTTTAATACGAAATTGTGTATGTCTTTCATGATCTCTTATTATAAGAGCAGTCAAAACCTATGTCCGAAATATATCACTTTCGTTCTGAAAAAATTATTATTTAATTTAAAACCTATTTACACACAAACTAAAGTAAGAACTATTTTAATACGAGATGTTTTCTTTTGTTCCAAGGGCACAAATACGAAAACACATTTTTTTCTCTTTGAGACCCTATTTCTTTGCCACATATGCTCTTGAATAGAAACCAATGGCTTTACGTTAAGACATTATTTTTATGTGTGAAGTGGTAGCCTCTAGTGGGACTCCGCGAGGTCGTAGAATTCTATTTTGTAGAGACAAAGCGATATTTTTTTCGCTCTGTTTTACGTTCGCTGTCAAATGATCGGCAAACAAAAACAACACGATCGCTTTGTGTCGATTATAGAAAACTACAAACACCCGGAGTAGCAGTGCTGGTTTTGGAGGATCCGAAGTGTATTTTGTGTTGTAAAGACTCGTCCACATATCCTTCTGCAACTTTTGTGGACTTCCATCCACCGTGGGACACTATTTACTAAATGTTTTCAATTCTTTGGCATAACGGTATTTCGATTTTTCTGGTATTGTAACACTTCGACGTTCACGTTCTTAGCTTCTTCGAGAATGTACTCTATTAATCATATTCTCTTCAATTTCTTCCTCGATCTCCATTTTCAGCCGCTTGCGGAAAAGTATCACTTTCCGCACTTGTTAGGGAAATAGCTATTTTTTAACTGAATCCAAAAGTGCTCCTGTGCGAGGCCGGGACAGTATTATAAAATTAATTGTTCTCTATTGTAATAATTCGTTTATAAACAATTTTAACGTGAAATTTAGTAAAACATTTAATCTCGGAGAAAGTAAGGCAGGAAAGGATGTGAAATGAATTTTGTTGAAAAAGTGTAATTTCCCGAATTACCCGGAGTAAATCCGGCTAATCCGAGATATATTGCGCCGTGTCGCAGCCAAAATCTTCGAGTTATCCTTTGCTAATCTCTGCGTGGTGGCCTTTTAAAACGTAATTTGTTTCTGAAATTTCTAAAATGTCTTGTTTTCCAAAATTAATGAATTTTGTCTTCACATTTAATCATATCTTTGCGAAAATCTTGCAGATGTGATCTTGCGTGGATGTCCGTTTTTCGGCTATACCGGGGTGTTGCAAAACTTCACCTATGAAATAATCTTATAACCATTCGAGATAAGAGATAATCTACACAGTGATATTTTTTTGAAGTCACGATCCAATAGATTAACAGCGGGTTGCACAAAACTTTTAATCAAGTAGTAAATTTAATTGACGTTTAGAGTCATCTTTAGCAATGACGTTAATATGAGTGCTGTCACAGTACAAGTGTCTAATTAGTTTAATTCGTAATTAAGTTGTTTGTGCAACCCGACGTAAACGTGGTTCCCTGAGATTGAGAAGCCAGGAGACTATAATATATTCTACCATATTTAACCTGGGCTCAGATTACATTTTGCTAAATATCAGCCAGGCAGCACCTACAGAGTATCCCAGAATCCCCCCCGCCACCATGACAGAAACCTAAATCCGCCCTTGGAATAAATAGAATTTTTTAAATTACTATTTTTTTTTGTACTTGGTGTCAGAGCTCTAATATTATTTACTTATTTTTTAGGTAGCGAAGGTTCAACACGAACTTCACCAAAAGGACCTAGAGAAACAGGCCAAGAAGAAAGAGGAAATCGCGCGTCACAGAAAAGAACTGCTGAAGCAAATCAACGAGAAAGAGAGAGAAAGAATAACCTACCAACAGGAGCGCTTCGAGGACGGCAAAGCCCAGAGGATGGAGTTCGTTCTCAAGGATAAGAACGTGGAGGACTATTTGAAGCAGAAAATCGAGAAGTTAAAGTATGTTTCTAGTAGTATTCTCTTATTCAGCGTAACTTTGAACATTAATATTTCGTCAATGCTGTCAATAAGGAATATGCACATATATTGTTTTTATTGCATACATCGTTTAAGGAAGTCATTACAAACCCAAAAAAATCATTTTGAAGAAAGGATAATTTAGCTAGAAAAAATGTTTACTTTTCGGTATAATTTATTACAATTTAAAAAGCAGCCATTTGTCTTTAATGAATAATGACATCAGGAGATCAGCAAAAATATTTATTATTAAGATTTATTTGGGTTTTATGCATCCCCTATTCGTTATTACCTCACTTCTCTACCTTTTTTTTTCTCAGAAAAATTATACTTTATTTTTAATTTTCAGACAAAACAATGTACCAGATCAATACATCAGAGATATAGAGAGGCAGCTCAAACTTGGCGGAAAATAACCCATTTTACATTAATTTGATATTATATTTTTATTACTAAATATTTTCTGTTATACTGTGCACTCTTTATCCATTGAAATAAATTTTTATTACTATTATAAAAGTGTGTTATTTTTTTGATAGAATTCGTAATTTCTAAGAAATTACTTTGGGGTTCTGGAATATCAAACAAGTAT
The DNA here is from genome assembly GCA_963971165.1 of Philopedon plagiatum. Lineage (NCBI taxonomy): Eukaryota > Metazoa > Arthropoda > Insecta > Coleoptera > Curculionidae > Philopedon > Philopedon plagiatum. Next base: position 179,076 of record OZ020197.1, read on the forward strand.
TATTTTATTTTATAGTACAAAAGTACCATGCCATTGGAAAAGGTTGTCCCAAAAAAATTAGATTTCTTTCTCACTAAATTACTCCTCAAAATAACCAACATAAGCGTCGCGCGCTATAATAAACAAATGCTAATAACTCTTGATTAATTAAAGACATTTGAATAAAACAAAATTGCACGTATAAGTAATCGCCAAGACAATTATTAATTAATCATATTTTGAAAGTATTTCGAATGTTTGAATTTCCGATATTCTTGTTTAAGTGTGAAATTTTCCACTTTGTTAATTCAAGCTCTGTAATTAGAAGCAAATTTTAAGAAATTAACAAGTAAGTATTGTAATCTCTTCCTGAGATAACGGTCTACGAATTCTGTGAAGGGTGTATTCATAGGCTTCTTATTTTTTTGTTACGGCAAATTTTCAGTTTTCTGTTATCATCATTATCATTATTTTTTGTAATTTATCAATTTTCAAAATAATACAGTAGTTATCAGTGAGGTAAAACATTTACTGTCAGATGGTGTGATTGGGTTTATAAAACCTACATTTTTTAGTTAGTTTTATTGACATAAAGGTGAATTTATCTGAAAAAAGATGAAAATATCGGTATAAAGAAATTGTTATAAAAAAATAATGAAAAAAGATAATCAGTCTCCGGTGGCCGAGTTGGTACGGCACCAGCTTTGCAACCCCCTTTTAAGATGGTTTTTTACTATTACTTTTCCAGCGATCATTAATATTAATTATAAATAACCAAATAGAAACTTGTAAATACTAAATAATTTTAAAACCTTGTGTAAATTTTAAACCCATGACTCTGCAAGTCTGGCGGAAAGAGTCGCCTCCCCTGCACCGCCGCTACACCTGGCAACCAAGGGCTAAGACCAGCCCCGGCCGCACTCCGGTTGTCTTGTCGGGTTGGACCTCCCTAGTTGGGGGTTGCGGGGTTGTAACCTGTACCACGTTTGTAAATAGTTTGTAAGTTGTCAATGTAGATGTAAATATATGTAAGTAATAAATATGTTTGAAAGTAACTTTGCAACCGAGAGGCGCGGGTTCGAATCCCGCTTCGACCATGGATATTTTGTGATTGTTGTTGGAAGGTGGTAGAGGAATTCTTCCTCGACCGAGGTGGTACCACCCCACACATCCTCTTAAAGGGCTGGTGAAGTCCCTAGGGATGTTTCCAGCTCTGGATGTGTGAGTCGCTTCCCCAGTACACCCACGGTACATAGTACTTAGATTTCGGTCTTCGTGGGTTATCAGAAGATAATAAAAATCTGAAACTTGGTAAAGTTGAAGATACATAATATGGTTTCTATTGACATTTAACCATAGATATGATCATTTTTGCATATATTTTCATAAATTTGTTTTTTTTTCCAAAAAAAACAATGTGGTTTTTCATTTGTCACACTTAAACAAGAATACCCGACACCAAAACATTATTGTTAAATACTTTTAAAATATGATTATTCATTTTAATACTGACGAATCTATTGGTCGTAGAAAAAAGTGCCCAGAAGCAAAATTGTATAAAACTTTCTCATCTTTCCGATGGTGTTAACGGCGTTCCGCTATTTTAATAAATGACTGAGGTATTACGGAAAAACCGAAAAAAGATATGAAAAAAAAATACTTTTTTGCAATTAATTGTTAATAAAAAGAATTAGCAACAAGATATTTTTATAAAGACTTTTTTTATACATTCATCCGGACCCCTTTAGGGACCCATTCCAATTGGTTTCATCACCTGCACAATTTTTTTGCTTTTTCCGACTCCAGATCTAGCTTGCCTCCTCTACAGGAATAGGTATACTCTGCTCCAGATAATCTGGGGCAGAGTATAGGTATCTGCAACCGGCAAAAGAATTTAAAGAATGCAAGGGAAGGCTTAAACAACGTTGTCAATTGTCTTTATAGCAGTTTTGAAAAACTGGTTAATTTTTCGTTAATAAGATTTAAACTTTTCTTATCACATCTGGTTTACAAATAAGTTTGCAACGTTATTTAAGCCCATTCTTTAAATTCTTTTGCCGGTTGCAGATATCTTGGGCAGACAATACCACTTTCTCTGACCTAGATCATTTTTCACGTTTTAAATGGGTTAGTTGTCAATGTCTCAATATATTAAATTCTAACATTACTTTTTGGTATTTTTATTGGTACTACAGGGATACCTTTTAAAGGAATGCATTTTTAATCCGTCAAGGGCTAAAAGTTACCCTTTAGTCCCTAAAAATAGGGACTAAAGTAGCCTTTGATCTTGTAATAGAGCGCATTTTATAAATTGAACAACCCTCATTTTTTTCAATACGCTGTCTTTAAAATACTTCAATCAAATATAAAGCTGTGGCAGTGATTCTCCCCATTTCCTCATTTCCGTTTTCAGGAAAGCTCTTCCATTTTCCTGGTCCCGAAATGTGGGCGAATTGAGACATAAACTGAATCGTTCACCTTCCGAAGAAGATAAAGCGATGTTTGAAGGTTTCAAAATCAGTAGTCGATGTTTTAAATGAAAGGTTAAGGGTGGGCGATGTTCTTGCTGTTAAAGCAACAAACAATTTTTTTACAAATGTATTGGCTATTGACACAATTGCGTTTAACTAAAGAACAAACAGATAAAAGTCAGAGTCGGCTTTACTGATTTTAAACAACTTGTAAAAATAATATGAACAAATATAAAGTTTATGGTTAAGTTTTATGTGAGTTTGTTACATGTTTATATACATTTTTGAACCTGGTTTATTTTCTTTTAAATAAATAAATCAAAAAACGTTCGGACCCGTACACTTTAGTTTTCAGGGGGACATATTTTTTTGGTATTTTTATCCACCGTGCTTGAGCCCCTAAGTCGATGTGGCTGTAACCCTTAAAATCTTAAATAGGAAGGGGGTCGATTGATACCTTATTTTAAGGGGAATTAAATTGCTTTTCCAACGGGACCTTGCTCGCTGAAATCGGGTGAGAAGTTTCTAAGTAATGAGACCTTAAAAAAATTAAAATTTAAAAGTAACGAAATTTCTTAACAGTTGTTCTAATCAAGTAAATAATGCTAAAACTGTCCACCCCCAACCTCCATGCAATTATAAAGGCACTGTTCGAAATGTTCGCGAACATTATGAAGCATATCGGGAGTTATTTGTCGGCACTCGTACACTATTAGTTGTCGCAAGTCTTCTAAAGAATTGGGCTGCATTGCATAAATTTTTATTTTTTAATGTTCCCACAAGAAAAAGTACAGTGGCGATAAATCAGGAGATCTTGCAGGCCATTCAATAGGACAATTGTCATCCAGACCTTACAGTAAGTGCATAGTGTGGGGGTGCCCCATCTTGCTGAAAAATTAGATTTCTGGCCGATGATGGCCATCTTCTTCAATAGCATTCGTTAAAGCAGGGTCAATAGTGGTTTCCAACAACTCTAGGTACATTTCACCAGTTAGATTGCCAGGAAGAAAATACGGCTCGATAATACGATCCCCAAAAATTCTAGCCTACTTATTTAATTTTCCTGGATGTCGAGTATGTACTTCCCTAAAAATTCTAGGGTTAGAATCCGACCAACACCTTGAAGGAAAAAATAACATTCATCTGAGAAACAAATGTTAAAAACAAATTCAAATTTCGTTACTAATTCTCGCACGTAATTATGAGTGTCCATTTGGGTGTAATTCATTATAAGATAACGCGACAGCTCTTAGTGCAATCGAAATTTCTAAAGAAAAGTGAAATAATTTCTACTTTCTTCAAGAACATACAATACATACATACATATGTCATTTTAATCCGTAATTGAACGAAAAGAAATTTATAGCAAAATTATTAGTTTTACTATAAATTTAACCGATATCATCAACAAACTAATGATAACCCTTTTTTCGACAGAACAAGTGGAATTCCAAAGACCTATTGTTACAGTATTGCCATGTTTATGTGTATTTGTCATTTTGTTTACATTTAAACCCAAATTTCTTTAGCATTTAATTTCTCGAAAACTACTCACCCGATTTCAACGAGCAAGGTCCCGTCGGAAAGGCAAGTCAGTTCCCTTTAAAATAAGATATCACTCGACTCCCCTTCCCACTTAAGATTTTAGGGATATGTTTCCCTGAAAACTAAAGTGTACGGGTTCGAGCGTTTTTGATTTATTTATTTATTTAGAAGAAAATAAACCTGTGTGGAAACTTTTCGGTGGGCCACCCTGTATTTAGTTTACAGGAAAAATAGTTCATTCACTGGTTAATTTCACTAAAATCTTTGACCAAGGCAATCGTCACCGCAAGAGCCCAACTCCTCCAATCCACACCTCACTATTTTTTTAAATAAAGTTATCACATTCTGTTCTCTTTTTGTCATTGCCCTTGCCCAACTTTTAGTACGGCTCTGTCCCAGCATCCTCTATCTCACAAACGACGCCGACAGATCCAGAATCAGACGCCGTGCGACGCTGAAACGACGCTCCACGCCCCTTGTGAAAATAACTTGCTTCCAATACGTTTTCCGATAATAAAAAAAAATTCAAATTTATAAGAGAAAAATCGACTGGATTTTCAGTATTCAAAATAAAAGTACATCTTTAAAACAATTCCGTTAGAAATTAACAAAATAAATACCGTTGGGAAAATTTAAATCAAAGTGTTTATATAAAATATAAAAGTAAATAATAATAAAATTTAGTCGGAATAAAGTAAATTCTTAAGACATAAAAGTGGTGAAATAATAAAAACATAATATAAATAAGATTATTGTGAAAATATCAACAACAGATACTGTTCTAAAATGATTCATGAAGAAGTGATATAAAACTCCAACATGAATGAGAGAGTATTTTGGTTATTGCTATGTGGACTATTAGTTATTAATAAAGGTAAATTTTGTACAGAGGTATGTTCTTAGACTTTACGACAAATAGGACTTTGTTGATTTTCATGTTATCAATTTCTTCAGATCAATAGACTAGTTGGATCTAATGCTGAAGTTAGTGGCCAAATGAACGGCATTTAAAAAAACGACTAAAAAGCGTTAGCAAAGTGTACCTAGTATATAATCTTGATTTTTTATGACTCTTGCCTTAAGCAGTTTTTATTTAATCTACTGTCTCTTTGAACTAAAGCGAATTTTTGCAAATATTACTTTATCCGATAGCAAAGTTTTTGGAGATTCCAGAAAAAAGAACTTGTTAAGGGTTTGTTAAAGATTTTGGCTGGAAAGTCATAAAAACTGAATTAAGACCAAAAAAATTTAATTTTTTGCCCTGTTATCCAAAGTTCTTATTCAATCAATTGCATCTTCTAATCTAAAGAGAATTTCCAGAAAATTTTCTGGATATTCCAGAAATATATAACTTGTTAAGGTTAAGGAACACCCTATATATTTTTCTGCCATCTTATAGCTCGTCAAAAACTCTTCACATTTTGTAAAGAAAGTCCTATTCCTATCTCTAATAGTTTTTGAAATATTTTGATTGACATTATGAACACAATATATAATGGGTACTTTCCTTCGCGGTAGAAGTAAAAACCTGTAGGTAAAACTAACTAAACACAAACATAAATATCTTCACATTTACACTAAATCGTAATGAATAGTGAACACATTATTTTTGTAACTGTGACCCCTCAAAAAAATCAGCTTCTTAATAAATGTTTCAATAGATGTCCTTCTTGTTTAACACACATCAATTATTTTAATGATATTTTCCCGGGCATTGGATAACATATCCGCTGTTATTGTTTGACATACATCCCTAATCCTATCTTCCATGTCCTGCCTTATCGTAGGTGGTGTGACATATTTAATTGTACTAAGAAAAAGGGCAAAAAATATATTTAATAATAATATAAATATGATTATATGTATTATGTATATTATAAATTAACTTGATAAAACCCTCGAAGACGTAACTTTGGGGGCAAAAATCTGTTACAGCGTAACTGACTGTTTATTATTCTCTATTCATTCTCGCCCTTTCCCCATATTCCTTTTATACCGATAAAGGGTTTTGCTTTCTCTTTGTATGCATTCTCGTCTTCTTACTATCACCGTTTCTATTGCCGTTTACAGTCTTGTATCAGTGGGGCTGAAGTGGAAGAAGATAAGTTTGCTCAGGTTTTTAAGGGGTAGAAGAAGACAAATAATCTCAATTAAAATTTTTTAGCAGGCTCCCTTTGAAGGGTATATATGACAAACAGTCGAAAAAGAAAACGGCAACTAGAACAAGACAAATTTAGTACATACCGTATACCGTATTAGATTATCCGAGACATTACAGAAACACGATCACGTTAAACCCAGTAATTAAAAGAAGATTAATCATGCAAAGGGCCAGATTAAGGGACAAAGCGCCATTTTCGGACGCCATGCAGTTTGGAGTTAATTATTAAGAGCGCGCCGCAAAGCTTTTAAGCCTCAACATTCCTGAAGTTTATTCATTATGTAAATGACTAATACTATATAAGAGGCTTAAAGGGTGGCCGTGTTTTTGGGCTTAACCAAAAAAAAATACTGGAAAGTTAGATATACTATTTTAACTCAACTTGCTTATTTTATACAGGGTGGCCCACCGAAAACTTTCCACCCAGGTTTATTTTCGATTAAATAAATAAATCAAAAAACGCTTAGACTTTTGTTTTCAGGTTGGGTTCAGGGTGACATATTTTTTTGCATTTTCGCCAGCCGTGCTTGAATCCCTAAGGCTTTCTCTCTTAAAATCTTAAGATTTTAGGGCCGATGATGGTAATCTTCTTCAATAGTATTCGTTAAAGCAGGGGTAGGTTTCCAACAACTCTAGGTACATTTCACCAATTAAATTGCTAGAAAGAAAATACGGCCCGACAATCCGGTTCCCAAAAATTCCAGCCCACGACATATAATCATTATTTCTAAAGAAAAGTGAAATAATTTCAACTCTCTTGAAGAGTATACGTCGTTTTAATGCGTAATTGAATGAAACGAAATTTATAGCAAAATTATTAGTTTTACTATGAATTTAACCATCAACAACAAACCATTGAGCCTGTTTTTCGACAGAACAAGTGGAATTCCAAAGACCTATTGTTACAGTATTGCCATGTTTATGGGTATTTATCATTTCGTTTACATTTAAACCCAAATTTCTTTAACATTTAATTTCTCGAAAACTACTCACTCGATTTTAACCACCAAGGTTGCGTTGGAAAAGCAATTCAATTCCCTGTAAAATAAGGTATTACTCGATCCCACTTGCCATTTAAGATTTTCAGGGTGAAAGCCACCACGGCTTAGGGGTTCAACACTAAAGTGTCAGGGTCCGAGCGTTTTTTGATTTATTTATGTAAAAGAAAATAAACCGGGGTGGAAAGTTTTCGGTGGGCCACCTTGTATTTTATTGTACACTAGGAGTATGAAAGACAAAAAATTACATGAAAGGTGGTTAAATGTAACAAAAATAAGAATTTTAAGATGTATGTGTGGGGTTACCTCCCTCACCAAGTTTATTTTGTTAAAACTGTCTCTTTGCTTCGAGATAGACGGACAGCTATATGAAATGCCACAGGATGAGATCCTTAATCCTCGTTTTCTAAAACTAAAAAAATGAGTTTTATACATTTCTCTCGACGCTATATTTAACTGACAACCACGTTTCAAGTAAATCTAAATATTTTTAGACTGCCTGTCTCCGACACAATACACAATTTACGAATATTTTGTCTGTTTCACAAATAGAACCGGGAACGACCGGGAATAATACGAACTGAACGGAATTGTTTGGATAGTTTGATTTAGTCAGCCAACTTTTTATTGACAATACCTACATTATAACGAGCATAGGATCGTCGTCAGTGAATGACGGACTTGCTGAAACTGGCCGTCCATAGACTAAACAAGAAATTCCGTGTTCGTCGTCAACTGACTGGTATGACGCTCATTATTTCAAAATTTGCTTAGGTTTTTGAAACTATTCGTGAAAAAAGTATTATAATCGTCAAAAAATATGGTTTTGAGGTTTCGTCGGATTTTGGTACTTTATTACTTTTAGATACCGAAAAAGAGGTTTTGGAAAAATGTCTGTGTATGTGTACGAATGTCTGTCGCTTACGGTGATTACTGATTTTTCCTGACAGACATATTATGTACAGGGTGGGTGGACCATAAGTCATAGCGGGATTTAAACTAATCATAATTTATTTGTTTGTTAATATTACCCTTATTCGTTTTTTGGTACAATAAAGTTAAGGAGTTGAAGAAATGTTGCCACGATCACGTCCTTCAAATAACGTTCATTGTTAACCTCGCAAAGACGAGCCCTTTCTACGGCATGCTCCAGGACTGCTGGCTGGCTGGCGGCAAGGCTCTTATTTCCGTTCTGAGATTCTCCTTTACTTCCTGGACGGTCTAATTGACTGATTACTTCCAAAATAAATCTCTATGATTTTCGTTCGCTGAACAGTTGTACTACATAAATAAATTTAGGTGGGTCATTGACCAAATGACCTTATGGACGAGCCGCGCCTGGGGAATAGACGTAACGGTTGGAGGAGGAATAAGAGTGGAATTGACATTAGAAGTGGAGATAATTTCGTTGTCAGAGGTCAAGGGGGGAAACGTGCTAAAAGAATTTTTTAGTCCCGCGAAAAAGTACGTGCTGTGTAGCTATATCATTTATTCTTAAACGAAAAGAGATGAAGTTTAAGCTCGGTACAGCCCTGTCCGTAATAAAATCTCCTCGAACATAGATATTATTTAGCTTTATCTAAACACAACAGTATTCAAATACACAGCACCGTACACAAAATACACTGTTAACTTCCCCGACAAGTAAACACAGTAAACATTGTGGTTTATTTTCCGCAGTGTGTCGAAACAAGCAACCCCCGACATAAAGGCCTCTATGGAGCGGAAACAATGATATTCTGAAACATTTGATACCTCATATTTTGGGGATTACGAGCTGAATAATTTTTGTTTTTATGTAGGTACACGATCATGAGGAAATATTGGCTGAGAAGTTAAAATAGCTAAATATTCTTTCTGTTGAGAATATCTACGAGTATATTAATAATTTTTTTTTAATGAACCAACCTCCAAAAAGCACTAAAATGTTATTTATTACTATGCCTAATTGTGATAAACTTTAAGTAATTTGTTCTATAAAGTATTTTTATACTTTTAAGTCCGCACGACTCCCTATTAATAATTATTTATGCATTATCGTTTTACGGATTCTTATACAGAGTGGCTCAAAAATGTCCCTCCCTCTTTACTTTTTTGGACCGGTAAAAATTAAAAATCTGGCACACTTCAATAACTATATAAATACTACTTTTTGATATAAATTTCACAGTTTTAATATTGAAGTTGGGCGCCACCTCCAAAAAAAATTTTTTAAACAGAAAGGGGGGTTCTTCAAAAATGGTCGAAATTTCAAACTGATATTTATTATTCCCAATTTTAACTTCAGAGCGCATTTTTTCAATGAGTAATGGGTCAAATTTAAAAATCTTGGTATCGTTGTAAAGATAAATAAGAGTTTTAAAATGATGTGCTACTTGCCCCCCATTGCCATTTAAGATTTCAGGGGTGGATGTAACCCCTACAGGGGGGTTGAAGTGACGCAGTTGAAAATAGCGAATTAATGTGTCTCCCTTAAAAATAAAATTTACGGGTCCGAGCGATTTTCAATATAATGATATTAAATGTGCTAAAATAAAGCTGTTTCGTTTTCGATTGGCCACCCTGTATTTATTTCTCTGACCCCATATTCCTAAAAAGAAACAATACATTACACAGAACTTTTTTAACATCTGTTAGGGAAAACTGAATTCTCTAATCTACATCGAAAATGACATACATTTTTGAAAAAGTTCTACCCGCCCTATTCTATTCACTCTCACCCATACCCCTTTATTTTTATTTACATCTGTTATGTACTATGTAAAATTGGATTGTTTGACCCAAATTTCCCTGAAATCTCTTTAATTCTTGGTCTTTAATAACTTCGAAAATTACATGTTCGTTAACATTTTTGGGAAAATTTCCCAGCGGCGGCGGGGCTCCTCTGCTGAAGTCGGGTAAAAAGTGTTTTTAGAAGCCCTAACAAGAGCTTTTAGAATTTTTGTCCGTTCGTCTGTGAGTGCGTCATATAAACCACTAAATAGATTTTGAAGGGATTCGACTGTTATATAGCTTTTGGAACCTGGCAAATTTTCTAACGATCTCTCATTCACTACCAAGTCTATTTTCCATTTGATTCTTTGCTCAGAATTTATAAAGTCCATTAATTTTTGTACGAAGATTAAAGATTTATAGAGCTGTCATTTTGACCAACTATTTTTCAGCGTCGGTTCTGTTAAAATTAATTAAAATCGAATCGGAGATCGGCCGCTCCATTCATTTTTCTTTTACATTCGCTTCGGAAAGTAATTAATTTTCCTCAAATCGAGTTTTTGCCAAAAGTGAACAAAGGCTGCAAAATGGGAAAAACCGTAAATGCGGGTTTTCGGTATTTACTTTGTGTCAGCTAACGCTGTGCGCTGAATGCTGATGTTCGATATTATCGCACTGCACCAAAACTAGTTATTGCGAGCGCAGCTATTTCGTTTAATGTTTAGGGCTTCTATAAAATCAAAATTAATTTATTTTCCACGTTTGTCAGCCGAAAAATCCAATAATTCTCTGTAAGACTCAACAGGCGATATTTAACAGACGATTTTTTGGCTCAAATTCGTTCCCGAGATCTATAGTGATAAATTTTCAATTTCTTCTGGATTTTCTTATTTATTTTACACGTTTTTAAAGATAATTTATTTAAATTTCCAACATACAAAGACTTTTTGAAGTACATACCTATGAAATAACCTTATATGCACCTAAATTTAATCAAAATATGCACATAAATATGCATTCCTTTTAACAAAAATATGCAACAATTAATTATCACTAAATATGCAAAATGCATAGAAATAGAAAATTTAAAAAACACATACACAATTGATTATTTATTTTTGAATTAAAAAATATAATTGCAATACATCTTTTTTAAGAAAAATATGTAACACTTTTACCTAAACATGAAAAATATATGGGTTTTGAAAGATAAAAACACACAATAATAATTGATTTTGACAAAAAACAGCATTTATTTTTAAATTATAAGAATACAGTTATAGCTAGGCTAAAATTTTAATTTGATATATTATAAAAAAAAGTTGACAATGAAATGCTTTTCAAAATTTTCTACTAAAAAGTTTTGCCTCCCGATCGTAAAAATATGTTTAGCCACCGAAAAACTCCTTTCAACATGTACTAGGGTTGTATCCACGGGATTCCTGGATCTCGTAATTTCGCGATCTCGGGGTATAAAGTAAACCGGACTCAAAAATTCCGGGATCGATTAAAATTTTCGGCATTAATCTCAAAATGTTCTTTATCGACACCAACAGCAATATAGAAGACACTGAAGATATGGATAAGGTGGAAGTTTTGTAAAAAAGTGACTTTTTGAAAGTAATCTTTACCAATAATCATTACCTCTGTGTATTGATGTCTAGAGTTAGACAAATAGTTCGAACATTTAGAAATTCGCCAACTAAAAATGATATACTACAAAAGTATATCAAAAATGATCATAGGAAAGAGCTAAAAGTTATATTAGATTGCACAACGAGATGGAGCAGCTTACTTGACATGCTTGAGAGTTTTACACTATTAGAGAATTTCGTAAAAAAAGATCTTATTGATCTAAACATAACACCAATTTTGAATTCAGCAAGTGAGGTTCTCAACGGCGTTGTAAAAGTTCTCCAACCAATAAAAATTACTGTTGAAGCCCTATGCCGTCGCAATATGGATTTATGTAAAGCAGATGCAGCATTAAAGATCATGTTGAAGGAATTATCCAGAATTAAAACACCACTCAGTACGGAACTACAAGAGTCATTGAGAACAAGGATTACGCAACGTAGAACTACATATTTTATTCTGACATTTTCTGTTATCTCAAAAATCCCGACATTCTAAACTCTGAACAAGATGGCTGCTTCAAAACATCAAATATTTCCCTTTGATACAGACAACGAAAGTGAAACTGAAATCAGCGACGAAGATGACATTCCCATTGCAGAAATTCTGAGAGTAGAAGAGAACAAACCATTCAACGTCAAACTGTACAAAGCATTACTAAAATGTTCAGAGCCATTACAAAAGCAAACCAGTAATAAGACCCGTATATATCTGCAATCCTTACTCAAGAAATTGATTTATTTGCAAATGATGGCAGTCGCGGACATAATCTTCAAAAAGCCTTTGGATTCCTATTAACCATTTTAGGGATGAAACCCACCCTGCCCCAGGGGTTGCAGGTAGGGGTTTGAGTGTGTTCAAAAAGCTTAACCCGAAAACAAAATCGACGTGCCCGAGGGTTTTTTCATAACCCGAAAAGGCCGACGTTTCGTTTAGCCACCCTGTATATACATATATGCAAATTGCATATATTTCGCTCTCTACTTATAACATATCTATTTGAAATAATCTACAGACCGATGTTTTTTTTTTGGGGCACCATCTAATAGATCACACGTGATCTCAAGATAAGATTCCGTTTTTTCAGTTTCTGGAAATTCCACAACACCAACATCGACGGACGACGATGACGACTGGGATGACGAAGACGAATCATCCGAAATCGAGGATGAAAGAAATGATGGTAGTAAGATATACAAGAACCCCAGAAACTCGCCGTCAACACTGTGCCCTAGAGATGAAGAACAGGCTACATTATTGGTAAATATTTCTTGAATTTTGGACTAGCTTTAATTAAATGTAACCGATTTTCATGATATTTATTGTTGACTTGATGTCGTTCTCAATAGTTCAGGGATTTAAAATTTTCAAACCGAGGTTGGTAGTTTTGTAGTCATAGATAAGTTATCTTAAAGCTTCTCAATTTATGTGAACGGTTTAAAATTAAAATTTAGGGGGAGAAAGAAAGAAAATAAGAGCAAAAAAGTAATAATGATACTGAAATAAAATACTTAAAGATGGATTAACATCCCAGAAACACATACTTTCAAGTAGACATACGGATATTGAGAAGCTGTCACCACTGCCTTGTGTACTAGGGTGTGATAAATATCTTTTAATTTAATTTTCCCCTCAGGGACAGAAGTGCTTAAGGAAATGTTTCTCCGACGAAGATTGCAAAAGCAAAAAGAAAAAATGTTTATGTGACGGCGCGTGCGGAATGTCTTGTATCAAACCAGGTAATTTATCAAACAAATTTGAATAGATGATAATATGGTGTAATATATTACGGTTCTTTTTGTGTTTTATTATACTTTTTAAAGTCTATGTAATTTATATCAAATTTACACAATCTTGTCAAATATGATTTGCATTTTTTTTAGACAGGGAATGTCCAGAACCAGACGAAATTCCACATGGCACAGTTACTGCCAGTGGAAGACTGTTCGGGGCCAGAGCTTCGTATTCCTGTGAACATGGATATCACGTGGTGGGGTTACAAAGTAGAACATGTCAGGCAGACGGCCAATGGGCCGGTCAAGCGCCTGCATGCAAGCAGAATAGTAAGCGATGAATTTTTAATCACAGAACATTAGAGATATAAATTTTTTGGGCCTTTTCGTGTTCAATATTAATGAATTAACAACATAGTTGTCGCTTTAACGGAAAAACAACAATTATTTTTTAGTTTATTGCCTTTCACCACCCACTATTGACCATGCAAGACATAACGCACTTCCAGAGCAAGCGACTTTCGACTTAGACTCCACACTGCAATATTACTGTCACACTGGATACGTCACCAATGGCTTTCCAAGGGCTAAATGTCTGGCTATTGACGGCCAGGCCTCCTGGTATGGGCCAGATATTTCTTGTGAACGTAAGCATTTAACATTTTTCGTTGTCTTTTCTTTTCGAAATAATGAATTTTCCAGCCCGGTCCTGCGGACCTCCAACGGACATCCCCCACGGGTGGCACGCAGGAGAATGTTACACTTTCGGCTGCCGAATCATGTATCACTGCGCAGAAAGCTACGAATTGGTAGGAAGAACTGAAAGATTTTGTCAAAGTGACGGTACTTGGACACCCAAGGAGTTGCCCACTTGTGTTCGTAAGTAAAAGATTATTACAATAATTGTAACGCTCATTTTTTACCATCTAACGTTCATAGAATAGGCGAATAAGATTTTAGTGAAAGACTATGGATATTTTTGCTTTTTAGTCTTCCGTGCTAATCACTTCGGTGTCCGTCCGTCCGTCCGTCTGTCACAGGCGATTTTCTCTGAAACTATTCGACTTAAAAATTTGAAATTTAGCGCAGAGATAGAGTGTGGTGGTCTAATTTATTGACGCGAAGTATAAAAAGTTGAATTTTGATTCTGGGGGTTAATTTCAGGGAGTAAATTGGAAAATGGGGAAACATGTAAGGGTATCGTTTCAAATGAAAGCTTATTGAAACACGAATTTAACAATATGTTATAAACAATTTAATTGTTTATTTCCTTATAACTGCTGATTTAGTGGTTTTAGAGAAAAAGTTTTTCGACAAAAAATATTACTCACGATGTAATGAACAACTTTTGTTCTTACACGTTTTTCAAAATTTTTAATTTGGCTCAGTCGAAACGCTCCCCACTCAGCTCCGCGCATACGCGATGTGATACAGCGTTGGTACCCTCGGCGGCGGGTTTGCTTGGGTTAAATGGAGGACTGATGGCACGGAGCACTAATTGTGCAAGTATAGCTTGCACTTGACCGATTTTTTTTTGTTATAGAGGGTGTTGCAAAACTCTACGAAATTTGAATTGTCTGTAAAATAAATAAATTTACTGTTTTTCTTATTTTTGAGCGAAGAATCACCTGTAAGATTTTGGCCCTGAAGTATTGCAACACTCTGTATGGATTATTGAAAATTTGCACTTATCTTACTCACCAAAAAGTACCCGAGAACCTGGCAACATTCTTTCTTTAACACACCCTGTGAACTCTAAACGTTATTATTAAGTAAATTATATAAAAATTCGGATATATCTTTAACTCCTAAAATGCTCTACCTGTCTTCATTAACAGCCCACTTTTATTAATTTAGATTTATTCAAAAGACTTTCCGCCCTCCATTTGAATAATAATCAGCATCCTTTTACGACGTTCGCAGTTTAATCTACTCCTGTTACTTTCTCGTCCTTTTTCACCGCCTCCCCCCTCCCCCGCGGCCCTTTGGGCTTTAACGAGTCGATAAAAAGTTTCAAAACTCTAAAATACTTGACCCGAGCATGAAGGAGGGACCGGGATTATGAATAAAAATGCCGTTGTTTAGGATATGAAGGCTTTATATGGATCTATAGAAAATAAATGTGTCACGTGCGATTCGTACACTTGGGAAACCTGAAATAATTTGAAAACCGTTTATTTTTGTGAAAACGGCCAAACAGGTAAAAATTGAAAGGGGCTACATATTTGCCGCAATCTCGTTCAGGATAGTTTTCTTCCTCTAACACTTAATATCACCCTTTAATGTTTGATACCTAAATGGAAATATTATACAGAGTGTAACTAATCGTGTGAAATCGTCATTTTATATTATTATTATTGTTTGTATTCGGAATCTCCGAGGGTACATACCCGACAATTCCGAGATTCTAAGGGAATTACCACTCAAACTGGGTAACGTGTAAGCCATTCCTAAGGGTAGCTATAATAGGGCTCTGGTTAAGCGCCGGACCGGGTGGAGAGCTGGCCAACCTGTCCCATGGACGAGGGCCAACAACAGGGAAGAAAGAAAGAAGATTATGCGTAGGACTACGAGACAGTGACGACATAATTTTGTCCTGTTTCATGACAGAATGGGCTTGTTCAATCATTTCGCGTTTCCAATAAATATATTAATATTATTGCACAATCAGTCAATCGAAACATGCCCACAAAAATTACGTCAGTTGGACGGATAAACAAAAATACAGAGGTTTCAAATTCGACTAAATTCAAAAATTAAAGTTGTCCGCTAGACGTCATCCTACGAAAAACAACTGAACATACTGGGCCATGTGGCGAATTAAATTAACGATACGGCAACACCGTCACGCGCCCTTCAGCGGTTTTATTACTGACAGGGAACGTTTATATTTTGCGTAACTTTGTAGCATTTTTTAATCTCCTAAATTAATTTTATTTTGAATTCTTTTTTCGGAGTGTTTAAGTGCATTTAAATACAACGATGAAAATAACAGAAATAATAGTAAAACCCAAAAATCATTTTGGAATAAAACTTCAGCATGTAGTAGTTTCTTGCCCAGTCATTCGATGAATTTATGGTAAGTAGTTCTTTGTTGGTCATGCGTAAATTAAAAATACACCACCAAAAGCATTTTTTACAAACCAGGCTGCAATTTCTGATATTAATTAATTATGTTCAAGGAATAAAGTAAATAATGGTAAGGATTATTCAAATTAACTCAAATATTTTAACATTTCATCATTTTGTAGTGTAGAAGGTAAATTTTGAACGATTTTTGAACTTAACTTATATTAGTTTTGTAAAGTCTATTTTCCAATCTTTCCATTATTCTCCTCTTACTGCGCTTCCTTAAGTTTTGATATTCTTGAACTAATGTTTAAACAGAATTTTGCACTTTTAAAAATCGATGTTTGGAGAATAGACACTCAAAAGTAGGTTAAATTCCATGTAGAACCTCTAAGCACTGAAAACAGAGAGCATGCCTATTTTACTATCAATAATACGAAAAATACCGCTAACAAAGACCAAATAGCAGATGTATAACCGCCAAACCTAACATGAATTCGCCAGGATCGTATTAAATTTATTATCACGTAAAAAAATTTCTAACATCTGAATAATTTCGGTATTTCATTCGTCTTCCCGAGATACAAAAAATTACTTATGATCTAGAATCTAGAACATTAGAAATCAAGGCGGAAAGAAGCGCATTTGCTCGGGCTTGTTTTCGGTTCTCGGAGTGTAGAAATAAATTTTTTTCAACTCCATTATCTCCATATCCATTTAACAGAGTAAGAATTTAACTTTAAACGCTTCTAGATTTTTAGAGCACAATTATAGATTCGCTTGATTTGATAGTTCTATCTATCTTTCCCCTGTCCTCTTCAAAAAATATATTTCATTAACTGGCCGATGCTGCGTAGTGGTGACTGCTGTCCAGTGTCCGCCACCGGAGAACCCTCGGCACGGGAAGGCCATCTACACGTCGTGCTCGTACAACTCGGTGGTGCGGTACGAGTGCAAATACGGCTACACGTTGGTGGGAGAAAGTACTAGGAGATGTGGTGCCGACAGGAAGTGGAGTGGGGCTCAGCCTGTTTGTAAAGGTAGGATAATATGGGCCGAAAAAGGCGAAAAAACAATTATTTTAACTAGGTTTTTTAATGTCAATGGATATAACTAACACGTAAAACCGGTTTAAACACACAAACCAAACACCACAAAGTCTGATGAGTCACTTACAACATAAACGTTTATTGCACATGAATATTCTTAGGTACTATATGTAGAATTCTCTAGAACGCTTTTTCAGTTTGATGTAACACAACACATTCGTACAACGGTTAAAGTCACACTATCGCAATCCTTTGTATCACGATCCTTTTTCTTTTCTTCTTTTGTCGTCAGAGTTTTACAACATTAAATGCATAATTCAGAAATTCAATAACTTTTTTGACTAATACATATTTTTTATTTTTGTTAGAAATTAATTGTGGACACCCAGGTCGCCTATGGAACGGATGGTTAGAGAACATCGAAGGAGGAACCGGATTGGGAGCCTCCATAATATTTAGGTGCCACGAAGGAATGCTGCTAGAAGGCAATTCGTCTACTGTTTGTCAAATTGATGGAAAATGGAGATATGCTTTACCAAGATGTTTAGGTAATAATCTGTTACTTGGCATGAATTTTTTTGCTTATCGGTCAATTATTATTTAAACTTAACTTTTAGCCCCCTGTGTCGTGCCCCATATCTCCAAAGGTAGAGTGATACTACTGTCTCGGAACGACACAGCCCCCACCTCTACAGTCGTGACACATGGGGAGGTCCTGGCCGTAGACTGCGACCCGAGGTATGAGTTCATATCGCAGCACTTAAATGTTACTTGTAATAATGGGACTTGGACTCAGATGCCTAAATGTGAACCAGCCAAGTAAGTTTTTTTTTTTTGTAGGCAAACTAGTTTTAATTTAAGAATTTGCTTTGCTTATCTAGATGTCAACATTTACCCAAATCCCCTCGTCATGGTATGGTATCGGCACCGGACATGAAGCACGGGATGAAAGCCAAATTCCGATGCAAAGATGGTTATGAGCTGAGAGGTACCGAATTCGTGGAGTGTTCGTTTGGCAATTGGACTGGAATTTTACCAAGGTGTGAAGAAGGTAAAGATTTTTAAGATATTGTTTCTTCGACTATGTAGAGACAATGATTTTTCCTAACAAATCTGAGACATGTGGCTTATGTAGATATATATTACTATTTCGCAGTGTTTTGTCCATATCCTGGCCTCGTGGAAAATGGCAAAATTTTATTGGTAGGAAACATGGGCCTCTACGACTACCGACCTTACGTCAAGAAAGTGGCTAACAATAAACAAATAATGTACGATTGCGAGAAGGGCTACGTCTTAAACGAAGGACCTCCTGGGGCAACTTGCATCGGAGGCAGATGGAGTCCAGGTGAATTACCTAGGTAAGGTGTCGCTTCTAATCTTGCTTATTTATTTTTTTAAATTATCATATCCTAATTTTCATTCCGTAATTTTTCTTTACGTTTCGTAGATGTGTTCCAGGTGAACATCCAAGATTCCGGTGGAACCGTCGCAGACGTTCCATTGACTTGGAAAAAGTTAAAAGGGCCTTCATACGAAACAGTAAACATATTTATAATAACAGTGAAAGACGCGGCGGCGTTCACAATTTCTTAGGGGAATTTATCCCTTTTAAAGCTAAGGTACCACCAATGGAAAGCTTTGTTAATTATGACCAGCCTAATTTAAATGGCATGTTTAAAGTAAGAAATAAACGAACTGTAATGAATGTGTCTATTCGCAAGTATAAATCACCGGACTTCAGAAATTTCGCCAGCAACAAAATTAAAGATAAAGAAAGTAACGAAGATTTTCGACAAAGCAATTTAAAAAATTATTTATTTGGATACGACGGACCTGATTTTAAGATCAGTTTAATCCAAAGAAGGAAGAGAAGCCTGCTAAATTACCCATCCCAGAGAGCAATGGAAGATATATTTTTTGCAAAAAATAGTTATGACGGACCTGATCTTCGAACTTATGTTGGTCCCAGTTTACCATCGAACTTGAAAAACGACGATTTTATGACCCCAAAGAGGGTAAAAATGCCTGATTTAGAACAATACAAAAGAAATGCGATGCTAAGTAATGAACTTAATCAACAACCAAATAACGTATTAAAATTAAGGGACTATAATAGTGATTGGTTTAAGCCCCACAGTAGAAAACCCCGACAGAGCAGTACAGTCCTGCTTCAAAAATTCAGGGGGATTTACGAAAACAGGAAAAATAACTTTAGAGTGAAAAGAGCTCTTAAGGGTGGTGGATCAAGCAGAGCTGTGGGCTCTATACATAAGACTTCCGGATCATCACTGAACCCAAGGTACACCTGTTATTTGTGTGGTAAAAATCATTAAATAAAATTTTCAACTGTTAATATTGATTTTAGACGCAACAATCACAAAGGAAGAAACAGTTTTGAAGATCTTCCGGACCCTGATAATGAAGTAACACCAGCAACGAAAAAACCCAAGAACCATCATAATAAGACAAGAGGGGGGCCATGCGAGTCACTACAAGACGAACCTTTTGTAAATATAGAGTTTGTGAAACATGGTAAGGTGTTTTCTCTATTGGTATTCCTTTCGTATATACTCTGTTTAAAGTATACATACAGTTTTATATTTTAGGTAAAGATCAAAATGCTACCTTTGGATCTGGCACAGTAGTGCGGCTGGCTTGCGGTAAGGGTTACTTATTAAATATGGCCGAAAACAAGACAGCCAAATGTGTTAGGGGCAAATGGAAGCCAAATAAGCCAATGTGTAATATAGGTATGCAAATGATATTTAAAATTCAAACTTCATAATATACAGTGTGGCTCAAAAATGCCCCGCCTCTCGCGTTTACTTTTTGAACCGGTGAACATAAAAATTTAAAATTTGCCACACTTTAGAAATAATATAAAATGCTATTTTTTAATATCAATTTCACACTTTTATTATTTAAGATCGCGGCTGGGCGCCATTTCGAAAAAAAAATATGAAAAGGGGGGTTGTATAATACATCATTTAAAAAGGTTTTGTTGAGTAGGTTATTGTGTAAAAATTTGAGAGCTTTAATGGCATTAACATAGAAATAGCGGCGTGTCAAAATTTTACCACTTGCATATCGTAAAAAATTTAAGAAGAAGCTTGACTCACCCTTTTACTGCAAAAGGTGTTGAAAGCGTTCTCCGTTTACTTCCAAACAGCAAAATATCCTATTTGAGAAATCCTTACGAACATTTTAAAATTTAGGTACCCACATCAATATTGTGACAGGCAGCAGTTATTCTTTGTTGTAAGGTAGGTGGTAGAGGAGCTTTTTCTCGTCCGAGGGTACCACAGGTTGGGAACCGATGATGTATTTCACAATCTCCCATTTCTATTTTTTTTTTCGAAATGGCTCTCAGCCGCCATCTTGAATATTAATAGTGTGAAATTTACATCAAAGAGTAGTAGATATTTATATTGTTATTGAAGTGTGTCAAATTTTTAATTTTTATGTTTACAGGTTCGAAAAATAAAATGGGGGGGGGGGGCATTTTTGAGCCACATCATAATTATATTTTTGTATCTGCAGTACCATGTTACATTCCTGAAACTCCATCGGGCATCTATAGGCTCCAGAAACCTGAAGATGGCTCTAATATAGATTTCACTACTCCTCTAAATAGTACCAGTGAAATAGCTAGTGGGCAGGTGGTCGAATTCAGTTGTGAGGAAGGTTATGCCGTGCAAGGTTCTGAAAATATGCGGTGCTGGCATAGCGAATGGGCCGTAACGGCATTTCCAGAGTGTTCCCCTGGTAAAAATAATAGTTATGGTACAAACACCAGTATGCTTCTTTTGGCAACATACTAGTGTTTGTTTAATTCATTACTCATTTACCTAAACGCAAATATACATATTTACGAAAAGAAATATTGTATTTTTCATCATTTTTAGCTCCTTGTTTATTGCCAAAAATTCCCCACGGACAGTACATGTCAGGGTATCAAGCTAGTTTTACCATAGCGAATGGCTCTTCTGTGTCCTTCCAATGTGACGACGGCTACGATCCTTCTAGTGCACAACCTTTGGAATGTTTACTGGGTAAGAATTAAAGAGAATTTAATTTGCAATTTTTATTCTGGAAAAACAACTTTATTTTCGTGTACTATAGTTATTAACGACAGATAAAAATATCTTCGATTTTTAGGTGATTTACAGCCAAGATATCCTAGTTGCAGAAAAGAAGGTGAAGTTATTCCAGAGACTCATTATTTAGGTGGTAAAGATATTGTGAAAGGAGGAGATATCACTGTGGTCGAATATGGGAGTTCCAATGGAAAGCATTGTGGACCGCCAGCTAAGTAAGTCGAATTTGGTTTGTTTTTTTTAGAGGAGGCAAGTTAGATCTGGAGAGTTTTTTATAACGAGTTTGATACGTGCAACTGGCGATCTTTAGGGACCCATTCTAATTGGTTTCATCCGTTGCATAATTTTTTTGCTTATTTCGAGTCCAGATCTAATTTGCCTCCGCTATTTCATTTTATTGATATTATGTGTCAACCCATCGTTGTTCAAAAGGGTTAGAGGCACGCTGATATACCGAAACGGTGAACCCATTGTCGATGATGAAAATAATTTTCCTGATGGGAGTGAGGTGACCTTTAATTGCATAGAAAGCATCATGGGCGAGAAGACCACTTGGAAGATAGTTTGTGAAGATGGCAGCTGGATCGGAAGATCATTGAATTGTGGTAAGAGGAAATAAAAATATTTCTATGCGATTTAAATTAACTGAAGCATTTTTTTTAGACGCAGAAGAGCTTATGGCCGCTCAAACAGTAGTCAGTAACAGCACTTGCGTATTCAGAAACCAGGAACCGAATGTCATTTCTTTTTATAACGACCAACAAATCAAAGAGGACGTTATAGAATTTCCTGCCGGGGCTATTTTGGTTTCTAGGTGCATCGATATAGGAAAATATGCCATGGTTGGTAAGTATCTATTATTATTAATCCATGTAAAATTTGATCAGTAGAGTCTTCCCCGCGTGTGCTATACTATGCTGTGAAGACTTGTTTATATTGTTTATTTTTCAGGCCCAAATAAGAGACGTTGTATGGGTGGAGAATGGGACGGTCCAAAACCTTCTTGTTTCGGTCTTAATCAAGAAAACGATTATTCGATGGAAAAGCCACCAACTATACTATTTAGACATCAACTTGGTCCTATTGGTACGAAAGCATATTGCCCAAAATATTTTGTTTCTGAAAAATTAAAGTGTCATTCAATAATGTCACCTCTTGATTTTAGCGCAGTCAAATGACGGAAAGCTCATAGTATATCCTGGCACTATTCTTCATATGGAATGCTTGTGGATGCGCAGATTTGGCGTGCCAAAGTGGAACGTCAGTCATGACTACAGGTACTTGTTTGTTTTTTAGCCATTTATATTTTTGAATACAAGAATTTTGAAACTAACAAGTTTTTATTTTTTTTAGGAAGTATCCTGAAGGCTGGACAACGGACCCTGGACGTGATCCGCAATTAGAATACAGATTATCCATTTTCCATGCTTCGAAAGACGATTCGGGACTTTTTACTTGCGTTACCCCAGCTAGATATTCACATGCAATCGAAATTTTCGTCAAAGGTAAACACTATTTTCTATAATTACACGTTTTCACAAAACGGGTCTGTAAAATTAATATAACTACCATAATATACTAAGTGACATGGAAATCCTAACACCCAGAGAAAATGATTTAATTTTAATAATATTTTGTATAAATATTTAGGAGGTCATAGTAAGTAAATGATTCAAATTTCAATCCAATCTGATAAAGATAACCTAACTTTAATCGTTATTACGTTTAATAATCTGTTAAATAGTCTGTTGTACTACGGTGTGCAACACATTCATTAATGCTTTTAGGCATGCTTCTGATAAGGTGATTAATATCCTCCTGCGGTGTCGCATTCCAGGCTACTTCAAACTCACGTCGAAGTGCCGCCAATTACGGTTGGGAGCCACCCAAAATACCCTTTTTCACAATTTTCTTAAAATTCACAATATTTTTCCAATAAATATAAACAATTTCTTTGATTTTATGCGCCTTTACTTTTCAATTATCTTTCCGCGCTATTTGTCAAGAATGTACGACGAGCTCCAAAACTTCCGACTAACACCGTACTTATTGAATCCAGACTTTTGAACTTTCCTGTGGACAGACTTTCGTTCCGCAAACCGGCAGCGTTTTACCTTACATCGGGAACAACACATTTTACGACCTGTTTTCCAAGAAAATCGACGCGTGGACAGCCTCTGGTTTTTCAACCAAAGGAAAATTCGTGAATCGCCAAGCTTTTATTACTTTTTTATTAGCGTGTTGGGTGGTTTTATCGCCACCCCCGACATTTATGGACGCAGGGATTCATAACAAGTTCATAACAAAGCTCTAAAATTAACTAGGTTATAATATGGTGCAATCTTTTGGAATGATGAGTGATCCTGCAGATGAGTAGATATTACTGTAAGTTCATCACGGGGCGGATCTTTCCGTCGGCCAATCAGAGAAGACAAAACATATTTTCCTTTGACTTGCTAGGGTAATTAAAATATTTCCCTTGTCGAGCGGGGGAAAATTTCACCATTTAGAATAGCATTACAGGGGGTCCTGTCTTTTAAAATGTTCGGTCAATTTGAAAAGTTTTTATATTATACTTCTTGGTGAAATTAGATGAAATAAATTCAAAAATCAATTAATTTTGAAATAGGGTGTTGGTTCTTCTTGTTAAGTAAGTTAATTTGTATAAATATTTGATATATTGTTTAAAGCACTTCTAATAATCAATTATTTGGCGACTTAGGTGTATAGGTATCGCACTGTGTTTTTGTCATGATAAATATGTATATTGTATAATATAAAATATCAAAATAAAATCTTTTTTACTGGTTGTTCGAATTTCTGCCACTTCGTATAAATCTACAAATTACAAGTTTGGCAAAGAAAAGTAAAAAAGTGTATTTGCTTCAGACTCACAATTTCCTGTTCCGGTTACTACCTACTTAAATAAAACGCGTCGTTGTCAATTTAAAGTACTTAACAAATATACAATTTTTAAATTATACTCAAATCTTGCAGATTAAATATTTTTTAAACTTTTTCAAGCTGTCCATTGTCCAATCATTCCTCAAAGACGAGGTCTTACATCGAGTACTAAAAACACTAAAATGAACACAGTTGTAAAATTCTATTGTGTAAATGGCAACGCTCTGATCGGAGCAACGGAGATAGTGTGCTTACCGTCGGGTAATTGGAGTGCACCGTTCCCTGTTTGTGAAAGTAAGTGATTTTCTTTAGCAACGTCCAAAAATTATATAATTTTTTAATATGTGATCTTTATTATCCGAAGAGATAATTGGTCTTTTCATGAATGCATTACAATTTTTTTTTAACGTAGGCATAGAATGTGGAGAAGTGGGCCCTAATCTAGGATCCCATCTGAAAGTCCTTGTAGTGTCTAGGGAAGTAGGAGGCAGGGCTGTATTTAGTTGTGATTCAGGATACGGTCTTAGAGGCCCTGCTGAAACGATGTGCCAAGCAAGCGGAGACTGGGCTAGTCCGTTTCCTACGTGTGAAGGTAACTTTTCGCAAAAAGTTTGAAGATTGATAAATAAATAAGCTACATTATTTGTTTTTTAATATTAGAGGTTCATTGTGATGATCCGAAAGGTCCGGAAAACGGATACATTCAGGGCAGTGGACCGTATAAAGCTGGCGATGTCGTACAGTTTAATTGTAATCCAGATTATATGATGGAAGGACAGCCTATAATAGCGTGTCAAGAAAATTCCAGATGGAGCGGGAAAATACCAAAATGTAAGTTAATCGCGTTAGCATTGAATGCAATTTTCCACAATAAAAAGCTTTATTATACTAGAATTAGTCTGGTAGTCGATATACTCAATATCAGGTAATATTTCAATGGCGGCCGTTGACACATGCCATTTCTAATAATATTCTGTTTACATAACTTGAACTTAGGTCAGGGCCGGACTTCAAATTTTGCTGTGACTTTTTTAAAATTACGTGAAAACCTTTTTAAACTATAAATGCATTTTTTACGCTGCAGTCCAGTCAGAAATAGTGTACATACTTGGCTTAAAATACCTGTTGATGTCTTTCCCTCTGTCTTTCGTGGTCTGTTTTAGATCCAGAAGAGGGAACGTCCTTTTTTTAATTTCTAAATGTTTTTCAAATGTTAATGCACTACTTATTTTACACTCCAGTATTTCTTGCACTGTTAAAGCCATTGTTAACATAAGTACTCAAGTACTAGTACTACACAAAGGACACAACACGAATATCAAATATCCAAACAAAACACAACAAAATTAGGTCAAAAGCCATCTACACGGCATTTGATGTGAGGTGTTGCACATATGTACCTGACCTTCACAAAAATTAAAATAAGGCGAGTAGAAATCAAATTTAATCTTTTTGTGGTCCTTCGGAATTCCAATTTGTTAAATTCATAAAATTCATCGCATATTTTGCAACCATCCGTCGGACAATTTAATGTTTTGGTGTTGGCAACACTGGTTAGAGACATACACGTGGAGAATTAAATTACGAATAATGTTTATAGGTATCCAAGCATGCTCGTATCCAGGCACAACCATCAGCGGAAGAATGTCGTCTGTCAAATTCTTTTACAAGATAGGCGAGAACATAACGTTCACCTGTGAAGAAAGCTTAGTACTGAAAGGTGCTGCCATGTTGAAATGTCTGAAAAATGGAAAATGGTCAAACGCCATTCCGACGTGTGTTAGTCCAGACGGTGTTAAAAAGAGAGAAACTACAGGATATTAAAAAACACTATTAAAAAATCAAAAAAAAAATATCTGTGGCGAAATCCTAATTATTATCTCTGTTTAATGAAGTTAAGTATATAAAAGTATATTAACTACACGTACTTAAAACAATGTTATATTTTTAAGAACACTACAAATAAGACTCGGATTAAAAATATACCGATTATACTGATGATGAGTCAGTCAATAAGTTATTGCTTTTATTTAATGACATATCATAAACATATACTTCAAAATTATTAAGATTTATAGCGATTCAAAATTTTACTGTTTCGTTTCCGCAAGATAAAATATCTTGCGGATTTCTTTAGCAAATATCTCAAGTTTTCTCAAAATTTTATACTACATGTAAATATTATTATTATAAATTATTAAATTTATTTTTAATTGCGTATGTTTATATTTAATAATTAATATGATATAAGTTTAGTAGAAAACACCCTTTCTTTAAATAGATGTGAAACGCACATAACATTTAGATATAGGTCATTAAAAATCCTATGGAGAGTAGAATATATTTAAAGAACATATAAGGTGGTATAATAAAAGTAGGATGTATAGTTTAAACTATATTATTAATAAAATTATCTAAAATTTTCTGTAATATACACTTATAGGTATAAGAGATAGACATGCTGAGGTTTTCTTTACTGTAGATTATACACAGGGGCGTCCTGAACGTCCTGCGACTTTGCCTATTTTATGATCGACACTCGTAAATCTCGATTCAAGTTCTCCCGTTCTCGTTGACCTATTGCCTGCAAGAAACTATTATCGACACTAGTTTTAACAAAACCCGGTAACCTGTATCTCTTTTTACTCGACTCTTTTTTTAAGTTACTTGTTAACTTCTTTGCCCCCGTCCCCTCCCTGGACTTGGTTCAAGATTCACCCCTTAAGGAAATAAAAGTAAAATGGCTGTACCTACTGGTCTACGGTGTACCTTTCAATGGCCTGACTGCCGACTGGCTGCTGGTAAATAATACAAAAGCCGAAAAGGAAAATGAACTCATCCATCGACCATAAACAGTGTCGCGCGACATCCCAAAACGGATGACTCACGCAAACACGAAAATTCAAACAAAAGAATAACTCGAAACAAACGCGATATTATGATAACAACATTCAAATACAAACACAAAATCGTGGGTGCCGTGAAAATATCCCTTGCTCGTAGCAGCAGTGCAGTTGGCAGTGCCGGGACCCGAGAGTTCGATTAGGTTTTGTCACACCGGTGAAACACGCGCGCGTTACCTGGTTACAGATGGTGTTTTGTTGTGCGGAAAACGGATGAAAAGCGAAAACGGTATTCTGATTTTTGTAGAGAAGACACCAAAAGATTATCATATAGGTCAATTTTTGTGGAAAAGATATTTGTAGTAAACAAGTGAGCGTTTAAGTTAACAAAATTAACTTGTAAAAATTACCAAATTTTCCGCTATTTTTTTTTTCGTAGTATCCATAGTAATAAGTGAGTTGAATATTAGTGTTTTATTTTAAGAATAGTTCAATTTTTAATGATAGTGTTTTTTTGCGAATTAATATGATCAAAAATGGTGGATGAAACAACTGTGGGACAACAGTCTTCTAATTTCGAAGAAGATGAAGCGAAATTAGATGAAGATGGGTGTGATTTGCCTAGAAGACCATTTGTTAGGGTAAGATTTTTTTATTGGCATTTTTGGTTTTACAATGTTTGTTTCTAAGCAATTCGTGAAAAGATGTTCTGATTGTTCTGCGACAAATGAGTAGTAGTAACAATGGTTTACTTCAACCCTGTTTCTACAGTTATTTTTAAAGAAAAATGTGTCTGTCTAAAAACAATTTTGCTTTATCTGCTTGACCTTAAAAGTGACTGTTCTAGATACTTATTTATAAGCTTAGACTGTTTTTAATAAAATATTCCTGATCCTTATTAATCCTGCTATTAATACCCCTCCTATATGTAGGTAATATATTTTTTTATAGATTACGCAACTGATCACTGGTTAAAAATATCTGATAAATAAAATCCTTTTCTATGTGTGCGCCTGTTTATGTTAAATAGGGACACCATAAAACCAAGAGTTAACAATAGCATATATAATGAAATAATAGTTAAATGAATTTGAGCCGGTGAGACTTGGTACATCAAAATAGTTAGAAAAGCAATAATTATTGTATACATGAATTTTATTTAAATTTTTTGTTGTCTTGTTTCTTAATCATTCATTGCACAGTTTCTATCGTTCAAGATATTTAACATTTCTACAGTGCCGGCGGCTCATAAATGTCCTCCCTCCTTTTATTTTTTGGCACCGGTAAACGTAAACATTAGAATCTGGCACCTTCAATAACAATATAAATACTACTTTTTGATTTAAATTTACATTTTCAATTTTCAATATGGCGGCTGAACGCCATTACGGAAAAAAATTAACTAGAAAGGGGGTTGGGTAACCCATCATTTAAAAGGTCTTGCCGTGTAGATTATTGTGTAAAACTTTGAGATCATTAATTGCATTATCAAAGAAATAGCGGCGTGTCAAAGTTTTAGCACTTGGATATTCGTAAACTAACCTTACCTCTTTACTGCAAAAGGTGTTGAAAGTGTTCTCCGTTTACTGCTAAACAGTAAAATAACCTATTTGAGAACTCCTCCAGCTTCTTTTGGCGTTATAACAAAGAATAAGAAGTGATTTTTTTCGATGACAATATGTCCTCTTAATTTATTTTATAATTGGCCTATTTAACATATTTTATTTTTCTTACATGTCCATTCTAGTACTTTTAATAATCGATGATGGTTAGTCCTCTTAAAAAAATTACGTAACTCTTTTCGCGAGATGGCAGAATCAAAAGAGATCGTATTTATTAAAAGTGAAAGTGGCCGATTCGCATTTATTTAAACTATTTAAATTGTTGTTACCGTCGTCGTCGCCGTGACGGTCGAACCTTCCCTAAAAAGAAATAAACCTGAACCCGTTATGAGGAAATATTTCACGCTGCTGCTGCTGCTGTAGATAAACTTTAATTATTGAATTAATTGTGTGTACTTTATTTCTTCTTGATTTCAGATTTAATTTCCGATAGTTTATTAAAATTCCCATTTTATATTTTATCAATTAGCAGATACCTGTAACAATGGGTAAAACAGAAGCAGGTACTGCAAGAAAAAAGAAAAGTTGGAAAGGCGTACGTCGTACCCAGGCTGATTCAGTCATTTCGCGTGTTTAATAAATTAAATATTATTGCACAGTCAATTGAAACACGCCTACAAAAAAGTTGCATCGGTTAGACGGATAATAATAAAAATATTTTAGGGTTTGGGATTTGACCAAATTCAAAAAATTCAGTTTTCCGCCTGACGTCATTATATGAAAAACCAAAATTTCAGGGACTTAATATTTTAGAGTTGAAAAATATCAGCACTTTTTTAAGGTAACTTTTTCCGTCAAAAACTGGAAATTAATTATTATTTCAGAAACAGTAGGAGATAAGTATAAAACAATGTTAAAGGGAGTTGTTAAGAAATTAATAGGAGTTTTGAAAATGAAATAATATACAGGGTGTTTCATTTAAAATATCAAAGTTGCGACTACTTTTTAGCAGAAGCGGCAACACTGCATTGTCAAAAATATTTTAGACAGGTAGAGCATGTTCGTTTATGTAAACGACCAAATTTTCAGAACGATTCGTTAACTGGTTCGCCAGATACGTCTAACTTGCCATCCACCGTGAATCACCCTACATAGAGATGACCATAATGTACCTACCTATATTTTCTGTTTTTTTTTTACAAAAAAGATTAAAAATACCGACTTATCATTGAGACAGTTACCTTATAGATTTCTGCAGTACTGATGGGTCCCAAACAATTAAAGTTTGGCCTTAACTGTATGTTTAAAATAGCAAATAAACCTTGACCATATTAAAATAAAAAATCTTTGTAGCTAATTGGGACTGAAATGATTATTTAAACTTGAATCATTTCTTCTATAGCGGAATAAGGTCATAAAATCAATCAAGTTATAAAAAAAATAATGAACATTCCATTGAAAATATCAAACATAAGATAACCACGTGTTACTGCTGCAGGTAACACGAGCATTTTTGATAAAACTGTCGTTATTTTTATAGTACTACTTAGTTTGATTAGTTCTAGCTTAGTTTTAAAAATTTTGTATTAACTCTCAGCCCAAAAAGTTTTACATGGCATACATGGTTTTACATGGCATAAAGGGACTCCCAATTCGGCGCGATACCGTAATGAAATTTAAAAAAAAATTGTAAACGCACTAGACGATAAAGAGATGCGACAAGGCTACTTCCAGCAGGACGGTACACCAATTCACGTAACTTTTGACAATTTAATTTTTCTGGAAGAATTTTTCGAAGACCGAATCATTAGTCGTAATATGCCAGTTAGGTGGCCACCACGGTCCTGCGATCTCACGCCGTGCGGCTTTTTTTATGGCCACACATTAAAAACTTGGTTTTCAAAACCGCTTGTGACAATTTAGAAGACCTATGGGCTTGAATTACAAATAAATTTTAGGAGATTAACAACTCCCCCCAATTGATTACCAATGTTTTTGATGCTGTAAAAAGAAGAATGAAAACATGTTTGGAAGTAGAAGGTAGACACGTCTCTCATTTAGTTTAAAGTTATAATTTTTAGGTTCTTTGTTGTATATGTTTTTTTTTAATTCTGTATTATGCAATGCCCATGACAATAATGTAATTTTCTTAAAAATAAAAACTTCAGAATTTGACAGTTCTAGTTTTCATTCCGCTATGTTACCTTTAAAGAGTAATAATTCAAGACATGCGTAATTCATTCCACGGCATATTTTGAGGATTATTTTCTTATCTTACGTTAGTTATCTTGTCGTCGTTGTTGTTTAGTCAATCAAATACAGTACCAATATCACAAGTACATTGTAAAATTCCCCGACACCAAATAGTGTGTAGAATGAATTAATAATGAATCAAAAAAGATATGAGCGTGCATATTGCTATGCTATAACGGTTGTTGTAATTATTTCAAACTAGGTAGGTGGATTTTTCTATTATCTCCAACATGGATCTATTAAACAATGGACGCTTGTATAGTAAAAGTGGTCATTGCTGGGTTGGTTACAGGGCAAACCAAGAAGCCATTCATCCAATTAAATTGTTTTACTTAAAGACAGATCAAAAATGTTAAATATGTAGGTAGAGGATTGTATTTACATATAGTCGTTCCCTGCGGATAGGGAATATGACCCAAATAAATCTGAAGTATTTCCCACATAAATTAAATATTTGTGGTGATTGTTTTTATCAATTTATTTTGGTCTTCTTAACAAAAAAAAAAGGATTTGTTACTGCAAATTTTCTCGCGAATTTCGAAACTTATGAAACGTGATCCCATTGCCGCGCCAGTGACGTCGAAAGTGTTATATCAGGTGCGGCCCATCCATAAGGTCATTTGGCCAACGACCCACCTAAAATTTTAAGTGATCTACCTAATAATTTATTTTATTTATTTTTTAAAACCGAAAAATAATCTTTTCTTTCAAAAAAGTGCTAATGCGAAAACTTCCCAAGAAAGAATCAAGCCACCGTATACAACGGTTATCAAGCCAAGCTTGCTCCGGACTCGCCGTAATTTAAATTGACCTCATAGATGTATATGGACTACATAAATTGCATTAAAGCTAAAAGAGAAACAAACATACGCGCTTGAGGAAGTTAGAAAGAGACACAATTTGTTGACGACCCACCAATAATATCGCTTTCGGGGCGCGTGGTTGTCAATGCAGCCGCGCCGGGTGTCGGGTTGTCGCAAATTCTGGCTCACTAATTTAAATCTGACCAATTTATTATTAAAACAATATTCGCGATTCGCGATACATTTATACATTTAATATAGTCAGCTTACCTAATTTTAAGATATTTATGTAATTACTAATGATAATAATATTAATAATTGTAACTGTGCCTATCAAACATTAAAACCTACTACGTACGACTTTGACAACAAGTTGGCAAAGCAGCTGCAGCATCCAACCCGTCTATCGATTTAAAACTGCGGACATGCGCTCTAGGTTGTGTTTTCCTTGAGTGTATTTTCGCGAGATTCCGTTGATCTACATTGAACAACGTGTCACGTGTATGTCACTTAATATATCAATGCAGATATTACGTGACAGCTCCCGGCCGTTCACGGTTGGTCAACGGGGTGTCGCGAAAAATACTCTTTTTTCTTGTCGATGTGTCAAAATTAATTGCCAACATAACAACAGAATTTTTATTTTAAATTGTTCAAAAACTTTAGTAAAGAGGTACCAAAAATACTGTTTACTTTTGCTTTGGCGTTTTGTGTTATTTGTAAAATACTTTCATTTGTGTATGTGTAGTACTGTCCTGTTAGAGAGTTAGTTACATTGCTATAAGCAGTACATGAAATCTAAAATATTCTTTTACCGTTTTAAGGCAAGCACCAACTTTTACCAAGGAGAGAAGTTTCTGCGAAATCAATAATAAAAAAGTTTTCCATATGTTGCACACTTTTTTGGACACACTGTATGTACAAAAAAATCTTCTTTCGTATTTTCTTTCCAACAACTGTGATGCACTGTTACGAATTGGAATTTTGTAAAATCGACTGGACCTTTCCATGTTAAGTCTGTGCCCAGGTGTTTTTTTTTCGAAGCGGTATTTCCACGTATTTAGCTTATTTGAATTTAGTTGTTTTATTCATAAGGACGGCCCACTGCGTTATCCTATCTTAGAAGACTTACTAGTTTGATCGTAATTCCAAATGACAAGGCTGTTCCTTTTTTGTAAGGTTTCGCCTTTCCTATAAACATATGCGGAATAATATATAATTATTGGAATAACTAATTACTTGCGTGAAATTAAAGGAGATCTGGGGAGTCCATTTTCCATTCTATACGACGCGTCTCAAAAAACTGGGGACATATGGTAATTATTATATTTTATCTGATAGTAGATCTAAAGAAGAACCAGTTTAATCAGGGAATATTGCCACTTTTGTACTAGAAAATCTACGACGAACAAACATTCCTCATAGCAAAAACTTGATTGAATTTGATCTTCCATCGACGACGTAAGCAAATTTGGACAATTAAGGGCAATAAAGAGCAATCTTGTCAAGGTGTATTTGCACAAAAAAGTAAAAAAAAAAAAACAAAAATGCAGTTTTTTTGTTTTGCATCACGTTGAGTGCCAAAAATCACAATTGTTGTAGTTTTTAGCGCTCGGCGAGAGGCAAGACAAATACTGAGTAGTTTACCTGATATTAAATGTTTACAAATGCCACGGCGCGGCGTCGATTAATTGCTATCATACTGTTTGTTGAATTTTTAAAATTCTTCTGATTAAAAATTTTAATTAGGTTAGTCATAAGAGGAGTCATATTTGGTACACAACACAATAAAAAGAAATCTAAGAAGTACTGACTTAAGCCCCTCCACAGACTACGATGTTTTTCATCCGTTCGCATCGCTGCGATTCGAATCGGCGTGCCAAACTGATAGTCTATGGCCGAAAACGGTCGTGCCGAACCGTCCGTTCTAATATCTGTCGAATATTGAATTTCAACACGACGGTTCAAATCGCCCATGCGAACGGATGAAAAACATCGTAGTCTGTGGGGGGCTTAACAGTTCACAAAATTTGCCATTTATTATCGTTTTTTAGTCGAATATTCGGTTTCGATTTCACAAATGTGACGTTTGGGACTTTTGCTTTCGGTACCACTTTCCCAATTTTAATGTGAAAATTTTTTTTGTACACCGCAATATTGAAGTAGATACTGAATATTGATTCTATATTATCATATAGGGAACGAAAATCCTGCTCACTTACATTGGCGTAGTTTTTCATATTTCTAATTTACTATATTTTAGTATTTCAAAAACAGTTTTTGCACTTAGTAAACTGTGGTAGAATGACTTAATTGTGTTATATAAATTTCGAGCAGATGCTGCCCGCATTTTTTTTAGGTTCCTACCCTTAATAGGTGTAAAAAATATATTGACAATAATTTTTGATTAATCCCCTTATTCTGGGTTGTAACTTGAACCCCCATACCAAATTGAAACCCTCTAGAAATGGCAGAACATTTTCAAACACACGACGTAAGGGCTTTTTACATTTTGTGTTAGCCATAATAAATTTATTATAATGTATGTACACCCGCAAATAAAACAATCCACAGCGCCGCACGCTGCCACACTATACACCTGAGTCGCACCACTCATAACTAGAAGATTCTGCTCTTGAACCAGAAAACATATTACCCTCTGTAAAAACTTTAATTGTTTCAATAATTTCAGATCTAAATTTTTACACAATTTAAATTTTATTTCAATTAGTGGGGGTGAGCCTAATAATATTTTTTATCTACTCCTATTAAATTATATCCTAATTATTCAACTACTTTTGAACAATTAATAGTATCTTTAAACAAACAACATGAGTTATAATAACTCACTGCTATAACTCACTATAATAAATCGGAAAAGATTTACGAACCGAATATCAAGGTGGCTCTGTACAAGCCGATTGGCCGAAAGGAAACAGTCCATTATTGTTATTGAGGGAAGTAATGTCACTCGAATAATTTTGACGTTTTCAAATTAAGTTAATACCTAATTATTGTATTCTTGTATCTTAGTATTTATTGTTATAGTCGTAGATAAAGTATAGTATTCAACTTGCGGTAATGGTCATAACTCACTTGATGAATTACAGCACTCGCCTGCGGCTCGTGCTGCAAACTTCATCTGCGTGAGTTATGACCTACATTACCGCTCGTTAAATAATATACTATTAACCCTTTGCTATCATCAGAAGCATATTTTCACACAGCCAATTAAAAAACTTCAGTCATATTCATTACATTATATCGCGAGACCCCCTCTTTCCATTTAAAATTTTTCTCTAAGATGGCGTCCAGCAGCCACCTTGATTTTTCCGAGAGTCACTTGTGCACCAAATCATGGTATTTTTGTACTAATTATCGTATGTCAACTTTCAATTTTCTAAATATAACGGTGACATTAAAGAACAACTGCCCTGTATCTTGTGCAAGAAATCGTACTTTATTTTAGCACATGTTGATATGTCTCCGCAGAAGCATTTTATTCACGAAGTCTAGAAAGCCTTAGAGCGTTGTTTGAAGTCTTTTTTAGAGCGTCAAATTTCCAGAGGCGCCGCGGCGCGCGAGCGACGCGAATTTTAAAAATCAAAAAAGCTGAAAAAAAAGTGACAGCAAAAAATATTACTACAAGTTTTTTAAAAGTTTTTGTAAGTTTTTTTTGTTCTAACCTACTGCTTAGGTTGGGTTATTGGTTCCCTAGTACCGGTTTCTTTAGTAACTTTCTTAGTTTCTAACGGCTAGATTCGCTGTCAGATTGACAAAAAATTGGGAGGGCGCCTGTAAAGCTTAATACACCACTGTATCTCCCTGAAGTGAAGAATGTTTAACTTCTTAAAGATATTTTACGAACGGTTACAGCTAATTAATTACTGTTAAAATGAGATAACAATAATAAAAAGTGATAATATTTTCTGTAATATCCCTGCACTATGGCAATAAAAATATCGAATTTCCTTTGATCAGCTTATTTAGAGACAATCGCTATTAAAACTGGACGAACTATTGATTACTGATTACAGTGATATTAACTAATAAGGTAAGAACTTAATAACGGCAACTTGATAGTAAGCACACGCTACCTGAATTATGTTGATAATAGCACAGATTAAAAGCGGTTAAATATGTGATAAATAGACCAACACATGACGACATAATCCAATTTAATTTTTTACATTAAACCATTGGCGAGGATAAGGTTTCCATTATTTTGAATAAATTCTCGACGTCACTGGGTTTTGGTTGAGCACTTGGCCGAGCACTGATAAACCCAACCTTAAAATTAAAATATCAGCAAGCTTGACATTGAAAAAATATTACATTCATTGTGGAAATGCACAGTGAAATAATTAATAATAATATATTGTACGTGGTCTGGTTGTTACAAAACCTACAAAATTGGCGCGTAACCTTGATTTCGTAGAAACACTGTGACGAATACATTATTTTTTGCAGGAAATATTAATATTTATTAATCTTAATCTTTATTTTAAAGAAAAATATACTTACATTATACAGAACAAGCGTTCTATAAAAAAAAATCTCCTTCCTCGTGAGTAGGTATGACAGACATTTTATAGAATGTAGTAAAAATTTGCAATACTACTATGAATGTGAATCCCATTTACAGACATGCAACATCCGCTATATCTATATCTGAATGATTCATATAGCCTTATAAAACGCCCCGCCAAGGAGAAAAAAAAAGGTACGAAAGAAGAATAAGATAGCCGTAGAGAGAGAATTATAAATAAATTATAAATAAATTATAAAGTCGTATCGGATACCGGTACGCCTCGTTTCTTCCTAAAGAAAGGACTAAATGAACCAATGAGCAGCGTGAACTTTATGTTTATAATTTAAGGCTACCAATCCGGCTTCATTTTTCTTAATTTTGGAACGAAAAAATTAACTGTACTGTATGGCAATTTTTCGAAAAAAAAAAACATTTTTCGAAAATTTAATTTTAGAATTTAATTTAATGTTAATGAAATAAAAGACAGAAAAAAATAAATAAAGATGGGCTGGGAATTTTTCCAAAAATGTTAACTAATAATGAGTAATTTTCGGGGTTATTGAGGTCAGAAAATTTAATTTTGTCTAACAAATGTAAACAAAATATTGAAGGAGTGGGGCGAGATAAAGATAGAGAAGAAAATAAAGCAGGTGGGATGAATGCGATGATGTTGGGGTTAAAGAAGTCAATAATTAATGCACAGTACAAATAAAAAGAGGGAAGATAAGAGGAAGGGAGGGAGGAAGAATAGGTAATCTACAAATATTTTTTTTTTCAAAAAAATGATCCGATGTCACAAAAAGAAAATCTCTGACAAGTAGGAAATAATATTTTTATGTATTTATTACTGATGTCAATGGTCAGTTTCATTTTCTTGAAATTTAGGTAATACCTATATAAAAGACAGTGACCCTATGAGGACAAAACTATACAGTCCAGCTCTTTAATGCCCCCACTCCCCCTCTTATTTTTGAACCGTTACATTTCGGGAATTGAAAGTTGGCATACGGAAATTAGTACAAAAATACTATGTTTTGGAGCACACGTGACTCGGAAAAATCTCAAAAATAATCTCAAAATAAAGAGGGGGGCACTGTATATTGTAAAACCATTAAATGTAGCTAGTGGACAATAACTCATTCTATAGTCCATTTTCAACAAATTGCTTTTGGAAAAAAGTATTCAAAAAATGTGTAAGATGGAGAGTGACAGTCTTAGCTGGGACACTCTGTAAGCTTGTACCAAGAGTTAAAAAATACATGTTTTTGGTTTGGCTTTTACGTATAAAATGAAAAAATTATTTAAGCAATCCTAACTTAACGTACAACTTCTTGATGCAGTTTAGATTAAAATAAAATGATAGTACCCTTAACAACTGCCAAGAAGAGAATGGCTTTTCTGGGAGAACAAGAGAACAATAGGACACGGTCCCAGCCATTGTCCTTTTGTTACTAATTTGAGGTTGTTTACTTCATTATCCCATGTGTGACGTAATTCCACGACCAAATGGGAATAACTATAGCACTAAAAACTTAAGGTTAGATTTGTAAAAAGCAATAAAATTGAGATGTAATAAAATCTTCGAAAAAAATAGCTTTATGGCGGGGATTAATTCCAATCCGAGATCAATAAAAAGTTATCTAAGACAAGTCTAACCCATAATCCAACAATAAATAAACGTTAAAATGGAGCCATTAAAATAGCGTTAAAATTTTGACAGATTTATTTGTTTGATCTGCGTAAAAAGTTACCGCCTTTCGCAAAGTCCACTGTCAATTAGCTATAAAACTCTGTTTATAATATATAAATTATTTTGTTTTATTTAAAACAATGATCCAACTAATGGTTTCACGCCTACACTTTTTAAATATTTATAAGACTTTTCTATTTTTATCTTCTGACTGCTCACGAAGACCGAAGCCTAAGTACCATGTATCGTGGGTATATTGGGGAAGTCCGACTCACACATCCAGAGCTGGAAACATCCGTAGAGATTTCACCAGCCTTTTAAGAGAATGTGTATGTGGATGTGTGGATTGGTACCACCTCAGTCGAGGCGGAATTCCTCTACTTCTAGAACTGTTGAGATCACCTTAGTCTCTCGTAAAGGCGGTAAAATTAGTGTTATTTCATTAGGGGGCATGACGTAAAGAAGTGTGGGGAGAGGGGGTTGAAAAAAGATACTTTTACAGTGTTTAAAAATGCGACTTAGTTAAATAGTCCACTCCCTGAGGGACTCCATTGGTAATCCCAACAAAATTGGACAGCCTTCCACCACACCACACCGCCTGCACTCTACCCTCCAAATACTGGATAATAAACATTGGAATGAACCAAATGAAAAATGTTTTTGGAAATTAATGATAATATTCTATCATCTGATCCATCATGTTATACCCGCTCACAATCCGATTAAAAATATTATTAATTTCAAGAAACATATTCCTTTTTGGTTTAATCTGATATTATCCCTAGTTTTAATATGAATATCAGCAACAAAAAAATGCATGCCCTTATTTTTCGATGTTCTATCTGAACACCAAATTTCATTAAATTTTTGGGACGATCACTTCTGTCGGATTCCCTGTAAGTTCACTTTAGTTTAAACATCTGCATTCGCACTTAATTGAGATTTGTATTATTTTTCAACAATTTAATTACTCATACAATCCATACAAGTTTATATAACAGTGTTTACGCTAGTACCGTTTAAAACTGCAACTTCTAATAACCAGCCGATTGATGATGCAAAAACCACCAAACAGATTTTTCCTGCTTCGTCAAGGTACTTATGAAAATGAATTTATACATTTAAGTGGTTAGAAACCGACTACTGATGCAAAACTCATTATTTATACTCCATAAAACAGGAAGTAAAACAGTTTATTTAAATTTACATCGAGAAAAAATCGCTTTCAGCTTACGTTATATGCTCGTTAGTATGGTGTTTGCCTGTACATACAAATAACTTATTTATAAGGTAACTGAAAAACAGGTTAGGATTGAAGAAAAATCTTTCGACCCAGAATAAATGCCGCTTGAGAGTACGTACTCGAAAAATCAATTAGATAATTAATTATTGTATTGTTGAAACGTTTTAAATCTTGATTTATTTATTTTTGCACAAAACCAACGCAATTTAAAAATTGCTCCTGATAACAGCACCCA
The DNA here is from genome assembly GCA_963971165.1 of Philopedon plagiatum. NCBI lineage: Eukaryota > Metazoa > Arthropoda > Insecta > Coleoptera > Curculionidae > Philopedon > Philopedon plagiatum. The sequence goes on from OZ020197.1 coordinate 218,592, forward strand.
GTTTCGCACTTTTATCAAGAACCTTGAATTTTATGCAAATTGAACGAGTGAAAAATAGTTCCCGTAACTAAACGACTTTAGCGATTTACGTTTCACGGCGAACAAATTACACTACTTACACTAAAAATTGCACCTGGTAACCACCAGAGATCTTGCTTTTTGAAAGATGACGGAAAGAGAAGTGACACTGATCACGTGACGTAATAATTGGAAGAGTCACAATATGGTAGGTTGTGTACCAGAGAATTGTGTGAGTCGTAGATAGCACATCACGTTCTCAAATGATAATTGAAAAAGAAAAAATATGTAGCAAACTCATATTAAAACGTTTCAATAAAAAAGAATTTTGACCTTAACCTTCTCTCCTAATTTAAATACTTTCTTTTTCAAGATACCGAAAGTACTGCCCCAGAAAATACTCAAAACGTAAACAATTCATTATAGATAATCGAATCGTTGAAACTAAATTAAGGCATTTGTCACGAACAAACGAATCGATAAGAAATAATCAATTATAATTGCAAATCGATTGCGATGCATGCATGCGTTTTCTAAGGTAGGTAAAAGTAGGTAAATAAGTAGTAATACAAAGTTAAGTTTCAATGAGCCTTTCAATATTATATCTGTTTTTGCAATAAAAGAATTTCTGACGATCTGAATATTTTAAATTATTGATTATATTATTAATGCAAGTATTTTAAACGTAAATTAGTTTTATTTTGCACACTGCATACGTGTCTGGCTTTCTCCTATAGAACAACCAGATGGCCACTTCAGTGGTGACAACGTATACTATTTTTGGTTTTATCTAATGATTTAAGCGCCTTATTTACAAAAGCAGGCCAAATGGGTAGCTTTCTGTCAAATCGATGCATATCTGGTACCAACTCTATTCCTCCTTCACATTATTGATCTTAACCTCTTCAACTACCAATCCCATTCACAGGTTCACTGACGATAGTACTCTTTAGTCTTTACTCCAACACTCATTGTTCCAAACAAGTCTCGACTCAAGAGCTGGATAATAGACGCAGATCTATGCACCTTTATGCAGATATGATGTAGCAAAATTTCCCAAAAATGACAGTTTTTGTTGCAAAATTGAAAGGTTCCTGGGCCGATTTCGGCTGATAAGATTTTAGGAACCTTCTACTTTAAGTGCAGGGATATTTCATCGGACGATTTACGCATTAAATGCCATTTTTATTGATTTTTCGATGACCCTACAACACTGGAATTCGCCATGTTTTCATCATGAGTTATAAATACCAATGGGATCACGTTTTACAAGTTTCGAAATTCGGACGAAAATTTGCAGCGTAAAATCCTTTTTTTTTTGTTATTAAAGATCAAAATATGGATGGATAACAGCAACCGCCATGCATATTCTCTATTATTTCATATACAAATATCATGAAATACAACGTGCTCTGTTTGGTGCTCTGAAAGGTAGAATATTATACATTATACATTTAATGTACACGTAACAAGTTTCACTAGTATGCGTTGAACAAGAAATATAATTTCATGTGATTTGTTTCACTTATAAGTTTCACGAAATTAGTTTCTTTAGTGCCTTGTTCTAGAACATCCTCCGCTTATTCATACCCAGGGTCTCTGGAGTACGGAAGAAATTGCCTGCAGATGTTTTCCCTTTCCCTCCCAACGTCCAATCCTTTAAATCGCGTGTCAATAGATTGTATCGCTTTTCTCTTCAGACGCCCATGGTATGTTAGTACTTAGGGTTGAAGTCTACATGGCTATCCCAGATAAAAAAAAATTGCGGTGGGCTCCAGTTTGAACTCACGCAAGGGAGCCCAGCCATTTCTGTTCACGACCTTGCCTGCATCCCTAGTTTGCAGACTGACACCAGAGTTTCTTAATCATTTTCTAAATTTATTTACAGAATTATTCTTTTATATTTACCTGTATATCGCTTTTTTACCTTGATTAAATGTCCCCATTTTTTCATTGGCGGTCATTTTAACCCAATTTCCTGTAATTTTACTGAATTGGGTTCCAACGAACCGTTTCTTTAAACACCGAACGTTGATGTAATTTTTGATTTGTAGTTTAATGAAACTTTTTATTAAAAAATGTTTACAATAAAGTTTGCTTGATAAATAAGTATGTATGTACATTTAATTATTTTTATTTGTTACATAATATTTTAAATAAAATCAAATACGTTTTATAAACTTTCCATAATATTGTTTTTCGGAAACCACATCAGTTACTAAATCTTAGGAGATGCACTAGATTTTTTTTATGATTGTATTTAATAAATACAGGGTTGGCCAATGAAAACGAAACAAGCCCGATTTTTCATTTTTATCGTCCCTTAAGAAAAAAACGCTTGTGTGGAAGGGGGAAACCTTTTGCTCATATTTTTAACCCTCTAAACTTCAACCCCCTAGCAGGGGTTATACCCAAGCAAACCCGATACATTTACTATAAGTCAAAAAAAGTGTAAATTACAATTTCTGCATATGTTCATTTAAACAGTTTAGATTGGTATCTGAATATATTATAATCATTTCATTTATTGACATATGAAACAGATCGCTTCGTCAGTGATTAATCGATAAATGCAAATTTTCGATATCCGATCCTATCGGTAGCATCTGGCATTTTAAAGAAAAAACTTTTCATATTTCAAGTCCCCGATATTTTTTATAATCTTCTCTATATAAAAGAAGAAACTGACCGACTGACTGACGTATCAACGCACAGCCCACACCGCTGCGCTGGGTCTAGGAACTTGAAATTTTACACAGAGGTTTCTTATATAACGTAGGCATGCACTAAGATAGGGATTTTCAAAATTCAACCCCTAAGGGGGTGAAACAGTTGTATGGATGTCCTATTAACCCGAAACTTCATAGAATTACTCTAAAAAATAAATGTTTAAACACGTGGTTTTTACAGTTTTTACTAAATCAATCCCTAAGGGGGTGAGATGGGAGTTTAAAGTTTGTAATGGAGTAAAATTGTTATACGGTTCTATTACCCTAAAACTACGTAAACGTACTCTAAAAATTAAAAACGAAATGTTGTCCAAATACAAAATTTTATTTGTATAAATTTGTAAAATGTATTTACATTTTTTAATTGTGTGTAGCAAACGACTAAATTGTTTGTATTAACTGGGCCCATTAAAGTAAAGGCTATCTCTGAAATCAATTACTCCCAATAAAAATAAATTAAATAACGAAAAAAGTAAATTAAATTTATGCTCAGTCAATGGAAAATCTTATGGTTTATGGTTTGTTTATGTAAAATGCAATATTTTATTTTTTGTCGCATTTGTATTTTGCAAAATCTTGGCAACTGACATAGGAAATTTTAAAGCTAAGAGCTTAGCTTTAAAATTGGAAAGCTACATGGACAATAAATTTATTGATTTCGATAAATTTTAAGTTTTGTGCAGTTCTAGTGTATACTAAACTAATTATTGGAAAAACACAACAAATAATGCCTTTTATGTAATATTATTTACTGCCATTTTTGATTTTCAACTGTTGAAAAAGTTTTCTCGATCACGGCGATCGCAAATGACCATTGTGTCACGGCCACGAGGTTTTTACTTTTTAAAAGAGATGAAAGTTATTCTACTGAAAATACTTAGAGATCATTAAATAACTTTATTTTATTTAATTTATCAAATAAACATATACTGTAGTGAAACCAAACTCTCTGTATATGAATCTTCAACAAGAACATTTTGTTACAGTCCATAGACCATCACGATTTAATGTTATTGATCTTCGCGAACGGCGTTATCTTAAACCATGCCGTGTTATTAAAAGTTAAGGAAAAGAAAAAGTGCAGGTTATGCCTCAACTCGGCTGGAACAAATATGTTATTTAAACGAAGAGAAATAACAATCTTAATTCTAACATTCCGTTCATACACATTACTTACGAATATTACTATATTCAGCTTTTAGTTAAAAAACGATAAGACGGAAAGAAAAGATAATTATTAATTCATTATTATTTAATAATTATATCGTTATTTAAGTACTATGAAACGGTAAATAAGAACTAGAACTGTTATTGAGCGAAAACACATATTAGGTATCTCTATTTCAAATAATATCCATATGCCTACCTTTTTACTACTACGGCAAAGCCAAAAAGGAAAGGTTATGTATGTCTGTTTGTATGTTCCTCCGCAGCGCCTGAAATTTAGACCGATTTTACCAGCTGAGATGTGAATCGATTTGTCTGAAATGCGTTAGTGTCATGGGGTACTTAAAGTTTAAATAAAATTTAGTGTATCTAAATAATAAAAGCTTGTTCTTAAAAAGTCTTTTTTACATAAGATTTTTGTATACTTAAGACTGAACAAATACAATTTGCTTCCTTGTATTATCTTTCATATGCCTCTAATATTGTTAAATTAATATAGACTAAAAATAATGCACTTTCCGCGTACACACTTTGCACATTTGTTTTTTTCCTAAATTCTTTTAAATACAATTTTTCTTACAGACCTCCTACCAGGAGTGGGACTCGGTAACTTTTTAAAATAGCGATAGCGAAAGATAAGAAGCGAAGAGGAAGCGATCGCTTTCAGACTAGCTCTGTTCGGAGAAGAATCACAAACTAGTCAGAGCCCATAAAATTGCTGGAAACCAGTCCGCAAACTGTCATGTGATCAAATAGCTGAAACTTGATTGGCGCTGATCGGTTTATGATTTCTCTACGAACAGAGCTAATAAGTACTCTATAAGCATTTCTTTATAGGCAAAATAGAGAAAAACATGATAAAGAATACTGTACAGTCCGTTATAAAATCATACTTTTATTGTTTCTAGTGTCAAAAATAAAATTATTTTTATCATTTTTATTAATATTTGATTTCGATTATTGTAATATGTCCCTTGCTTAAAGGTTTTTAATTAATAATTTTGAAAACGATGGACGAATATACGAAAATCGCTTCATTACACGAGAAAAGATTTATCGAATTATTCCGTCTTAATAAGGGCCTCGTGGTAAATCTATTTGAAAATTTAGTGGACCATTTACAGGCAGAAATAAAGTCAACTAGAATACCCATTACCCATGCTGTTTAATTGGGAAGATATTTCATCCCACAATATCATGTAATTTTCTCTTCCACTAATTCCTGTGAAATTGTGCGTTACCCATTGGGATGCGCAATTAAAAAATTAATTAAAACAGTCCACTGAGCTGTATTTGTTTTTTGTCCCCTAATCCTAGAAATATTAGCACGTTTTTCCACATTAAATATAATTTTTACATCACTAATAACAACAATAACAATAAAGTTCAAATAGTTTTTTTTTATCGAAGACATCACACGTAGACTTCAAGCCTAAGTACTAACGTACCGTGGGTGTCTGAAGAGAAGGGAAATGTAGTCTATTGACACGGGATTTGAAGGATTGGAGGTTGGGGCGGGAAGGGAAAACATCTGCAGGCAATTTGTTCCACAATCTGGAGACCCTAGGTATGAATGAGCGAGAGAAGTGGTCTGTTCTAGGCTTTTGTAGCTGGACAGTAAAGGGATGCATACGTAACGCGTCTCTTGTTGTTCTGTTAGGGACGTTGAAGGGGGGAATAATACCGGCTAGTTCTTCAGAGCAAAATCCGTGGAAGTAGCGGTAATTTTAGGTTAGGACAAAACGACTTTTTAGCTCAACGTAAAAAGAGACAAAATTACGTCGCTTTCAAGGAGAGACCTCTCGAGCTATCGCTTTCGCTAGGTAAGTTCGTGCTATATGGGCCCCCTTCGAAACATACCGAACTGTGATACAGAGTAGGAATTTGCAAAGAGATCGCTATCGCTATTTTTCATACAAAGTGCCACTCCAGGCGGTATAAACTTATTTCCCTTATAAATAATATAATTATTCTTACATCGGCAATATTTTCAAATAAATAATTAAACCAATTTTGCTTTCGTACAATCCCAACCGTTGAACGGCAACGGCGACGCGGCTGCAAAGTCTTCCCCCCTTCCTTTTCAAGGTTTCCCATTTCTTCTGGTTCCCTCGAGCGGAACCTTCTTCGCCCGCGGCCAAAGCGGCGATTTCTTCTTTCTTCAGTCGCCCAACCTCATTTCTTCATCTCGGAAGACCGAAAGTACCGTTTTCTTCTTTCTATCTCTCGGAGCGTTGTGTACGATCGTATATCGAGTACGCTATCGAAGAGAAGGCGCGGAAACGCAGGTGATTTGAAAATATATCATTATCTCGATCGGAAAAGGTGTTGGAATTTCTTCGTTCCCGCGAAGAACGGCCGTGGGTGGACTGTATACAATGTAAGTTGCGTCAAATTCATTTGGCACAAAAGTCTAAAAAGCTTAAGTGCGAGACTAGAATGGAACTGTTATCAGATTGACCTATTGGACTCGCAAGCGAACATAATGTTATATTGTGCGGTATAATATTTTTAATAATGAATAAATTTTGCACTTTTGGCAAACGAGAGAAACTGTTTGGTGGGGTTAAGGAAGAAAGGGCCACCAATGTAATATTACTGCCAGATATACATATACCCCAGGTGAGTTTTTATTTATTTATATGTTTTAGGTGTTCCGTGCCAAACGGAACATTTATAAAATTATTTCGGTGTTCGTCCGCCCGTCTGTCACAGGCGATTTTCTTTGAAACTATTCGACGTAAAAATTTGAAATTTAGCATAGAGATGGAGTGTGGTGGCCTAAGTATAGACGTGAAGTATAAAAACTTGAATTTTGATTCTGGGAAATTGAAAAAAAAATTCAAATGCATCATGTAGGGTGTCAAATGAAACCTTATTCAAGCACGAATTGAACAATCTATATAATGTATTTTTTTATTCATTTTTTTGAACATTTTTTGTGAAAAACGCTTAAAAATTGCTGTCTCCCATTACCTTTATCACCAAATCGAAAAAAAAAAATAATTCAAAAATTTCCAAAAATTAGCGATGCCAAAATAAAGGAGGGAATTTTTGTGGGGCCACAAATAAGAGAACTAATGAAAGACACCTTATTCGAAGAAAAGTTAAATCCATCAGAAAAAGCCGCTTGGCTAAGTTTCAAAAATATTGTACAAAATTTATTGGGTAACCATAAATCACAAAATTATAAAGAGCTTGTTCAGGGGAACTTCTAACTGCATATCAAGCTTTGGGTTGTAATATGTCACTTAAAATCCACTTTTTCCACTCGCACCTAGACTTCTTTCCCGAGAATTTGGGAGCCGTTGGTGACGAATACGCAGAGAGATTTCACCAGGACATTTCTAACATGGAAAAATGATTTTTTTTTGGCATTAGCTGATCGGCCATACAGCCAATTTTATTTATTTTAAATAAGGAACAGTTCTTTCGATGAATGATTTGAATCAATGAATTTCTTTTGTATTTTCGTTTTACACAAGAATATGGCAACCAAAAACTAAACAATGTCTAGACTATCTAATTTGACAATTTAAAATGACAAGTGTATGAATAAGATATGTAACTAAGTTTGCTTAGTCGAATTTATTTCCTAGCCTTTTTGCAAAATTTATAAAGAAAAAGACACACATTAATTACGTATTTTCAAAATCAAAATTCAACTTTTTTGACAGTATAATACTAAGATTTACTAAAAGGTGTAGGATTTACTACTGGGTTAAATTAAGATATAGTTGACCAGTTAACAACTATCTCTGTGCTAAATTTTAAATTTTTACGTCGAATAGCTTTAAAGAAAATCGCCTGAGACAGACGGACGAACACCAAGGTGATTTCATGAGTGTTCCGCTTGATGGAACACTAAAAAACAATATCAATGCATGATTTAAGTCTCTATTCTGAGCAACTTGACAGGACTGTTATTGTCCACCCTGTATGGTAGTGTAATTCACCTGTAGGTACATATATTTTCTAACACCATCTAATTGTATTATCTTCCAAATCGTATTTTAATTTTATGCCTTTTAAAACTATAGATCCTTCTAATGAAAGCATTCTTGCAAAGTAACTGTACGATCTCGTTTACCGATATAACAATCTACGGCATCGGAGTTTTTATTAATATTTCTCTAATGTGCTTTTATTTCACGCTGTATTTGTTTAAGTCCGATTTGCATTGTATTTTATTGTTTTTACAGTTTTATGTAAAAATTGACCCATATACTTAATTGTATATAGTCTATGCTTTAGTAAACCTTTTTTTTTAAATGTATTAATTAGATTATTAAAAATAATTATCAGTCATTTCACGTTTTCAATAAATATGTTTATATTATTGCACAATCAGTCAATCTAAACACACAAAAAACTACGTCGGTTGAACAGATAATAAAAAAATAATAAGGTTTAAAATTCGACAAAGTTCAAAAAATTCAGTTTCCCGCTTGACGCCATCCTACGAAAAACAGCTAAACGTAGTGGGCAATGAGGTGATCAAATTAAGGACACAGCAACACCGTCATGCGCCCCTAACAGGGAATGTTTATATTTTGCGTAACTTTTGTAGCATTTTTTAATCTTGGAATTCAATTTTATTTTCAAACTTTTTTCGTAGTTCTTAAGTGTATTTAAATATAATTATTATGAACGACAACAGAAATAATAATGAAACCCAAACGTCGGCGTGTACTAGTTTTTTGCCCCTGTCATTCGGTGAATAATGGTTAGTATTTCTTTGATGCGTAAGCGTAAACATCCTTTTTAGGTTATACAATTAAATGCGTTGACTGTTTTTTCAGTTCTCTTAATATTTCTGTGTTATAGTTCAGTATAAATTTTAAATATTACCACTTTTTTATAATTTACTTTGATAACATAGCCTTCATGACCAGCGATGTGTGATCGCTGCTTTGGGGGCGAATTTGATCACAAAAAATTCAAATTTTTTGGGGATAAGCTTTTCTAATGGAGTACTTTTTTATTATGAAATCAAAAATTTGTGAATAAACCCGTTACCAGTTATTATCTTTCTTTAAGCTTCAGCTCAGGTTCTTTTTAGACGTTTTGGGTTCAAGTTTCTACCAGAACCATGTTTCTTAAAAAATAATAAAATAATCTTGGAATACTGAACATAACATTTAATATTAAATGATTTATTTTATTTATATGTTACGAGAAAAGTTCTCTCAGGGGGGGCGAGTTGGGTTTGCTGTGGAGATATTCTCAGGCTTGAATAGAAATGCTGACTAAAAAGAGAAAAATAGCACACTGGTAAATACCAAAGGGAATACCTCGCTCCACCCTTTTGACTTTCTTGATCATAAAACACGCAGAGCCTTTCGTTTAACGACATGCAGCAGTAGCTGAGGCAGTAGTTTAATAAAATTTAACACGAGTTAATATTTTGAAAAAATGGATATTTAAAACACAGTTAAGCGATGAAAAAAAACAAAATTTAAATAAAGTGCAGTTTTGATCACCACACGAACACCTTTTATATTAATGGTAAGCGATTACAATCATTGTTTACATTAAATTAACAAATAATATTCCACCATCAATATACTGTAGCTATTTTTAGGAAGTTAAATACTTAAGCGCCCGTGGCCATCGACATTAACCATCTGAAAGCTGCGAGATGGTGCCGCGACAGATTCCACTGACCCAAATTAAGATTGAGACAACACAAGTGACAAACAAGCCTATAAAATTCTTAAAAACGTTATAAAATATTATAAATACAATGTCGAGAAGTCGTTTAGGCAGAATTACTAGATACGGCTGCTAATGTTTAGGAGGAACATAATTTGTTGAAAATTGATGGTCTTGTCAATCGTATTCCGTTTTTTATCTGAATACGTCAGGAGAAATATCGTGGTTGCAAGGGCGGAGATATGAGGGGGGTAGAGAAGGTAATCACTCCCCAGAACGGTACGAAAAAATTGCTTGATGCCAATGTAAAATATGTAATTATAGTGCAATTTAGAGTTAATTATTGCATACGTTCTTCTGAATAATTAGCGCATGCTTATTTTTGTTTTTACTTGTTTGAAATAATATTATGTAGATATCGGTTCAAGAATATCTTTAGCTTAAGGAGTACTTTTATGAGCCTTCTTTAACACATTATACCAGAAGTATTGCTCAAAAAAATCATGAACATTGAGAATTAGGTGTAGATTGAGTGAAAATTATCCAGGATTGAAAAATTTTAGTGCGGTCAATTGTTATAAACAATTTAATTGTTTATTTCCTTATAACTGCTGAAGCATTAGTTTTAGAGAACAAATTTTTCAACAGAAATATTTCTCACGATGTAAGGAACAACTTTTGTCCTTACACGTTTTTCAAAATTTTTAATTTGGCCCACTCAGCTCCGCGCATATGCGATGCGATGCGATGCGGCGTTGGTGCCGTCGGCGGCGGGTAGCGCGGCAAATAGACGGAGATCGGGTGGCCGAGGTTTGGTCAGGTTGAGTGGGGGGCTGATAACGTAACATTAATTGTGCAAGTACAGCTTGCACTTGACAGATTTTTTTTATGTAAAAGTAAGCAATACAGGATAACAAGAAAAAGTTGCTTTTGCATACTAATAATAATTAATTATGCCCTTTTTTAGTGATGTTCAAGAAGGAAATGCACTAATACAGGAAACAATTTTCTTATGATGTAATTAATGATGTCTAAGTATACGTGAACAGGTAAAAACAAACGTACGGTATAAAAAGAAAATTTCAAAAGAAGATTGACTTTAAGCTGGTTCTCAAGCGTATTAATGAAATTGTAGAGTAATTTAGTTGTTTTTCTCATTAAAATTTATATATGGGGATATATTATGTTAGAACTAGTTTCTACCCGCGGTTTCGGTTGCGAAAAAAAATTGGCGGTCTTTGATATAATATTATACTAGGTACTATACTATACTACTTTACTATGCTGCTATATTATACTACTATACAACTATAACTGTTTCAAACTTTTCTGAAATTTTTTGTTAAAAATTGATATTTCTTGTCATATTCATTTCCTCTTGGTTTCTTTTATGCTAATAATCAAAAAAATTCATTGTACTAAATACCCAAAAACATACTTAAGTTTCCTTCACCTATAAGAACGCGTCTTTTGTGCTAGACACATCAGTATCGAAACAGAATAATTATTATCCCATATTAGAGAAAGTACTTGTCAACAAAAGTAAAAATAAAAATTTATTATTATGCAGTGACATTCTCATAGCAATTAATATTCATGGCGTTTGATAGCGATTTGTTATTCTCAGGGAAACACCTTTGAAGATGTGAAAGTATTTTTTTGTGTGTGTGTGTATGTGTGTGCAGTCATAGTCGGCGTGGCAGAGAAGAATACATAATTGGGCATTATATAGAGAGGATCGCCTCTTCTATTCCTTATAATGTCTTTAGGACGTTTTGTTTTAAAATATTTGAGTATTTCTTATGTAAAGCACGTTTTACTTTTGATTTTTGATTACCTTCGTGCGTCATTGACACTAGAAGAGATATCTCCAAACCAAACGTAATATAACCTTATGGTGAATCTTCGTGACCCGTCGATCGGCTGTATGTGTCGGGTTTATATCTCTAAAACGATCAATTATGTTGATATTTGGAGCTTGCATGCTCATATAGAATTCTGTGATTATTATTAAAAAAAAATGGTGTAAACTGTTTTAGGATTAGGGTCTTTGAAAATTATAATTTTTTGTAAATTTGAAAAAGCTAGAAACAAATTTGGCCTGTATGTATGTAGATCTTAGGTCACACAAATAATAGGAAAATTAAGAAAATGCATTTTTGCAATTTGCTGTAATGGTAATTTTAGTTTTAGGTGGTACCATCAAATTTTTTATTCAACAGCGCGTAGCGTCCGTGGCGCTGTTTGTACGCTAGTCGACTCTCATTCCAGAGACCCGTGGTTTTAATTCCACATTGGGTGCATCTGTTTTTCTGTTCTATTAACACGCTTTTATTAACTTAATCTGTAACTTCTTAACATTGCAATGAAATTTTACAACTCACCTACTTCTAATTGTTGTATCGATTTGAGACCTTGCAGACTTATACAACTCCGGTGACAACACAATAATGTTTTTTTTATTTAAAAAAATATACAGCGTGTCTTCGAAATGGAAAAATTTGTATTATTGATTTTACGAAAAAGTGTCTTAAAAAGTAACTTACCCTTTGTAAGTTACTTTTAAATGACTAATTTTATTTAAATAAACTTTAAGAGGCTGTCATTTTGCTCTGGATATATTTAATGACGTAATGCTCAATGAGACCTTTAAAATGATGTATCGCAAGACCCCTCTTTCCATTTAATTTTTTTCCAAGATGGCGTCCAGCAGCCATCTTGGTCCACCAAAACAAAGTATTTTTGTACTACGTACCGTATGCCAACTTTCAATTTACTAAATGTAATGGTTTAAAAATTAAGAGGGGGGGAGCATAGCAAATTTTTCTGTGCGCCCATACTGCCCCCACCTTTCAGTGATTTATCTTGTTTTCAATGTTTTGATTCTTCTGTTCCTCAACAAAATAAACCCTTTTAAATGCCAACGATGTCTGGCAGTATAAAAGCAGAACCTGTGATATTATGTATACGTATCCGTGACCAGTGACCGGACTTAATCTTGAGGTCATTTCCTTTTCCTGTTGCAAGACGATTTTCAGAATGTAGTTATACAGTTACAGTCTGAGAGTTGACCTAGGAAGCGCGGCAATTCGATACACATACAGGTTCCAAACACATGAAAATGGCGATAACAAGATAGATTTGGTATCATGTAATGTTGTTAAGGTTGTTATCCGATTAAGTTCCGTAACGGATCTAGATTTTATTTATTCTCAGATAAAACTTTTCCTTATTGCACTATCGGCATACACGACGTTGCACAACTCTATCTTACCGACAAAATTTTACAGCCTATTCTTTGATAAAAATAAGAATAAAAAGTTCTTATTAACAATAGGTGCGCAAATGCTTTGTGTCTAAGATAAACGATGATACATTTTTAATTTTATTGGTTGTTCTGTGCAACGTGTTATGTACCGGGCGAGTGAACGATTGCGCGGAGTAATTGTATGCCTTCAAGATAAGATTTGTAGATATTAAGCTTTTGTGTTAAGGTGCTGTTGGATATTCTGCATATTTTAAAAATATTTTTAATTATACAGAGTGCGTTCAAAATGTATGGTGCCACAAAGTTAGATTTTTGGGGACACCCTGTATTTGAATGGATTTTTGAATTCTACATGTAATTTCATAACTTTTTCACTACTAGTTTAATATAGGAAAAATTTATAGTTTTCAAGATAATTCGACTTTTAATGAAAATTTAGCATTTACAAGCGTCTCTTTCTTGTAAAGTACTACTTAAATTTTGACTCCAAGCACAGAAAAATCTGCTATGCTATTTTCAATATCAGTACTGTTTTTGACCACTGTCACATTAGTTATATTAAAGTTAATATTGTCTCAACAAAACATCATTGAAATAAAAAAATATTGCTTTAAATATAGACTTATTATTGGACTTCAAAAGTATACCTACTTCTTTGAAAACTATATTATCATTATTTCAATGACCAAAATACTATTGGAATCCAATAAATTTCTAATATTCCTTGGAGTGTAGAATTGTTAGAGCCAAAATATTAAACCATTTGATTGGAATGCTTAAATATAATTGGGCAAAAAATAGCTATTTGAAGGCGGTGGGATTCAAATTACAATATATTTTATTAAACGAACAAGAAGAATAATCCTTACCTATATCATTTCAATTCAAATAAACACTCCTTTAAAACATATAAGGTATTGGAGAAATAATAAAAAATATTAATTCAATGGGTCCTATTGTTGCCTGAAATATTATTTCTATTGCTGGCGGACACCCTTGGAGAGGTTAGAATTTTTCTTTGTTCGTTGAATAGGCGTACGCCAAAAATTATAGATCTTTTGCAAGACTGGAGACTGGAGCATCTTATTTCAGTGTTTTATGGTAAGTAAAACAAATCTAAAAGGCTTTGCAGTAATAAATGTGTTTTTTATTTGTAGATCTCTCTTGGTTAGTCTATTTTATATGACTGTTTACTCAGCCGATAAGTATTGTTAAAAAACTATTAACATTAAATATGATCGCTAGTTTATTGTCGAATTTGTATTTTTTAGACATGGTTTCCACCAAATCTAGCTGTAAATCTAGGAGATTCGAATGCAGGGTCAAATTTGTTTCATCTAGCATCCTGTACCCAGTTTTACAAAGAAGCAGATCCTATATTTGGAGTGAAATAAATATAAAAAGTTTACAGTGTTCGCGTCAGTGTGGTGTAATAAAATGTGTTTTTTTTATATTTAAATGTTTACAGAATATCTAAACAATGCATGTTTAATAATACCAAATTAAAATTATTTTAAAACAATAAAGCGTATTTCATTTGTTTGAAATATAATTGATGTAATAGAAATCTTCATTATATTAAATACTTAAGAGTAATTGTTCTTCAAAACACGAATTTGATTGAATTTAAACAAAAATGTTTTCTTTCTATTGGAAGTTACATTAAATTAATTACTGTTGTAATTGAAACAATAATAGCTATTTTGCATCAAATGAGGTGCATATTCTTACAAATAAACGTCTTGTGAAACCAATGATAATTTGCATTGAATTTAGAACAGGGTATTACTGGCATCAAATAATTGTTATATTTGAACGATCCATTAAAAACCAATGAAACCTTATATTTCAAGCAATCTTATAACCTATTGGTTAACAATGATAAACTAATCATTGAAATAAACCGAATTTGTATTGTGCACAATACGGAATAGAGTGTGTCATTGAGTGAATGGGTATCTAACTTTGTGACACCCTACTTTTTGAACGCACCCTGTATAATTCAAAATATTTTGAAAATGTGCAGAATATCCCACCATACCTTAACACAAAAGCTTATTATCGACAAATTCTATCTTCAAGGCATAAAATTATTCCGCGCAATTCTCCGGTACAACACGTGATTATTACAATAATTTCAGTAACAATTATACAATTTTTACTAAAAGTCAAAAGTTACATAAAATAGTCTCGCTCAAATTAAAGTAAGTTCCTAACTGATTTAAAAACCACAAATATTTCAAACATTAAAATTAACACTTCGAAATTCTTGGGAAACCTACATTAAGAGTCCAGTAACGCTTAAAAAATGTTCATTCGAAATTTTCTATTCGTGAAATTGATTTATACTTATGGATTTTTTTACTTTCAATTAATTTTCTATGGTTCCTTATATTCGTTTTGAAAAAGACCCGATTATGATAGTTATTGATAAACAAGATTAGGAATATCATCAAGCTTTTTTGCAACTAATACTTAATAACAAATACAAAGTGTAAAAACAGTCTGTGAAAAAAATGTCTTTATTTAATTTTTTGAAATGTGAAAGTCTCCATTACATACCTTACATTTTCCTCGACTTTTCTCTTGTTAAAGAAACAAATATTTGCTTAACGTGGTGCAATGCGCCTCATATCTCTAGCGACGACCTGAACTACCTATGTCAACATTTGACATTCTTCCCTGGATGGCGGATTTACTGTTGTCTATTAACTATTCAAATAAAAGTAAAAGCCTTCGACTTCTTTTCACTTCAGCATCCTTTTATAGAAATATGTAAAGTGTCTAGTTTGAAAAGGACATTGTTATGTAAATGTAGTAAGAGGATGTGTCTGTATGCTAGTTCGGAATCATCTAGAAAATTTCTCAGAAATTTGTTATAAATATAAAAACACATTTTGCTTTTTAACCGACTTAACAATAAATTCGACCCGTATGTGTGTTGGTTATTTTTTTGAAAAAAAAATTATTATTACTGTGTTGTTGATGATCAAAAAATGTTGATGAATTCCTTGCTTCACCGTTCAGTAAAATTGCTTCGCTCGCGTTTACGTTATGTTCTTTATAAAGTATTGAACGCTGACATTTGTGGCGTTTGCAAGCATGCTTAATTTATTATTCACCACTTTCCAATTAATAAATAACAACCGTTAAATCAAAATAAGACAAATGGTAGGCCATTTGCTGAGTAAAAGTGACGTTTTCTGCAATTCCTTATTGCTAACACATACACGTTCGTAACTCGCAGTGCAAAAAATCTCTCCATTTTTTTTCTTGTCTGATGCAGAAATTGAAAGTCATCCGAGAGGTCAACGTTCTCTAATCTACTTTTTCTATTTCAAATTTTTAAACTGTTCGAGTCTAGCTTACGATATTTTTTAGTTTGAAGTTCTTTTTCCCTTTTTAGTGTTCCGTGATGACATTAGCAAAACGGAACACTTCTGGAATCGTTTCGGTGTCCGTCAGCCCGTCTGTCACAGGCGATTTTTTCTGAAATTATTCGACGTAAAAATTTGAAATTTCGAACAGAGATAGAGCGTGATGGCCTAATTATAGTCGTGAAGTATAAAAAGTTGAATATTGATTCTGGGGGGTTACTTTCAGGAGGTAAATTGGGAAAACAAAAGTTTCAAGGACATCGTGTAAGGTGTCAGAACAGCTAGCGCTAGCAGTGGAAGAAATTAATCATTTACCATTACCTCTACTCTCTCCAGATCTAAACGGTATTGAATATGTCTGAGACATGCTTGGAAGAGCAATATAATTGGTCGTCCACCGCCTCTTCGTGACGCAAGGACACTAAGGCAAGTTCTTCCGGATTTATGGGATGCCTTGGGCCAAGGTGAATTAAATCACTTAATTCTAAGTATGCCTCGATGAGTCCAAGCGGTTATAGACAACAGAGGTGGAAATACTCACTCACTGTTAAATAATTTTCACTTTTCAAAAATATTTTCTATTTTGTTACATATTAGAAAAACATATTGTTAAATTCTGATACTTAACATTTTTTTCTGAACTTTTTTTCTCATAGAAACCACAATATCCTTAACTTATTATTTCAATCAGTTTATTGTATTTGGATTGTATTGTATTGGAGCCATAGCAACTCCCAACATCATTTTTCATTTAGTTCAATAAGTATGTGTACAACTTACACATTAAGTTCTATCTTTCACTTCATCAAAAAAAAAGACATTTTACAGACGATAAGACGGAAACCATTATTATTTATTCAAAGTATAATCTAACATAACATTAGGCGTATTCTTCCTGCTTCTATAAGTACTGAGTAACTAATGCTTTTCAAGTTTAACGATTCATGATATTATGCATTTACATACTTATATTAACGCTGATGACACTTGAAAATATATTAAAACCACTATAAATTATTATAAATTTAAATCCTTTGCTTAGGTTGCATCTAAAGAACGTAACTATTAATTTGCATTGATTTTACTGGCAATCCGTTTTTTCTTGACTGCGACTAAATGCTTTATAAATGTCTGACTGTGCGAGTTATAGAATATATAATAAATTAGATGACTAGATCGCAGTTTAAAAAAAAAATCTCATAGTCAATTCTAGGTAACTTTCACGCACAAGCAGGATGATTTAGCTAAAAAACGGTCAGCTTTACAGAAAGAAATGACGACAGCAACTGCAGGAAAGAGCTGCTTTCAAGAAATATTTAAGGTTGTTTTTTAAATGAACCCCGCGTTGTGAAATGTATTTCCCATTCAAAACTTACTGTAAAAATAAAAAGTAAGTTTAAAAAAAGCTTTAATTAGAAATAGATATACAAGGTGTTGCAAAAAGATGTTAAGAAATTTTAAGGGTAGATTCTACATCTAAAAATATGAAAATAAGTTTATATAAACATGGAACCTCAAACGCTTATTTTTCGAGTTACAGGGTAATTAATATTTTCATACCTCAAGTATTTCGAAGAGTTAAGAGAAATATGCGAAGATCATTTAGAGCATGTGTTGAAGCACGGAGAAGCCATTTAAAGCAAATTAGATGGAAAGAGGGGTCTTTCTTCTGTAATTGGTGGGGTTCTCAATATTAAAAAAAATTAGAGAATCACATGATCTACCACTTTAAGTATAAAGCCCTCAAAGTTGCGTATGCATTATTATAAGCAAAATCTTCAACAGATTGGATATAATGACAATGACATAGTCATGTTCCAGATTTACTCTGATTGCCATTGTTATTGTTAGTACTGAACGTCCTGAGTGTGCCGACACCCGGCAACAGTGTGATGCTAGATCTTTAGCGGGCGATCTAAATGTTTATCAGCGAAGAGAAAGCAAAGAAACGGGAAGCAGCAGCAGCATAATCGAGATAGAGGTGAACGATCACCGGTAATTAGCGGCACAAACGCATACCATTAAATGCAACAAAATCGCCAGAGAACTCAATAATAATTGCCGCGATAATTAACACTGAAAAGGTGCATTTACACCCAACAGTTTCTTTTTTCTTAATGTCAGGATTAATTGCTGCCAAGCTTACCTATATTTTGTCTATACAACAAAATACACTTATACTCCGTCAAGTTCAGGCCCCATACTACTATATTTACACTGGACATATAATTCAAATTTATTTTCTGGCGACAGGTCAGCGAGCTCAAATAAACCTTTTGATTTCATATTCACGGTGTTTGATACGTCATCGGAAAGAAACGGTTTGATACGTCATCGGAAAGAGTTCGTCGAAATACACGATATCCAT
This sequence comes from Philopedon plagiatum, assembly GCA_963971165.1. Classification (NCBI taxonomy): domain Eukaryota; kingdom Metazoa; phylum Arthropoda; class Insecta; order Coleoptera; family Curculionidae; genus Philopedon; species Philopedon plagiatum. Next base: position 237,174 of record OZ020197.1, read on the forward strand.
ATTTTTTACTTTCATTATTCTTTATAGGAAGGGAGCAATCGCCGATTAAATTTCGATTTTTTGACTTTTTTTGCCCTCGACATCGATACATTTGAATCACTCTGTATTTCTTCCTATCTAGATTTTTCCCAATTTTTCAACACTGTCTTATAAAGGGATAATCGCACTTTAAAATGAATACCAAATGGGTCATCCAGGAGGGGATGTAAAGGGTAAAAACAGAATTTTCTTGATTTTTTCAGACAAATTCTATTTTTAACCGACATTATTCCACGCTTATTTACCTTATTTATGCCCGATTGTACAATAGTGGCTTAAGCTTAGTCCGACTAAAACTTGTTTCAGACTGAAACCTTCTCATATAAATTGCATTGCTGTCAATAATGCATTTAATTTGACAGCAATGTATTTGTTATGGAAAGGTTTACGTCTGAACCGAGTTTCAGTTGAACTAAGCCTAAGCTACTATTGTACAACCGGGCAGGAGTGATTCTTTTTGGGTTTATTTTATCCGTTAATTATCTAAGAATGATCACGAGGGACTTATGGTCAAGCTAGTTATATCTACAACTTCTTGAAATCAATCATCTTGAACCAACAAGTTGTTGGTTATATGCATATTCCCTTGGCCTTAGAATGGTGAGATTAGTCACAGATGTAGGGTTTGGCGCAATAAAACGAAAAGTCAAAAAACCGAGACTTTCTTCCTTTCAACCCCAAAAGTGGGGGTGTAAAAGGATAGGTAATAAAATGTCACGCATAGATATAATAAAATAAATACACATAACAAAAATCTCCGTTTTACACAAAAATGTTTTTGTTTGGGATATGTCTTTCCTAAAGCAATTTTTCACAAGGCAAACGAAAGAACCGTTGGTTTCCGTAGTAACAAACGTTGCCGGCCCGTGAAAACATTTTTCAGACCTTTTGTTTCGATGGGAAATAAAAACCATACTTACAGTTCAATGCCATTAAATGTGCATTTTAAAATGCTTATTGTTATGTTTTGCTAATTGTTTTCGTTTTTTAATTGAGAAATAAATGGTTCTCGGATTTGTTGCGTTAAAATGAGATTAGTTTGGTGTACGTGTCGCCTTGAGTTTTATTGAGCAATTTCTTAAGTTTTGTTCCACGATCCCACATCAACGTTATGGGAGTCACGAAAGCATAATTTATATGTACAGATTTAATACTTTAATGACAGTTAATAGAGCTTTTTTGAAACGGTTCCCCTTCGACAGTAAAGAGGGTTCCAAAAAGACATACAGTTCGGTGAAAATTTGATGATTTTCTGGTGTACGATTTTGAAGATATCTATTGTGAGCTTAAACTTTTTTGAGCCTAGTTTTATCACAAACTTTGGAAAACTTTCAATACCTACTAAAATGATATCTGTGATATGAGAGCAAATTTCGGAGGGGTCGGGAGTGGAAAAACAGACAGGGTTCCAAGGGAAAGCAGAGTAGAAGTTTCGAACACCATCCCAGTCGGCAGAATTGTAGTGCCAGATCGTGGGTTCTGGCATAATTTCAACGAACTCTGTATGTACGGGACAAGAGATGGTAATGAGGCCGTGATCTGAGCGAGCAAGGGAAGCTCATACAGATGTTAAGTATGGCTCAGGATGGATGGTGAGAAAAAGATTATGCACCCCCAAATAAAAAAAGCAACTTTTAAACTCGGTTTTGTTACGTTTTCAATTCTTATGGAAAATCGACCCAGACACGGTTAAATAAAAGAATAAAGGTTACATTTGTGTACTTAGGCCATTTCTTTTTTCTATAACGTTGCGGTTTCTAAATTATAAGCTGCCCACATAAAAAGCTAAAATAAACCATTAAACCGAAGCGTGGATTTATGCCCGATCACGTCGTAATAACAATAAAGTTGATTGCCTGATGTAAATACCGGCAATTTTGCTAAATTGCTTCATCAGAAAATATGGCTTACGCTTATGGTGGTACTTAAAGGGTTTTTTTACACCTTTACATTGTAAATTATTTTACTGTCTTTCGAGATTGTGTGCCAAATTACTTCTAGATTCATATGTATGTAACCATCTGGTCCTGGCACTAACCCCGGGAATCACATAAAAAGTTTACGACTACGACAGCCTCAGATTTAGATCTTCTAAGCTGATCAATTAGTTTTGACGAGTTCTGAAACGTGCCGCTAAAACAAATTTAGTTCTATTTTTGATTTTACGAACCCGAACTATCAGTGTTGCCAATGTGTGAGGAATTCCTTAAAATGTGGGAAATTTTTGAGGAGTAAATGTATTAATCTATGCTATGAATATGAAACTAATTTTTAGATTTGCCGCCGTTAAAAAAGTTGGTACACCAATAATAATGTAATATTAGGTACTTCTCACTTCCATATTAGGTTAGTTTGTATTCTGATCAATCCGACTAAATAAATAAATATGTATATCTAACACTTTATTAATAATTAGGCCTAATCTAACTAATCCGACATTTTAATGGTCATGTAACATTAATTAGATTATTTTAAAATCGCAATTTAAACATGTAAAGTTCCAGAAAGCATCTAGACCATGGCCCGCCAACCATGTGTTCTTAAAACAAATATGTACTTGTAATTAACAGAGATCGTTAATCAATTGTTGTTTTTTGGGTAATTAACCCATTTTAAATGGCATTATGCCAAGAGAATTTAAAGGTATATATTAAGTGGTAACCCATTTTTAATCACCCCGTACATCATTGCATGTCAAATTAATTATTTATTATACACATGTTATCATTTATATGAATTCGCTTCGTTAGGCAAATAATAAATTAAATTTAAAAACATATGACATACATACTTATTTGTTACGAGGACGATCTAAAATGTAACCCATTAGTGACATGGCAGGGGAGGTGTTTTACAGATAATTAATTAAATGAACATTTTTTAAATAAAAACACGCGAAACATCACAAAATGTGTACGCAACTCTTGATCACTACTGGTTTATTACTGGTTACTGGCTAGGAACATACGTTCACACAAGGCCAATATCCAATCCAGTGCGTTAGTGGTGGGGGAAGCTGTTAGCGCCGAAAAGATAGACAACCCTTCTATTAAATAAAATGGCTTGAGTAATGGCTTTGGGCCCTGCTATCATCTCCGAACCTCTATTCACATGGTTGTTATTGGATTTTCTTATTGGACTGGCAGAATAAAAGAATAATAAGAAGAGCGTTACATTTGCAATCCCTTTACTGTTCAGCTACAAAGACCTAGAACATCCCACTTCTCTCGCTCATTGATACCTAGGGTCTCTAGATTATGGACCAAATTGCTTGCAGATGTTCTTCCTTCCCCTTCCATTCTCTAATCCTTTAAATCCCGTGTCAGTAGATTACACATCTCTTCAGACGCCCACAGTACGTTAGTACTTAGGCTCAAAGTCCACGTGGGCTGTCCCGGATAAAAAAAATCGTATCTTTTAGAAGAACTCATTTAAGAGACTCTCTTTGAATCTCACTAGTCTCTTTTTAAACAGCATAGTTACTAGTGATATTTAAAAGAAGCCCCGGTATGTTAGTAATATTAAAGAAACATTGCAGAGTGAATCGGAGTGGAAGAAAAGCATTCAGGCATCGAATAATTATATTTTACAGTTATCACGGTTTCCCAATTAAAGTGCAACCACTTAATAACCACAATTTTCTGCTACTTCTAATATACCGAACATCAAGGCAAGGAGGAAATGTTTTCAGTTCAATTGGGAATCTGTAAGAAGTGAAGAACAGTGCATATATTAGTGATTTTGTTATTGTTGGTGTTATTTTTATTATTTTGAAAGGGTTATATACATTGTGTTTATTTTTACATTTAGGAACCGCTTTACTAAAACAGAATACAACTATAAAATTTTAATTTATTATATAAAATATATATATATATATATATATGTATATATATGTATATATATATATATATATATATATATATATATATATATATATATATATATATACAGTGTGTCCAAAAAAGTATACAACATATGGAAAAAAATTGTATTATTGATTTTTTCAGAAAATGATTATTGATAAAAGTTGGTGCTTACCTTAAACCGGTAAAATAATATTTTAGATTTCAAGTACTGCTTATAGTAAGGGAGCAAATGCCATTTTTTTGAAAATTGCATCAAAAGTAAAGTATCTTAATTTTTAAAGATAGAGCAAACTTTCATAAGGAAAAGTTGTTGCAAATTAAAAATTTAGTCCAAGTTCTAAAATTGTGTTTGATTGGGTTTGATTGGGTATCTTAGTTTGTAATTTTTTTTCTCTATCGCGATTTTTATTAAAACAACGCCACTGGTGAAATTTTTATTCATGCGATATTAGCATATTTACCAAATAACTTAAGCGTGGGTTTAAACCGAAATTAACCCCATCCATGGACATACTGTATATATTTCATAAGTTTATTACTTTTCTAAATATGCGTTTTATGGATCTACTTGTATACGAAGCAAACATAATTTCACTTTAAACTTTCGAAAAGAAGTTATAAAAACTGTTTGTATTTACCCAGTCAATTGGCTTTTTAGCACTTGTTTTGATAACGGCCGGCACAGTTTCAATCATACATTTCGTAATTTTAGGACACAACAATCAACACAATACTATTGACCCATTGAAATGTTATGCCTAAGTTATCCCAAATAGCGGCTTTAATAAGATCCATCATCTGTTACGGCAGTAAATTCAAAAGAATTCGCTATTCTACTTCTGAAGAACGGTTTCTCGCTATAACTGCGTGTGAAGTTGGTTAGTTTCGTTACTGCTGCATATTATCATTTTCTTAACATTTGTGAAGCAGATATGTCCGGGTTTCCGACATTAAATAACAAGTTAGACATTTTTTTCCAATAGTGCTGCACGTTTTTTGTGAAATATACTTGATGGTGATGGTTGCCACTGTAAACAGCGCGTGTGATCGATTCCAGTGAAGTTTTAGTGCATAATTTTTATTTTAAATCAGGACTATCAAATAGAACTTAAAATATACGCTGTTCTTTGTGTTATTGTATGTATGGAATAAACTGGACTACAGAAAAAAAATGCAGTGGAATTAATGAGAACAATTAAGTAGGTCTATTTACAGAGGTTCGTGACAATAGTTCTCAGAGTACAGATATTTTGCATAATTGCTTATATCTACAAGTTAAGTTTTGTAAAGTGTTACAAAGCCATATCTGGAAAACGGATTCAAATATTTTCATGAAATTTTGGTAAGCTAATAGGGAATTTAACTAGTGCAGATTTAACAAGAAGTTAACACATTGGAGTAGAACCACTTTTAACTAGACTTCTTAAAATGATCAGTGACCGATAGAAACATCAAGCGTTACTTAAAAACTCCGTAGTTTCGTTGTGCTAAAATTTGTATCAGCCATGTTGGACAATGTTAAAGTGGGTGCAGAGACAAAACTTTAGGTTTCAGGCCAAGAAGGACAATGAGGTCAAGATATCGCGAATTGAGGTAAAGTTATCGTTAACTATTTTTTTTAACATTTTTCGGGAAAAACGCTTAAAAATTGCTGTCCCCCACCCTTATCACCGAAAGGATTGCTTAGAAAAATCTGAAAAAAACCATGAACATTGACAATTAGGTGTAGATTGAGCCAAAATTATCAGGATTGAAAAATTCTGGCGTGATCAATTGTTATAAACAATTTAATTGTTTATGTCCTTATAACTGCTGAACCATTGATTTTAGAGAAAAAGTTTTTGAATAAAAAATATTTCTTACGATGTAAGGAACAACTTTTTCTGCCGTGCCGGAGCAAAACCTAGTAACTCTAGTGCAAATCCCGTCGAGTTACTAGGTTTTGCTCCGGCACGGCAGTTTTGTCCTTACACGTTTTTCAAAATTTTTAATTTGGCCCACTCAGCTCCGCGCATACGAAATGTGATAAGGCGATGGTGCCGTCGGTGGATAGCGCGGCAGATGGGCGGAGATCGGGCGGCCGAGGTTTGCTCAGGTGAAGTGGAAAACGTGCACTTGACCGATTTTTTTAATTGAGTCTAATGCAGGTAAGCTTAATTGTGTTTAACTTTAAGTAATTAGCACACCAAAGGCCTAAACTTTTCTTTTCCGTATGTCATTTAACATGTTAGACAATATTAGATTCTTTGACCTTAATAACTTTTAAAATAATACATTAGGCGACATTTCAAGAAAAAATCCCAGTCGTTCCATTTTATTCCTCTCTTATTATAATAATTATTCTTCTAATGTCAAATACCAATAGAACCAGTGCCAGCGCCATGTTATCCTAAATACTACAGAGGAAAAATTATTGAAATCAGTACTGCCAATCAGAAGTACAAACAAAAGGATCCAGAATCTCACAGAATGCGACATATTAAATGTACAATGATTTACATATAAAAATTTAGAAATGTTCTGAGTTTAACTAGATTATTATCACTACCGGATACCAGTTGAAAGGTAAAAAAGGAAAACTATTCAAGAATACCTATAAAATAATTACGGGATAAGTGATAGTTAGAGGTAATAAACTACAGAGAGTTGACAACTTTAAAGAAAAATATCCAATAAACGGGGAGGCTGACCGGGTAAAATTACCTTTAATCATCGCGTCATAAATTCCAAATCGTACCTAATCAGAGATGAATTTTTGTTTTTGTTGCCTGGTTGTTGTGAAATAACTATACTGGTAATAAGAAATCTAATAATCTATCTTTCGTAATAGAACCATTTATTTATTTTATAGAGGATGTAAAGAAATATTTTCCTTCTAAATGCATTTTTTAATATGTTCCGGAAACGACAAGGTGAGGGGGACATTTTGAAACAAATAGAAATAATCGTGGACAATCTGAAGAATACTTTCATACGGTTTGATGTTCATTAACTTTTTTCACTTCAGGCGGATTGTAATGAAATATTTAGTACCTACATAGGAACTCCATTTATTGAGAATATCATTTATTTGTGTTTCATCGCGAACAACAAACAAGGAAACGTATTTTCACGGATATAATATGAGTGAGGATGAGGTACAAGTTATTATTTATTTTGGTATTTATAAAGTTATAAAAAAATACACTATTTTCTTAATCAAATATAAATCCAGTTTAAGACAGAGGTGAATGTTTCCATTTGTACCCAATAAACATGCAATATCAGGATAATTTTTCAAGTTTTTATAACGACCGTTGTTACTTTGTGATTACATGCAAATTGCAGTTTTTCCATTAGCCTTTTAAAACGCGCTGAAAAACCGAACATAATATTCCCTGGTAATAATTCTAGGAAATTAAACGAAGCTCTAATCCCTTTTTAAATCAAAAACGCTCCTTGCCTGTTAATTTCCTCTATTATTTGCCACACAAGACGAATCATCAATGATCATTGATCGTTGGCCATTAATTTTAATCATTCATCATCGATCAAGTGCAAACTGAGTTTGATTCTACGTAAATCTAAAGAAAAATTAATTGTACGTTGTCTAATTTTTGATAACTTGTAATGGGATTGATCAAGATTTTAATACAGGGTTGGCCAATGAAAATGAAACAAGGGCGATTTTTCATATTTATCGTCCCTTAAGAAAAAAACGCTTTGATACGGTCTATCTTGTGTGGAAGAGGGAAACCTTTTGCTTATATTTTCAACCCTCTAACTTCAACCCCCTAGCAGGAGTGAGCTTCGCCCCTAAAATTTTTAATAGGAATAGGGGTCAAGTGATAACTCATTTCAAAGGTCATTAAATTCTCTTTTAAACGCTGCTCATTTCTTTTTAAATTTGGTTTAGTAGTTTTTAAGAAAATACTTTTAAACATGGTAACCTTTCAAAATTCGTGCTTTCTTTTTTAGCTTAATTTTTGCATGGCATTTTTTGTTTTAGCTAAAAGATGATTCCTAAAAAGTCTTTAGCAATTCTAACTCCATTAAGGGTGATTTTTACAACCTTAACGGGACAATTTTGATTCTTGGTTACAAATTTTACTTTAAATTCGAGCCGTTTTTTCAAAATAAAATAAGAAATTTAAAGATAATTTATTTTTCTTACTTTATTAAATATTCAAAATGTCGCCCTAGTACAGATTCTGTTCAAATCAGTTCCTAACGTTCTGAAGCATTTCTGGGGTAATTTGCCGACATTCGTTGATGATTCAGTGATTCTGGCTGGGAGATATGTAAATATGAAAAATCGGGCTTGTTTCGTCTCCATTGGCCAACCCTATCTGTTCTTTTTTGTTTCTGAGTGAAATTAATACCATGTTTTATTTTCGACCTGTTTTTTGTCATTCTAAAGCCATTTTTAAGCAACTTTTTTTCTTTTCAGGGTTCCGACCCCAGGGTGGCAACGTGCAGAGGCAAACTCCAAAACCGCCGTTCCAAACTCAATCAAGAAATAAATAAGGAACTCAGGCTCAGAGCTGGAGCAGAAAATCTGTTCAAGGCAACAACTAACAAAAAACTGAAAGAAACCGTAGCCATGGAGCTCAGTTTCGTGAATTCGAATTTGCAGCTACTGAAGGAGCAGCTGGCCGAGTTGAACTCGTCAGTTGAATTGTATCAAAGTGATAGGTAAGTGTAAAGTAAGAACCACGCAAGAAAAGCCACGAGCGTCATAGGCCTGAAGACATCACGCGTACACAGAAAAAATACTATCGTATATTGAATTGGATCCTCATTCACTCAATGACACACTCTATTCCGTATTGCACAATACAAATTCGGTTTATTTCAATGATTAGTTCATCTTTGTTAACCAATAGGTTATAAGATTGCTTGAAATATTATAAGGTTTCATTGGTTTTTAATGGATCGTTCAAATATAACAATTTTATTTGATGCCAGTAATACCCTATTCTAAATTCAATGCAAACTATCATTGGTTTCACTAGAAGTTTATTTGTAAAAATATGCACCTCATTTGATACAAAATAGCTATTATTGTTTCAATTACAACAGTAATTAATTTAATGTAACTTCTAATATGTAGAATGAAAACATTTTTGTTTAAATTCATGTTCGTGTTTTGAAGAACAATTATTACTCAGGTTACGTTCTGTAAGCATTTAAATATAAAAAAAACACATTTTATTAACACCACACTGACGCGAACACCGTAAACTTTTTTATATTTATTTCACTCCAAATATAGGATCTGATTGAAAATTGATGGCAAAGTCAAATTTGGCCTGAATTAAATTTTAAAAAAGTTTCCTATATGGTGCAGACCTTTTGGCGGACACTGTATCTATATACTATTATCTTACTTCGCCACTGATATTGTCCATTTACGGCCGGTATTACTGGTTGTTAAAACTGAAAGTTTAGATGATGTCAGGTTCTTCCAGGCCATGGACACAGGATGATTGATTTTTTCAGTTGAGTTCAGTTTTCAGCCAAAAACAATGTAAGAATATTTTTTTTCTATTGATTTTGAGTACCTATCTATTGTTTGAGAACGTACAAATTGTTACTTTATTGAAAATATTTTAAAAAATAATAATATTGGAAGTGCTGATTTAATTAAGTTATAAATTTCAAATTGCAAAATGAGCGACGTCACAACAAGGGGGGGGGGGGGGTCCAGTAATCACATTCGTGTGGACCCGGTCCACACGAATGTGATTACTTGTGACAAGGACGAGGGGGGGTCAAAAAACGATGAAATTTGTGTGACGTAATTAATGGATGACCCCCTGGGATATTGTGATACGTGATACGAGGACCTCTCAGGTTAATTGGGCAATAATTGCTTTTCAACCCATGCCATAAAATTTTTGTGGTTCACGTCGTTGTGATAATCTCCCGTTTTTGTACCTTCAAAAACAGATGAGTAAATTACGGTAGTTGTATTTTGTCAGGTAGTTAAGTGAGGATTAATGGTTATGGTTTACTAATATTTGAGTAGGTACGAGTATAGGTTCTCATTTAGTTAGAAAATACCGAAACATTTAATTACCTGATCTAAATGCTGCCTAAGCATGTAGTATGATTAATCGTCGCCCTGTTGAAATTTGCCTCTTTAAACCTTTGTCACTCTCATCATACCAACCTTTATCTTGAACATGACTGCTGTGGATATAAGTTTCATCCGTATAAATTATATTGCGGCCATCATTACGGCATTCTATAATTTTTTTCAGGAAATTAGTTCGTTTTATGTGTATATCGTATTTTTATCATAAGAATAAAGAATAATCCGTAACACGTTGCAAAAGATGAGAGAAAAAGAAATAATTGTGGTCCAGTTTCTTACTTTATTTATATTCGTTTAGCGTTTCCGAGATAAATGGTGACTTTTTTGCGATAACACTGACTGTTATTTTGTAAAAGAAAACATTCCTGTTTGAATATGATATTTGGCAAAATATGACCTAAAGCTAGGTTTGTATAATCTTAGTAAATCAAGTTTGATTATACATAATTCACTGATCTGATAAACTTTCAAACAAAATCCATAAATATAACAAAATTAAAGCAAAACTTTAATAATTCGAGATGGAATCTCTCATTTTTTAAACATAGAAAGCCGATTTAAGTAGAGAAATTGTACAAATGCACATAAACTAAATCTATACGTTGAAATTCCTAAGTAATAAGTTTAAATTCTTACAGGCTATAATTTTCAAGAAAGCTCATTAGGTGTGTCTCTCAATTATTCATGTTCAATGTAGCTGTTTAAATTGTCAAAAAAAATAAAATGCATTTTTTTTATTTCGGAGAAAGTTTTGATTCATTGTCTTCTACGATTGTTTTGACGATTTACAATAAATTATCAAGATGTTTCTGTTTAGTTTTTTAGTTTGTTGCACAATTCTGAGCTTTTGGACACACCACTTTATATACATTTAAAAAAACACTAGTATGGTAAAATGCCAAAAATGACTTGACCTAGTTTGTAAAAAACCTGTTGGTCTCACATTCTTAAATAATAAAAAAGATGTTTACCTACGTAACCACAATCTGATGCGCCTCATTATGCTCCTTTGTGTCATATGAAAACATCTTTTCACATGCAATTATGTACAGTTATGGCTGTCGATCGGAATCCCATTCTAATAATAATAATAAGCTTATTGCTAAAAAATTACCTAACGATAATTAGGTAAACTTAAGTGACTGAAGAGATAATGTCCGTGTGTCGATCGTTCTCGGATCTGTTTGGACTTAATGTAGGTCAGGTTATAGGTAGCCTGCAGCGAGTAGCAGCCGGACGAGATTACTAATTAAGTATTTCTTATTCCATTTCACATGTCTGTAATTTTGACCATATCTGTTCGAATCTTAAAGATTAACTTTGATCAAAACAGTTTCTATGTTCTGTCGGAGAAGAGCCCCGTCCTTTCTTTTTTATTTGATTGTCATACTGTCAAGTGAAAGAGGTATAAGTGTAAATATTTTACTACGTAAAAATAGAGGCTTAAGGGAACAAAAAGTCCTAATAATACGGGGATCTATCTTTTATTGGTTTTGAGCTATTGTGGTATCAAAGGTTTATAAAATTCTGACTATATGGCAACATCGTATACACTACTGTGGTCCAAAACCAGCCGCTCTTTTTTGGGTAATTTTTGGCTAACTTAATTTTAACCCTTTGTTGGAAGCCGCGTCGATTTTATTGTTTCAAAGTTAAATCCGTTTAAGGATAAAATTTAATTTAAAACATATTGCATATTTGTTCTTTTGGTAGGAAATGATAAACAAGGTGTATTTACTCTTACGCAAAATAACGTTTTCGTATTTTTTATGCTCCCTGTATCAAAATTTTAATTTTTCATAACGGGAATCTTATTTATTTCACAAGGAAATCCTTTAACCGTGACATTCTACGTATCTTGCAAATTTGGTCCATTTGTCCTCTTCTAAACCCCCATCCGCGGATATCTACGAGTACTCGTATATATAAAATAACACGTCCTGACTGACTGACTGACTGCCGAGCCGAAACCGCTGAAACTATAAATGTGAAATTTGTTCAGTAGATACATGCAGATACTCACTAAGAAGAGATTTTTCAAAATTCAACCCCTAAAGGGGTCATGAGGAGGATGAAAGTTTGTATGGAGAAAAATATTAGTTTGTCCTATTAACTTGAGACCTCATAAAAGTATTCCAAAAAATAATAATTAAACACGTGTTTTACAGTTTTTAATAAATCAACCCCCAAGGGGGGTTCAAAGTTTGTGATGGAGTAAAATTGTTACACCGCCGACGAAGTCGCGGGCGCAAGCTAGTACTGTAGTACTGTTGTACTGTATATATATATAATAGTCAAATTATCTTTTCCTTTATAAATTTGCCAAAATACTCAAAAATAAATGTATAGTACGACATTCTGCTAATAAATGCACCGTTCATCTTTCGGTACTGCAAAGAATTCTCGAGGTTTGGCGGTGGTACCATCACATGACGCATCACCCATCGTTACGAATGGACTTTCAAGGTCTTTTTTACTACGAATTATTATATTTCTACTCGAATTTACATAGACGGCGGTCATTTTAAAAACCCACACATTGTTACGGAAGCACTCGATAATGAATACGATATTATATCTCAAACAGGTTTATTATAAACAGCCTTTTAACATTTTTGTCATTAATTTAATTAGTAACACGATTTAAAAAATGACTGTTTAATTCCATTTGGTCCAGTTTCCAGAAATTTATTATTTTTTTATTCCTATTTTGTTGTTACAGTACTAATGCCGTAATGCCGATGATCCCTTTAGGCCTTAAGGAAACGAAGGACATCGATTTTCGGGAGCCGTTCAAGGACTTTATTCTAGAACACTACAGTGAAGATGCCAGTAAATACGACGACGCGATAGCCGACTTCATGGATACAAGGCAAGCGATCAGAACGCCCTTACGGGATTCCACAGGGATAGGTAAGTTTACACAATTGTCGAAAGTCCAGTATTTAAAAAAATCATGTCAGAATTGCATTTTTTTTTTTATTTTCAGGTCTTCTTTTTCGATACTACAATCAACTGTATTATGTTGAAAGAAGATTCTTTCCGCCGGATAGATCGCTAGGAATTTATTTCGAGTGGTTTGATTCACTTACAGGTATCATAAAATTCGCCCGAACGATATACAGCGTTTCTGAAAACTTTTTTATTATGAATTTTATAAGGAAACAGTTACTGTTTTCAAAAAGTTCTACTTTCTAAAAAAACAATACTAACATACTTAAAATAGGAAATTCCAAAATGAGAGAAGTTTCCCATTGGTTAAGAACTTTCCAGGACACGCTGTATATAGTAGGTAGAATTCTGTAGATAGTATTCTTGTTTCAAAAGATAAAGTACATTCAAATAATCAAAATTTCATATACAAGTACAACACCCAATACATTTTTAATTTGTGTCCAACTCTGAGTTTTTATAATAAAATAATGATTGTGTAATGAAATTTTTAGGTGTTCCTTCATGCCAAAGAACTGTAGCTTTCGAGAAAGCGTGTGTGCTTTTTAATATGGGTGCCATCTATACTCAAATCGGTGCGAAGCAGGATCGATTGACGGCCAAAGGATTGGATGCTGCTGTAGATAATTTTTTAAGAGCAGCCGGTACTTTTAGGTAAATAACCAAAGAATATAAAATATAGATAAATACATTTATTGACCGAGCCTCAGCAAGAGCAAGAATTACAATAATCTTAAAATCTCGATTTTGTAATTTAAAAATAACCAATACAAAATATAATTATATATTATTTGCTTGGCTTTGTTCAGGTTTGTGTCTTTTTCTTTTTTGCTGTTAGAGAAGCTGTACCGGTAAAGTAGTAAAAAACTATTTATATTTTTGTAAATAACGCTTTTCACAACCTTTTAGAGTATGATAATCATTTTATAAACATATATGCGATGTTGCTAGGCTATTGGCCGGAATTTTTTTTTGGAAAGAGATATTATTTGACTGTGAATCTGACTTAAAATCGCGACTCCAAAATTGCCGCATATAATTTCTGTAAATAGGATTTTTCATAATCTTTTAGAGTATGATATACATTTTTACTTCACCGCTTTGGCTCTAGAGGGTGGTTTATCTGAAACTCAAAATTTATTGTTATCATAACTCTTTTATTTTGACAGATATTGCAAAAGTGAAGGTGTTATTTTAAAACAACAAATTATGTTCTTTTCATTTGAGTCGATAGACCTCACTGTTTAGTCGCAAATAGGCATTAAAGTTTTTATTTTTTTAAGTCAAATTTTCAAGCTACGTTGACAAATCAAGCCACAGAGCTTTGAATTTAATGAAATGTGGCATTGGATAATAATACATAAGTCATCTGGCAAATTTATAAATATAAATTTACAAAATTTTTTAACAACTTTAATTAAAAAAAATTATGACACATTTTCAAAATGTCGTTAAAAATTTATCTTAAATAATCGTTATTATTAATTATTTACTATTATCCAATTAATTGGATAACATAATTAATGGGAAACTGATAGTGTAGATATTGCAAAAAATAATTAAATGGAAGCACATACAGTGCCCCTAATGTCCCCCCCCCCCCTCTTAATTTTTGAACCGTTACATTTAGAAAATTGAAAGTTGGCATACCGTAATTAGTACAAAAATACTATGGTGAACAAGTGACTCTCGGAAAAATCAAGATGGCTACTATCCGTATGCCAACTTTCAGTTTTGTAAATGTAACGGTTCAAAAATTAAGAGGGGGGCATTAAACAGCCGAAGTGTGTTTGTTCAGTTTGGTAGCCATCCATATCTATCTAAACGGTATTGTTTATTTTTAGGTATATTCATGAAAATTTTACTAACGCTCCTTCTATGGATTTGGGACCTGAAATTTTAGAAATGCTTGTTCAGCTGATGTTGGTAAGTCCTTACCACCTTTTAGAACATGACCTTATTTAAGAGACATAATAGGAGAATTAAACTACAGAATATTTTACTTTTCAGGCACAAGCTAGAGAATGTCTTCTTGAAAAATTACAACTTCAGTCAGAAGATAAGAGATCGATAGATATATGCTTAGATTTAGCTCAAGAAGCGGCAGAACTGGCCGAATGTTATGCTCATGTCCACGAACTTATTTCACACGAGTCTGTTCACGATTATGTAGCATACAGGTACACATAACTGTTGCTATTACTATTAGATCGGCTACACATATTGGAACTAATTTTGTGGCCAACGGCGTTCGTCCAACCTGTGTACCGATAAAATAGAGTTGGCGTCAACTCTATTCTACCAATTTATCAATGTACATTTTTTTTAGTTGGGTCTCTCTCACTCACGTAAAAACAGAGTACTACACAAGTATGGCGCATTGGCATGTGGCTTCAGGAATTCTGCATAAAGATGCGGCGCGGATGTCCAGTACCACTATAGAGACTTTGCAGTTTTTACACGTTCAAAGCAATTCAACGCAGTTGGATATCAGGAGTCCCAAGGATGAAAACGAGCGGAGACTTTTAGGTATCTATCTAGGCGTGGTCAAGCTTCAGATTTAAAAAAATTATCCCATTACTTTATAGAATAGTTTCAATTAATATTCATCTTAAATAACTTAATACGCATTTCCAGGTCGAGCACATCTTAGAGAAGCTCTGGTTTTGCAAGAAGAGTGTCAACGATTACACAGGATGTGTAGAGAACTGAGAGGCAAACATGCTCTGGCTGCTGTGTTGAGAAATGCCCATAAAAAGACCCTGAAGGCGTACACAGCCACGGAAACTGAAGATGATTTTAGTGACATGTTAGATCCCCCAAGGATACAACGTAAGTTATTTGAAATTAAATGGGGTTAGATGCAGAGGCATCTAATTTTTTTTTAAGTTTAAGGATTCGTTTCCGAATAAGCATCTTTCGGAAAATCTGTTTTTCGACAAAATTTAATTTATTTAAAATCGATTTTTTTTAAACAGTACACGCGACAGGACCAATTAATTATTGTTTAATTAATATGAAAGTGTAAATATTCCAACATTTTTTTATTTATGCTGTCTGCCATTTGGAGGGATAACTTAAAAGTTTCTGAAAACCAAATTTTCAATTTTTTTAAGCACTTTTCAAAAATACATTTTTTAGAGAACATCTTTTTCGAAAAACACTTTTTAAATATAATTTTTTTCAAGCAACGGCTTTTGGAAAAAGTAATTTACGAGAAAGTAATGTACCAAACCTAAGGAAACCTAATCAAACTCAAAAAAGGTTCATTTAGGTTTGTTCAGGATCGTTTCTCGTCTTTTTTTGTTTAACTAACATTGTTTTCAAAAAAATACATTTTCGGAAATTGTATATCTACCTATTTTTGAAAAAAGGTACTTTCAAAATAGGTTTTCGAGAAAATATTTTCGAAAAATTTCGTAAATCCCTTTTTGAAAAAGCTGTTTTTCCAAAAAAAAATCTGCTCACAACAAAGATGTAAAAAAACTAACTATGGGTTTTTTAATCTCTACTTTTTTTGTTATTTTAGCCGCTACAAAATTCCAACTATCCCTCACAGCTCCGGACTTTGCTCAATACAGGGTAAACGACCTATTTAGAAGTCTCGGCCCCATCGCAATTTTTTCAGCAAAACGCCACTGGTCTGCCCCGAGATTGGTGCAGTTACACAGGGGCAGAACGAACGACGGCTTCGGGTTCTCCGTAAGAGGCGACGCCCCTGTTATTGTAGCTATTGTGGAACCAGGGTCTTTAGCAGAGGTAAGTTTGGGTTTTCTCACCAAATTCTCATTTATGCGTCCTTACTTAAACACATTAATGTCAAAATGGGTGGGCTTAAAATGTTAGTGAATCTTCCTGGTAGATTTTCTATAAAATTGCTAATAATATGCATACTCTTTTTAGTTTGGGGGCGTAAAAGAAGGCGACTTCATAGTCAGCATAGGAGATAAAGACGTCAAATGGGCTTCACACGAAGAAGTAGTTATTCTTATTAAGAATGCTGGAAATTCCTTAAGCTTAAAGCTGGTCACTCCTATGGATAGAAATTATTTGAAGGTGAGTTTATTATTTTTGAGGAACTCTGTATGTTTAACGATATTCGAGTTAAATCACTCTTGAATTATGAAGTTGGCCCTACCTGAATTTCTCGCAACAAAATAATCTTGTTAGATTTTTTCCATAGGGATTTTTAGTTTATTATTATGCAGAACTTTTCTACACCAAAGAGATTTTTTTTCAACTTTCAGTAAAAATTGTTCCCATATGGCAAGAACTTCGTGGGGCACGCTGTAGGTATAAGATACCTCGTGACTAGTATAAAATCCATAACTAAATAATTACTTTACATTTTAGTCTTCAAAATCGAACCAGTCAAAAGGTTCGGTGTCAACCCACAGTAGCTCCAGTGGCGTCTCGAGTGGGATGTCTAGCCCGTCTGGGTCGATGGCTCAACATAACCACAACAACAGCAAGCGACTCAACTGGAACCCGTTCAAGAGGAACCATTCGACGAGCAGAGAGGGAAAGGATTTCTTTGAAAATGTTATACTGAGATAGATATTGTAAATATGACAGATATCAACGGGATTTTGTGATTTTTTTATTCTACTGAGAAAATGACGAAAAAAATACGTCAGCTTATTATGTTGTTTGGAAAAAACTTAAACAAAGCAAGCTTGGTATCAAAACAGGGTATTCTAGTATATTTAACGCTTTCCTAAGACAAGAAACACAACAAAATTGCAAAAATTATGAAATTTCGAAGCTTTTTCCAAACCAAGAAAGTTACAAAGCACGGTTCTTGAGACATCGACAGTGAAAATGCCTCCATCTCCATTTCTGGAAACAACATACATTTTTCACAAAGTCCTGCGACTTTAAATTTCTATCATACAAGGTGTTAATAAAGTATGTGGCCAAACTTCAGGGTTTTATTCCTTACTCAATTTTAAGCCAACTTTCTAAATGTAACGGTTAAAACTTATGAGAGAGGGAGGGACATTAAACAGCCATTCCGTATATTGTTTTAGATAGCCCATAAAAAAGTCCAAGGGTATTAAATCGGGCGATCTGGCAGGCAATTGCTTCAATTTTTTATTCAAAGGGACGTGTATTAGCCATATATGCTACACTTTCGAACTTCGTTCAACGAAACCGACCAACTGACAAATATCGTTGTACTAGCAGCTGATTTTAATGTGGGCTATTTCAAATTTAACTTTTTGTTTCCAAATTTCGCTTATCTGCACTATTTTTGTTTAACGTGATCATTGCTGCTTTGTTCTAAAATTTCAGCGGGATATACTCTTTTAAAAAAATTCGGCCTAAGTGGTAGCTATACTTGTAAAATTAGTGCTAAATTTTAATTTGTTTCCTTACCGGTTCGAAACATAAAAGGAGGGGGGGGGGGCTTTTTGAGCCGCACTGTATAAGGCATGTCCCAGAGAATCGTTGCCCAGTACAAACATTTAATGTTATATCACACTATGTACCAAGCAGACTTTTTTTTTATATAAAACAGGAAATCAAAACACTTTTTCCATTACTCTGTATAAAAATTTAAACTTTCTCAAGCTAGTTAAGGATAGTGTGGCTTAACAGCCACGGTACTGATATTTTAGACCGTTTAGACCTAAAGTAAGTAACATATTTTATATTTTATTTTTCCTAGCCGTTGAACTTCTAAAATAAAGGGACATTTAGATCCGGTTTTTTTTAGATAGGATTCGACATTTATAAGGTGTATAAAAATATTATTTATTTCTTCGCCGTTAAATTTTTGATATTTTATTAAGATTTCTTTTGTTATTATGCTGATAGTTTTAATTTATGTTAGATTAGAGAACTTAAGAATAAAAATAATAAATGTTAAAAAATTAATGTTATTTTCAGGATTGTTGTGTACAGTAACGCAATATAATTTATATCAAATTAATTTTAGTTTCAATCAATCAATTGTCCACGACACAAAAATGTAAATTTAGGAATCTTATTTTATTACAGACACTGTCGACGGTAATTAGATAGGAAAAATACAGAGTGATTCAAATGTACCGGTGTCTAGGGCAAAAAAGTAAAAAAATCGAAATTTAATCGTCGATTGCTCCTCTCCTATAAAGAATGAAGAATCTAACAAAAAATATGGATATATCACGTATTTCGACGAGCTCTTTCCGACGAGGTATATGGGATTTTGATCCCGAGAAAAATTTAAAACCGTGAAAAATTTGGGTCAAAAATCAAAATTTCCAGTTTTTCCCAAATAAATCAATTATCCAGCCGTTTTAGGTATAGGTAAATGTATTGTAAAAAGAAAGTATTTTTTTTAGGTCAAAAATGCCGTTTGGAGACCCCTTTTTGTTACTAAATAACTCGAAAACGAAACTTCGAACCGAAAATCAGATTCATATGTAAAACTTTAAAATCTGAAATACTTTCTTTTTGCAATATATTTACCTACACGTAAAACGGCTGACAAATGGATTTATTTGGGAAAAACTGCAAATTTCAATTTTTGACCCAAATTTTTCACGATTTTTAATTTTTTCGGGGTCAAAATGGATCCTAACGAAAATTCCATATACTCAGGTCATCGAAATACGTGATATATCCATTTTTTAGTAAGCGATACGGTTACGAAGATGGTCTATTTCCGATCATCAGTCCGAAGGCCATTGATATCTTTCTCAATACATGCTCTAGAAAAACCTGGAAATTTCGATTGCCAAAATAGATCCCGATAAAAATTTCGTATGTGTCATCGGAATCAAAATACATGATATCCATATTTTTTAGGTTCTCCATTCTTTATAGAAAGGAATTAATCGACAAAAAGCTCGTCATTTGTCCGTTTAAAACTCCAGATTGTCAAATCAGAGCGCTTTAGCTATAGATTTTTGTGAATTTTACCATCAACTGAAACACTGCCAATACTGAAGTTGCTGATGTTTAAGAAAAAATGTATAGATGGCGATACCTTATCCAAAATGAAGAAATCAAGAAGCAACTGTTTAAAATTAAAAACTAAAGTATTTTCTTACAAAAAAAGCAACTGTACTGTTGTGTTAATTAAAAAAAACTTTGCTATGCCTAAGGTTGATTCTTTATTTATGAGGTTTTGGGAAACAAAAGTAGGTTTGATATATTATCTAGTGCATAACCACCGTCCACAGATATGCTAATCTATAACTTATGATTTTACCAAACCTTTGTTAAGGCCCGTTAATGTCATATTTATGCATCGAACGCCAGGTAACATATTTCACCTAATGAAATGTTGCATTTGGAGGTCTAAGTGCAACTGACTTTACCATGTTTTAAATGACAACAGGGCATAACACAAAAGAACGATCTGACTTTTTTTTTAAATAAAAAATAATTTTCAAAATTACGTTTAACAGTTCGTTGTTTACGTCCAGTTGACAAAATAAGCACGCAGCCCGTTTCAAACGGGAACAGAGTCGACGCCGAGCGTCCCGACGGCGAGCGCGCTGCTCCCAATCGATTATGAGCCACCGTCGAGGACCGTCGCGGCGCGCACTGACGTCACGACGTCATGCCAACCCGCTCCGACCACTGAAAAATATTTATTTTCGTACGGTCACATCGTCGTTCGTGGGAAAACGATCCGACTGATAAAGTTATTTTCGCTGAAAATTGTGGGGAAATTTTTTTCGGAAAAACTACGGCAGACACGTTAATGGTCGGAAAATAATCTGGACGTAAACCGATGGGCGCAGCGTTTAAAAAGTGTGAAAGGTGAAAATATGAAGGATCGTAAGGACGTTGGAACTAGAAGGGTGCAAAGTTGTACGTGACTGGTGTCAAAGTTCTGTTTATTTTCCTTTGGGAAGCCGCAAAATTTCGTAATTTGCGCTTTCAAATTATTATACTTGGGAAAAATTCATTAATAATTTTAAAAGAATGTAAAATTGACTCTAATTCATTATTAACAAGGTAAAATTACAATTTCTTTTAATATATAGTTTGTTTAAAAAACATAGTATTGTTTACCAATTTAACAAATAATACACTTAAGTAGTCCTTACGTGCTTACAAAGACCAATTTTTGAGGTTCTGACCTTTATTCAAATTGATATAAAACACTTTTTTCCAGAAGACTTCCTTATATGGAACGTCCTGTTTGATAGTCGTTACAACGCCTTCAACTTTCTTCCCTATTAAAGCATTTTTCCAAAATCTTTCTTAACGCCAATAACTCAGCTCTGCTTTAATCTTCCTCTAACTGTCCTTCCATCCGCTTCATACCCTCATTCTCTCTTCTCATCAGATTCCCGTCCCACTGTAGTCTTTTCTGATCTTTCTAAGATTTATCCACAACGTTTTTATAATAATTTTTGTTAATTTGACTTTCAAAGTTGTATATTTTTATAGAAGCAATCAGTGCTTTGTAATTGAGACATATTCATTTGGTAAAACTCGAATTCTGTTGCAAATTACAAATTTATATTCTCAGTAATGTTTTCTATTATTACCACTCTTTTGCATATCTATCATTTAAAACTTTTTTTCACCAGTGCATCGTGTTCTTTTCGACCCCTAACCAGGGGCGTATTCATGGAGGGAAGCCCCCCCCCCCCCCCCGTGGATGTACGAGTTGGCTAATTATTAGGACCTCGTACCAAAAAAAAATCGACAGTTGAGCTTTGGGAAAATTCGCAAAAAGGTGGACGGCTTAATTCCAGAAAACGGAAAAAAGTAACAACCAGTGAAAAAACATCAACAGTTCTGCTGGGAGAAAACTTGCAAAAACAGGTCAACAATTTTGGATTTTTATCTTCGCATAGTTAGATATTTTTCCCCTCCTCCCCTCCACTCCCAAACATAGTGTTTTCAGTATATTCGGTATAAATATAGGTACTGTTATGGGAAGTAATGGAATACTCAATTTATAACGATGAAAAATAAAACAAAGAAGTTTTGTAGTGAGATCTAACAACAATATTTGAGTAGTCAAGATTTTTAGTCAATCTAAATGAAAATTTTTCTTTTTATGAAACTATTTTTAGTAAAAATGTCAACAATGCATGTCCCAATATTTTTAAACATTCAACAACGCAGTTTAATCAATTTATCAAATCTAAGAGTCGGTACGCAGATAAAAATTGATTTCTAAAATTCTTACCTACATTTTTCATGGTAAAGAGCTAATACCGCCTCTAGGGCCCAATTCTTGAAACCTGGGAATTCATTTTTAAAATAAGACGTCAAAATACTATGTATTATTCTCTCTATAGAGAGAAAGTGACAATTTTCTCTTGTATTGCCGTCAACTTTAGCTGTTATGTGGCCTATTATGCCAAAACGAAATTCTTTAAAATTTACAATACTTAGAACTAAAAATCATCCAATTTACAGGTAATAACTCGGTTACAAGTACAATAAAATATTCATCCAGCATATTTGAAAAGATATAATAGTTAAACATGTGGTCGAAGCAAAACTTAACTGTCACATCACTAAAGCAGTGCGTAAAAACAGGAAACTTTTATTAGTGTTACACATCGAGCCAACAATATAAATGTAAGTGTCGGTTAAAGTGACGTTGAGCTGTCAGAATGGGCAACTCGTGCAGCAGTGGGCAGGCCCACAAAGACAAGGACAACATGTCGCAGAGATCTGAGGAGTAAGTATTAATTCAAAATCATTATCAGTTTTGATTTTTACTTCCCTCGCTAGAGAAAGTATTCGACAAAAAAATATCTCTCGAGATTTTCTCAGATCTTTACATTTTGCTGGTTCCAGATCATGAAAAACGGGGTTACCCATTTCCAACGATCTGTCTGTTCGCGCGAAAACATAAAACTACTTGAGCAACAAAAAACACATTTTTGCAGGATTTTGTAGGGGGGGGGGGGGGGCTGAATAATGCAATTTAGTGGATTTCTTCAAATTGGTAGTGCACTTTTTTAATTTTTATTTTTGTGTGTATTGGATGTTGGTCTGGGTTAGTTGCAGCCCCCCCCCCCCCCTGAGTACGCCACTGCCCACTAATATAGCACCTAAACAGACTACAATTTGACTTGTTATTAGAATTGACTAGTCAATGTATCTTGCATGTTACCTTTGGTGAAAGACAATATAGTATGCATTTTAAAATTTTTATTTCGGGAGAGAAGTTACTACCTGCAAAGACTTTCGCAGATATTTTTAATAGATAACGTAAGATCAAAACAAGTCCTCAAAGTATGCCGCGGAATTAATCACGCATGTCTTGAATAAGGAATGCACATATTTTTGTATTGCATAAATTGTCTTAGGAAGTCATTAAACCCAACAAAACTATTTGGAAGAAGATTACACGATAATTTACCTACAAAAATTGTTTACTTTTCGGTATAATTTATTACAATTTAAAGATCAATTTAATGAATAATGACTTCAGAAGATCAGCAAAAACAAGTGTCAATCTACATGTTAACGAAAAGCTCTACCTAAAGTCGAACAGATTTGTTCTTCTCGGAAACAGTCAGAGGTGGAGTAATAGAATTTTTTGGGTTAATAGAGGAATAGTTCAATTAGCTTCGGTAAAAAATTCAATTATACAGGATGTTTCGTTTCGAAGCTATTAAACGTCGCGCGTCCGAGATTTCCGTTGAAATCGGGTACAGGTCGCAAAAGTGAATGAAATCGATGTAAATTTTCGGAGGTTGTAGAGGACCCGGAGCTTCAGAACTCCCTTGAAACTGGTGAGAATCGGAAAATGGCAAGTAATTCTTTTGAATGTTGCCAGTTTTATTTTTCATTGACCTATATACCTTTTACCTATGTTACCTTTCAAGAGTAATAATTCAAGACATGCATGCTTGATTCCACGGTACACTTTGAGGACGATCTTTTTTATCTTGCGTTATTTAAAAATGTCATATAGCAAATCGTTTTGCAACTCTATCCAATTGGAAATTTTAATCGACTATTATATTTTTCCGATGTGTTCGCCGCATATTTTCCTTTCAGCTAGAAAATCGTATACTACTCTAAGAAAATAATCAGCGAATCAAAATAATCGCTTTTCAAATAGTGTAAACACAATCTCGCTCTAATAAACATTTAAAGAAAATTTATTTTTCTCGCGGTAAACATCTGACGTAAACGTCCATTTTGCGATTACGAGAGATGCACTTAATTTCGATTGGACGCTCTGTCGGCTGACGTAATTTTACGGGCTAGTGACATTACATAAGTACGGGGTGGGGGATATTGAAAATTAAAGAGGATCTAGAAAATACGTTGATAACTGATAAGACAAAAGTCAGCGCACAAGGGAAAGATAACGAAGTCAAAACCTACATAATTATTTTTTAGGAAAATTTTGGCTTCATTTGTGTTGTTAGGTTCGCAGTATCGCAGTTACTAAGATCAGTCTGACTGGCGAGTACCGTTGCCAGTGTACAGGTAGGTCCAAGAAGTTTCAAATGCAGTCGAAAATTTCATGAAAAAATTGTGTAGGTTTTGCCGTTGCTATCTCTGAGTCTATACAGAAGTAAAAAGATTTTTTCTAACAGGGATGGCCCACATATACTTCCAGTCTAAGTACTAACGTACCGTGGGCGTAGGGTTGCCAACCCTTCCGATTTGAGCGGGAAGTTTCCGATTTTAAAATAAACCTCTCGCTTCCCGACTAACATATTAAAACTCCTGCTTTTCCGTTTTGTTTAGTAAATAATATATATTTATATTTCTAGCTCAGAAAAATACATAAAATTAAAAAAGTCAAGAAAATAATTACATTTAAAATCCATCTGGCAACCTCGCTTGACTGTAGCGGTGAACCACCGACACACCGCCGTTGATTGATGGTCGATACCTTTGTTTTTGTTCATAATAGCTATAATATAGATAATATAAACGTTCTTGCGTTTCTATTCTGAGTCCCTAAAATTTTTTGTTGATTCTTAGTGTTCCGTCAAAAGGAACACTACTTATGGAATCACTTCGGTGTCCGCCCATCCATCTGTCACAGGTAGGGTTGCTATCCGTCCCGATATATCGGCACCAGGATCGGACACCGTTATTAGAGTTCATACGTACCGATAAAGGTATCAAAAGCCAAGGTTTTTAAATTAAATTGTCACACACGCTCCAATAAACGTGATTTTGAAAGGATTTTAAAATGAACGCTTTTGCGTATAACGCACTACAATACCGTGGTGCAGTAGACCTCTATCTTGTGAATTTGTGCGTAGCGTCGCGTCGGTATTCTTTAGAAACACCTGTTCGCAATCCCTGCGTACAATGCAAATTGCGAACGAATTTTTTCCTTAGTGTCCATCCAGTGGTCAGAAGAAAGAAATCGTTCATTAGCTAAATCCGTTGAGGTCATTCTGCAATGCCAGTATAATTTTAAATTACCATGTGCAGAATTTTATAAGTACATCAAAGATCAGAAAGATATTCTCATCGGAAAAATATAAAACTGGCAAATCCTAAATAACTGATTTGTTTTAGGAAATATTAGTTATAATAAATATCTTCGTTCCTAATATACTTAGTTGTTTTTGGGTTTTGGTATTTAAACCAAGGTACATTTTTTTTCAAAATTGTTTTGGTAAATAATTGTTATAACTAATTTAATTGTTTATTTTCTTATAACTAGTGAACCATTCATTTTAAAGTAAAAGTTAAAAAAAATAGTTCTCACGATGTAAGGAACAACTTTTGTCCTTACACGTTTTTCAAAATTTTTAATTTGGCTCAGTCGAAATGCTCGCTACTTACTTCCGCGCATACGCGATGTGATACGACGTTGGAGCTGTCCGCGGAGGGTAGCAAGGCAGATGGGAAGAGATCGGGCGGCCGAGGTTTGCTCAGGTTAAGGTTTTCTGACGGCAAGAAAGTATAGCTTGCATTTGACCGACTTTTTTAATAATAATATAACAAATATAATATAATAAATTAATATTAATTTTAATGTTCTTGTGTTCCTATATGTTTGTTTTGAACCTTTCTTGAGTTTGATCAAGTTTTCTTAGGTTTTGGTACGTTACTCTAGTAAATTACTTTTTCCAAAATCCGTCTCCGCTCCTGTTTGGGAGACAGGGAGTATGTAAGTTGAAAGAAGAGAAGTATTTTCTGGCTTGGAACAGAAAACCACGGTTTTTAGCTGCTGATGTGGCTATTGAAGTGATGTGTTTGTTCCAGGTGAGCTCGTGTTCTAAAGAAAGTTTCTTTGTTCTGTAGGGCTTGGTCATTCATGTAGATGGGATACGTGTTGCTAGATGTTTTGCGTGACAGGGAGCAAGACTGGATTTAAGAGGTGTTGAACTGACAAAAGTATTGGGCACCCCACTCTAAGATTAGTTAAAGATCTTGAGAAAGGGATACGTACATAGATCTGCGTCTATTATTTATCCAGCTCTAGATTCGAGACGTGCTTAGAAAAATGAATATTGAAGTGAAGCATAACTGTGAATGGGATTGGTAGTTGAAGAGAGCAGGTCACGTGTCAATGTGAAGAAGAAATATGGGTGGTGCCAGGACTGAACCTTGGGGTACGCTGGCATTGAGAGGCTGAAAGTTAGATGAGTGACCGTCCACCTCGACAGATATGCGCCAATTAGAGAGAATGCTACCGATCCAGGACAGCATGCCACATTTCGAATGAAGATTTAAAAAACGACTCAATCGATTTACAAGCAAAACCAATTTTTAGCCAGTAAAATAATTCAAAACGTTAAAAAATAAATCTTTCATTTTGCAGGTCAATCGGGTCCTAGATACGTTATTTCCCACGCCCATCCTGATTTAAAACCAAACATTATCACATCGTCTATTTCCAAATAAGCCAAAAAGCATCGTCCGTCGACGTCATCACTCCGGTAATGACGTCACGCAGGGTCCGCCGGGGAGTCCTGACCCAATTTTCGCGAAGCTGGGGCTCATCGGCCTTGAGTAAAGTGGGGCGAGGCCACGGCGACGACAGGGGGACGAGGTCCGTTTAAACAATAGAGAGCGAAATATTGTTTGCGGGGTTGATACGATCGGTAGTAAACAAACCACACTTGATGTATCTGGAGAAAGAGATGAGGGATCTTGGGAATGCAATCTTAAGATTAAATTTACAATTTAAATCTAACCCAAATATGCCCGAAATAAATAAATTGAAAAAGAAAATATCAAATAAATTTTATTTGTGCTTATCGTTGTTATTTCACTTATTTTGGAATATTTAACTTCACGAACACAAAATTTTGCCTAGAAGTAAATTTAAAACATGTTATTAAATCTATAACAAATATACAATATATACAAATCAAATTGCTAAAAAACACACCGAGCTACGAGATAGCTTTTTCAGCTACAACACAAGCAGTGCTTTAAATTTCATGGTGAATCCCAGATTATAGAAGTAGCCCTTGACATTTTCAAGGCCTGTGACCAAGTATATCATGTCACACACCTCAACAAACTACCTTCGGTCTTCCTCCTAAACCATGTCCCTGGATCGGTTGCTTTCACGTCTAATCGGCGCATTATATCATTGCCGGCATACCCCAAGGTTCAGCCCTGGCATCAACCCTATTTCTTCCTCACATAAGCATGAGCAATGACCTGGTCTCTTAAACTATCAATCCCATCCACAGTTATGCTTCCCTTCGATATTCATTTTTCCAAGCAAGTCTCGAATCAAGAGGTGGATAACAGACGCAGATCCCTTTTCGCAAAATCTCCACTTAATTTTAGACTAGGGTTCCACAAACCTTGTTCAGTTCAACACCTCCAAAACCCGGCCCGGTTAAATTCCATGTCAATAGACTACATTTCCCTTCTCTTCAGACGCCCGCGGTACGTTAGTACTTTGGCTTGAAGTTTCAGATAAAAAAAATCTCATTTCCATAAGGCATAAGATATAAGAGTGTCTAGGTGTATGGAAAGTGGGACATAATGTGATATAATTCCAACAAACTTAAAGAGCAATATGTAATTTCGTTATGGACCTAATTCTAAAAACTTGTCTGTTTCCAGGTCTGCTAGTTACCAAGTGCGTAGCTCCCTTCCGTCCGAGAAACAGCAGACCCTTTTGAACCACATAAGCGCTCCCCACAGCGGAGTTATCCTGGAGCCCAGCACGGCGGGGCAGCAGCCTCTACAGCATGGAGCTGCACTTCAAGGGGCACCTATAACATCGTCAGGAGGGCATCCGCCACCTTCCGACTTGAAAAATCCTAACTTGGCGAAGATTAAGAAAGGAGCTTCAGGTAGGACCAACAAAGCTAAAAAGGGAGAAGGGATTTTGTTTTTAAAACCAATTATTGAGTATAATATTGGATATTTAGTAATATAGAACTCACAACGTGTGTTAAATGTTGTTGGTAGGTCGAAGTGTATTTTAATTTATCATAAAAAGATTACAAAATGATTGGTAAACATATTTCCGAATTTTAGTTTCTTTGTTCTGTAATGAAATCTTGTACTTTTTTCTTTTATAGATTCAGTCTCTCTCTCGTCGCCTATCAGTCCGAAAGGTTTTGAGAAACTAACAGAGGACGTTCCGAAAGAAGTATCTAGCTTAACAGAAAATCTTCAACACCTAATAATGGGGAGGATAGCTCATGCTAAGACGTCTCTGAGATCCAGGAAGATTGTTATATATGTTTCTGCGGCAGATTCGCAAGGTAATTGTCGATGTTTCTGCCTGAAATGTTTTTAGCCACCTTTAGATTAAATAACATGTTTGTCGACTGGACTCTTTTTTATAAAACGTTTCGATTAAGTCATCATAACTCTAGTGCCTCACAGGTTTCACAATAAAAATCAGGGCCTCTAAAAACTAAAACCTAAACATTTACCTACTCTCCACATAAGAGTTGATTCTACATATAGTTTCAAACCGCATGTTGACTCATTTAAAAGATAAATACAAATAAAAGTGTTTTGGCACGAATTTTCATAAAATGTATCAACCTAAAAATCCAAAATTTGTAATAAATTTAATTTATATAGTGTGGGTGGATTTAAAGCTCTCAAGATGCGGCTGACAGACAAATTGTATCGATGTTAAACGACACGTTTTTTTTATAAAAATTAACACCGAAATTCACAAAAAAGGTTTCAGATTGAGTACTGTTTTAAATTAAGATTCTAATATGCAAGTTTTTAATTTGTAGACGGCGTTTTTGCCTTAATACTAATTTTAAATTGTATATGTATTGTTTTTAGATTGTATAGTAGAAAAGGGGTCGCTGCATAACGTAGTGTACCCCACCTTAAGGCAGTACTGTCGGTCGAAAGGTTACGAAATCCATATTGTAGACCTACATTGGAAAACCTTATTGGAGAAACAACAGGACCACGAATTTCCAGAACTGTGTATTGGGGAACTAACACGTAAGGAATATTTCAAAAAAAAAATCACTACCGACATATACAACATAAACCAGTATAATATGTATTCATTAATTTAGTGAAATTGGAGCGACCCATACTGTAGATAATAATAAAGAATAACATACTTCTTGAGATAATTATGCGATTCTATTTTAGGACAAATTGAAGTAGCTTACGTAATTCCAGTGCTCTTTCTTAACAACTCCCTGGGTACCCAACTCTTACCAATAACTATAGAAAGCGCAGATTTCAAAATGGCACTCGAAAGTACTGACAACCAGACTGCTCAAGGACTACTTAAGAAATGGTAAGTTTCGTCATTTCTTTTCACGAAATTTCAATAACACATGTTCTGTAAGTAATATTACAAATTTCCTATTATAGGTATGTGCTAGACAGTGATGCTCAACCTCCCTGCTACAGACTCCGCCCAATATCCTGCCACATTCCAGGATTCAACGAAAGTTCTCTGGAAGATAGAGAGAAGGCATTTAAAGAATGGGCACACGAGATTGACAAAATGTTAGCTGTACTTATTAATGTTTTTTCGGCAGAGTTGAGGGATACTTATTTGACCACAGTTGTGGAACAGGTAAAGAATGATTTTTTCGAAAATGCCACAGTACAGGTATATTAAATTAAGGGTAATAACGACCTTACGCATATAGTGATGCCAATTTTTGTGAAATACACGATGTAATAAATTTATATTAATATTATACGGCTGTTAAAAAAACGATTTTGTGTAGGACCAGGTGCTTGTTGAAAATTGTAAAATTTTGTGAGTTTTAACATGGCAAAACCGAGAACAATAGAGGTTAACAAAATAATACAAAAAAATTAACAGTTTTGATACACGTATATAAGAAAATAATTTCCCTTCTACTGCACATGGTTCACGAGCACATCTTTTTTTAATGTTCGTGTTTTTCAGGAAGTACATAACACAGTATTCATGAGTCAAGAAATGGCCAAAAGATGTATTTGGATAAACAGGGTCTACACACCAACTCCAAAAACACCGGAAAATCCAAGTCCTGGGGAGGAAGAAGCCATCAGAAGGCTAAATATTTTGCAGAAGGATCTGAGAGTAAGTTAAATAGAATAAGGAGTACGAAAGTTAACCTTTACAGAATTAGTTAATGACACTTTGTTACATTTTATTATATATTTGTTATTCCATTGTTTAGGACCAACTAACAGAAAAACATATGGTCCGCATCCAAGTCAAATACTCCGAAGGCGGCTTGAACCTGGATATTCCAGAACACAAAGACTACGTTTCGACGGTAACG
Organism: Philopedon plagiatum; assembly: GCA_963971165.1. Taxonomy (NCBI): domain Eukaryota; kingdom Metazoa; phylum Arthropoda; class Insecta; order Coleoptera; family Curculionidae; genus Philopedon; species Philopedon plagiatum. The sequence continues at coordinate 267,755 of OZ020197.1, forward strand.
ACGCATCTTCAGAAACACCTACAAGATACCATTGATTCTATAATCGACGAGCATACGAATAAAAGTATGATCAAGCCTAGTTTTGGAATTGAAGCCAGTTTATTTGAGGATCTGAATCAGCAAACTTATTTTTGCCAAAAAGCATCTCAGTGCAGCATTAATAGGGAAAGAACTATTGAAGAAATATATTCGTAAGTATACAATATTTGGAGTTAATGTCTACCTTAGTTTTGTTTATTATTATTAGTTTATCAAAATGTAAAATATTTTTGTTTCAGTCCACACTGTCGAATGCTTTTTCTAAGTCCATAAAAGCAATGCACGTTGGCTTTCCCATCCTTAATTTTGCTTTTTATAGTTAAACCATAATAAAATTAGATTTGTAAGAACATCAGATACTTCTTATAATGCTGCTGTTTTAGCTACATAACCAGTGACAGAACCAAGCCCCTCGTCCTCGTGGGCCCAAGTGGATGCGGAAAAACAACTCTTTTGGCCAGAATAGCTGTTCACTGCCCAAACAAGTTGCCAGAGGCGTTTCTAATCTTACGATTTATAGGGATTAGTGCGCAGAGCAACTCTATCGAACAGCTCTTGAGTTCCATTACCAACCAATGCTCAATTCTGGCGTATGGACACAAATGTTACTGTGATCATGTAAGTATGAGATATAATTATTGTAAAGGGTGGCCCTAAAATATTTAAACTGTTTTTGACCTTTGTTAATTGCTAATAAAACCGATATGTAATTTTTTAGACTATAGGAGAATATCAAAAAGTTTTACCGAAATTACTGAAAGAAAGCAGTTTACAACGCCCCCTGGTAATAATTCTGGATGGACTGGACCAAGTTAGAGATTATAGTTCCAAAAGTACCAAGTGGATTCCAACTAAGTTACCAGATAATATAAAGTTAATAATATCAGTTGTAGAAGGTAAAAAGGAAATGATAAAGAAATTTATTTTATACCTACAGTTTTACATTGCTAATATTTTTTTATAAAATATATCTTATTCCATTGAAAGTGTTGAACGTGCTTTAACGTTCTAATTTGAAAAATCTGCACTTTTAGGAAGTCAAATGCATAGTGACTTGAAATCAAGACTGACTGAGAAATGCTATATAAGTATGCCGTTACTGGGACAAACAGAAGCCAAGCACATTCTGATGTCGAGCGTGATGCAATATAATCATAGCGTTAATTCCAAAATACAAGACTGTGTGTTAAAATCTGTCCAGGAATGTACTATTCCCCTATATTCTAAGGTAAGTTATTCCTAATCCATGTTGTCGACGTTTTCGATCCTGATATTGGTGAAAAGGACACGACTCTTCAACTTGTGTCTACTTTGAAATTTTAAAAAATTAAATACAGTATGTCTGCAGATAGGGTAAATGAGGACAAATTAGTCAAATTTTCTAAATACCTAAAAATGTTACTCCTAATAAAAGTTTTTGCTTGTAAAATAATATACCTTTACTTTCAACAAAAATAAATGGCCATAGTTTTATTTTCTATACTGAAGGCTTATTTAGTACAGTAGTTTGCCACTCAACCTTATGCTTACGTTACCATAGTACTAAAAATGAAAATATCTCGACATTTCGCTTAAGTTTATTGAGACATCTTCATTGTGTGGGATTAAAACTACCCAACAAGTAAATCTCGAAAAGGAATATTTTGGGTATATATGTAGGTCTCTAAAAAAGCGGTACATTTAAAATCTGTCTACAAAAGAGGGTATTGTACCCCCTAAAAGGGTACGTCTGGCAAGCCTAGCTGGGAAGCTACAGTTCCATTAGTAGAAAATATATACATTCAACAGAAAACAATAAATTTATAAAAATGGATATTTCCACTTAAAATTAGTCTCCCGCCCATAAACAAAGATTCAGTCTTTTCGCTTCATCTCCCTCTTCCAATGTTTGGTTAAAGTGGGGTTTGAACGGATATAATTTATTTTATTTTAAGATCATCTGAATATGAGTTATTTTCAACTTCTAGAAGAAGTTTAGCACGATTTCTAAGGGACATCACAGGAGTTTCTATAACAGACTGAAGAACTAAAACTGTAGCAGCATCGTCCATCATCCGGGGAGCATATTTCCGTTTCCTATTGGGCTAGCGCAACCGGGTGCACTAATCGTACAGGTAAATTGGGGCCAAGCGAATCGGAGGGCATCCTAAGGTCGCATTTTTCCGTTGGTTAGGGGCCCTGACAAGTCTCTTCGCCTGCGAGGAAAGAGACTTGTCAGGGCCCCTAACCAGGTGCTAACCCTGTTCCGACCTTAGGGTGCCCTCCGATTCGCGTGGCCCAAATTTACCTGTACGATTAGCGCCCCCGGTTGCGCTAACCCAATAGGAAACGGAAAAATGCATCCGGGGATATATACAGGTATACTTATGTTTCACTTAAAGCAAATTCTAAAATCAGCGAAAATTTTGCAATAATTTAACATACAGCCGCCGTAGTATGAGTACTGGTCCGGTGTAACACAAAAATATCACGATTCTTTAGAAATTATTTTTCCAACTCATGCCAGGAGCTTCTTGTAGGTTTTAGCATGGCAAACTTCATGGTGGGTGGACAAAGATCACGAAATCAAGCCGAAAGGAAAATTGCCAGACCAGCTTGATTTTATGCTTGAAGAATTGGAAAGTATCATGGGACCACCGCAAGTCCAACATTCTCTAGCACTGATCACCTGCAGCAAGCATGGGGTTACGGATTCCGAAATGCTCGATTTGCTAGCATTCGATGATAATTTTTATAGTAGTACAACATATGGTAAGGCAACATATATTATGTTATAGGATTAAATGTCACTTGACAAGCACGTTAGGCATGTAAGAGAATTCGATCGAAAAGGCGTATAGTTATTCATAACTAGTTTTGTTTTTCCTGACCGTTGGTTGAATTAAATTATATTAATATATTTTCTAGTATTGTAGTCATTAACTTGGATGATTAACTGAAAAAGACGACACATTTTTGACGTTTCGATTTATTCTTAACTAAACCATCATCCGAAATTGAGGCTACAAATAATTTTTTGACATTGAAACATTGACAAATTCTAATTTTTTTATGATAAGTTTTGCGAATGGAGACTTTTGTATTATGAAAAAAAGATAATGGGTAAGCCCATTGCAAGCAAGCCACAGCGCTCTAAATTTAAAAATAGGATACTTAAAATAAGTTACTTTGACGTCAAAAAGTGACAAATGAGACATAACTTTGTTCAAAATGGCACATTTGCCAATCAAAACTTGATACTTAAACATCTGTAAAAAAAACAAGGTTTGCCAACATTGTCATAACCAAAAAATGCACAAGTAGGCGTAATGCCCCATTTGACTAGGTACCTAAAATCTTGTTTTCATACCTTGTCCAGGAAAAAAAGGTAAGGGAGAGCCACTATTTTGTGGCACCCGGTGTATAAACATTTTGTTATTAATTAGAAAGTTCTTTAATAAGATAATTTCTAATTTCAGTTCCTTGGGCACCGGCCTGTCTAGCTTGGCCGAGACTAATAAAACACCTAGCGCCGTTTCTGATCTGGTCTCTGACTGGTGGTGTGTTGGGAATTCAATGGAAAGACGACATGTTACGAAAGGCAGTCATCAAAAGATACGGAAAATTCAAAAACTGGGCACACGAGGCTCTTTATGACTATTATAATGTAAGAATTCTTTTTTCTGTATTTATTCCTATATTCATAGTAAAATGACAACAATGGGTAATTTCACAATTTTCTTTCATCTATTAGTTTTTTTTTAAACAGCGATCAAAATTAAATTTTCACAAGACCACGACTTTAACACATAGAAACTAATAATCTACAATAATATTACGCGTTTTAGTAAGCAATATACGATGCGGCTCAAAAATCCCCCCTCCTATTTTTTGAACTGGTAAACATATAATAATGTATTACCTCTCTTTCTATTTATTTTTTTTCGAAATGGCGGCTAGCTGCCATCTTAGATATTAAAAGTGTAAAATTTAAATAAAAAAGTAGTGTTTATATTGTTATTAAAGGGCGCCAAATTTTACATTTTTGTTTACCGGTTCAAAAAATAAAGGTGGGGGGCATTTTGGAGCCGCACTGTATATAAAACGTATATATTTCTAGTACGTTAATTGAGATTACAAATTTTTGTAGGGAAAATGGTGCCAACAAAAACCTCCCAACCTTCAAGCCCGACTGGTGACCCAAGAAAACAATTTAGGGAAATGGTATGCTGTTACTTGTGTTATTCTGCCAAGGATTGATGCATTTTTATACTTTTCACACTTTGTTTATTTTAGTAACACCTTCTAACAGACCAATATATTTTTCTTTCACGGGCACTTTGCTTTGGCAAAACTTTTAATTTTTATTTGTATTTGAAGCACGATTTTACATATTATTTATCAAAAACGTATTGGTTTCCTGTGATTTCATTATTAATTTTTATTTTCTTGGTTTAATTTTAATTTTGTACATACCTTTATAGTTTTGCATGTAAATATGAGTTAATAAAGCTTTTACTTACAATTTTTATTTTCTGTTTTCTTTTTTGGTTGGTTATTTGAAAAGCAATATTCCACGAAAAAACAAAATTTATCATAAAAAAAACTATGAAAATAAGTGAATATGGCTTTATCACAATCCTTTAAGGTATGATAAACATTTGTGTGTGTTGTGTCATTTGAAAATATAATTTGCTGTATATAAAGCTCGTTCTTTGCAAGAAATATCAAGGTAAGAATTTTGTGTTAAAAGCAGACATTTTACCAACATTATTAGTAAGAAGATTCCAATGATCAAGCTACAATTAAGTTTTGTTTGCATTAAGTTGAAAGAGTTTAAAGAATTCAAATAAAAAACCGTTTTCGATAGGTCAAACATTGTTAGCGTATTTAAAAAGACATTCTAGGTGACTATTACAGAAATATACAAGCTTACAGGTGTATAAGTAAGTATACCTACTGTTATGTTCACTCTGTACTAAATTGTTGAATGGCAACAAAAAGTTCCACACTAATTAAGTAATCAAGAGCCTAGAAAGGTAAGTAAAATGCATGATAAATATAGAAAATTTTTCATTCATATCTTTTTAAAAATACCTTTTAGGGTCTAACATTTTTTTTACAATTGTACCCAACACGTGCGGAAAAGTATCACTTTCCGTACTTGTTAGGTACATAGCTATTACACACCTATTACATAAATAATTATTAATTGTGCAATAAGAGCTTATTCTTATCCATTACTAATAAATCCTGGTGTAAAAAAATCTACCAATGGCGTTGCATTCCACTGTACACTAATATAACAACCTTTATACAACATCCACAACAATAAAATGTTAGGCACTTTAGCCTAATACGCGTTTGTTCTAGATTTGAATAGTAAAAGATTAAAAAGATTAAAAATTATTTCCTTATCAGTGAAGTACAGTTGTAGAAAAATGTGCTTCAAAAGCGAAGTACAATTCTATGCATTAGTTAAAACTAACCCTATCTTTTTTTAGCTACAACCGAAGAAAACTGGACGAACTTCCTTTTCACTACCACTATCTTAACCGAGTGCTAGAAACGTCCATTTACCTGACTGATATCACCTGGATATACGACAAGTTATGCGGCTCTAGCGTATTCCAAATTTTAGAAGATATCAATTTATTACCGAGCATCAGTGGCAATACCGTCACGCCGATTTTAAAGGAGTTTTTAGAAAAGCACGCCTGTGTTCTCAATTATGACGGAAGACAGTTTTATTCTCACCTTTTTAAATTTCTAAAGGACAAAAACCAAGAAGGGAGAGTAAAGGCAATCTTTAAACTCTGTGAAAAACCACCTGTCATGACGCTAATCCCTTTAAATTCCGACGTTTTGGTATTGGAGGTATGACTCTTTTATCTTTTTTTCTTTTATGTGTTACTAGCTGTTGTGCGGTGGACCACATGATTATTGTTTAACAAATCAAACATTAAAATAAGGAAGAACATATTATGGGTGGCCCGCCAAAAACTTTCCACCCCTTCCTATTTTCCTTTATATATTTTTTTTACTATGAATTTAAGGGAAGGTGGTAAAGGAATTCTTCCTCGACCGAGGTGGTACCACCCCACACATCCTCTTAAAGGGCTGGTGAAATCCCTAGGGATGGTTCCAGCTCTGGATGTGTGAGTCGATTCCCCAGTACACCCACGGTACATAGTACTTAGACTTCGGTCTTCGTGGGCTGTAAGAAGATAAAAAAATCGATATCAACAACAAACTAATGATAGCCCCATTTCCGACAGAACAAGTGGAATTCCAAAGACATATTGTTACAGTATTGCCATGTTTATGCGTATTTAGCATCATCCAAACCCAAATTTCTTTAACATTTAATTTCTCGAAAGCTACTCACCCTATTTCAACGAGCAATGTTCCGTTGGAAATGGCAATTCAATTCCCTTTAACATAAGGTATCACTCCACCCCCTTCCCACTTAAGATTTTAATTAAGGGTAAAAGTCACCTCGGCTTAGGGGTTCAAGCATGAGGGGTAAGAATACCAAAAAAATATGTCCCCCCGAAAACTCAAGTGTGTGATTTATTTATTTAAAAGAAAATAAGCCTGGGTGGAAAGTTTTCGGTGGGCCACCTTGTATATGTACTATTATACAACAAATAATCCAAAAAAATTAACAGACCTGAATAATTAAAAGCACTGAAAAGCATGAAATAATATTTCTACGTATTTATTATTGAGGTTAATGGTAAAAGCTTAATTTTATTCAAATTTAGGTAAATTGTACACAAAAGTTCTAACTTTTGAAGTTGAACAGAACTACCAGGTCGTCATCTCTCTCAAGCGGAGAAAAATTATGGAAATCGGTGCTGCGATTTCGAAGTACCTACACATGCAAAAATTATCGATTTTTATGACTTTTAGTTTTTCGTAATTTTTTTGATTTCCACTCACTTTAACTAAAAACCCTTACAATGGATCGGTGAATCTGTTTAAGAATTTCGCGCGAGCATACATAAGAAAAACACACGTATAGGTCGAATTAAGAATATCTTTCCGAAGTCGGTTAAAAACATAACATTTTGCTTTTAGAAGGCATTTGAACAATATAGTATTGCTGTTTGTATAAAAGATTTTACTTGAGTTGCCTTTTTTAGGTAAATGGAATAAAAGAAAATTTTGGAGCTATAAAAGTTGATCTCATAGTAAGGATACCAAACTTAAATAAATTTGTCATCACTATATCTACGAACGAGGAAAAAATTTGCGTTTGGGACGTAGTAGAGTAAGTATAAGCATTAAAAAAAAACAAATTATTGTGACTTCTTAATTGAAGCAATTAACAAACAATTAAATAAACAAGACACCACAACAACTATTTTTGCTGAGTATTCTCAATATATTAAAGATTTAAATATAACGAGACATTACACATACATTTTTTTTACAGTTGTAAGCCAATAAGAACCCTTAACGGCATTCCGCACCCCACGAATCTCATTCCCATAGACGAAAACAAATGTATAGTGTTGTGCAGGCGAGAACTGAGGATATACAATTTAAATACGGGCAGTTTCTTGACCAAGCTAAAGGGAGTAATGAATCAAAAAATGCCCTTTTATGGACTTCACGATAAAAGCCATCTGGTGGCTCTCAGTAGAAATAGGATGTATATAAATTTAATGAATTTAGAGACAGGTACGATCTTCTCACAATATTACAAAATATGACGCACATATTCTTTTCACAATAGTATGAAATATGACGCACATATTGTTTTCACAATAGTATGAAATATGACGCGCATATTGCTTTCACAATAGTATGAAATATGACGCACATATTGTTTTCACAATAGTATGAAATATGACGCACATATTGTTTTCACAATAGTATGAAATATGACGCACATATTGTTTTCACAATAGTATGAAATATGACGCACATATTGCTTTCACAATAGTATGAAATATGACGCACATATTGTTTTCACAATAGTATGAAATATGACGCACAAATTGCTCTCACACGTGCATTGTCACAATAGAAATAAATATGACACACATGTCTTTTTTTGTAGGCGACTGTGTTACAACTTTCAAGGCTGGTGAGGACAGATTTCTTAATTCCCTGCTGGTTTCGGGGGATGGAAGGTAAATAACTGATTTACTATAGTGCAAGAAATAATAATAATCGCCCTCAGAATATGCAGCAAAGAACATAAAATAGTATCATTCTAGGGCCACGCGCTAACATCTAAGGAAATAACGCGAATAGGGGAGAGAAAGAGTGATAGGTCATTGCGTATGATCAACAACGATATGAATTATTTTTACGTAACAAAATCAAATTAATAAATCAATTAATTGTTAAAAAATACCTGTTGAATGCTTTTAACAGATTATTTATTTATTTATTTATTTACACATTTACCACCTTCCATACAGAACACTGTACAATAGTAGCTTGTCAATTACAATTATCAAAATATAGTCTGTAAAAATACAGACATATACATCACATCGCAAACAATATAAATACCGTTTCAAAACTTTGTTACAGATAATAAATACAAACATTATACAAAAAAAAATTAACAAACTGCGAAGAACGCGTGATTCCAAGGGAAACAAAAGATGAGAAGTTAAACAATAAGGGTCAACTTCCAAATTTAAAATAAAGAAAAACTAAGGTATGTCTCTACATTCCAAAAATTCGGTAACCGAATAAAACCTCTTCTTCAAGATGAATTGTTTTATAACAGATTTTAATTTATTGTAATCATATTGTCTCATATGAGCAGAGAGCCTGTTGTAGATGCTCAAGTCAAGGAAGTTTCTGCGAGATCTATCAAGTCTGAAACGAGGAGGTCTCAGTTGATCTGCAGACCTTGTTTCATGCGCATGCAAGTCACGATTTGCATGAAACGGAGATATATTTTTATGAATTTCTTAACGAATTGAATTTCTTAATAAACGCTACATACATTTAATTAAATCGGTATTATTTTCTCTATTATAACAATTTATTTTAATTTCAGAGTTCTCGTATGTGGAGATGAAACACAGAAGCCATTCCCATTATTGGTGTGGAACTTACAATCGAAGAAATTACTTTACGACCTTAGAATACCACATCACGATTTTATAACCTCCCTTAGCGCCATAACTTATGAAGGTGAGCAAACAATATTGGCGACTAAAATTAAGGAAGATCGTGACGCTGCAATCAGCTGATTTTTGAAGGGGAAGCAGGGCTCACTAGAGGACAAAATTGAGAAAGATCGTGACAGTTCAATTTGGTCTCAGTGCTTTGCCTATTATTGTAAATGCCTATTTAATTCCTACCTTTATTGTACTGCTGTGCCTCCATGCTTATACGCTGTATAAGTCTTTTTTGCCTTGTCTCCAAAATAGTAATTTTCAACACTTGTACACTATACTATTGTTTTAGGAAATTACGTATGTTGTGTATGTCATGAAATAGACGACGAAAGTCCGAACTTTATCGTGGTGTACGATCTGCAAAGTGGAACCCTTTTCAAGAAATGGAAGCCATCTTGCAACACGGTATCGTTGGAAATAAGTTCTCAAGGAGGTTGTGTCATATCAGGGTTAGAGGACGCGAGGATACTAGTATGGGATCTAATAACTGGTAAGAACGGAAAAGTTCTATCAAGTTTTAGTAAACGAATAATGTTTTTAAATAATGTAACTGTATCAAACTGATGGTGTGCATGGTGGTATTGTCTTTTTAGGAAATTGTCGATTTTCACTAAGTGGACACACAGCGCCAGTGTCCTGCTTGAAGTTGGATCCATCAGGGGCTCTGTGCCTTTCAAGTGATTCCGAATGTCGAGATAGGTCAATTAGGTTATGGAACATTACCAAAGGTACGCAATGTAGAATATAATATGTATCTAGTATCCATTAACTAAAACCTCTTGTGTCAACCCAATCTTTTGGATTTTTAGGTACTCTCCTAGCAGTATACACCCCAAAATCAAAAATAAGCGCGTGCGAGGTCAGCTTAAACGGAAGCCATGTTGTCCTTGCGCTTCAAGGTCACGACGACATTATAACCTTACAATTACGAGGGCCCAATGTGGAACGATGTCAATTGGAAGAAACTTACGGGGACGAAGAATATAAAGGGAAGAGTTGGCAACTGGCTGAAGACCAGTGTTAGAATTTTAAAAGAAGTAGTTTTAGGGTATGAGAAATTTTTAAACAAAACGGAATTGCCAATTTTTACATATTTTACTTTGTCCATAAGGTCATTTAAGTATAGGGCATTTGTAAGTAGCTATACACTACCTACTCTTAATAGAGAGATATTTGATTTACATTCAGCTTCGGTTTGGTCGTTGTGTAGTTTCAAGACTTGTTTTGCCTAACTTCAGTTTTCTTTTGGCTTTAAATTGTTGCGGATCTTTTCCAAGTGAAAGTATAAATCTAGTAGAACAAAACACTCTTATAACGATGTATCTCTCTTTTATATGTTTAGCTGTTATCGTCTAAACAGTTATAGACATTATCATATAGCAATTATCAATATTGATTGTCTGAAAATATAAATATTAAGTTAAATAACTTATTTGAAAGTTTTAATTCTGTTGATCCTCAGTATAAAAGACTGTCTTGTTCTACTCGTATTATACCCATACCTCTAGTCCTTAAACTTATTTTAAAAATTAATTTAAAAACCAACAGGACTAGGACGTGACAAAAGACAAAACAGAACCTGAGAAAATTTTAAATATTACGACTGAAATAATATTGTTTTATAATACAGGACTGGCCAATGAAAACGAAACAAGTCCGAAAAATTAAATTCATCCTATCTCCATTTCTTACTAAATGACTTGGTAGTTTATTTTAGTAGTGTCGCGTAGATTGATCTTGACAATAGCAGCTAAAAATCTTAGATATTGTTCTGAAACAAAATGGTTTCATCTACTGCGGAAAGGGTCTCAATAATTGAACTTTATTATGGAATCGGTAGATGCGCTAATACTACAGCCGCGTTATTTAATGAACAAAATCCGGATAAGCATGTTAACCAAAAGTACATTATTAAGCTAGTAGCCAAGTTTCGAGAGACGGAATCGGAGACAAATCGAAAGTGAACTGTTGCAAACAGAATAGTGGGAAATGGGACGATAAATAAGAAAAATCGGGCTTGTTTCGTTTTCATTGGCCAACCCTTTATTTATGACTATTATAACAGGTTACTTTTAAAAATTTACAAAATTTAAAAATTTATCAATGATTATTCCTTATTCCCACTCTTTTATTTTTTAATTACATCATTATACGCGGAATGTTTTTATTTTTAATTTTAGACTTTTAGATAACAAAGACTTACTTTAAAATAAATGAACTAACATTACAAGATCGTATTTATTAAAACGTTTTTAGAAAAGAATCTTATTGACCAAAAAGCAAAAAGGGAATCAAAAAAATTGAAAAAGGACCACAAAATTAATTAAAAATTAAAAGCAGCATCGGGAAAAGTATTATTATAGACTAAAGTGGTAGATGTTTGCGATTTAAAGCTCTGTATAGTATATAGTCTGGATTTTCGGTAAAAGCCATTTAAGGAAAGATAAAAAATCCAGGAATTAATCTGTACGTAGAAGGAAGGAACGAAGGAACTTAGTCGAGGCATACTGCTCGTATTTTCCTTCCTCGCATTAACTTTACGCCTCTGAATGCAACTAACGTTAACATTATCCTAATAAGCCCCGCCCTTAAATTTTCTAAATTTTGTTTTGAACATTTAACAAAAAATTTACGATAAATGGTCTATTTGTAGGATTTAAAATTAATATTTTGTGTTTTAACAAAATAACCTTAGAATGTGAACACACTGCTATTTCGAAATACGTAAGCGGCCAGTGCTGGCAACGACCCGGACGTATTTCGAAAAATTCACCCTGTCTCAGCACATTACATATACTTTATCAATAATGAATAGAATTTCTCTTGGTAAAACCCGTTTTAAAAATATGTGAATAAATGATACGAAAATACTGATACCTACCTTACTATTACTGTACTTGTGGATTAGGGTGGGTCGATGTTTAAGAGTTTTAGAATTTCGATTTGGAATATTAACAAAAAGTTTCCTTTTACAATAATAATAAAAACAATTATATAAATTATTTTAATTAGGAACTTTACAACTTCCACCCTCTACATGTAGCTAAAGCTTGATGTCGGTCGATTTTTACATTTTCGTGAAAATTTTGAAATTTTAATATGTAATATCGATAAATAGATTTCTCTTTTACTCTTGTAGGTATATGAGTAATATGTGTGTGTATATCTATTTATCGATATTCCAAATCAAAACTTTTAAGAAAATGAAAAATCGACCGACAACCAGCTTAAGCTGCATGTGGAGGGTGGAAGATGTAAATTATTTAAAATTATTTATATAAACTTTTTTTTATTACTATAAAAGGAAACTCTTTGTAAGTATTACAAATCGAAATTCTAACACTTTTAAAAATCGATCCACCCTAATGTGGATACAGAATAATAAGTGTCAAAAACAGAACTAAAAAGATTTACTTACATACATATTATAAGTTATAAATATCCAAAATGATGTCACAGTCACACCGTCGCGTCGGTGGAGAGAGAATCATGATATGCCTACTACGAGTAAAAAGCACAATGTTGTTCTGCTTTTAACACTTATTGGTCCATAAAATTTATTACTGTATTGTTAAGTTAACGTAATTTTAATGTAGCTATGTAAAAGTATGTCCAAAAATGCCAATTCTAATTATAAGTTTACCATAGTTGACAAGAATTTTTCAAAAACTAATAGAGCAATTTCTAAGTATTCTAACAAATTTGAAATGTTACCAAATACTAGTGTTAAAAAAATAGCCTGGAAAAGTATAATTTTTCGACAGGAAATTTTTTATAAGCAATTCAAAAAATGTCATGCCAAAAACCTTTGTTCAGTTCAACGCCTCCAAAACCAAATTTAGACCAACAACAACAAATCAACTAAGAAATTATAACTCAAGAAAGCTCAGATTTTAAGGGTGTTATAATACTTAGATATTTTATAATTTTTGTATGGTGATTCTTTTACTGGCATGTCTTGAAAACGCACTAAAAGAGATTTTCAAATGTGTTTATTTATACAGGGTGGTCGGTAACAATTTGATCATAAAAGCAACAGTGAATTCCTGACATTAAAATATTGGGACTTGGCCAAACCCCTTAAGGTCGCTCTGTTGTGAAACAAGACAAACTATTTTTATTTATTAGAATATATTGATCCTTGCTTGTAAATCAATGGTCAAGCTACTACCAAAAAGTAAAAGAGCAGAATAACTCATTACCAAGACACGAAAGCTTGTACTATTTTTACGTTTTTGTACTAACTGCTTTTTAATAAAATAAATTGTTTGTACATTGAAATCGGATACAAATTTGTCATTAAACTAACACTATTTTACTGTGTAGTAAGTAGGTGGTGTTGAGACGTTCAAGGTCAGGAATTAGGGTACATGAAACATCAAAGAAACCGACCAAGCCTTCGCCTCTTATTAATGAGTAACTCTTTTATGCTTTGAGTTACTCTTTGCTACTAATAATACATGACATAAATTGTAGTGGGAATGATTTAGTACATGCATTTAAGCCATTTATTAATATCATCTTAACAATTAGTAGGTTTTATACTAGTAATAAAAATCTACAAAAGTTTATTAAAAAAAAGTATATTTTTCTTAGTTTCGTTCAATAATAAAATTTTCTTATTTTATAAGAACACAACCTTAAGTTCGAAAGTTGATATTAAGTTGAACAAAATATTTTTTACCTGTCTTAGGAAATCACTAGATAAAAAAGCTCGTAAAAAAGTCACCTATAGAATCATCCTCATAAATATAAATATTTGTAAATCCTCATAAATAAGTATACCTATCGATAAGAAAGTTGTAAAATTCCTTCTAATTTGTTGAAAATCGCACTACACGGTATATTTTATTATACATAAGTTACCGTAGAGTTTTAGACAGTTTAGAGAGGTTATTATTTGTTAAGTTTAAAAAAACTCCCATCTGGTATGAGGACTAATTTTAAATATGAAAAAATGGGTAATAAAAATTATACCATCTAATTATTGAATTTCTATGTTGTGAATGTTGTGTAAAATAAATATGGTATAGAGATTAAATAAAAAATATTGTAAATTGTAAGAATGTTTCATTACGATGCAGATATGGGTGCAAAGAAAACGCACCTGCTTCAATATTATTTTTAGCCATGGTATATTAGATTTTCTGACCTCTCTGACATTTTTGAAGAAATTCACACCCGCCCCTTTACTCCCCCCCCCCCCCCCCTCCCCACCACCCCACCGACCACCTATCGTTAATAACAAATTTTACATTATTCTGTTGAAAATTTTTAAATTTAAAGAGAAAAGGTGTGTTAATAGAAAGTTATAGGTAGTCCTTTGATTTTTTTAAAAATTATATTGGGTTTAAAAAAATTTTAATGACTCTAACTTTCTAACACTTTCTTCCTCTTAAAATTGGAAAATCGCGCAGCAAAACTTCAACTTTTTTTCGCAAATTACAAAATATTTCTGTCTTTATCAAAACATTCATCGTAAACTCACTATTAAAACCCCTGAACATGGGTCCTACCCATTGCTTTTGTTTACATGGTATTTAACATGTATTTAGTTATTTTTGCACTAAATATTTTTATAGAGTTCGATTTTCTTTTTTAAACGTTCTATTTGTGGTATTTATAATATTTTGTAAAAATAAAATTCCTAAAAGAAACCAAGCTTTAAAATATTACAAATTTTAAGGGTTTATGTAGACTTTTGTGACTGACTGTAGGAACGCTTCTAGAAAGAGAGCCAGTTTTAAAAATGCCCTTGGCATGTAGGTATATCAGAGCGCATATTATGGAGTATTTAGTTTTTATATGTTCTTACTAGAAATTGTGTTGCCAGCATTATTTTAATGGCGGCTAACTTCGTGGAAATTGATAAACGATTATATGACTTAATATTTTGTAATGTACCTAAAGTAATTTAAATTTTTTCGGCTATTTGAGGATATTAGTTTCGAGCCATTTTCAGATCTAATAGGAAGTATATTTACCTGCGAATATGTATATCCAAGCATTTGTGTATTTACTATTTACTTACCTAACAAGTGTTGTTTTTATACTTGCCGGTACCGGTGGAAATAAGTAAGTAACATTTTCTCCCATATTTTTGTTACTGATATAACAAGTATAGACCAATACAAGGACACTATTCAATAATTAATTAATGTTCCACATATTCTAATAATGTTTTTTGATCACACAACAATATAAAATTTAATAATAATTCTAACGAACACACACGCACTTGACCAAGTCGGCCATATTGTTTATTATCGCAGCCGGTTTGATTTGAAGTTTGAGGTTTGTTCAATGCGTACCCGTTTTTACTTACGCTGCATGTTCGTTTGTGTAATGCAAGTTGCACTAAACTGTTTAGTTCATGTTCAATATGCAGGGGGAGTTCGAGTTGGACGCTCGGAGTTCTCCGAGCACAAATCTCAGACATACGTTCTTAGCATGTCCTATATAAATGACAAAGTAAGAAGTAATATACAATGTCTAATTTCTGTTCTCGGAGCATTCCAAGCGTCAACTCGGACTCCCCCGAAGGGAGGTGGCCATACATGACAAATCGGGCATTTTTCAAAATTCACAGGAAAATAGAACGGTTTCAAACGGTTGATCACCAGCCGTTTTGGAATTCACTGGTGTACTTAAAACTCCATGTATTTCTGTCATTCTTGTGTCACCTACTCACCGGTCATTTGGACTGGTAGATTTATCGGTGAATTCTGAAAAGTGCCCATCATTTTTGCGGGAATTGGGGGAGGAGTTAAGGAATAAAATACTATTTTTTAAGAATTAAGCCTGGGACATAATAAAACGAGACAGAGCATGCGTGATGTCTTCATATATATATATATATATATATATATATATATATATATATATATATATATATATATATATATATGACGCTTGTGGCTTTTTCTTGCGTGATTCTTACTCTACCACATCAATATCGAGGTTGCAATATTTTTGTACCGAGGATAACATACTGGGCATTTTACAGGACGCCAACAATATAGGACAGCAGATAAAAAGAAAGGACAATCCTGTAAAATACAGGACGAATGGTCAGCTTAATATGCAGTGACTAAAGAGAAGGAGAAGTGCAGGTTAGGACTGTTCAAAATTGTAAGTTAATAAGGTCTGTTCGTTTGTGTAGCACGAAACTGCACCAATATGCACTGTTTTTAATGTTCCGTGCTAAAATTAGCAAAACGGAACACTTATGGAATCACTTCGGTGTCCATCCATCCGTCCGTCTGTCCGTCAGAGGCACAGGCGATTTTCTCTGAAACTATTCGACTTAAAAATTTGAGCACAGAAATAGAATGTGGTGGCCCAATTATAGACGTGAAGTATAAAAAGTTGAATTTTGATTTCTTGGGGTTAATTTCAGGGGGTAAATTGGGAAATGGAAAAAAAAATCGTGGGTATTTTTTTAAACATTTTTCGGGAAAACGCTTAAAAATTGCTGCCCCCCCCCCCTTATTATCAAAAGAATCCCTCAGAAAAAATCTGAAAAAAATCATGAACATTGAGAATTAGGTGCAGTACACAAAAAGAAAACACACTTTGGTCAGTCATAAAAATATACTATTTATTTAAATATGTTACCACTAAATTCTATCGTCTAACAAAAATAAGTGAAACCTATTTACTTAATATTTAAAAAATAACTTAATTTAATATTACACAGTGTGTACAAAACAACTAACCAAACCTAATAAAAATCATCACTGTCGTCTTAGCTTTACAAAACAGGAGATTATCTTTTAGAGTTTCAAAATATTTATTTTATAAAATGTTAATACAATACATAATACACTTAAAGCAAAGTGAGTTTATACATATTCCGCCAAAAGTTTTGCATCACCAAATTGAATATCTTAATTTTTCCGATATAATTCGGTCCATACATTAGCTTAATCATAAAAATTGTAAAAAAAGCTGATTTCCAAAAGTTTAATGAGTTTTTATTTAAGTACTGACGCCCAATAAGATGCCAAATATTTGTTTTTTATCTCTATTTTACTTATCGGAATGTTATTTTTTTTCTCATACATACAAATCAAACGATGAACAAACCAACTAAAAAAATAATTAAGAAAGTCAATATGATGATATAAATAAACTACTGGGCCTAGATTCTCGAACTTGTTGATGAGTAAAATGGTGGCTGGGTGCATCCAGCAACTAACTATTTAGGAGAATACCCCTTGATTAGGGAATAACGTTTGACGAAATATAATGGTTTAGGGTATATACAGTTTGTCCTGGAAAGTTCTTACCACATGGGAAATTTGTTTACTTTTGATTTTACGAAAAAAAGTTAGTCCTTATAAAAAGTTCTACGTTCTGCAAAAATAATAATAACATATGAAAACTTGAGATGTCATGTACAGAGTGGCCAAAAAATTTAAAAATCCATAATTGCTCCAGAA
The DNA here is from genome assembly GCA_963971165.1 of Philopedon plagiatum. Lineage (NCBI taxonomy): Eukaryota > Metazoa > Arthropoda > Insecta > Coleoptera > Curculionidae > Philopedon > Philopedon plagiatum. Next base: position 285,372 of record OZ020197.1, read on the forward strand.
GCGCAGCACTGGTAATTTTTATTTCAGAGCAAAATTTGATAAGACAATGTTAATTACAACTAAATATTATGTTTTAGCTTAGACTCATAGTCCACTAAGAAGAAGATTTTTTTATAAAGTCACTTTTTCCATAAAATCTTCTCTATATATAGTCAAAAATAAAAAAGGTCCCCATTTGTTACAACTTTCCAGGGCACTGTATATTGCAGCTGTACTCTGAAAAGCGTTTTAAAATATTTATTGTAAATAGAACTAAGTTCGTTCTTGCGACAGTGCCACAACAGAAAACACATTACTTTCCTCCCATGTGAAAAGTGCTATTTTCAACATTTGTTGCACAATATACTATTTTATTTAAAACACAGAAATTCAATGAAATAGAAAAATAAATCAATTCAATTTTAAGGTGTTTGTTCCTAAACCATTGTCAAACGAAATGTTTAATAACTTTCCAGCTTGTATCATACTATTTATTAACTGCTTTTGTTACAAAAAGTGCCTCCTAAACGTCCTACCACATATTATAATCTGAATCGTCGGCTTCAAATGCCATAAAGAACCCCAGCAAGGTTCCATACACGATGACGTTCCCGGCGAATGTCAACCCACACGCCCCCCAGAGGATGACGCCTCCCCTGGCCAGAACTATAGGAAGAGCGAAGGAACACACCAACACTCCCATAGTGATGAAAATGGCTGCTTCGAGGCACGAGTTACTGGCACCCGACTGGTCGGAATACCTGCGGGCCATCAACGTCGGTATGGGGGCAAGGACGTAGAAGAGCACTACGAAAAAGGGCCACCAGATCCTAAAAAGATGGATAATTTATTATAAAAGTCTTCAAGCGGCGTAATAACAACATTCGCATTTTTTTAAATCTAAATTTATACACGTGACTATATTCAATCTATATTTCATCCAATTTAATGTGAGAATGATGACTGAAAAAACAACTGAACAAGAATTCACCGTACTGGTCAGTTCCGTGGACAGTTTACGCTAGAACATATTTTAGCGATCACAATATTCATCTTTTCTTTCCTGATAATCACGGAGAAATCAGATTTATTTCTATCCGTGTTGGCGAAAGTGCATTAGAAAAAGACAAATAAAAAGAGAAAATGTTCAAATTTTTATCGTACCTTTGCTTGTGGAAGAATTGCTGGTTATATACTTTGAAAGATTAGTCATCGCAAAATTCTTTTCTTCCCTGATAATATTCCCAACGGAATCTGATTTCTTTCTATCCTTGTTAGCAAAAGGGGCATTAGTAAAAGACAAATAAAAACCATGTTGTTGCCAATAAAAAAGAATAATGAAACATTTTATCACAGCCGCCTTTGTCTGTGCAAGAATTTCTGATTGTCTACTTGTGAATTGGAATTATCATAAAAAATAAACTTCTAATCTGGCAAGATACGTATGTAAGTTTTATGATTTTATAGCAAAATACCTTTGTTTTTACTGAACACAAAGAGCATGTGCAAAAATCTCGTTTTTATTAAGCAAAAACAGTGCCAGCATAGCCACATTAACCTTGTTATTTGTTACTACTTAAAATTGTTTCCTACCTACCCCCAGTGAACTCGATACTACGTACTGAGGTCACTGCCTACCCCTCTAAGAAACAATACTCGCTCTAACCAATAATTTGCAATAAAAGGATTGGAGAAAGAGTTTTTAAATAAATAAAGAAAAAATAGCAAAAATGAGTACATATTTTTATTAAGATAAACAGTTTATAATAAGGTTAAAAAAATATTCCCTATTCTCTGATATATTATATAATGAAAATGGATCTATAATACAGCCTACCTGCTACCTACTTAAAAAGATATAAATTTCCCCTATACAAGTTTCAAATGCTTCATAAGTTAACTGAAGATGACTCCGACAGAAGAATGGAATTTTGTGAAACTATGACCAACACAATTGTTAGGCATCCTACCTATCTCCATAACATCTGTTTCAGCGACAAGTGTACATTGTTTCTTAATGGAAATGTTCATATATACAAAAGTGTCGGTACTGGAGTGATGTTAATCCACATGTGTTCCAGGAGACGCACACGCAGTACCCTCAGAAAATAAACGTTTGGGCTGGAATTTAGGGAAACCACATTGTAGGGCCTCTATTTATTGAGTAAAATTTGACTGGAGAGCTGTATCTATATTCTGGAAGCTGTTATTGAGCCACGTATTGTTGAAATACTTGAGGGAAACCCCCACGAATTTGATATGGAGATAATATTTCAACAAGACGGTGCTCCTCCACATTAAGCATTATTACACACATTATTTGAACATCAACTTCCCTGACAGTTGGATTGGGAGTCGGGGCCCTATTCTTTCATCATTTTCTTGTGGGGTTATTTAAAACAAAAGGTTTATGAAACGGAACCAGAATCCACTTTGGATATACGCCAAAGGATTACAGACGTGTGCCGGAATATTGACATTACCATTTTCCAGAATGTGCGAGATGAGTTATCTAACAGATTATTTTACTGCCAGAAAGTACAGGTAGTCATTTTCAGTATCTTTTGCAGTGAAAGGGTAAGTTGCTTTAAAATTACTATTTTATTTAAATAAATTTTAAGACGTCGTAGTTTTGCTCTGAATACATTTAATGACGTAATATTCTAGGATCATTAAGTACTCAATGAGACTTTTAAAATGATGTTTCGCAAGATCCCCTTTCCATTTAAATTTGTTTCCAAGATGGCGTCCAGCAGCCATCTTGATTTTTCCATGAGTCACTTATGCACCAAAACATAGTATTTTTGTACTAATTACCATATTATGCCAACTTTTAATTTTCGAAATATAACGGTTCAAAAATTAAGGGGGGGGGGGGCATTAAAGAGCCGCACTGTATACTTAAATATACTTAAGCACTACGAAAAGTTTCGAAATAAAATTAAATTCTAAAATTCAAAAATGCTACTAAATTTACGCAAAATACATTTCCTGTTAGTATAAAACGGAAGGGGCGCATGACGGTGTTGCCGTATCCGCAATTTAATTCACCACATTGCCCACTACGTTCAGTTGTTTTTCGTAGGATGACGTCGGCGGAAAATTGATTTCTTTTGACTTTGGTACAATTTTAGACCTTAATTTTTTTATTACCCATCCAGCCGACGTAATTTTTTGTGTGTGAATTTCGATTGACTGATTGTGCAATAATGTCAACATGTTGATTGGAATCGCGAAATGACTAAAATGACTCATTGTCAAAAAACCCTAAATACGTAGAAATATTATTTACAAACTTATTTGTAGTATAGAGCACCACCTAATAATTCATTATTTAAATACCAGATAAAAGATGAGATGGAAGCGGTTTTCGCTATCATAAAAATGCTGAAAACCTACAATGGCGCCTTTTATCATAAGAAAATAATTTAAAATTAACTTACGCGTATTGAGGAAGGGCACATGCCAAAATGATGAAGGTCATACCAATTGACCCGGCAAAGGCCAGCGAAACCAGGCTGAAAATATATGATTTAAATTTGATAATCTAAGATTTAAACGGAGTCAAATTGTGTCCTGAGAAATACTACAAGGGTTTTATACAGGGCGCATGTAAAAAAGTAGTGCATGTATAAAAAGTTTTCTGTTTGTTGTATTGGATTAACTTTTCTTCATGTTTTTACAAATGTTTCAAAAAGCTTGGTATTATAGAGCGTGACTCAAAAAACCTGAATATACACCAACTTTAATAAGATATTGAAATTTAAAACCTGAGCAAACCTCGGCCGCCTGATCACTTGACTGACAAAAGTTGTTTCTTACATCGTGGGAAACATTTTTTGTCAAAAAACATTTTCTCTAAGGAAATAAACAATTAAATTGTTTATAATAATTGATTGATAATTTTGGCTCAATCTACACCTAATTCTCAATATCCATGATTTTTTTTTCAGATTTTTCTGAGTTTTCCTTCTGGTGGGGTGGGAGACAGAAATTTTTAAGCGGTTTTCCCAAAAAATGTTTAAAAAAACACATCATTTAAGTATACATATATTATTGAACAGCTTGTCAAAATATACTTTATAAATGTCAATATCTCAAAAACTACTTAATTTATAACAATATAGCCTGTGAGTAAACAGAAAGCTTTTTATATGTATGTACCCAGCATTTCTCAACCTTTTTGCCACAAGAACAAACATATTTGTTTTGCAATTGTACCGCAACCTGAAAGGTTCATAATATAAAATTGTAGCTGCTATCCGAGCTGCTATCATTTCACAACTTATTAAAAATTTAACGCGACGCAATATTGGACGGTGACCTGTAGGTTGAGAAACCCTGCATGGGCCCATTGTTTACATGTGCATTGTAAGTTGTCCCTAAGGGCTTAAATAATAATATACATATTTAAACACTTACGCTGTAATTTGAATCAATGGCATAAGGAACGAAACATGAAACAAAAAAAAATTATTTAGACAGTCATATAAAAACAAATTATTAAGTTCTTAATTTATTATTAAAATTGATTATTAATTAGATTTACATTTTCAACATGGAAAAAACATCACAAATTGTAAGAATTAAGCATAACCAGGGTAGAGTCCCAGTTATCCGAGTCTCGGTTATTCGAGTTCCGCTTTACCCGAGCTGTTATTTTCATTTTATAGTTTTGAGTTCTATAAGTTTAATAAGTTGTTAGAATTCAGTTTGATTTTATTTCAGATTTATATAACCTATATGTATATTCATACGTTAAATGAAAATGTTTTTGCACCCTTCGAAACACTTCTCTTTATTAATCCGTTTTGTTACATGTTTGCATTTGTATGCTATTTAAATAATACTGAAATAAATTAAACGTGTTCCCGAGTATTCGTTATCTGAGTATTCTGTTACCCAACCCAATCCAAGTTCCTTTCACCCACATTACCTCAAATAACCGGGACTCTACTGTAATTGTCAAGCTATGAAAGGTTAAATTAGGGGTTTTATTGGAATCTGCTTGTATCTGCTCCACCAGCTTTTCTCTAATGGATGTTTTTTGTCATAATGAAAACTTTTTGATTTAATGATTTGATCTATAAGTATATGTATATAAAAGAAAAATCTGACTGACTGACATAGCAACACAGCCCACACCGCTGGATTGCACAGAGGTTTCTTATATAACATAGGCATCTACTAAGGAAGAGTTTTTGAAAATTAAACCCCCAAGGGGTGAAACAGGGATTCAAATTTTGTATGGAGAAAAAATATTAGATGGTCCTTTAAACTCAAAACTTCATAGAAGCACCCTAAAAATAAAAGTTTAAACACGTCTTTTACAGTTTTTAATAAATCAACCCCAAGGGGATAAAATGGGGGTTCAAATGGAGTAAAATTGTTATATCGCGGACGAAGCCGAGGGCGAAAGCTAGTTACATATAAAACGCATTTGTATTTTTTTAATAAGTAGTAGACAAATTTTGAGAATTTCAAATTTTTTTTTGAAGGATCGAAAATTATAAATCTTTTTAAATAAATCAAAGCGTACTATATAAATAGAAATTATCCTAATCCTATCAATAAAATCAGCTGCTTAAAAAATGTATGATTCATGTTCAGAAATCCTTCATTGATTTACTACAAGACGTAACTTTGTACTCACCTTTTATTCCAGCCATTGTGGTACTATAACAATGAAAGGATATTTTGCGATTACAATTTCAACACTCTTTAACTTTTAAATAGGCCTCAAAGATAGCATTATTCTTACTTATCAAAAACTTGTGAGAAATGTAAACACATAAAAATTTTCTTTTTCTGTTAGAGCGAATGTTTTAACGTCAAAGTGACAGCAGTTCTGGTAGGTGAGGTTAGGTTAAAGTCCTACTACTTGTTTAAACTGTAAAATCCAGATGGCACCACTTACAGGTTCACACGTCGCTGGTTCACACATTCAAATAGAAAAATTCAGTGGGTTCACATCATCCTTAATTAAGAAAGTAGTTGTCTCTAGACAGAAAAAATAAATAGACATAGGTATAGAAGTGCCTGTGCTTTTATTTATATAGAAAACAATGTCTTGGATTTACATTTAATAGGATTTGGATGTTACAAATTACTACAGCCGATGAAAATAATTCCTGTTTTGCCGATAAATTATTGCCGATTCATTTTCCAATCGTCATCTGTCAAAAAGCATACCATTGTGAAAAAGCTACGTCATTCAAGAACGGGCAAAATTAACGATCGTCACCAATTTCTCCACTGTTCTAGCAAAAATTAGAGGTTTAAAAGAGTGTGGCTGTTTTCAAGACCGGTCATTCATTTTCCGATAGCTTAGTGCATTTATATCTCTCCCGAAATGACCGATCAACAGAAGTAAGTAGCACCTTTGTTTCCTTTACCGGCAGCAGATTATTTTTGACTTTTTTTTAAAATTTTTTGATTTTTCATCATGGTGGATGAGTCGCTTCGAATTCTAAGCTATTTATAAACCATTTCTGATTTGTTTTCTGCACTCCTTACGTTCTAAAAGTAATGCTGAGCTCACGGAATTTTGTTATCTCAGATCGGCCATTTTACCATTTCTCAACGGGATAAAATAGAATGACACCAGCATAATTTAGGGGTAATTTTTATCTTTATTAAACCCTACAAGAAAAAAATGTTCTGTTAAGCTGCAGTTTTTTTTTAAATGTGTATCATCCTGCAGACCGCAAGGGTTTCTGGTATTTTATTATTTTTTTTTCCAGTTGAAACTTCTAGATAAAATGTCAGTGTCATAAATTGATGAAGATGAAGAAAACTGTTCCTAAGCTAATTTTAAATGTCTCAATATTATTCTTAAAGACTTCTAAAATATTCTTTTATACCAAAAGTTAAGTTTTGCATCATTTCAATATTATTTTGCTAAATTTGGCAACAGCGTCAAACCGTAGGGGAAGTACAGTTACACAACACAAGTCAACAGTAATCTGATGAGTCTGTTGATAAAAGCCATTGACCTTCAACAATCATAACTAGTCTTCTGTTTTACTTCATACATTGTGCTTGGGTAGAACAAAGAAGGTCCCGAGGTTTTTCCTAAATAACTAGAAGATGCAAATTAGTATCAAGTTGAAATTTTGTGACAATCTTTAATGCATAAAGGGGAGTCTTGCTATACCATATCCAATTTGATTTGAGAATGATGACAGAAACCCATTTTACAACGGAGAGATCAATTATTGTCTCCGTCATGTTCTTTCTCTCTCATACTCGTAAAATTTTTACAACTGGTAGAAAGTTAGGTTATGAGAAACATAAACATGACATTTGCATGACATTATTTCAAGCCATAAGTTGTTTTTGAAGTGAAAAATATACCTAAAAAGTTTATAAGTACAAAGTATCAGCAGCTTAAATTCCTGTGTTCTATGAATCTGCAACTGACTAACAACTATTGAAATATTACGCAAAGTACTTGTTCTTCTTTAGATTACTTGGACCGGGCGTTTTGGGATGAGTAACGGGAACGCCGACTCGATATAAAGTTGAGAGCAGAGGGCATCACAGAAGATTTCATTAGGTATTGAGAAAGGAGTGAAATTGCGCCCGGGAAACGTTTGGTTTCAATGTAAAGCTGAAGTCACAGTGCCAGTACAAAGTATCTATCCTTCTGGAACTAAGACTTTTAACATTTACAATTAAAAATTGTGAAACTAGTTGATATATTCCATTAAACAATTTTTATCAAGTCTTTACCTCACACAAACGTCACTGTTCACAAATGCTGTTTATGTTCAGTAAAAACGAAGGTATTTTGCTATAAAGTCATAAAACTTACATAAGTATTTTGCCAGATTAGGAATTTATTTTTTATGACAATTCCAATAAAACTTTCAAAGTAGACAACCAGAAATACTTGCACAAACGGCAGCTGTGATAAAATGTTTAAACATTTTTTTTTATTGGCAACAACATCGTTTTTATTTGTCTTTTACTAATGTCCCTTTTGCTAACAAGGATAGAAAGAAATCAGATTCCGTTGGGAATATTATCAGGAAAGAAAAGAATTTTGCGATGACTAATCTTTCAAAGTATATAACCAGCAATACTTCCACAAGCAAAGAAGGTACAATAAAAATTTGAATATATTCTTTTTTTATTTGTCTTTTTCTAATTCACTTTTGCCAACACGGATAGAAAGATATCTGATTCCTCTGTGATTATCAGGAAAGAAAAGATGAATATTGTGATTGCTAAAATATGTTCTGGTGTAAAGTGTTCATGGAACTGATCAGTGGGGTGAATTCTTTAAATTGGATAGAATATAGTTGTCAAATTTGTTTCCATGGCTCTCTTACTTTTTTGATATTTTCAACAAATTACACTAATAATAATGTTATGCATAACTTTACATATTTCGTTTTTATTGAAAATGGCTATTCTAAACGAAAAAATTCAAAAGATGATTTTTGTGTAGTTTTATTTGCTAAATCATAAATCCTATCAGATTGAAAAAAAGAGTTATACTTACTAGCTATATATATTTTTAAAAATTAAACCTCAGGCATTACCCCTGTGCACGCCACTGGTAAAATAAGAAAAACAGTTTTTGCTTAAGACTCGACTTTATGCATTAGAAATTGTTACCAAGTTTTAACTTGATACTAATTTGCGTCTTCTAAGTATTTAGGAAAAACCTTTTAAAAAAAATTTTTCAGCACCCTGTGTATCTAAAATAAAATCGTTTAGGACCTATGTTTATATGAACTTTTTGTCTTCAAATTGAGTAAGGAATAACACCCTGAAGTCTAGCCACATACTTTATTAACGCCCTGTATATTAAAGAAAAGAAATTGATTTAAAGTTTGTGACCAGACATACTAGTTTATTTATTGGTAGGTACTGTATCAGTATCAAGTTAATTTAAAAAAAGGTGCAACATAAAAGTTATTGTCCATATCAACCTTATTTCTTATACATTATTAACTGTTTGACAGTCCCGACGATTTGGCAACCGCAATCCTCCGCAAAAAGGACAGGCCAAACAGGCTCATAGTAGAGGAAGCCGTCAACGATGACAATTCCGTCGTGGCCTTGTCACAAGCGAAGATGGACGAGCTACAGCTCTTCAGAGGAGACACGGTGCTCCTCAAAGGCAAAAGACGGAAAGAAACGGTTTGTATAGTGCTTTCCGACGACAGTTGCAGCGACGAAAAGATCAGGATGAATAGGAACGTGAGGAACAATTTGAGAGTTCGGTTGTCGGATGTCGTTTCCATCCAGCCATGCCCTGACGTCAAATATGGTAAAAGAATACATGTGCTTCCCATTGATGATACTGTCGAAGGTCTGACAGGGTAAGATCTGTTTTATTATGTTGTAATAGTTGAAATCATCTGCTGTGAAGCACTTTTTTAATATTTCCTATTTCTATTGGAAATTGAAAAACTACTACCTATCTTCCTGGTAGGTAGTAATTTATCAAGTCAAGATTTTTTTTCCAATTTACTACCATATAATATCAGAGCAATACTTTTTTATTTAGATATTTTTTAGTATATAAATACTCAGAATTTAAATACATTTAGGGTACTTACTCTTAGATTATTTAAATAGTTTTGAAATATTTGCAATTGAAATATTTTTTACTTAAGAAATATTTTTAACAGGTTAAATCTCCAAAATTCCTGATAGGTAAGCACAGAATCTGGAGTGGGATTTTACATTGTGGCTTCTGTGCTTCGCGGTTAAACATTTGTCCAATATGCTATATGAAAATTTTATATTCTGCATCTACAATGATTGAAGTAAATCCCTGACATGTACAGTCAGGGACAAAACAAAGTTTCACTTTCCATAAAAAAATCATTACTAATGAAACCTTATGGTGTACATGACTGTACGTTTTGGTAAAATTAGAGAAAGTGACAATTAAATAAAATAAAACATTCTCGTTAGGGCCCTAAGCTAAGATACTGCTTAGTTTTGTTATTATTTAATACTACTTACCTGTTGTTAGTCTTAACATATATTATTGTATTTTAATAAATGTATGATTTGTCTTAAAATTTACCGTTTTTTTGGCTTTATTTAAAAAAGTATTTAAAATCCTTACAGAATAAGGTAACAACCAAACCGTTATTTTTAAGCAGATCGCGTTAAGATTCCGTGATTTTTTAAAAAATTAACAGTGACGGAAGATGGTTAAAAAAGGTCAAAATTAGCATTGCAAAACATGGACTAACTAAAAACAAAACTAAATTAAAAATAAAGTTTAAGTTGTTTTACTAAAGGCATTTCTGAAATACATAATAGGTATATCTAAATATTGTAGAAGTATTTAAATACTTTTTAGGCAGTATTTAAGTACTAAAAGTATTTTATTATTTAAATATTGTTTAAAAGAGTTTTGCTATATACATATTTTATTTTTTTACAATAATTTAGATTGATTTGATGTTTACAATACATGTGAAACAGAAATTTATATAAGTGGATTTTTCTCTATAAATAAAAGTAAGATTGTTAAGAAATATGTTGATAGATCAAGAACAATAAAGTTAATCGCCTAATAATGGAATGAGACTTATATTATTGTTAATGTCAGCCATTTTAATTAAGGACTAGGGGATTTACAGTATTGTTATTAAGTTATGTTATTGCCTTAACTGATTAATAAAAAATAAAATGATTGTATTTTATTTTAAGAATTTGATAATCTAACTGATTAGAGCTAATTAGTTTGCAAATAGTTCAACAACAGGACTTAAAATTTATTCTTAACATTATCCTTAAGGCGGCATTCTCCACGTTGGCCAACCCAATTTCATTTTGACATGATGCACTCTAGTTGTAATAGTGAATCTGGTCTATAATGCAAGAAATAATGTTTTCTTTCAGAAACCTGTTCGAAGTGTACTTAAAACCCTACTTCTTAGAAGCGTACAGACCCATACACAAAGACGACGTGTTTATAGTGAGGGGGGGCATGAGGGCCGTCGAGTTCAAAGTTGTAGAGACCGACCCTGCTCCGTATTGTATCGTGGCCCCCGACACTGTCATTCATTGCGACGGCGATCCGATTAAACGCGAGGAGGAGGAGGAAGCCCTAAACGCTGTGGGGTACGACGATATCGGAGGCTGTAGGAAGCAGTTGGCGCAAATTAAGGAGATGGTCGAGCTGCCCTTGAGACATCCTTCTTTGTTCAAGGCTATTGGTGTTAAGCCGCCCAGAGGTAATTTTTAAGTTTTACTTTGCGCCTTAAAAGCAGTTTTGACAACTTAAGTTTTAATCCAGGTGTACATAATAGGATTTAATTTGTTAGCTTGTCAATAAACTAACTTAAACACATTGTTTTTATAAAATAAGTAGCGCTGTATTCAAGTTTCAAAAAATTTACGTCGGTTTTTATGTTGGTTTGATTGGCTTGTTAAAATATTTTGAATAAATATAATTTTTTCGAACATTGCCTTTAAGATATTTTATCTTTTTAGGAATTTTGTTATATGGGCCTCCAGGTACAGGTAAAACGTTGATAGCTAGGGCAGTAGCAAACGAGACGGGCGCCTTTTTCTTCCTTATCAATGGCCCTGAAATCATGAGCAAGTTGGCCGGCGAATCTGAAAGTAATCTTCGTAAAGTAAGTGGAGTATTATAATATTTTTAGATTTGATAAAGTGAGCTCTTACTAAACTTTAAAAATAATGTGAAAAATAAACTTTTTTGTATTCCATCTATTGCCATTACCTAACTAGAACATTATAAAATGTTTTTTTTTTCTTCATCCAGGCCTTTGAAGAAGCAGACAAGAACTCCCCAGCCATAATTTTCATCGACGAATTGGACGCCATCGCACCCAAAAGAGAAAAAACCCACGGAGAAGTTGAGAGACGTATCGTCTCGCAGTTGTTAACGCTCATGGACGGCATGAAGAAGTCGTCTCACGTCATAGTTATGGCCGCCACGAACAGGCCCAACTCCATCGACCCGGCCCTGCGTCGTTTCGGCCGATTCGACAGGGAAATCGACATCGGCATTCCCGACGCCACCGGACGGCTCGAAATCCTGAGAATCCACACTAAGAACATGAAATTGGCCGACGACGTCGATCTGGAACAGATTGCTGCAGAAACTCACGGTTAGTATGAGAGAAAAATTGGTTAGTACAGTCAGTATTCAACATTTGTTTTAATTTGTGTGTGTGTAGGTCACGTTGGTGCCGATCTTGCCTCCCTCTGCTCCGAAGCCGCCCTGCAACAAATCCGTGAAAAAATGGATCTCATCGACCTGGAGGACGATCAAATCGACGCCGAAGTGCTCAACAGTTTGGCTGTGACCATGGAGAACTTCCGTTACGCTATGAGCAAGAGCAGTCCCAGCGCCCTTAGAGAAACTGTTGTTGAGGTACCCAACGTCACGTGGGACGATATCGGAGGTCTTGACAATGTCAAGAAAGAGCTGCAAGAGCTGGTACAGTACCCAGTCGAACATCCCGACAAGTTCCTTAAATTCGGTAAGAAAAAGGTCGACGTTGGCAACACTGGCGCGTCGTATACCACCTACACGTTTGCTGACATTTGTTTTGTTGATTTCCAGGTATGCAACCGTCGAGAGGCGTCCTGTTTTACGGTCCGCCAGGTTGCGGTAAAACCCTTTTAGCCAAGGCCATCGCGAACGAGTGTCAAGCCAACTTCATATCCATCAAGGGCCCCGAACTGTTGACCATGTGGTTCGGCGAATCGGAAGCGAACGTTAGAGATATTTTCGACAAGGTAAGTACTTAGAACGAGGGTTTTCAATTCGCTGCGAGATGTTCGGATGTTGTCACTTTCGACATTGTCAACTTCCCAATTTTTTCCTCGGCAACGGTCAGAAGGGGAGCATTCAAAGTTTCTGGATTAATGGAGGGATTGGGGCACTGGCTTCGGCAAAAAATTCAGATATACAGGATGTTTCGTTTCGGAGCTATTAAACGTCGAAGTATTCGTTGAAATTGGGTACAGGTCGCAAAAGCGAATTAAGTCGATTTAAATTTTCGGAGGTAGTAGAAGCCCAGGAGCTACAGAATCCTGTTGAAAATGGTGAGAATCGGAAAGTGGGAAGTAATTCTTTAGAATTTTTTTAGGTCGCAAAATGCCTTTTGCAAGACCCCTCTTTGGTACCTAATAACTCGAAAACAAAACGTCGGATCGAAGAACGGTTTCATACGTAAACCTTTAAAATCTCAACTACTTTCTTTTTGCAATACATTTACCTATACCTAAAACCACTGGAAAATGGGAAAAACTTGAAATTTCGATTTTTGACCCGTTTTTCACGATTTTTAATTTTTGTTTGGGGAATCAAAATGGATCCAAATCAAAATCCCATATACATCATCGGAGTGACCTCGTCGAAATACGTGATATTCATAAAACACATTAAATAATATCTTAATACACAATATAATTGTATTTTTTTCGTGAATACTTAACTAGAGTTAAGTGGTTTTTGCGTCCATCGCCTCATGTACTTGTACAATGTAATTGTAAAATGGATTTTCTGTTGTATTTGATAGCAAAACGGCATTTATTTCTGATATTTTAACAACTTTTTATTGACTGACAATGACAACTACTACAAGTTAATCTGAAAATAATAACTGGTAATAAGGTAACTGGTGAATTCAAATATGGTGAGTGGATTCTCTTCTTATTACAACACTCCCTCTCACGCACCATGTATCTGAAGACCTAAATGTTTGCATAGGTAAACATGCCTTTTCGGATTCAAAGATTTCGTCAAAACATCAGCATACATATCTTCTGTCCGACGGTATCCAATTTCAATTTCTCCTCTCTGAACAGTGTCTCGAATAAAATGTTGCTTGATGTCAATATGCTTTGATTTTGAATTAATGATAGGGTTGGTAGCTAAAGCTTGTGCAGCTTGATTATCATTGAGGATCAAAACTTTATCCAAAAATATACCCATATCAATAGCTAAACTTTTCAAATGTAATGCTTCTTTTGCAGCTTGAGTAAGTGCCATATATTCCGCTTCGGCGGTGGAAAGTGCGACTGTTTTTTGTTTTCTAGATTCCCAGCTAACTATACCATTTGCATACATAAAACAATAGCCAGTGTATGATTTTCGGTCTATGGAACATGAACCCCAATCTGCATCTGTTAGACCAATCAATGGTTTATTAGTTTTCTTATACGTCAAACTATAATTTTGAGTTCCTTTCAAATAACGTAGAACCCTCTTTGCTGCCGTCCAGTGTGCTGCTCCATGACAATTGTTGAATTGGCTGAGATAGCTCACAGCATATGAAATATCGGGACGAGTGGCGACAGATAGGTACATTAAAGAACCAATGAGATTTTGGTAAGGAACATCTATTTTTTCTTCTTCATTTGCCTTTTTTAATTTCAGATTTACTTCCATTGGTGAAGATACGATTTTGCAATTTTCCATGTTGAATTTTCTTAGGATATCTTTAACATACTTGTTTTGATTTACTTTTATTGAATTTTCTTCTTGTGTAAACTCCAAACCAAGACAATATTTCAAATTTCCTAAATCACGTATGTCAAAGAAATGTGTTAGACATCTTTTTAGCTTTTCATAGACATTTTTATCAGAATAGGCAATAATTAAATCATCCACATATACAGCTACTACCAATTTTTCTCCCTTTTTTGATCTACAATCTTTAGCCCAGTGCCCAAATTTCGAGCATTTGGCGCATTTAACTTTAGAATTTTTGTATTCGTAATTTCGACTTTCAAAATTTTTATTTTCTCTATTTGATCCTCCATAATTTTTGAATTGATTAGGTTTATTTTGTTGATAATGCTTACGTCTTCCATAGAATGCTTCTTCGTTACTGGTACTTGAGTGATTTTTGCTGCGAGCTTCACTTTCTTCAAGAATTTTTATTTTTAAATTTTCTGGATTAGGTAATTCGTCTCTTGATTCAATGGCAATTCGGAAATTTTCATAAGAATTTGGTAGGGAATATAACATCATAATACTCAGAAGATCATCATTTATTTCTATTTCCATTTCTCCTAATTTATCTACAGTGTCAGTAAATTTATTCAAAAATTCACGTGGATCTTCATTTTCTTGCATCTTGTATAAAATTAAACTTTTTAACAATAATGCTTTTCTTGCAGGTCCTTTGCTTTGAAAGTTCTTATTCAAGGTATCCCAAATTTCATTTGAAGTGTCACAATTTTTAATTTGTTTTAGTTCCATTGGAGAAATCATTAAAATTAACTCACTTTTAGCATTTTGATCTTCTTTTTCCCATTTTTCTTTCTCAGTTTGCTCTGCATTATTATCTGGTTTCTTTGCTTTTCCAGAAACGTAGTCCCATAATCCATTTCGTGTTAAAACAGCTTTAGCTTGCATCTTCCAAGTGTCATAATTATCTTTTTTTAAAGGATCAATTTTGTAGCTTGTCGACATCTTACTATACAATTATTGTTGTACTTATTTTTCGTATGTCTTATTAATGAGATCCTGGGCCCATAACCTGTTGTATTTGATAGCAAAACGGCATTTATTTCTGATATTTTAACAACTTTTTATTGACTGACAATGACAACTACTACAAGTTAATCTGAAAATAATAACTGGTAATAAGGTAACTGGTGAATTCAAATATGGTGAGTGGATTCTCTTCTTATTACAACATTTTCCATTGTAATATATAAATAAAACAAAATAATCTATTACTTTCAGGCAAGATCGGCAGCTCCCTGTGTACTATTCTTTGACGAATTAGATTCCATCGCAAAATCGAGAGGCGGCAACGTCGGAGACGCAGGTGGCGCCGCCGACCGAGTAATCAATCAAATTTTGACAGAAATGGATGGTATGGGCGCTAAGAAGAACGTTTTCATCATTGGTGCTACCAATAGGCCAGGTAAGATGCAAGAATCTGGTATTGGAATATTGTAATGAGTAGATATAGTTGGCTGGTGCTCATTGCTCCCCTCTAAAGGTAGAACGTCCAATGAGAAAGGGCTTGCTGGAAAAAAGTGGTGGTGGAGCAACGAGCACCGGCCAACTATATCTACTGTAGTGTATAAAATATTACCAAAACGTGATAATTTTATGATCTAACTAGCCTTTACCCGCGACTTCGCTCGCTTATAAGTTGTAGCCTCTGTATTATTTATACATATGTAAATTAACTAATAATGAGTTGTAACCTTACTTATTGCAAAAAGATTATTGAGTGGGTTTAATACATTTTTAGGACAACATTTTCATACAGTGAACAAATCTTGTCAAAACCAATTTTTACTTTTCCATTAGACATCATCGATCCCGCCATTCTTCGTCCCGGCCGTCTCGACCAGCTGATCTATATCCCACTGCCCGACGAGAAATCTCGCGAAGCCACCTTCAAGGCGAAACTGAGGAAATCGCCGATAGCGAAGGACGTGGATTTGTCGTACATCGCCAAAGTGACGCACGGATTCTCCGGCGCCGATTTGACGGAGATCTGCCAGAGGGCGTGCAAGTTGGCCATCAGACAGTCGATTGAAGCCGAGATTAGGAGGGAGCGGGAGAGAGCTTCGAATCCCGCTGCGGCCGCGGCAATGGATGTGAGTAAAACTTTTAAAGTACACATACACGACAGCAATATTATAATATGCTTATTTTCATTCTTTTCAGCTTGACGAAGACGATCCGGTACCCGAAATCAGCCGAGCTCACTTCGAAGAAGCGATGCGGTTCGCGCGACGCTCAGTCTCGGACAACGACATCCGCAAATACGAAATGTTCGCGCAGACGTTGCAACAGTCGCGCGGTTTCGGCACAAACTTCCGGTTCCCGGCGGGCGCGCCCGCGCCGTCTCAGGGGGGACAGGTGCCCCCTCCCGTGGCCCCAGGAGATCAAGCCAATTTCGACGACCCCGAGGATGATTTATACAGTTAGAGATGACGGGTATGTTTTTTTTTTACTTGTAATTCGCCCTTTGTGGCCCTTGACAAACTGGCCTTAGCTTTGTTCCTACAATCGTAATGTGATTGTTGACTAATTTCATTGGTTTAGTTTGTGATTTCCGCGGAAAAAAGCTTTTTATTCTACAGAAATCACAAACCTATCAGCGCCTATCAAATTTGAGTTATTTGGTAGATGCTGACTAATTTCATTGGCTCCGACTAGTTTGTGAGGTTCGTAGGAACAAAGCGTTAATTTTCACAGAAATCACAAACCTGTTGGCGTCAATTAAATTTCAGTTACTTGGTATGTTGGTAACATGATGATTTACTGACTAATTTCATTGGCTCCAAGCAGTTTGTGACGTCGGTGGGAACAAAGCGTTAGTTTTCACAGAAATCACAAATCTGTCGGCGCCAATCAAATTTCAGTTAGGTACTTGGTAACGTTGACTAATTCCATTGACTCTGACTGGTTTATGATTTCTGTAGGAAAGAGCGTTTGTTTCCACAGAAGTCACAAACTTGTCGGCGCCAATCAAATTTAAGTTATTTGATACCGTGATAATTTGACGAGTGATTTCATTGGCTCCGACGAGTTGGTGATTCTCTGGAAACAAAGCTTTTATGCATCTGTAACCCTTAAGGATCGAATTAATCTTTGGAGACGAAAATTACGGTTACAGCAACATCGACATGTTTTATATTTTCACCAAACGAGTTCTGACTTGTGTTTTCTTGTAGGGTTTGTACTTCAAGTGAGTGAAGAAGAGAGAAGCTGCGTTTTTATATTATACGTGTATTTATTTCAATCACCGATTGGATTAATTAGATTTAATTGGTTTTTTTCATATGTTTTTGATTTATACTTTTCAATTACAAAATAAATATTATTACCATAGTTTGGGTTTTCTTTTAATGTGTCATGTGTCACTTAAAAACTTATTTATTTTATTTATTTATTTATTTAATATTTAATATTACAATTTACAATAGTTGCACAAAATACATCTTAAGTCCATACAATGTAAAATTAGTGATATTGAAATGGTACCTAAGTAATAGAATTACTTGTGATGTACCTGAGTCCCATATCTGTTGTTACATGTTATACCTTTTGTTTATACATAAAATTGTGTGCTGATTACCTAACATTCCTGGTGAATAGAATAAACAATGTTTATTTGAAGATGTTTTTGAAAAGTTTAAAGTTACGTGACAAATGTCTTCTACATTCTGACTTGAATTTATTTGTGCTTTGTATAGTTTTTATTTTTGCCGGTATCAAATTATATATTTTAGGCCCCAAGTAGGCAATGCTCTTCAGATTAATGTTATTGTAATTTACAGGGATAATCGCGTCATTATTCATTCTAGCACGAGTGTGGTATTGGTGGTTAACAGTGTTCTCAAATGACAGATTTCCGCGAACGAACGCTGCCACTGTAATCATATACAAAGTTCTCACATTACAAATGTCCTCTGAAAAAAGCAATTCTGTAGGATAAAGTCTATTTCTCCTATACATAACTTTCAATATACACTTTTGGGTAATGTTCAATCTGTGTAGGGCACTGTCATACAGTCCCCCCCAGACCAAGATCCCATAACGAATCAAAGACTCAACAAGGCCCTTATAAACCATGATAAGTGTCTTTACATTCAAGATATCTCTGAGAATACGAAATTTGTGAATCAATACGCGAATCTTGTCAGACAGATACTCAATATGGGGGTGCCATTTCAAGTATCTGTCCACCATCACTCCAAGATACTTAGTTTGCAAGACCTCATCCACTTGCTGATCGTCAACCCTGATACTCGAGAAATCAGGTCTGTTAGCACTTGTTAAGGAGAACGCGATATAATTTGTTTTTTTTAAATTAAGAGATAATTTAAAGCTTTCCAGCCATGTTTTAGTGGTCTTTAATCCATTTATCATTCTATCTTTCACCTCCCGCCAAGTGTCCCCGCTGAAAACCAGCACGGTATCATCCGCGTAGGATACCACAGAACCCCCCATGTCAAGCGATAATAAGCAGTTTATATAAGTTATAAACAAAATAGGACCAAGGACCGTGCCCTGTGGGACTCCGACTCTTACAATATGTTTGTCGCTTAAAACACCATTGACTTTTACAATATAATGATACATAAATGTTTTCAGGATCACAAATCATGGTTATATAAATAAAACTGGGCAAAATGCGCGTGATTCCAGTGGCGTTACCGTTTTATTTCCTGGTTGGTTCTGTAGTGATATAAATTAAATCAATATCATATTAGTTCATATCCATTAGAAGTTGCTGTAGAATCTTTGCGAACATTAGCATTATTAAGACCGCCTACCGGCGATCTTTGTACCGAGCCCTTGGCGACTAAAATGTATGTATGTCGTCCGTTTCGACATTTTTACCTTTTCAATTTTTTTCCTCGAAAACGGTCAGAGGGAGAGAAATCGAATTTTCTGGGTTAATAGAGGGGTAGTGCATCTAGCTTTGATAAAAAATTCAGTTCTACAGGGTGTATCGTTTCGGAGTTATTAAACGTCGAAGTTCGACGACATTCTTTTGTCCTAAACACTCGAAAGTATGTTACACACTATGGAATTTTACCCACACTTACCTATTTAAGAATCACTTGCATTTGCCCAGCCCTAGTTATAAATAATAAGAGTATTTTAAAATAACCGTCTTTTACATAATTTGAAACAAACAAAGAAATACAAAAATTAAAAAACAAAAAAAAAATTGTTTACTAATAATGTCTCCATAGTTGCCTTGTTATGAGTAATAATACCTTAGAGGTAGTGAACAGAATAGATTAAAATATTTTTAAAAAGTCTAGTAAATTATACAGCAACAAACCTGCAACTTATTTATAATTTGGATTATGTAATAAACATTTGCAGGACAAAACTTCTTAAAAATGGTCATTTTTATATGACTGATCATTATAAGTACCTATAATACTAGTAATTGGATCCCATTTGTACTTTGCTAATACGGGAATTTATCCTTTAACTCCTGTGGAATTTTCGCGATCAGGTTCCGATGGTCCACATTACTGGTGGTGGCGAAGACACCCTGGGCGTCTGGATACGGGGCATTTCTAAAAAAACAATAAAAACATTGTACAAGTTTTGAAAATGACTTTTTCAGACGAGTAAATCGAACGAGTGTGAAAAGGTATTTTCAAACGTGTGGTACACTATACTTTTTCTACATTGCAGTAGTGATAGTTTGCGCATTGCAGCAGATGCTTAATTTTTGGATTAAAATTTCAAAAAAGGCAACTTCACTCAACCAAATTTCACGTTTTTGTATTTTTTGCATACCCTGTACAAAAAAACAAATTTTTGGCATTGTAGACCTTATTTACAAAGCAAGCAAAAACTTTTATAAAGAATGCCCTTTTTTCGTATCTTTTACTTTTTGGTCCATTTCCATACTCACTTTGAATACTCGTAGTCCTTCCCATGGATGTCAGTCAGTACACCTCCTAAGGCCCTTAAAACGCCCTCGGGGGCGCAAGTATC
Source organism: Philopedon plagiatum (assembly GCA_963971165.1). Lineage (NCBI taxonomy): Eukaryota > Metazoa > Arthropoda > Insecta > Coleoptera > Curculionidae > Philopedon > Philopedon plagiatum. The sequence goes on from OZ020197.1 coordinate 305,812, forward strand.
CCATTTCTTACAACCCGCGCTCGCGAATACATAGGCGTGCGCTTTTCCTTCCAATAACATTAGCACCTAAAATCAAATACCAATTTAAATAAATTCCTATACATAAACAATTTAGCACACAACTTGCAACAAGCGAATACTTACATAATAAAATAGGAAACTTGTACAAAAAGTATCTATTTTTTATTATTACTATTACTATTCATATCGTTACATATTAAATTATTGTTTGTTGTTATACCTTATGTCCCGCCCCACCAACTCTAATTATTTCGTCCGGACTGAGTGCTTCTAAAGCCTTGTTCACGAGAGCGTCTGAATGCGACCTCGTGGTACAAATGATAAATTTATCTGAAGGAGGGTTGATGGGGGTAAAACCTCCCACACCTACACCTATCAGTCCCCAAAATGTCCTACCTAAAACGTTGAAAAAAAAATGTTATCAAATTCAATTGTATTACAGGGAATATACAAAACAAACACAATCAACACAAAATAAACCAAAATTATACAAATATTAAAATTAAAACAAATAAAAAGAAACAATATTTATTGATTATCCATGATATTGAATTGCAATTAAAAGCAGAATTAAAAAAAAAAAAAACTAACTGACCCTGCACACTGTAACATTTAAAACTTTTTTCCTAAATCATAGCAAAAATAGTTGTTTCTCTTGGCTGGTATGCAGCGTTGCCACATTTTGCAAAGTATCAACATGAGATTTTTTTCACAGTTAAAATGCTTCCTCCTAACGGAGAAAGTCGAAACAGGTTTAGGCTGAAAATTACCTTACCTATACAATCCTTTTCAACCTTATAATTATAATATGGCTGATGTATAACACCTCCCACTGCTCTGCCTTTGACTGCTAAACCAATGAGTACTGTAACATGATCAAGTAGTCCCTAAAAACGGTTTACAAAAATTCAATGCCTAGGTTTACTAGCGCTAAAAAGTTTATTTCGTTCACTGTGTATGCAAAATTCCTCAAGTTCTACCAGCTTCTCGTGACTATTTTGTTTACATGGCGGGCGCCGCCGAAAAGAAAGGGTTGGTGCGTTGCGAGGCGAGAGAAAAACCAGCTTTCTTCACAGATTTGAAAGACGTCGATTATTCGTCGTTATAATTCCTGTCTTTTAAAGTTAATGCAGTTTAATTAATAATTTTTAAAATTTGTTGGACAAAACTAAAACCTAACTGACCAACTAGAGTATTTAAATTTAAACCAGTATGGAATCTTAAACTTTAGTATATCCTGCAGATTAAGACTATATTATACAGGGTGATTCTGGAGGAAGGGGCAATATTTTAAGTGTGTATTCAAGAACCCAAAATAAACATAAAAGTTCTTCTAAACATGGGTCCAATTCTCACCCACTATAAAGATACAGGAAGTAACATTGTTGAATAATATAAAACGTGAAACGTAATGAATTTTATGACAGGTAAAATCCGATATTGTTTAGTAATAATGTATTAAAAAATAATTGTTTTCGCGTTCGCCTTAACTCGATTCTTACTATATACCTAATATCTGTATCATGCACCATTTTATTCTATACATATAACATACTTGTGTATATTCTGATGTACCATCCAGCGGGTCAACCCACACGACAACATCGGCCGGATCAACTTTGGCGTATTCTGAAGGGCAGGTACTGGCTAAGACTGATTCATCCAGGTCTTTTACTATCCAATCTGTAGGTACCTGAAAGAAGATTTTTTTAAACTATTTTGAAGGGTACTGGGCAAACCCAATGTTTTATTTAAAAACTTGCGTTTTCACCAACAATTTGACAAAATAATTAGGCTTGCAAGCAGTAAATAATTTCACCCAATTTTCTGTCAAGTTTCTTAAGTAAAGCAATAAATCAATATAAAAAAAACTAGAGTAACAAAATAATATATTGTTTTATTTCAAGTATGTCACTGTACCTCATCTGTAATATCAGTTGGTCCTTCTTCTCCTATAATTGTAACATCAGGATATAATAAAGCTAAAGAAGCTATAATACACCTTTGCGCTGACCTATCAGCTTCCGTTTGTAGGTCATTTTTCCCAGAACCCTAAAAAAATAGGTCATTTAATATGCTGGGTGTCTGGAACCTTTAGCACACTAACACCACAAGAATACTAAACAATCAGAAAAGTAACAGAAAGAGAGATCCTATGCTGTCCCCTATGACCTCGGCCGGTTGGGTTTTATGAAAAAGCGGGGCTGGCCTCAGGTATATTACCCAACCCAAGCAAAAAATTAAAAAAACAATAAGGTTACCTTTTCCACTATTCCCAGTTCTCCTTTATTCATTACATCCTTGATGATATTTCCAGCCCTAGAAGCTACATTGGCAGAAGAGGCCAAAAGTCTTAAAATAAGCGGAGTATTTTGTGCCATGTTTCTATATTTCTGATATCAATAATCTAAAAATAATTTTAAAATCCTAATAAGTACCTTATATGTACTCTATAGCGTAATATTATTACTAACTATACTGGTCCTTGCAATAAACATAAATAACACGAAAAAGTTAAAAATCAATTTTAAACAATTACTTTTTTTACATTTTCTCAAGGTTCAGCTTAACATAATTCTATGTATAAAAAAATTAGTAATATATAGGGTTTTATAATAAGAGTGTCCCGACGTTTTCTAAAAATAAAACACAGTTGTTAAATTTTATCAACCTATGATGTTGCCAAACAGTCAATATTTTTGAACAAAATCGGGACACTCTTATTGGAAAACATTCTTTATATACTCTTAATGCTGCAAGTTGGAATGGGCTAAAAATTGCATAAGTTTCCATAAATCCATAATGTTGTTTTATCAATAAAGCCATCTAATTTACATAATAAATCAATAAAAAAATACTAAAAAAAACCATAGTTGTCTTTTTAAGGCTTGTAAATCCGTTCTTACAAAGCTTTTTAAAATTGCAACAATTTAACATACGGTAAGATTTTCTAAATAACGGCTTTTAGCTATTTTCGTGTTCAGGTTTTTTGTTAGAACTCTCTAGTTGGCAAAAAACAGTTTGATCAATCTCCTTTTATTCTAAGAAAACTGTGAAATTGTGTCATGACCGACAAAACTATGCAGTTTAGTATTGCGTAAGTAAATTTTAGGTCTATAGAAAAATTATATGACTGCACATTGCGTAAGTTTTTATTTTCATATGGTATAAAAACAATCTTTTTTGAACATTTTTGTTACACACGTATTTAATCATATTGATTATTTTAATCCTAAATAGACTTGTGAAACCTTTTTTTAAGTTTTGTCTTTCAACAAATTTGAGTGCTAATGTTAAATAGAGAATGTTTATAGATTTTCAACCTGACATATTATTATAAATACAATGGTAAAGCTTGATGTCTTACATCTATGTACACCTAGAGAAAGTTTAAACTGTCAGGGAAATAAAATGCTCATTTGAAAGTTTGTACAGTCACCAGGTGTACAGTGTACCTGTACGCCTGTACCTATACCTATACATTTCAGGTATCATATTATTATAAGGCTAAGAGATCAGTATTAGATCTTAAAGAAAAATCACTTCCTTTATCATTTGTTAAGAATTTTTGTATCTCTGTAGATGCAGTTGGAATAAAAATATAAAATAAATTGTACCTACTCACACCAACAAAACTAAACAATGCTTTTAAACACATTTAAGTACTAAATTCTTACACAAATAGGTAATTACACGCTCCACCGATTTTATCTAAAGTAAACTCTCGGTTCAGTTCCTTTTCCCTGTTTATTTTCATATTTCTAAACCTTGAAAAAGCAATAAGCAAAGTTATGCGACTCTGGTATTTATTTCTCAAGATGTTAAAGGGGAAATACTTAATTTAGCATTGTTTGTAAGAACCAAAATACTATTTAGAGTTATTAGTTACTTCATATAATAAAAAATTAATAGTATTTTACCTATAAACTCCAATTTAACATTAAAAATTGGCCGGGATTTAACATAACCTCAAAACATAGTGTCGTGGTGTCTTCAGCGACTTCTGCTTGGGCTGTTATTCTCTTAGCTCTTAACATCCAAATCTTAAAAATCGAATCGCCGCATTCAAAAATGCGAATGGGTGTGATTGGAGCTGCTCCTATCTGCTCTGACCAATTCCAATTTTATTCAACGATCAAACTTGAAAAGTGAAGCTCGATCGTGATATCGTGATTAATATTGCGAAAAATCCTGTAAATTTGAACTGGCCAAAAGAACATTGATTAACGCAAGGGTTGAAAGATTGAAAGGAATTTAAGCCAGGGTGTTTTTTTTTTAAATATCCTGATATCCTGAAATCCATTTTTCATTTCCATTACGACCACAAGGGCAGACCAAACGAACACAATCCCATACCCCATTACTTGACAAAAATGTGATTGATATCACTTTCATGATGATATGATGAGATGAATATATGAAATGATTATGATTATGATGAAATTCATGATGATGTAAAGGATCACTTTACAATACGCTAATGTATTTTATCTCTTTCTACTACCATTCTTAATTAATTATTGTATTTCGTTGAACTCCGCAAACTGATCCGAATTGATCCAGTTGTCAATAGAATACGCCTACGCTACCCCTCCCCCTCTTTGGCTCTTGTCAGAGAAGCGGCTAGAACTGCAAACAAACCGACGTTGCCATTTTCGGTGTTCCTTGTCTTGCACCGGTAAACTTTAATTTCCTTTGCAGGTAGATCAGCCACATAGTCTAGTGGATAGAGCATCCGCTTATTGTCCGAGATGTGTGGGTTCGAATCCCGGCTCGGCCGCATTTTTTTTTATTTTTAACGGTGGATCGGAGGGCACCATAAGGTCGAAACAGGGTTAGCACCTGGTTAGGGGCCCTGACCAGTCTCTTTCCTCGCAAGCGAAGAGGGATCGGTGCGAAAAAAATCCACTATTTTAAAATCTTCGAGGTACCGCACATATGGCAACGTCGGTTTATTTGCAGTTCTAGCCGCTCCTCTTGTCAGCTGTGCTTGTCAGTGTCACAGTCACCGGCAAAAGAGAACATAACCTATACATTTCTGTAAATAGTTGGTGAATAGTGTAGAGGGAGTTTTTCTTTTACGGATATTTTGTAACTATTATTTTTTTATCAGAGTTCTTATCAAAAGTTGATAAGGCGATTAATAATTTAAACAATTATCCAATAGTGCTTTCATTTTAGTATCGAAATCGGACCAGAAGGGATCAAAATGTCTTGTCCCAATTCTCCGGACTGTAACAAAACTCCCCAAATCGCAGGACCAGGTGAAAAAAGTGTAACTATGAGTCCCGCGAGTTCAACCAAAGTCAAGGCAAGTTTTTTTTATTGATATATAGTACTAAAAAAGACATTGAATTCTTTGTTGAATTAGTTCCTATTAAATATTTGACTTTCTTTATTGCTTTCAAGTTGTTAAATTGAAAACCAATTTATTCTGTGTATGTTTTTATCAAATGACGTAGTTTATGAGCTTTTTCTTAATTGTATTCAATTAAGTTTATTGAAGTGTGATGTAAAATGACTGACAAGCAAAAATCCAGTAGATCGCTAGCTTGCCAATTTAATCTTTATTGATTTAATAAAATTCTTATAATTTCATGTTGTGTAGATTGGTATAATAGGCGGATCAGGTCTTGACAATCCAGAAATACTCTCAAATAGAATAGAAAAGAAGGTGACCACCCTCTATGGGGACCCATCCGATGCTTTAGTTACGGGAGAGATTGAAGGAGTGCCAGTTGCAATTCTGGCTCGGCATGGAAGAAAACATGAGCTAATGCCTGGTAATATAGAAATAAAGTTAATATAATTTTTGGCAAGTTGTAAAAGTTGACAACTAGGGTTTATACAGTATGTCCACGAATGGGGTTTAGAAGAGGACAGATGGACCAAATTTTGCCAGATACATAAAAATGTCACTCTCGACAAAAGTTTTTGCTTGTAAAATAAATAGGATTCACATTATGAAAAATTTAACTTTTTATACAGGGAACATAAAAAATACGAAAACTTCTAGATTCTACATATTAAACAATAGTGACACCTATGGACATGTTAGGGCTTAGGGATTAATTTAAAACATCTCTCATATCTGATCTTTTGGTAGAACATGATAAACAAGGTATGTTTACTCTTACGCAGAATAAAGTATTCGTATTTTTTATGCTCCCTGTATAAAAAATAAAATTTTTGATAACATGAATCTTATTTATTTTACAAGCAAAAACTTTTATTAGGAGTGACATTTTTACATATCTTGCAAAATTTGGTCCATTTGTCCTTGTCTAAACCCCATCCACAGAAATACTGTATACCTGATATATTATAAGGCAAATTACTATACAAACAAAAATAATTTGACAGATATATAGTTTAGATCTTCTAGTTAAAATAGTTTGGTTTTGACAAGTCCTTGTCTTGTCACTGTTAATAAGTTGCGAGTAAAAACTTTATTTTTTATCTCATAAAAAACATACTGGGACACTTTTTATATAATTTTTTGTTCTGTATAGGTAATGTAAACTATAGAGCAAATATTTGGGCCTTAAAACAAGAAGGCTGTACTCATATTGTAGCTACTAATGCTTGTGGTTCACTTCAAGAAGAAATTCCCCCAGGAACCCTAGTCGTTCTTGATAATTTTATTGACAGGTAACGGTATATTCCCTTTATCTCTTAAAATAAAACAGTTAAACCGAATTTCTCGAAAAACTTCTTTGTTAAAATGGATTTCAATTCGGAAAGATTATTGTTTTACTGTTTTGTTTTTATTACTCGGCAATGTGTTTAAATAAATTCAGAGAAATAAAACTTTTCTTTCTATTAGCTAGTGAGAGATATAGGCTAATTAAATTTAATTTTAGAACACACAATAGAAAGCAAACATTTTACGATGGTGAACCTAACCATCCAAAAGGTATATGTCATTTGCCGATGGAACCTGCTTTTTGTTCACATACTAGAAAGGTGTGTACAATATGTCTTGTACCACAAATATCGTCGTAGTTTCAAGAGCTTTTACTAATTTGATATACTATTTGTGTTTCCTACTTTAGGTGATTCTAGAAACAGCCAAGAGTATTGGCATTGATGTAATAGATGGAGGAACTGTTATAGCTATAGAGGGACCAAGATTTTCTAGCAAAGCTGAAAGTAATTTGTTTAGAAGTTGGGGAGCGCACCTTATTGGAATGACTACAGTGCCTGAGGTATTTTTTCTTTTGACGTAATTGTCTATACAGTTTTTAACACATAGCACGCAAGATAATAAGTAATAGATGCACATGTTAGCATTATCATGATCAATAATCAAGATTTTAAACTCAAAAATAAACCTAAGATTAAAGTTGTATTGTATATTTCATAATTTATTTTAGGTTGTGCTAGCTAAAGAAGCAGGCTTGCTATACGCCGTTATCGCCATGGCAACCGACTATGATTGTTGGAGATCGTCAGGTGAAAAAGTGTCTCACAAATTCGTCCTGTCGATTTTCAGGCAGAACGTTGAGAAAATCCTGAAATTGGTGGTAGCTCTGGTGCCGAGAATGGCCAAGGAGGATTGGTCGAACACTATTGAAGAGGCTCAGGTAAGACTTGTAGAGCCTGTCACGTTTAAATTATCAAAATTTACTCATTTTGAATATATTTTTTGCTACCCATTTTAAACTTGCAAATGTGGCCATTCCTGAAAAGAAAACTAAACCTTCTTCATATTTTATAATAAAGCTCAAAAACTATTTATAGTACTACTAAATTTATTTGTCTTATTATAACATAACATCAAAATAGACTAATTTTAAATGCTAGCAAATCTCCTTGTAATTTTTAAAATTTTCTCTGTTTTTAGGCACTTGTCAAAGACAGTGTGGTACTGGAATAAGTATTGGGAACTGTATTTAAATTAAGAAAAAATCACGCCAGAAAAATTAGAAGATTGAACTGCTAAAATTATAATTCAGACGAAATACTTAAAATATACTAATTTTTTTATTATGAAATATATTTTGTTTAGTTTAATAATAGTTTTTTATTTTTTTAACAAATTTATAGCGTGCAAAGTAAAAAGTGCAAATAATCATATTAGTTATACAGGGTGTTTCGTTTCGGAACTAATTCACGTCAAATTCGCAATTGCCGCGATTTCTGTTCAATTCGGATACAGATCGCAAGAGTGGATGAAATCGATTCAAATTTTCGGAGGCTGTAAACGACCCGGGGTTAGAGAACCCCATTGATATTGGTGAGAATCGGAAAATGAGAAGTAATTGTTTTGAATTTTCGAAAAATGCAATTTCAGACCCATTTTTGGTATTTAATAACTCGAAAACGGTAGGTCGGATTGAAAGACGTTTTGACACTCCAAACTTTAGAGTCAAAAACCTTTCTTTTGCAATACATCTTCCTATAGCTAAAACCGTTGGACATTGGAAGAATTTGGAGAACACTGGAATTTACGATTTTTGACTCATATTTTTCACGATTTTTGATTTTTTTGGGGGGCAAATTTGATCCAAACCAAATTTCATATACATCATCGGAAAGAGCTCGTCGAAATACGTGGCATCCATATTTTTAGATTCTTTACTCTTTGTGAGAAGGGAACAGTCGACAATGAAATCTCGATTTTACAAGTTTTTTGTTCACGACATTGGTACATTTGATACACCCTGTATTTTTTTCTATATATTATTTTAAACATTTTCAGCGATATCTGATAAAGGGATAATCAAGCTTTAAAATAAATACTCAATAGATTATACAGGAGCGTATTTAGGTGATGAAAATTGTTTTTTTAAAATGTTTTAATTAAAACCTATGTTTAACCGGCATTATTACATACTATCATTTGCAAAATTTCGTCCGTAGAATTATGCAACACCCTGTAGAGATTCCGTTATGTTTGCGTCGTAAAAATATTGACGGTTGTTTGCTTAAACTCGCTAATATAGTAAATCCCAAGAACACTTTAACAATTAGACTTTATTAGGTTTGTTAACTCTTATCAATTGATAAAATAATTATTGGTACCCCAAATAACTTGTCATTTAACAGATTGTAGAGGAGACAGATTAAAATGTCCCGTGTCGACTCGCCTATAAATACTTTGCTGCCGAAAATTTCAGATGGTTTAGTTAAAGTCAAGGTAAGGTGTTGAGTAATATTCATGAATATTTATGAATTTGTCGTGCCTATATTTAACATCCTTGGGAATTTCCATATTGTTGATTTAGGTTATACTTACTTGAGCATTTAAATTGTTTATTAATTCTTATTGCTCTTACTTAAGAGTTTGGAGAGATGGAACCTACTCTCAGTACTACAAGTTTGTCAGATCTTTGTCTAACGAATATTGAAATGTAAATTACACCCCTACATAATTAAGTTAGTTCAGGAGCGAAATGAAGACGATAACGAGCGGCGTTTAGAATTTTGTGAGGTCATAATAAGTGAACGAATCGATGACAATCCAAAATATCCGAATCTGAATAACATTTGTTTATCTTATGAGTGCTCTTTTTTTTTAAATGGCTAAGTTAACCGCCATAACTACCGTTATTGGTCGGACAACAATTCGAGAATATTCGGGAAGCAGGTACACACCCAGCATCCAGAAAAACTAAACGTGTGGGCAGAAATTTTTGGAGATTACATTGTTGGCCCGTTTTTCCTACCTGGAAATTTAAACGGAAAATGTATATTAACAAGATAGGGCTCCTTCCCACTACGCGATGCCTGTAAGATATTTCTTGGATGTGACGATTCCAGGACGATGCAGGGATTGGGAAAAGGGACCTACTGAATGGTCCGCACGGTCATCAGATTTGACTCAGTTGGACTTTTTTTGTGGGGCGATTTAAAATTACAAAACTTATATTTATACATATACGTAGTAACGGCTTTTTTGATTCCCAGATACAGGGTGGACAAACTAAACAATTTAATGTCTGTTTTTATTGTAATTGAAACACTATTTATCTGAGACAAATATTTCTAATCACTAGTAGTATTGTACATAGGCATGTTGTTATTATTTATGAAATTACGAACGCTTTTATACAGGGTGTGCAATTTTAACAGCATTTTTTTATTGTTGCTTTAATTCGAGAACATATGTTTGAAAAAATATTAGTTGGATGTACTCAATAATACAATCTAGATCATTTTTCATACAATACAGGGTGAAAAAAATAACCTATTTAGTTTTGCTAAAACTCTAGAAGAACATAGGATATACTAATATAAACAAAGCTAAGAATTCTACGTTAACAGGGAACTTCTAAATTCTTATGCAAACTACGAAACTTGCAAAAAAATATTTATTTTCAAGGAATTGAAGTTTTAACCCCCTATATATAAGGCTTCTCCATTTTCTAGATTGGTATAATAGGTGGGTCAGGACTTGATAATCCGGAAATACTGTCAAATAGAACAGAAAAAATGGTAACCACCCCCTATGGAGACCCATCGGACACCTTAATTGTTGGGGAGATTGAAGGTGTGCCAGTTGCAATTCTGGCACGGCATGGAAGAAAACATGATATTATGCCTAGTAAGAGAGATATTACATAATAATATATTCCAAGTAACACCCAAGATATAAAAACATTTTTATAAGAGCTTTTGCAGGCAACCAAATATACAAAACTAGAATGTTGTTTTAACACTGAAGGCGCTTGTGTCGAAAAATATGCAGGAAGTACCCTTATATTGTACAGTGTTGTGTGCTATAATCTCTGAAAAGTAATAAAAAGATATTGTTCTTTGTTTCTCTTTATTACACTGTAAGGGATTTGGTTATTGTCTTTCTTGTAGGTAATGTAAATTACAGAGCAAATATTTGGGCCCTAAAAGAAGAAGGTTGCAGCCATATTATAGCTACCAATGCTTGTGGTTCGCTTCAAGAAGACATTCCTCCAGGCACTCTAGCAATTGTGGATAATTTTATTGACTGGTAACAAATGCATGTTCTGTGTAATTTTGTCAAGTGTAATTTTGAGGTTTCTTCTGTTTTAGGACATATAAGAGAAAACAAACATTCTATGATGGTGAACCCAATCATCCAAAAGGGATATGCCACATGCCAATGGAACCTGCATTCTGTCAACATACTAGAAAGGTACTTTAAATAGCTTAAGTCTGCTTCACACTTGTCAAGTTTTCATTGCTAGCAATTTTTGATTGGGATCAATCGCAATCTGTGATCAAGAAATTATTATCTGCCGTTCTTTTTTATAAGGTTATTTCATAGATACTCCAAAAAGTGTTGTATGTACGAATCTTTGAAAATGTGTAAAATAACCAAGAAAAAACAGGACATCAAAATTGAATCACCCTGATGTTCTTATTTTTGGTATATGTAGGTATATTGTACTGTGTCATTCTGTAGGTGATTCTTGAAACAGCAAGAGATGTTGGAGTTGAAGTGCGAGACGGAGGTACCGTCGTTACTGAAGAGGGTTCAGAATATTGCAGCAAAGCCGAAAGTATTATGTTTAAAAGTTGGGGGGCCCACCTCGTCGGAATGACTACCGTACCTGAGGTAATTATACAGGGTGGTTTAAGAAACATGTGCCATCGCTCGTGGAGAGATTCCTCACCCAAAAATAACACAAATATTTCCTCAGCTCCGCTCTCGCCTTGTTTCTAAGATACACAGTGTTAAGGTTGCTTTATTGCATGTTTGCTTGGGTATAATAATATAATATATATTAAGTATAAGTATAATAATTATTTCCCCCAGAAAGAAGTATCCCCCAGATTTTCCCCCGTCCACATTAAAATCCCCCACATTGGGGTGAAATCCCTCCCCCCTCCCAATCTGGCACCACTGAGCGTACGTACAGGCTGGCACAAGAATCTCTCCACGAAACATGTTTTTGCAATACCCTGTATAAGTCTTTGTATAGTGAAAATATTCTGGCCACCAGGATTTTTCCCAAACAAAAAAATATAATGAAGAATTTCCCCTTCAAGGTTGTATTAGCTAAAGAGGCAAGCTTGTGTTACGCCGCTATTGCCATGGCAACAGACTATGATTGTTGGAAAGAGGGGGCCGAACAACTATCCCACAAATTAGTTTTATCAGTTTTTGAGCAAAATGTTGAAAAAGTGGTCAAAGTGCTGTTAGCTCTTGTACCCAGGATGGCAAGGGAAGACTGGACGAAAACTCTACAGGAGGCTGAGGTATAGACAATGGCGTAGCAAGTCCTAAGGTTTGGGAACTAAAAAATGTTTTATATCGTTGCATCGAAATGCGCAAATTTATTGGCTGTCCTGTGTTAAGTTCCCTTGCGAGTGTAGAGAGGCTCAAGCTAGGGTTGTAAATATCCGTATTCTTTAGATATCCGGATAATACGGAATCGGAATCAACTAATATCCGTATCCATCATCCGAATACGTATCCATTTCTTGAGCCGCGCGAAAGCGGTTACGAAACGTGTATACGGAATTATTTCGGATACGGGCAGATCGGTGGATGCGGTATCATATGATTCGAAGTCGAAGGTTAGGGATAGTAAGGCACCGTCGTTCGTTCTCCTTTGAATTCGGTTCGGGTGAGGCGGGCCGAGTTTAACCAATGCCTCATCCCATATGATACCCGTTACCCCGATAAGTATGCTATCTTTTTTTAGGAAATTCATTAAAAAGAGACAGCATAAGATCAAATATGCCAAATGGCAGACCCTGTTGTTCGCTTACACTCGATCTCGATTCCGTTTTCTCTTTGCACTTTGCATTAGTAACCACCCGAATGCGTATTTATTTTAATTTCGTATCCGTATTCAAGTTTTCGACCGGTTACGGATAATACGGATTCTTTTAATATTCGTATCCAACGACCTAAGCCAACATCGAACGTGAATAAAGAAGTAAAATGGAAGGATAGAACGTGTGTTAGAAAATTTCAAATATCCTGGTAACCGTATCTTGGTTTACTCTCAGTTTAGCAAACCTTAAAATTTTTGGTTTGCTTTTTAAGTATTATTCTCGGCAATATTAAGTAAATACTATTTAAGTATTTTTTGAGGGGCGAAATACAAGTGTGATTCACTTATTTCAGAGGTCACGAGCCGCCACTGCCTAGAGGGGGCTATCTAGTTACGCCACTGGCAAATGGAGGCCTATTCAAAATTATAAATTCTTACATTGTGATTGTGCCAATTATTTGTTAATTGAATTTTATTTCTTTTTATTAACTTTTGTCAGCGTTTGATAATTTTTTAATTTATAAATAATATTCTTGCGTGTGCCGATATAATTTTATCTTATTATTTTTCTTTCTATATATAGGCTCTGGTAGAAGACAGCGTCATGGTGGGATAGATTTTCACGAATTTCATAAAGCACGCGCCTAGCTTTAAAGGACAATAAACAATAAACCTACATTAAAAATAATTAAATTTACAAAAAATAAAAATATAAACCTTATAACATTGATAAAGAACTGTATTCTTTTATTGCAAGAATGGACCTTTCACGTTTTGACCCAACTATCACAAGTATCTGGAAGATAAACTTAATTTACCTTCTGCAATATTTGCGTCAGTTCGGTTATTTAATCATTAACGCCGATTCGCGTTTCCGCCGATTTATGAACGTCAACACCTGGAGCGGCTGCAAAGAGCAGTGAATTCGGCTGCGTAGTCAAATATATTGTCGTACATTTATCCCCATCGTTAAAAATCCCATTATTATTATCGGTTACCGGACCTTTACGAAAGAGGTTGTTTTTAAATTTTTTTTAATGTTATGAAAATAAATTTCTGTGCTTGACCTCTACTAAAGAAGTTCACCAAAGAGAAAGTAAACATTTCTGCGATAAACCTCACTAAAACCAACGTAAACTATGCTCAAACCTCGTCAAAACCTATCTGTGCTGATATTTGAAGGTTACGGTATATTAGCAAGAACTGTAATTGTATAATTTATTTAAATAAATTATTTACGTTGAGTGAACTGGTTTTTAATGGGCTAATAAACTTTCTGTAAGATTATCTTAAGTAAAAAATGTCCTCCTCATCTATAATAACCATAATTTTTGTAATTTTGGGTGTGATTCTTGTCGATGTTTTCTGTAAGTATTAAAAAACAAGTTTATTTATAATTATTTAAGCTAAATTTTAAACTGACATTGCAACAAATAGGTTTATGGACCATTAAAAGTAAATTATAACAGCTAAGTGAATAGATTTCTTTTCGAAAATTGCCTGTAGGGACTGATTAAAAATGATGACCTACTTTTGCGTCATAATTTGTTGTAAATTATATGTTCTGTACAGATATTATGACTTTAGATACTTGTATAGTATTTAGGAGAATAGGTAAACTTCAGTTTAAAAGTTGCTTAAATTTGTTATAATGCTCGTCACACAGATTGTGCATACTGAATACCTACACCTTACATACTTAAGCCACTAATCACCTATTAAGGAACACATTTGTGGATCTGTAAGTCACAAATTTTTGTCCATTTTCACCCTTATCCATGAAAATATTCTTGTTTGATGATCTGTCGTTTTAGTTTAACAATCATCCATTAAACCAAAACTAACCCCAGTCTACAGTATGTCTGCAGATGGGGTTTAAAAGAGAAAAAATGTTTTGCTTGTAAAATAAATAAGATTCACATAAAAATTTAATTTTTATACAGGGAGCATAAAAAATATGAAAATGTTATTTTGCATAAGAGTACATAAGAGTACACATCATTTTCTACCAGAAGAATAAATATGAAATATGTTTTAAATTAAACCCTAATCCGAAGTACAGGATTTCCTTAAAAAATTTAGATATTAAAAGTAACAAGTTCTATCATATTATTTTTTTTAAATCCCAACTATTCTCTCTGACACCTTAACCAGAGTACTTACTAGTTTATACATATTTAACAATAATGACATCTGTGGACATGTTTGTCAGTGTCTTTATTAAATGAAGCAATTATTTAATTTGAAATACTTCTACTGAACAAAGAATTTTTATAGTCCAGTAGTCTAGTGTTATGGGGATGGCCAAGTATCATATTGCTACATCATGGTACAATTTAGCCAGAAATTTGTAGGAATCCCAATACCTGAAATGACAATCTACAACATAATAAAAAAGTTCCAAAGAACTGGTTCGATTTTGAATCTCAAGAAGAAGAAATATAACCAAAACAGTGCTGCCTTAGCTTTAGTTCTTTAGTCTGTTGAAGAAACTCCTGTGATGTCCCTTAGAAATCATGCTAAACATTTTCTAGAAGTTGTGAAAACAAACTCATATTCAGATGATCTCAAAAGAAATAAATTATTTCCGTTCAAACATCTAAACACCATCTGCAGACATACTGTATGTATACCACTCTTTTCTTACTACACTACTTTACAGATTATTTTAAAATGGCTCTCAAATGTTTACACTTGATTAGGTGGTGATGTAACTAACACACGTCAAACCAGTCAGTGGCAAAATAACCAAAATTCCGGACAAAAATCCCCTGACATTGTACTCGATGGAAAAAGCACCACACCAGGGCCCACTCTAGGTCGTCGAAGAACTGAAAATCCCAATTTAAATCGAAATACTCCACCGCCGTCCATTCAAGGTCCTACTTCAGGTCCAAAAAAATGGATCTTAGATAATAATATTTGGATTAAAAATGAACAGGCGGCTTCAGGGGGCAGTGTGGCCCCTCAAAATGTCAATTCCAATCAGAAAGGAGTTAGGGGTACAGGGCTACAAAATGCGGGGGTAGGAAACTCAAATTCGGGGGGTAATAGACAAAATCTAAGAGGCCAGCAACAAAGTTCAGGGGCTTCAAGTGTTAGTAACCAAAGGGGAACTACCCAAACGAATGCAAATCCTCAAATTCACCAAACCAATAGACAACAGGCATTGATTAACGGGTTAGAGGGCAATCAACAAAATTTGGGGGGCCAACAATCAAATGCAGGGGCTTCAAATGTTAATAACAATAGGGGGAACACTCAAATTTATCAAGGTACCGGGCACGCTCTTATCAACGGTCTGGGGGGCAGTCAACAAAATTTGGGGGGACAACAACCAAACGCAGGGGTTTCAAATATTAATAACAATAGGGGGAACGCTCAAATTCATCAAAGTAATAGACAGCAGGCTCTTATCAACGGTCTGGGGGGCAGTCAACAAAACTTAGGTCCTGTAAACCCTAGTTTACCTCCTCAAAACGCTGATAGGAAGCCTTTTGGTCCGCAAGTGGTACCTAGCAGCGCTCCAAAGCCTAATATTAACCCTGGAACCTCACCAAATAAACCACCATCGTATGCAAGCGTTGTAGGTCCAAAAAGCCCCACTACAGCATCTCCTATAACTCCCAAAACCCCTCCTATATCTCCTCCCCTGAGTCCTCAGCCAGGGGGCCCCAAAAAAGATACAATTCCTTCCACAGGGCCCGTAAGCAATAATAATGAAAATGTGGACGACCAAAATAGCAGCTTCACTGAAGGGGATGCTACCGATGACGAACTGAGGGAGTTTTCTGAAATGCTGCTGCGAAAAGATACGAACAACGCGATGAAGTACGTTACGTTGAATTTGCAGGGGATGACGTCATCGAGGTCTGAAAATGATGAAGCGCCGCAACCGTAAGTTTAAAGAATTACAAGAAAAAATACATAAAAAATAACTTTTATTTAAATAAAGATAAGTACTAAAAGGTGAATTCACGGGGTTAGCGCCTCTCTGTCAGTCTTTATAAATATCCTTTCCATTTACATTTTTTTCCAAGATGGCGTCCAGCAGCCATCTTAATTTTTCCGAGAGTCATCTGTGCACCACAACGTATTATTTTTGTACTACGTACCATATGCCAACTTTCAATTTTCTAAATGTAACGGTTCAGAAATTAAGACGGGTGAGGGGACATTACAGAGCCGCACTGTTTAATGCACAAAGCTCACATTGTTTGATATAATGCATGATTAAAATACTATCCCTTTTAGCTTACTAAAAATTGAACGTGATGCTTACAAAATTCCATCGATAGAAAAAATGATGTTGCTGTACAACAATTATTTCTTGGACGCTGCACAGAACGAAGTATACACAGGTGCAGAAAGAATTGAAGAAAACAACCTTCTGGATACTGTATTAGCCACCCCCGTTATGCAACTTGCTAGAAGCTTTTTAGTAAAAAAAGGTAGAATTTTTAAGGTATCAATTTAAATTAGGATCATTTTGTCGCGTGTAAGCGGCGTCTGGAGTCAAATTGTCAGAATCGACGTTTATTAAAAGGCAGGCTGCGATTTTTTTTTGATTTTTCTAAAAAATTTATTTTGTACTAATTTTTATTAATACAGGTATTTTCTAACTGTTAAGTGCTCTAAATCTTCGGAATACTTGAGGTGTGAAAATATTAAACACCCTGTATCTCGAAAAAGAAGCGTTTGAGGATTCATGTTTATATAAACTTATTTTCATATTTTTAGATATAGAATCTGCCCTTAAATTTTTTTAACATCTTTTTGTAACGCTCTGTATATGAGGTATTTTTTTATTCATTCTTTTTTAGGGAAAAACGCTCAAAAATTGCTGTCTCCCACCCTTAGCACCAGAAGGATCGCTCAGAAAAATCAAAAAAAAAATCATGAACATTGAGAATTAGGTGTACATTGAGCGAAAATTATCAGGATTAAAAAATTTTGGCGCGGTTAATTGTTATAAACGATTAATTGTTTATTTCCTTATAACTGCTGAACCATTGGTTTCACCAAAAAAATATTTCTCACGATATAAGGAACAACTTTTGTACGTTTTTCAAAATTTTTAATTTGGCCCACTCAGCTCCGCGCTTACCCGATGTGATACGGTGTTAGTGCTAAGGTTAAGTGGGAGGTTGATGGCACGGAACACTAATTAATTGTGCAAGTATAGTTTGCACTTGACCGATTTGTTATGAATAAATATGTTTTTCCTGATTTTAGCTTAATTTTTTTATTTTAGTTATGATTTTTAAACTAAAAATCACTTGATTAAAATCATGCTTTTAATCGCTGATTTTAATCTTCTCAACCCTGATTCGTCACATGTGAATTTTTAATCTATGTAATATCTTCAGGTAAAATAGGCAAAGACCCTAAAGAATTCAAAGACCTTCTGCGACTGTTATGGTTCAACATGTATTCGAGAGGACAGGGCCGGATCGGCTCCAGCGGTTTCGAGCACATTTTCCTGGCCGAAGTAAAAAATAACCAGGTCTCAGGTCTGCACAATTGGGTGTATTTCAACGAAGAAGAAGCGCAAAATAGAGCCAATTATCTGGGATATTTGAAAAAGCTAGATTTGGGAGAGGTAACTTATAAGAGTTTTTCATTGTCTATGCTTTTTTTTTGCATAAAAAATGTTGGTATAATCAATTTTTTTTAGACACTGAGTGTGTTAAGTACTACTTATTTTTATAGAAAGGGGCGATATTAAAGTACCACTTCACCTTCCACGACATCGACAAGCCGGTGGGTTCTATGTTTATCGGTACCAGTCCCGAACTGGAGATGGCGCTGTATTCGACGTGCTTTGTTCTAAGGGCCGACAAAATATGCCCCTTGAAAATGAATGGGAATAAGTTCATTATTAGGACCTATACTTTTAGGTATAGGGGCAAGAATATGATTGGCAGCGCGTTTCCTGAGATTTAGGCTTAAAAGACTGCAATTTTTGTTTTTTTATATCTATATTTTTTGCTTATTTTATAAATAGGAGGGTCATGTACATATATGGCAGCTCAACTAAATGCCTACACGTAGCTGGGGTTATTTAAACCTGCAGCAATTTTTTTTAATACGTAAGACAACTAAAGTTTTCTTTTTCTAACAGATTGCAACTATAAAGTGTTTACAGTTTTAATAAAAATCTTTTTGTACAGCGTATCCTATGCAAGTATGCAACGTGTGTGTGTTTTTTTTTTAGATTTTTATCTTTATAGAAGATGTAGAGATCTTACAGTGCAGCTTAAAAATGCTCCCCCCTCCTTTATTTTTTGAATTTGTATGCACAAAAATTTAAAATGTTGCGCACTTCAATAACAATATAAAATATACTAAATTTTAAATTTTTGTTTACTGGTTCAAAAATTAATAGGGGAGGGGGTATAAAAATTGTCTGTTTATAAAAATATGAGTCATCTTTTAAAAACAAATTTATAATATTGTTAAATTATGAAATTATAGGAATATTTGTTTAAATTAGTTCAAAATATGTAACTCTGTTAACCAATAAAAAGTCTAAATAAACAAAAACTGTTTTTATTTATCACATTCTGATAAATAGTTAATAGAAACTTAGTACTTTTCATAACAAATTATCACAAGTATCTGCGATAATAATATAATAAATATATTTATGTGCAAAACTATAAATACACAATACATACACATGCAAAAATACAATTTGTAGGTAACAAAATATTAGAAATAACTTATTAAAAACTAGTATAGTACAATATTTTTTTCTTCTAAACGTTAAATCGTTCAGGATCTTGTAATCTAAAACAAGAAAAAAATTCTAAGTGATGATAAAATGCTGTAAATATACATTAAATTTTCTTCATCTGGCAACACTGCAATCTCAAACTGTTGTCAAAATATCAACTGCGCTGATTAGAACATAAACGTATTACTACTATAAAGCGGACGACGAAAAAATGATGAAGCAAAGACGTAGCCTTTGAAAAAAATTGCTAACCAGTCACATGCCGTACTGAACTTCCCTCATAAACAACCAAGTGATTTGCCCAGCCAGTGAACTCAATACTACGTACCGCCCAGCTAATCAAAACGCGAAATATGATAACATGGCCGCTCGCGCCTGTCATAGTTAGTCAAAAGTTTCGCAGTAGCGTTATTTTGTGAATAATTTAATAATCTTTAATTTAATTTGTAATAAAATATCAGAAAAACCAGTAAGTATAGATTATTATATACTTTAAAGTACAATATTGAAATAGAGTTAATATCATTTTCGATAGAAAATGAGATCTTGTTTCGCGTGTCGACGGTCAGTTGAGAAATACAAAGTGATTTTGCATAGGTAGGTAATTAATTATTTAAGAAGTTTTTGATTCCAATTATAATGTATTATATAAAAATTAATAATTACAATAAATTATATTTACCTATTTTGAGTTTTAATTCGAGCTTAAATAATGTTTTTTTAGCTTTCCAAACGATGCCTCGTTTTATTTACATAATGTTCTTACCCGTTATGCCCCAAAATCTCAAATTGTTATTAAAAATGATTTCAGTTTACATTCTTATGAAGACTATCCGCCGCTGAAACTACAAGTAATTTTTTCACTTCTTGCTGTTTAAAACTGGCATTATCGGTACATTAGCTATGTCATTATCGTAAATAGGACAATAATTAACTTTTAATCTACTTTTCACAAATAAAAACACATTTTTCTTTACTCTTGAAAGGTAAAAAGACGAAAAGGAAACCGACAAGCTCACATTTTAAACTGCCGCCAGAACTGACAGTGACAGTTCCGTCAAAAGTTCTGGTACATCACGTGGTGCAACACCAAACAAAATAATATTTTATCTTTGGTTCAAATTTTAACAACAGGTAGATTGGATGCTAACAATATAGTAGTAATACGTATAAGGATTAAAACGGTTCCTAACCTTTCATTATTGTACTATTAAACTTTCCTCATTTGACAACACTGCATTCTCAAACTGTTGTCAAAATTACTGCGCTGGTCAAACTGCTTCCTAACTTTTCATTTACGATTTTACTGATATTTATTCCGGATTAAAACAGATATACAAAATTCAACTTTTTAAATTTGTTGGAAAGTGTCAGAATAATTAAAATTAAGTCATAAGATTAGTGTAGCTAGAAACTTAAAATTTGGCATGCAGGTAGGATGTAAGTTATAGGTTACAAAAAAGTACAGATACTAACCTTAATATTGAAACATTCTGCGTGATGAAAGAAACGTCCTGCGGAGTGAGAAAGACGAACTGTAGATCTGGTTTGGAGTGGGCGTGATGTAGCAAAATATCTATCACTTTGGTACGGTTCAATTTGTCCTAAAAAGTAATTGAATAAAAGTACTAAGAAACTGATTATTAGAGAACCTGTTTTTGAAAATTTTCTAACAAACCTGGCCAGACATTTATAAAAAGTGAATTAAATCAAAAAATTTTAATTTTTATGGCTTTCTCAAAAAGCTTTTATTTAATCAACCCTATCTTCGAGTCTAAAGCGAATTCCCGCGAATATTGCTTTATCCGACAGTAAATTTTCTGGAGATTTCAAATAAGTATAACTTGTCAAGGTCTCGTCTTCAGGGATCTTTACTCTGCGAGAATAAAACACTGGATTCGGTTTATTCATTCAGTGTTTTGACCTCGCAGAGTGAAGATCCCTGAAGATGCTTCGTGCAATAGAAGGCGAAACGTCGGGGAGAAATTCCACTTTGATATGGTCTAATCCTAAGAACTATGAATTTCTAAATGACTCGAGCAGGCAAAGCTTCCGTTTAATGTCAATACGTACCATGTAAACATCGAATTCATCAAGGAAATAAAAAGGGAAATCCATGCACTGCCATAGAGCGTACAGGAAGGCCACAGTAGAGAAGGATCTTTCGCCACCGGACAAATTCGAGGTAGTGGTCATTCCCTGAGAACCTTGTTGAGGTATCACAATGAGTTCTAATTTTTTCTGCTCCATATTTATTTCAATGGTTCCCTAAAATGTCGTTTATAAATGAAAAGTTTCAGGTTATTAATGGGTCTAAAACGAATCGTTGTATTTTAGAGAAAATCACTGGCACTTTTGAACCCTCTTGTATAGGACGAGACCTAAGCACTTTTTAATCCATCAGGTGACTGTTGCCCTCGCTGAGGCTCGGACAACAACGTTTATTTTCGAGATTAAAGGGACATGCTTTAGTTTCTTTATATAAATGATATATATACTAAAAAATGCATATAGCTTAGTACATTTTACTTATTCCTATATAAGTTTTCTACCCGTCAAACGCCACATTTCGGTTTATCCGGTGAAGTACAAACAGAACTCCGGTTAATTAGAATTGGTCGTTAACAGGGGAAAATTTATGTGTGAATTTCCCTATTTAAGCGGGATGACTTCTGCTAGGAAGAGTAGTTGAAAGATACCTACTGACGTAAGGTGTTACGCTGCCCGATCGCGAATCGAGATTTTATCTACGGAAAAGTCCAACATTCTGGTTCAATAAGTACGGTGTATAGTCGCAAGTTTTGGAGCTTGTAATTTCTTGACAAATTCGTTAAAAATAAGAAAAACCCAAGAATTTGTTTGGGATTATGAGAAAAATTTGTGAAAATTTAGAAATTGTGAAAAAGTGAATTTTGGATGGCTCCCAATGTAATCTGTGAAAATAAAGTGTAGTTGATCCAGAAATTTGTGTTCTTCTGTTAGGGAACAGGGAAACATAGTAAAAGTAATCAGAATATATATTAGTCAAAAATTCATAGAAAATTGGAGTTGGTGTCTAACCTCGGCAGTAAGTATCATACCCATCCAAATCAAATATGGATATATTACTAATAATATGTATCATATATTACATTTATCAGTTCGCCAAACATATACATGTATATAAAGATTTCTGAAGGTAAACTGTAAAAAACATACTCAATTTAGACAAACCATAAAACAGTTTAGTGAGTGGAGGGTTTTCAGCTTATTCCTCGGATTGATTTATTGAAATGGGATACCATCGGTAATTTCTTTACATACCTTAAATTGCCTAAATTCTAAAATTTTCTTAAAGGAATGTTTCATAAAAGTGACAAAGTAGTTTTCGGTAAGTTTGTAGTGCCTCTTTCGCCGTTCAACAGCTTGATCCAATTCCTTTAGGTCTGTATAAAGTACTTTCATAATATCGGCTACCTGTAACATAAACACTAAAATCACCTTCCAAAACAAATAAGAAAAAATTGCCAAGGTCAAAATATGGCAAATTAACTTGGCAACATTGCCTTTTCTTTGTATAATATGTTGGCAACTATGTTAAATATTTGACAAGAAATGTAATAACTAACCCCCTTATATTTGTCCACTAATTCCCTATACCGTTGCGTCACTTCCGCTATATCGTCCGTTTCCGTCTCTATTCGCGCTATAGCTCGGGATATCTCTTGTATTTCGTTAGAAATTTCAGGTACATTTCTGAAAAAAAAATATCCTCAGCGTAAGTAAAAATAATTACTAGTGTTATTTCAGTTTTCTTCCTTTACCTTAGCTCAGGAGGTCTCTCTCCCAACTTGGAAGCATCCGAACTCTTCGAATTCACCTGAGCCTGTTTTAGAACTACCCCAGATCTGACCTCGTTTATTTTTTTCTTAAATTCCTCCAACCTCCTTTTGTCGAAATCCTCATTCGTGGACATCTGGCGTTGCTTCGACTGGCATTCTTTTATTTGTTCCTAAATATCAGTAAAAATAAAAATCTAGCAAAAGCAATACAGCCCAGTAGCCCAGGCTGGCCGGTCCAGAAGAGTCGATTTGTTTTTTTTTATAAACTTTTAACAATATCTTGGGAATGACCCATCGGATCTTCGTCGGTCTTGATGCTTTGGTTAACTGGTATTTTCAGAAAATCACTGCGCCGTTAATTATTAATAGTAAGATTTGAAATTTACACCGAAGGAAGAAGAACAGTTATAGTTTATGAAAATATATTTGTTGTACTTAAAAGTGATCCAATGCTATTGATAATAGTGGTCAAAGTGAATGCTGTGCTCCTGACGCCGCCGAGAATAATTCACACAAAGCAGGTATTGAATTATTTATATATATTTGATGGATTATATGGATATTGCATGGAGTTAGAGAGTTAAATAATATATAAAGAATATAAATTATATGCGAAATCGCGGGTAAAAGCTAGTAAATTAACATACCTGTAATGGCCATAATCGACCTTCCAACGCGCTGGAAGCTTTCCTCATTTTCGATAATTTCTCTTCCTGAGCGCAGACTCTCGCACGTATGTCGCGCATTTCTTCTGTAATCTTTCCCAAGGCTGCGTTCTTCTCCGTTAATATTCTTTTTATGTCTTGTAGCTCATTTTCCTGCAAATTACAAGGTAATAGACTAACAAGGCACTCTAAAATAATCGATATGAATGCGCCGTATTCTGCCTAATCCAATACTAAATACTGGCGAGCCGCAAAAAAACTCCAAGGGTTGGACGCAATTTTCCTTACCAAATTATTTAAATTGTGGACTTCCGGCTCGGCCTCGTTGCTCAGATCTTCGTACTGTCTCCTGATCTGACTTTTGGCCATGGAAACCTTTCTTATTTTATCCTCCAGTTCTCTCTGATGCACAGTCTGATTGTGCACGTCTCTTTCCAAAGCGTTCAGCTGGTTCTGGATCACCTGACGTTTGTTGGTTGAATTCGTTAACTGTTCTTGAAGAAGTCTAAAAATAGTTTAGAAGGAGAACATACTAACTGTTTGGCATAGATATACATATAAGGTAAAATTAAAAATACGACAATATATGCTACTGTAACACTATATTTTTTGTATTTATTTGACTATCTTTTTCTACATTTAGGTTAGTGATTAAATTTTGAATTATATATGACAATAAACGCATTATAATTATTAATACTACTTTTTATGACTCTCTTTTCAAAAAGTCCGAAGCGTATTCCCGCCAATATTGCTCCATTCAATGTCAAATTATCTGGAGATAATAAAATATATAACTTGTTAAAGTTTCGTCTAGTCGAAAATTCATAAAAACTGGATTAAGGTAAAAATTTTAATTCCTATTACCATATTTTCAAAAAGTTGTTAATAATCAGTTGTATCTTCTAATCTAAAGCGAATTTCCGCGAATATTGCTTTATCTGACAGCAAATTTTCTGGAGATTCCAAAAATGTATAACTTGTTAAGGTTTTGTTAAAAATTCTGGTCACAAAGTAATAAAAAGCTTATTAAGGAAAAATAGTTTGAGTTTATAAATTTTTAAAAAATCCAATAATTTTAAAATTTACTCACTGTATATGTTCTTTGGCATCTACTTGCAAATAACGTGCTTTGTGGTAATTTGAGGCATAAGTCTTGTAGTTGGGGTCGGGATAATACTTGTCTCCAGTCAAAGTCAGGCCTTGCTTGCAGTGTCTGGGAACTCTACTCTACAAAAAAAAACACTCTGTATAATTTACATTGGATCGTTATGAACTGACGTCTTCCATTATAACTGAATATCATAATTTACAGTATACAATGCGTCCAAAATAAAAATTTAAGAACTTTAAATACAGTCATATCCTACCCGATCACTCATGAGTTCCATAGCTCTCTCATTGCTGGGTATGAGCAAAATGTTCTCAGTGCCCATTTGGTCGACTATGCAATTCGAAACTACAGGGTCATCGATTATCACTGCGTCATATAGAGATATGCAATCTTTGGGTGCTTGCACTAGGTTCGGTCTTACATCATGTTTCTACAAATACAAGAAGTGGCGTACATACTTACACTTTCTTACCATTTTAAAAACCTACTTACCCTGTTAAGAAATCTAGACGTAATGATGGTGGGCTGCGCGTCGCCTCCCAAACACTGAGAGAAAATTTGCTGCAACAATTTCCCGTCTTTTTGGTTGTCCACCGTGAAAGCGCTCAGCATACCCCCGCCCAAAAACCCTTCGGCGGCGACGGCCCATTTTTTGTCTTTCAGCCTCATATAAGCTCCTGAAAAATTATTTTATTTCGAAAATAGCGGCTAAAAATCAATTAGAAACTTGAAATTTGGCATGCAGATAAGTCGTAAGTCACAGATTACTAAAAAATCCAAAAATATACCTAAAGGTCCTTTGGGTTCATGCTGAAACCTATCCTTGTACTGAGCGATCATCTCTTTCACTTTAGGAATGTTCCTCCCGTACACCATCAAACTATTGCCCGATTCCCTTTGAAGGGCTTGTAAATTGCCTTTTTCATTTGCTAAAATAAACACAATATTAGCATTGTTTACACGATCTTCACAAACGTAAGACTGAACACATTTATGCTACTCTAGACGTTATTTTATCATCCTACCAATTTGGCGATCAATCTGCCTTATTTCACTCTGCAAACTCGACTCGTCGTCCTGCTTCCTCGCCAGGTCGTTCTTCATCTGAAAAAGCTCGTTTCTCGTCGTTTCCAACTGATCGTCGAACCCTTTCAGTCTCTCCTGCATTTTCGCCAGATTCTTCATCCTTTCATTTTTCTGTTGCTCTACTTTCGACATACTAAAAATTAGCAATTTTTGACCAAAAAGAAATGGAAACATTTTCGGCTGTATTAAGTGTTAAAGTTGACATTATTTTAAATAGAGTAAGCATTGCGAGAAATATTTTTTGTCCAAAAACTTTTTCTCTAAAACCAATGGTTCAGCAGTTATGAGCAAATAATCTATTAAATTGTTTATAACAATTGATCGCGCTAGAATTTTTCAATCCTGATAATTTTAGCTTAATCTACACCTAATTCTCAATGTTCATGATTTTTTTCCGATTTTTCTGAGCGATTCTTTTGGTGATAAGGGTGGCGGACAGCAATTTTTAAGCGTTTTTCCCGAAAAATGTTTAAAAAAATGCATACAAAAAATACATCATATATATTGTTGAATTCATGCTTCAATAAGCTTTCATTTGACACGCTACACGATGCCCTTGAAATTTTTTTCCATTTCTCAATTTACCCCCTGAAATTAACCCCCAGAATAAAAATTCAACTTTTTTTACTTCACGTCTATAATTGGGCCACCACACTCTATCTCTGTGCTAAATTTCAAATTTTTACGTCGAATAATATCAGAGAAAATCGCCTGTGACAGACGGACGGTCGCACACCGAAGGGATTCCATAAGTGTTCCGTTTCACGAAACACTAAAAATGAAATCATGCTGCTTAAATTTCGCACACTTTGGCAATGCTGCTATTCAGTTCCCATTGAGTACATGCCACACCTTGCAGCGATTGTGAGATATTGTTGGCGACAAAACAAGTAAACAAAGGTATCTATTCTTCGCCACATAATCTAAGATTTAACCTATACTAAACCAAATAAAACTCTTCTTATGAGATTACTTACTTGTCGTTGGCGTTCGTAATTTCCTGTTCCAAATATTCGACATCCTTTGTCTTCGCGGCAATTTCAATACCGAGTCCTTGCTTTTCTCTTTTTTTAGCATTGTGACCAGCTTGCAATTCTTCCAGTGCCCGTTTGAGATCGTTCTGAGGCCTTTTCTGAATCTCGATTTGCTCCTTTAGTTCGGCTATTTGTCTTTCATATTCCCTAAAGAATAAAAAAATTCTTACAGACCATTCAAAAAAGGCATTAGAGTTATTTGGCGTAACAGGGTTTTATCGCGGATGTAAAATACCTAATATTTTCCTGAATACCATCCGCCTCCTGAGCTTTCCTTTCAGTGCCGGCGCGAAACTCCTCCATTTTCTTCACGATCCTGTCCACCTTCTTCTGTTCCTCCCGCAGCTCGTCCTCCACGTCTCGCACCTGAGACCACATCATTTCCTTCTGCAGCGTCAGTTTTTTCTCTTTTAAATTTACTATGGACTGATGCCCATCTATCTTCCTTTTCAAACGCCGGATTTCTTCTTGGAGTTTTGTAAAATTCTGCAAACAAATTACACATCTTACATTTGAACAAACGAATCTAAAGATATCTAAGTAAATCTGGCAACCCTGGGTAGGGGAACTGGGGGATAGTTGATCACTAGGGATACATGATCCTATAGTTGTTTAAAAAAAACTGCATCAGTTTTCACAAAATCATGGCTTTCTAGGAAAAGGTGGGAAGTCTGGCAACTCTGTAACCATTTCTGTGGAAGATCAACCGACATTTCGATGGCGTGCAGTTGGCCGTTTGTTTTGATAGTGGAAAAGTAAATAATTTAGGGTGTTGTTTTTGTTTTCTTGCAAAGTTAATATTTTAGTTTTTGCTATTTCAACACCTGCAATCACAGCGGTGTATGACTGAGTAACTGATCTATATATTGCTGTTGCTCTTTATTTTTACGGTAAGTTATAGTTAATGTTTTTTTGCCGTGTGTTCTTAAAGGGATACTTGATCACTTCTAACAGGGGATACTTGATCAGATGATCAAGTATCCCATTGCATTTTTTTTTGGCGGGAAATAAAATTTTTTAATATTTTGCATATGCCGAGGTTTTATAGACGAAAGGAAGGAGCAAAACCTCGAGTAAAAATAAATGAGGAAGCAATGAAGGAAGCTGTCCAGGAAGCAATAAAAAAAGAAAACCCAATAACAGCAGTGGCTAGAAAATACGGAGTCAACAGAATGACTCTTAAAAGGTATAGAAAAGTATAAGATGAATCCGGATGCGCCAATGACGTCAGATTATAAAAAACGGTTAATATTTTTACCAGAACAAGAACAGGAATTTGCAGATTATTTGAAATTGTGTGCAAAAATCAACCATGGCCTCACATTGAGAAAAATCAGGAATTGGCATATGAAATAGCAGTTCGAAATGATATTTCAAGGCCAGAACAATGGGATGAAAAAAAAATTGCTGGCATAGATTGGATTCAGGGGTTTATGCACCGCAACAATACTCTTTCTCTAAGGACTCCAGAAGCTACTAGTATTAGTAGAGCCACAAGTTTTAATAAAAGCAATGTTGCGGATTTTTTTAACAATTTGAAGGTAATCTTAGATAGCGAAATGTTCAACGGAGATAACATCTGGAATGTGGATGAAACAGGCTGTACCACGATACAAAAGCCCAAGAAAATTGTGGCTAAAACTCCGGCTAAAACATATTCTATGCATTTATTATAAGTATTTTTATTAGGTACCATTACTGGTGTTATGTTTTGTTAGAATACATATTTAATTTTTGTCCTTTAAAATATTTTGTGTACAAGTACCTATACGTTTTGTTAGAATAAACATTTATTTTTTGTTCTTTAAAATATTTTATGTTTACAGTATATGCTTTTTTAAATGGAATGATCAAGTCTCCCTGAGCCCTGATCATGTATCCCACTTGTGGGGATACTTGATACTTCTGCAATAAATAAAAAAAAATAGAACCAAGCATGCCTAAAGGTTTTAAAGCGATAGTATCTCTATGAAATCGCGTAAATAAATGTTGGCGCAGTTCTGTATTTACTTTTGTGCGACATTTTTGGTTACATTTTTATGGATTTTGAATAAAAACCAAAATGGTGATCAACTATCCCCCAGTTCCCCTACACATGTCGGAACGGGGCTTAGATTCACTACAGCATTAGGCAAAAAAATCATATTTTGTCTGGACGCTTACATTTTTCTTATCATCCAAGATCCTAGAACAGTCCCTTTTATTGTTCAAAATTATCTTATACTCGGCCTCCAACGTTTCGAGTCTCGTAGCCCTCATGAACAGCGTGAACTTATTTTTGGGATCGTTACTGCTCAAAAAATTTCTCGACGTGTCCTGAGTTAGCAGGCATATTGGATTATCGACTTGAATGTTTAAATTGGCAGTTATGTTGTGAACTTCTTTTGCTTGAGTGGATATAACTTCACCTGAAAACAAAAATTGGGAAATGCACTGGTGTCCTTAAGTATTTGAGAAGGTTAGTTCAAATTAGGATTTGATCCTTATCCAAATACAGTCGTTAACACAAGAACTTTAAAAAGTTGTTGTGGCACACTTATGTTATCTCATGTGAGTGTTTTCTGTAATTATTATGAAATTGTATAGTAACAAGTATACTAACCTGCTGCAGATTTTACTCTATAGCTGCCGCCACCCGACGCACTCAAATTTCTAATTATAGTAATGCTTTTTCCAAACACTCTAGGCCTGTACGCCATCGGGCCTTCGTTAAATAACTGAATTTCTACAGTGCCAGAATTTTTTCCAACTTTAACGAACCCTAAAATATTGAAAACAATGTCAGATCAACAGAATACTAAAAGAATAAACTGCATTTCTAACAATGTGGTCTATTTTTACAATGGTTTGGAAATGCAGTGTTGCCACATAAAAAGCCACGTTGTACCTTTAACGCTGCTGCCACGATTTGTCAAATTAGCCTTGCCACCTAGACCCACTATCAGAGCTGTTAAAATGGCACTCTTCCCACTTCCGTTCTTGCCGATTACCATGCTTATATTGTTGGCGGTAAAGTCGACTTCTAGCAGCGAGTGGCACATAAAGTTTTTTAGAACCATGTAATTGATTGTGCCTGCACGTCTCTACAACAATATGGTTACTAATTCAATAAAATTACAGATTTATACAGTTTGTCCACGGATGGAGCAGACAAGAGCACAAATGGACCAAAAAAAGGTAATTTTTTATAAAAGTTTTTGCTTGCTTTAAAAATATGATCCACGATGCCAAAAGGTTTACACAAGAATACAAGTTGTACTAAATATATTTTGTTTTAAGTAGGTTTTATTAAGATATTAATTGCAGATGAAATCTCTGTATAAATGCTATTGTATTCTACAAAACACCTTTTAATCTTAAATTTTATATGAGACAATAGGAAATATGCATATATAGACAAAAGTCTGTAATTTCAACTTTACACAACTCTTAATTTACAGAGAACAACAGGTGGACAGAGCCACAAAATGAATATTAATAAAATTCACTCTAATAAATTGTAATATACAGAAACTGACCTCAATCAACTCTCTCAAAAAAAAGGAAGTTACTTACACCACATGGCGAATTTTGTTCCTCATCACTGTCAGCTGTTTTTGATCTCTTCCGGTCTGTAACAGTTTCTTCTATGGACAGCTGAGTTAGAGGTTTGCGTTTCTTCGGACCCTAAGTGATTCAAATCAGAGTTGATAAAACTCACGATTAAAAAAAAATTAATCGATTTTTTTTTTAAATCATGACTTTTTAAATTTTTTTTCTAAAAATAAAAAATCAAATAAAAATAAAATTATTTTGGACTAATTTTTATTAATACACATATTTTTTAACTGTTCACCAACAGAAAGGTGTATGTTTATCTCAAGTAGTTCAAACATGAAAAAAATTAATGGCTACTTTAAACAGCTTTGAAAAGGAAAGAAGTTTGCATCAGTATCAACTATTTAAAAAAAGATATGGCCAAGCTTTAACCCCCTTTCACTTTTTGGCATATATATTGGATCCCACAATAAACAAAGAAGAATATTCATTAGTGGCTGAAGAAAAGAGAGATGCTCTAGATTTAACAGGGATAAAGAATAAAATTAAGTCAATGTTTATGTCTCCGCATAACCACTGCCTCACTAACTTGGAATGAAGTGGCATGACAAGATTTATAATGTGATACTCTTGTATTGTTTTAATTGTGACAGCGTAGACGTTAAGTTAAGCATAGGTAACAATCATCATAGTATAATGAGATGTGTGGGAACGGCTCTCTAGCCAATGGGCTTTGCCATTCCCACACATGTATTAGCATTACATACATACTTTGTATTGAATGATGTGAAATAAATAAATAAATAAATAAATAAAATACTGTTGCCTAACATTTTGCAGACACAGGCTTATTATTACCATTAATAATTAAGTTGGAAGCCAAGTCGGACCCTCTTCACAAAACTATGTTTTCAGATGAAATAATTAAAAATGTAACCGCAGTACAGTGGTAGAGATCCCAAGAAAATGTTCCAGAAATTATGCAAGTGCTACCTAAAGTGGTTTCTGTTTTGTGTACCTGTGCATCTTCTGCAGATATAGAAAAGGTGTTTTCTTCCTATGGACTCGTTAATTCAGATATCAGAAACAGACTAGGCAATGAAAAGGCAGCTAAACTAGTATTCCTTTTTAAGCATATAACACTTGGGTATTATAAAAGCTCGACAATATTTTGTTTTTACTTTTAGGTTATGTTCTCTATTTTTTTTTGTATTAAAACGAAAGTTTTATTTTTGTGCAAAGCAGCTACATTCCTTTTCAAGTATTATAATAGATATTATAAAAATGAAAATGCATCACAGTTTTTTTTTTTGTATCAAAAGCAGTTGAAAGTTTTATTTTTATGAATAAATATGTTCTTAAGAATCCCGATTTTAGCTAGCTTAATTTTTTTATTTTAATCATGATTTCTTAATTAAAAATCACTGATTAAAATCATGATTTTTATCACTGATTTTAATCAACTGATTTAAATCTTCTCAACCTTGAATTCAAATTACTTTATCTTCAGGTAGTAATAATGAAATAAAGACTACTATATAAATTTTTAAATTATATTACTAAAATGTTTCATCACTCAATGCAACTAGTGCATTACAAAATAAAAACACAGGTAATATAAAAGGTTATATTTACCCTACGTCGAGGCATTTTTAATAAAAAAACTTATACAAGCCCAAAACAGTTTTCACACACTTAGTAAGTGCTCATGCAAATACAGTTCTGCAAAGTACCTAGTACTGATAAGAGTTTATTTATCAATTAGGACAGTCGCAATCCAGTTTTTCACCAATTTATCAGTATTTATAACTGATAAGAGGATAATGCATTAAGCAGCTATTGCTATTCCAAGGCAATATGTGGATATTAAAAATACCCAACCACTAGGTACTTTTTAAGCATTTTTTTAATTTAAAACATTTTTTATTGTCCTATTATTGCTTTATCTGGGTAAACAACATATATTTATCAGATTCACTTTGAGTAATTTATTTTTTTATGATTCTTTATTTTGAGTCAACTGGAAGGAAGATCTGTATATGCTCCACAGAGCCAAAAAAATTTTAGTTTTAGTAAAAGGAAATTCGTATTTTTCTTACATTCTAAACTTGAGACCCCAAAGTGTAGTGTGTACAAATACTTATGAATTACTTACTTTACTGTCAAGTCTCCAAGTGTCTGGGTAAATTAGTTAATAAAATTAAACTGCTCTTTACATTTTATTAAAAGCTTGCTACTAAATTAGATAACTTTAATTTTGGGTTGGGATAATTATAAAATTGCTTCTTTATATTTTTTATCGATCTGTTTACAAGCAAGCTTTTAACCATTTTACTTCTTAGTTTAACTGTTTCAAGGATAAATAATTGCAAATTAATCTTTTAGAACTATACCTGACTATTCTGCGGCATTTTAAGCAATAAATCAAACAATATTTTCACTAATTTTCACAAAAAATCGTTATAAACAAACGGGATAAAAGTTACCCGCCATTATAAAACATGTCAACTGTCAAATTTGGAAACTTAGGTTAGGACACGAGCGTCCGCCATTTTCAGTGGCGTCCGCAGCTTTAATTATAAGGCCGGGTTGTACAAAGAGCCGTTCACCGTGAGTTCTTCTGAACTTCAGATCACCACTGATTTTAGTTCAGTAAAGTTCATGTTGCACCAAAGCATACCACAACGGGTTCAATTGATCTTGGATCAATACAATTTTCTGAAGGCCAGCAATTAAAAAGAAGAAAATATTTAACATAACCAAACTTTTTTGGAGAATTTTAGGATAGTAAAGTGCAACAGTGCTGTTTGTGTTTATTGTTTATTTCAATATAAAATTTCTGCTGTTATCATTTACTTTAAAATCATGGAAAAAAATTTGCAAGATCCACCAACTTTACAACAAGAGAGAAAAATATTTTAATTAACTCTCTAAATTCTCTGTTCATATCTCAAAATGATTAGGTCTATCCCTGTAGACTTGTGGGGCTCTGATAAAGCAATTGGTGAATAAGTTCTAAAAAATCTTCATCTTCAGATTCATCATCCATGTTTTCAACAAAAGGATTCATTTTCTCTTTTTATATAAATTTTGTTAAGCGACCACAATAGACAACAATGTATTTTTAATAAATGTGATATCAAATATGCAAAAAATGAGGTCAAAATCAATAATATCCTACTTGAACTCTTCTTGAACGCCCACAATCGGGCGTTCAAGTTGAACCTGTTTTTGACCAAAGTTCACTGCTAAACGACCTTTGTACAACTCAGTTTTCAAGTTGAACTACAGATCAACTTGAACCTTGGGTGAACTAAGATCGTACAACCGGGCCTTAGAATTGGCCACCCAAATTAAGAACGTGCTGTTCTATTCAGCCGATTTGCCCTGTATAGTATTCATTGCGATTTGCTTTCTAACTATATAGGCTAGGCAACGAAGGGGTTGTAGAGTGCATGGCCGGGGGAAAACTTTTTACTTCGGGAATATGTTAGGGGTAGTTAGGACGTTAACATCCTAAAAGTCCCCGCCCCTAGCCTGTCCGCTTCAGGGGGGGAGGGGGATAGAAAGTTCCCTTTTTTTGGTTTCTCGCTTATAACTCAAAAATGATGCATTGTAGCAAAAATGAATTGCATAAAAATGAAAGCTTGTAAGATTTTCCACAAGATTAGTTCTATACATTTCTTCGCTACGACGCATCGTTTTTGAGATATCTGCTCTCAACAATCGATAATTTTTAAAAAATGTTTTTTTATCCCACGTTTTTTATCATAATTCTCCAGGTAACTCCTCGACCGTTTGTTTTACATAATAGTCCCGCTTTTCTTTCCAACCACCAGAACAAAGATGAGCTGTAAATTAAGCTCTAAACTCTAGGAAAACGGCGTCACAACACATCAAGCATCACACGATGCTAACGTGTTGATTGTAAGCACAGCTATTAACCAGTCCGTAAGTGAAACATCCAATGTGGCTGTTATAGGGGAAGATGTCTATCCCGCTGTGATACCTACAGCAAAAACGCCACCCAACCACAACATCCTGTTCATAAAACCTGGCAGGGGAAAAGTACAAACCAACGTTTATTCCACCCATGCAACAGCTGGAACTCAAGGAAATTTTGCTCCTATACGCATTCACTGGCTGCGATTCTACTAGTGCGACATTCCGAAAGGGTAAACTTAGTTTTGTAAAAATGTACCAAAAACATCCTGACGTACAAAGAGCAGCCGAAGTGTTCACAATCCCTCCTCCTCGCACGCTGATGTTGAGGAAGCTGGGCGAATATGCATGCTGAAATGGTACGGCGCCCCTGTAAAGATGAACTCTCTCAACACCTTCAGTACGAAATCGGTATCCAACATAAAACGGGATCTCGCATCATTTCCACCCAGCGAGGGGGCAGCGAAAGAGAATGCATTGCGTGCATTCCACCAGGTGCAGCTCTGACTGGGAAGCCAACTACCCCCAGACCTGTGGGGCTGGGAATGAAAAAGCAACATTCTAGTTTCCTGTGCTGACGAAAATCCAAGCAGCGCCCACAGAAATTTTAGACCTCATCATTTGCAAGTGCACGAAAGATTGCAGCAGTGGAAGGTGCAGCTGCAAACAGGCAGCGATGAGTTGCTCTCGACTGTGTCAAAACTGCCAGGGGCACAACGGCGTGCCCATTTTGAACGAGGACGACTCTAGCAACAAACTAGAGTCTACCTGCAGCCAAAACCACTGGGCATCGCGCATGCATCATCACAAGCATCTGCCCAGAATTTTGTGGTTTTATCGTTGTTTGAGCAAACAACGGTTTTATGCACGCACCAAATTTCAATCTAAAATGAG
The DNA here is from genome assembly GCA_963971165.1 of Philopedon plagiatum. NCBI lineage: Eukaryota > Metazoa > Arthropoda > Insecta > Coleoptera > Curculionidae > Philopedon > Philopedon plagiatum. The sequence goes on from OZ020197.1 coordinate 341,372, forward strand.
CATATTATTCATTTATTCTATTCTTATTTTATTTACATCTTATTCGGCACAAATTCTGAAATGTAGGTAAAAAGATTTGAATTATAATTTTTAAATTACAAGACAGATTTTTAAATGTCAGGTATTTATTATAAACTATAATCTATATAAACTGCAATGTTTGCCCAAAAATGTTCTCCTATTTCTAGATGAGAGGGTTGAAATTTGGTTGGGGTTAAGATTACAACCCAAAATTAGGAAAAACTCAAAAATTGGAAAATTTTTGACCCTGAGACGAGTTTTAGAATAAATTAATAAATCTGTAAGTACATGTTTCTTGACTGAATGGTGGAAATGCTTGCTTGTGAAAAACCGGGTATTTACGCAAGTATTGTGTAAAACGGGGAGATATTTCAATATGTAAAATAATAATAAATAAAACGTATTTATTTTTTGTGTTTTATTTTTATTATTATCAATTTTTATTTAACTTTTTTCAAAGCGGTGCCTAAAATTCTATGTACTCTCTGCTAAAACTATACTTTCCACAAGTCTAAGGTACATTTTTCCTACGAGGAAATATTTACTCTATAAAGTTTTTGCTATGACAAAAAAATGAAATAAAATACATATTTTTGATCTAACAAATTTATTGCTTTAGATAAATTATCGGAATCTTCGGGGTTTAATTTCTCTTTCTGACATTTTTTCTTCTGACGTCTACAAAACAGCGTCCTGTTTTGTACAAGTTTTTGTTAGTTGTTACATCCCTTTTTAATAGCCTCTAAAACCTACAATTATATAACTTGGTTTTTCCGAAAGTAGGTACCCAACACCTTAAAAATAAAGGTAATTTTAAAATTTAGTTTAGAAATAAACGTCAACAGAGCAAGTGTAGTGCATATATTATATATAAAATATTTTACAGTTCTGAAGATGGTTTAAAAATTAAAATAAACCGAAACGTAAACAGAATAGTTTTTTAATTCCAAACCAATTGACCACCTGCAAATATCACAATTTAAAAAAAAATGTTTCACCATTGAAAAATAATAACTTGCCTCATTGTTGACAATATGTGGATATTTATGGACCAAATTACTATTCAGTACTCTATTAATTTGCTTTACAATACTAGATCCTATAATGTCTTCCCTTTGCACGTCTGTTAGATCCTCATTTTTCAAATCCTGCAATCTCCTACAAAATAAAGAAAGAATTTTAATTTTAATTTACACATACGGTAAAATCTTACTGAATGCAATCTATTTCCATTAGCAATGCTTCCTGAATGCCTTTGGCAATACTTTCCACATTTTCAATCGGGATATTGATGTAATATTCTGGTAAATCTTTGTTTTTGATCAAATGTGTCTTCGTAACATGTTAAGCCAGCATTAAACTATCATAGGGAATTTGTTCTTCTAACAGCATATAAGTTTTAAAACCATAATACCTAAAGAAATATAAGGGAATAGTAAGTTGAAGAAAGATATTACATTCAATCGCTGGTTGTTGGTTGATGTGTCAACTGTTGATGCTCGTTAAGTTGATAAGTAAAAATGGTTACAAACATCTATAAGTTTTACCTTGGCATATTTAGCTTAATCTGTTTCTCCTCTACTGTTTTACAAGCCTTTACCTCATCATGAACGGCTTGTTTTCTCCTTTCCATAACTTTTTTCGGAGACATATCCAAAATTGGGGGATACTGTGGGGTTGCTGTATACTCGTCGTCTTCTTGGGTAGCCGACGTTGAAAGACATCTTCTGCGGGTTATTATTCGAGGCGTGAGGGTTCGATTTATACGAAATAGGCTCATATTTTTTAAATATTTATAAATTAAAGACCGTAAAGCAACAAAGTGTAGTAATATATGAACAAAGTGAAAACATAACTTACATAACCTAAGTTTGACAAGATCAGTTTTATTGGTTGCATAAGCACAACATCAAGGATTTAAAAAATATATTCAATCAGAAAAATATAGTTTTAAGTATATGTGCATCCTATTTTATTCCATTTGGTTAGTAGGGGACAGAAATACATTTGGTGGGCTGGACATCAAGTTTACGCGGGCTATTCGAACCTGTCGTGGTCCCTCGGTTTACAAAAGGACAAACTAAAAAAGAAATCAAAAAGTTATGCTTTCTGAACATATTATACCGGTCTTTCGAAAGTACTAAATAAATTAGAAACCTTATTTCAACACAATACCCAAGTTAACGTTTTTAAAATTGATTTCGGTATTCCAAATTAGCAAATACCGCGGATCGCATAGGTGGCTGCGAGATTATGCGGAAACGGAAAGACTTTTTTTCATTTGTTTTTGACACCGCGTAATGCGCCGTCAAGGGTTCAAGAATAAATTTTTTCCAGAACAGTCGATTCCCAGCGGACGCTCGGGGAAGAGCATTTCGCGTGCGCTCTAGACAGGAATTATCCCGCGGGATAATTTGACTCGCCGTCATTTGCTCGCCGTTGGGATAGACAATTTCGCGGTGCGTTCCTATACTATTATTCTTATAATCAGACTAAGGGCTACATGGCCTTCGTAACTGTAGTTTTTATGAATAAATCCGTACAGTTCTAGCCAGTTTAGACTGGTTACATGATTAATAGGCATCAGGAAGCACTTTTTTCGGGTTTCGTTCGTCCTAATATAAAATGCTGCTCTGTACCCCATTTGGTAAGTACCTAATATTCTTTTTAAAGTGGGTTATCAGATTTTTAATATTGAGATTTTTAGTTAAGCGGTAGCCATATTAGAGCCATTTTTAAATCAGTGACCAAATCATTACCTAGTCAGACCATTGGGCAACACTGTCTCGTTTAATCTTAATACTTTGACTTTTTAGGTTAAACATTGAGTATATGGAGCAACGTTGCCAAATAAGGTAGCGTAGTCATGACTAGGTCACTGATTTAAAATCGCATTTGGTATCTACGTAGATAGCTACATAACTCTAGCCTAGCGCTTTCACCATTCCATCACCATTTAAGTAAACTACCCCAATTTGTTGTTTAGTTTAAAAAGGAAATGCTGTTTGAGAAGTTGCTAGAATTACTGTTGTACCTACTTAATGTAGTCAAATTCCAAAGTTTCAATTGAAGTCGTGCTTATATTTTTATTGAAATATTTTATTTATTTGTTTATTCAGAATAGTACTTACAGAATTTACAAAAAAAACTCCAAATAGTACCCTAATGCTAAACATTTTAAAAATTTATTCTTAACCTTACGCCTAAAAGAAGCAAAACTGTCATTAAACATATCCAGATTTCCACATAGTTCCTAACTAAAGAAGAAAAGATCATTCTTCATAAAAGTTGATATTTAGTAAGAAAATACAATTGACATTGAGAAAAATTAATTTTTTTGTATAGGGAGCCCTAAATATTTTAAAAACCTAAATCGTACATTCAAGTAAACTACCCCAATTTGTTGTTTATAAAGGAAGTGCTGTTTGAGGAAGTTGCTTAGAATTACAGTTGTACTTAATGTAGTCAAATTCCAAAGTCTCAATTGAAGTCATGCTTATATTTTTTTATTGCAATATTTTGTCATTATCTTTGTTACCTATAGGTAGGTATGTCAAAAATACCCATTCAATTAGATAAATAATAATAAAGGATTTAAGATTAAGACATTATTTTCAATTATCACTGCAGCTTGTGTACTGTAACCGTAACTAAATGCATTGCAATATGCTCGTATGCTTTCAGTATGCTCAACTCATCATGCTTTAAAAAGTAAAATGATTTAATATAAATTTTGGCTTTTAACTGCGAAAATAATTCTAAGCAACTTTTTCAAATATCGTTACCCTTATAGGTAAACAAAAAACAGAGGTAGTTATTCCTAGGTAAAGTTTATATTTTTAAAGTTTTTGAGTGTCCTGTGTAATTTTTTTTTTTCAGTTTGAACCTTACGTTTCCTCCAAGCAACAATTTTATCATACAGTTTGTCCCGAATAGGGTTGCTGATACCACCAAGGAACCTGATTTTTAACTATTAAAAGTCATTCTTCATAAACATTTTTGCTTAATGAAAGAATACGACTTACATTGAGAATTTTTTTATATACAGGGGTCACAAAACTTTAAAAATATAAATTTTAATGATGTATTTTTATTTAGTAGAAAAAAGCTATCTAAAAAAGTTTTTTAGAATTACTTTTGCAGACTTTGCAGCTGGTATATAATAATTAAATTAATTGCACTATATTTATAGGATTCCAGTATTCTCATCATATTTTTAGAATGTACAAAGATGTAATAACTTTGGGTTTTGACTATGAAAATGATTCTAAGCTAATTTTTTACATATCATTTTCTATATAAACAAGAAACAGAGATTGTTTTTAGTTAAAAGTTGTGTATTAAAAATTTTTGGACGCTCACGATAAAAAAAAATTGTTTAATTAAATAACACCGGTACACAAAATAAAAAAAGTGGTCTGTACATTTGACCAGACCACGGATTTCGTAAAATAAAAATAAACACGTTTATGGACCAGACCCATCTATCTATATGTATTTTGATGCGCTGAATCCAAATCCGAAGTCCGTTTGGCCCGTACACCCTCAAAATTTTGAGTAAATTGGGAAAAACTGCTAAAAATAGCTGGAAATTGCAATTCAACTTCGGAGGACGGATTGCTTGTGCCTGTGACCAGGGCACCTCCACGTGGTGACGGTGGGCAACAGAACCGTCTGGCAGAGTCCTGGGTTAACGGCGTGTATGCCGTCATGGCAGGCACAAGCTATAAGTGCTTTACGATGCAGGGATCCAGGGATTCGGAACCCCAGTATCGGCGTCTGGTCAGGGTGAGAAAGCAGGCCCGCAGGCGTCGTCATCAAGCGACTGCAGCTCTACATTAGTGGGCAACTTTGCTTCTGTAGAGTATAATGTTACAAGAAATCACTCCCACATACTTAATAAAAGTCCTCATTGGTACATAAGAACAATACTATTTTTTGCTATTTTCTACTACTTCATTGCTATTTTTTACGATTTTTGATAAATATATGAATGATTGAGATTAACAGATTCTGAATTTGGATTCAGCGCATCAAAATACATAAGAAACATACTTGATCTAGTTCAATAAAATTTTCTTCATTTTCATAACTGCAATTTTTCGCAATTTTTAGCCATTTTCAGCGTTTTTTCGCAATTTACTCAAAATTTTGAGGGTGTACGGGCCAAACGGACATCGGATTTTGATTCAGCGCATCAAAATACATATAGATAGATAGGTCTGGTCAAATGTACAGACCACTTTTTTTATTTTGTGTGCCGGTGTAATTAATACAACCGTATTTTTTCATAAACATTTTTTTATGAAGAATGATTTTTGCTAAAGAAAGTAAAATTTTTTATACCTATGGAGTTTCTCCCTCGACTTCCCTTAATAGGGTTGCTCAGCTCAGCAACCATATACAACAAATGGATCAGATTTGGTATTTCAGATTTGGAATTTGGTATTTTAATATTAATTTTTTTATACAGGGTGCCCAAATTTTATCCAAAAGTAAAACCATACTTTGAAGGCCGATTCCGCTCAAAGTGAGGCGCTAGGCGCTAGACAAATTTAAGGCCTATTTTATACTGTTCAACCAAATTTTATTTATGAAATAAATTACAGTAACAATTCCGATTAAGTTATTAATAAAATGAAGGAGTGGAAAAAATGAGACAATTTCATTTTTAATTGTTTACACATTGTATTTTCTTCTAACAGACCAGAAACTAGCTGCGTTATATAGATTCTTATTTACCTTGTGATATGTTTTACCAATTTTACAGAGAAAAAACACAAATAACATACTAAAACGATGAAAAGTACTTTCCTCTAGCTTTTTCTTTTGAAAATATATCAATAATTTCATCGTAATCTAGTGAGCTAACCACTCCCGATTCAGTAAAAAGCATTGAATGACTAGAAGTCCTATCCTTTAACAAACTGTTCCTCAAGTACCTAATTTTTAATTCTTTTTAAAACTGAAAAGGAACGTTCTCCAGAAGCATTAGTAACAGGCAAGGTTAGAAAGATTGTTAATAGTATATTGTACGAGCATGGAATGATAAGCATTTCCTACGAGTATGACGTTTGCAGCATGAGCCGCAGGCGAATGCTGCAAATCATACGAGTAGGAAATGGTCATTCCATGCGAGTTTTACACTATACTTTTTCTACGAATGTTACTGTTACATAAAATGGGATTAGTAATGTTTTTCCTTTTAAGATGTCAAAAAATGTCAATCTGACATTCCACAAATAAAAATTATAAAGATTTTGGATGTCAACGCCACCTTTGTAAAAAATACCCGTGCACAATGGGAACTTTGTAGTTCAATCACCATGGTGATTGAAGCACAATGAAAATGTGTAAAACACAATGCACCATGTTCCGAAATTACTATTGAACATACAATAAAGGTTTTTATTGACATTCGTAGAAAAAATTGTTTCTATGTTAGGAAGTCTCGATCTTAGACCATCGTTAATATGTTTTTAGGTATTTTATTTATTATTTTTTTAAACAAATTTTATATCATTTTGTCGACAGTTTTTAAATTTTAAGAAAAAATGTGTTAGTAGAAAGTTAGTAGAAATGCCAATAACTTTTGTACAAACCCAACCGGACAGACGGACACCGAAGTAAGTGTTCCCTTCTTCTAATTTTAGCACGGAACACTAAAATTGCATCATGCATCAGAAAGTAATCCACAATAATATCGTTTTTGTACAGCTTTTTTATTGTATCAATACAACGATTGCGATTTTTTTTTATAAAGACCACTATTAAAAAAATGTTAAAGTTTTTATCTAATTTATGCTATTTTAATTTATGAATTTTCAATCATACTTTTTATTTTTTAAGAAAATAGTGTATAATGATAGTATGTTTTTAAGTTTTTTGCCTTTTGTTTTTAATTTTTCTGCTTTTTGCGAGGCCCTAGGCAAGCGCCTATAGTCGTAAAACCGGCCCTGCATATTTTGTATTTAAGTATGAGGGAAAAGCTGTTTTAAAAGTTGCTTAGAATAAATTTTGCAGTCAAATTCTAATTAAAGTTTGTATGGTCCTGTTTCCTGCTTATTGCAATTTTTCCATTACTACCTACATATATATAATAGGTATGTACTTAGGTACTATTTTAACACAGCCTTCTTGTCTGTATGTCAAAATTACGTATTCAATTGGATTCTTAAGATTTTACTGACTCTTGGGCAAAATTAATGTTTTTAAAGTTTTGGGAACCATATTTGTTCTCTATGAAAAATTTTTTACCTAAAAGATTTTTTGAAAAATTAAAAATTAGGCCCAGTGTTAATATAGGTTACCCCTATCAGGAGCCCGAGGACACCCTGTACATAGCTTGGTGTTTTATCATTGAGGAAGTACTTTTATCCTATCATACAGGGTGAACAACTTACAGCAATATTTCCTATAATCTAAGAAAATGGGTTTGGTTACAATATTTTTCTCATATCGGTATATTTTTGTTAAGCTAACAGAATGAAGTACCTACTTATATTTATCATCATTCATATATAGGGCGAACAAATACTGATTTCCAAGAAAAGTTTTGTATATAGCTTTGTCTTTTATTGTTATTAACATTAACACGCTTTTATTAGCTTGACTTGTAACATTGTAACGGAATCTTACAACTCACTTTTCACCCACTTCTAATTGTCGTATCGCTTTAAAACTTTGCGCAGTTCCGGTGACAATAATATGTTGTTTTTTTCATTAAAAAAAATATACAGCATGTCTTCGAAATAGAAAAATTGTTATTATTGATTTTACGAAAAAGTGTCTCTTTATAAAAAGTTCTGCATCGTGAGAAAATAGCATTGCCATACAAAAATATGATCTTGTATTTATTTATTTAAGGTGACCAACCATCCTCTTTTGGCCAGAACCGGCTTAGGTTTTTCGACTATTGTCCTGGGTAAACAAAGTATCCTGGTTTGTCTCGATTTTTACGATTTTGTCCAGAATTGTCCCGGATAACAAATCCACTAATGAAGCTCCTTAGTTAGACATGTGCATCTGTATAATGTATAATCCCATATGATATATAAAAGTAAAACTGGAATTTGTAGCGTGTTAATGAATGTCAATTTTTTTTGCATTTATTTTTCAAAAAACATAACATTGTGTTTTTACCTTTTCGTACCAAGTCAAGGTGACATCCATTTTCTTACATTTATATATTTATTGTCAGAGTTTAAGTGCATTTTGTAAGTGTTTTTGGAGATTTTTTGGCAACTTAACATAATCTTAAGATTGAAATTTACCTATGTCAAGTTTTAATTCTTTAATCTAATGGAACAGGGCCTCACATGGGGTTAAGAATTTACCATGTAAAAACCCTATGGTCTGCTTTAAAAATACACTGTATATTTTTTTAAAGTATGAAAAATTAAGGGGTAAATGAACAATTAGCTTCTTTGGGACAAAATAGGAAGGTTTAAGAAACGCTTAACCATACAGTTTTACTTTCAGAATTCTTTAAAACATAAATTTGATGTATTTTTTACACCTAACTTTTTATTTGAATGTTGTTGAGATAGACAAATAAGACTATGGATAAGTTTGTGTGTCGCATAGCGGATCATGATGGTTAAGGTGACCATTTATTTTTTTCCTCAGAACGGGACGTCAACGGTTTTTCGCCAAAAAAGGTACATAAAAGAAAAACACATTATCCATAATGAATTTTATTAGTAATTTCAATGAACAATGCACGACATTCAAGTATCTGTAATTTATGTAGTGTTATATTTTATGTAGTGTTATATTTTTATGACGAACAAATTTTCTTTAATCTATCAGGTGATGATTGTAAGTAAGTGTGAAATTCTTGGTATGTTTTATAAGTTTTGCTTTTAAATTGATGTCGCGTTTGCAAACTTTCTGAAAACGGGACATTTTGGCGTCCCGAAGCTTTCCTTGGGGACAACGGGACAGTACTGAGAAAAAGGATAATCCCGTTCAAAACGGGACGTATGGCCACGTTAGTCATGGTACCTATACATTTTCAGGAAAATTAGTATTCCATTCATTGATTAAAAACATCTAAGCAAGCATGGATATATATTAACATTGGAAACCAGTAAGCCTAAAGTGTGGAATGTCGATGACTAATTTCTTGTTTTTGTTTTTTTACAGGCGGACGCGATTCACTGACGTCGTTAGCGGACGCGGACCCCTTCAAGTCCACACGTCGGGCATTTTGGCGGGCTTTTGTATGGTTTATCTGGGATGCCTTAAGGTCATGCAGCAAACTGGGAGTCGGAATTATGGGACGTTTTAATTCCTTCACTTGGTGACCACAGGCCTGATTAGCACGCTGAAGTGTCACGTAGTGAATTGTAGCCTTTATCCGCCAGCAGCTATACAGGATAATTTCAAGATTGGAGACGGGCTTTATTCAGTGAACTTGGAGGGGACTCGACTCTTCCAAATTTTCGTATTGTATGGGAGCAGAGCAACCTCATTCCTGGAAAATGACAACACTTCAAAATTATTCGGTAAGTATAATTATCTCTGTTTTATTTGTACCAAACAAACAACAAAGTTTTCTAAATAAACTTGTGTACAAGAATATTTCAAAAATTGTTTTCAATAAATAAAATACCCACTTCATACTCTTCGATATTTGCCATTGCGAAGAATTCGCATTTTATGAGATATGAGGTAGGGGGTACAGTTGTGTCTTTGACCGGTCAACAACTTTTTGGTCAATTGACCGACAATTTGACCTTTCAGACCTCTTTCAGAACAGAATTATTGTCTTATTGTCGATCAATAATTTTTGCAATATTTCATTTTTGTAAGACCTACTAGTGATCACACTTTATAATACCGTTAGTAGCAATTATAAAATAAAATGTGTGAAAGTGAAAAATAAACGGAACTGCTAAATTTTGACGGCGAATAACGCCACAACGTCACTGAATAAACCGGGGATTTGCCCGAAACTCGCACAGACCATAGACACAGATTTTGTGCCATAGATCGCTGCCGGTGTTTCCCCGAAATGCGTTTGTACAGGTCGGCCACATATCCATACTTTATTTTGACATGGGGCAATTTTAATAAGTATTTGACCACCTAATATTTGACCGCGGTCAAATTGACCAGTCTATTGACCGGTCAATTGACCAAGGCACAACTCTAGTAGTAGGTATAGTGATTTGAAGCAAAAATTTTGCACCTTTTTTGAATTGAATTATTCTGAATTGGCTAACAATGTTCTCACGACGAAGTATTTTTCTTGTATTGAATTTTTTTTACATCCTTACACAGTGTTGTGTAACTGTTAAAACCTTTTGGCAAAAGTTAGAGCTTATTTTTTTATTTCAGGTATTTTGGCTATACCTACCCGGAACGTCCGTTAATTGTTACTGCTGGAATAAGTGTGGACAACTTTCATTAACTTCCACCCCCCCCCCCCCCCCCCCCAAAACACACACACACACACATACACCCATCTTCATCTCTTTTGGGCACTGGGGTTTTTTATTTATATCGACACTACAGTTTTAGAGGGACATGATGATTCCTAATTTCTTTTACCTTATGATTTCTTAATTATCTTTTACTGTATTTAATTTTTCAATTATTTTGTACCATATCTATATGTAGGCTTTTGTTCCATGACAGGTTTTTTTCCTCTCAAAAATCAAAAAAATCGTTTTGTATTGTATTTATCAGAGACTATAAATAATATAGACAGACACTCAAATACACTGAAAGGCCTGTCTCCCTTAAGACATTTGGTGGGTTTACTGGTTTATGGTTTAAAAGTTTGTTTGTCCACCATTATATATACATGTAGATACATAGTATACATATTTATATAATGATAGACAAACAAACTTTTAAACCATAAACCAGTAAACCCACCAAATGTCTCAAGGGAGACCCGCTTTTCGTTGCACGGCAGTGTTCGTCTAGGTATTATTTAGTCTATGGTATTTATGTATTGTAGTTTTAGGCTTAGCTACTGGCGGAATCATCATGCTCTCTTTAACAGTATTTTTCTATCAACATAAAATTTAATTTTTCCATTTACGGAAAAAGCCATTTAATTATTAAAATTCATTACATAAACTGAAAATATACTTTCCAGATATTCCAAATATAAAGTTTTTAAACGACGAGTGCCGTATCGGGGTCCCTAGTGACTAGTGAAACTTATTTGCGTAAGGACGTCATACACTTATCTGTTGTAGCTCACTGACCGAGTCAATGGATTTGTGCCAAAGCCCTGTGGGACTGTGGCGTAGTTTTAGGAAACTAGTTCAGTTTTTAGAAACGAATTAGTTTATGAAGCTAGGCTATCTCGGATTCGCGGGAGAATCTCTGATATTACGGCATTCCTCCTTATTAAGTTTTCACGATAGTGAATAAATTTAAATTATCAGTACAAGTACAAAAGAAAAATAAACAAAAACCCATACTATACAGGACAAGCTTAGATACTTCTACATGATAGAATTGCTTGAAATCATTGAACTTAGACCAAGTTAAGAGGTGTTAAAAACAGACTAGAATTTGAAGCAATCATTAGAAGAAGAGATTTCCGTATTTTTCTGTAAAGAGAAGAAACTATGCTTCTGTATCATAGAAGAATATGAAACAAGTAGACTGTTTGCTCTGAGAAGACGCATAGTCGAAAACGGTTCATGTTTGTGCCAGTAATTCTGTCAGGACAAAGTTCATAGAGTCTTTTATGTTTTAGGTTTATGTAATCCCAAATATGACCAAAATCTCGTATCTTACAGTACTTACATTGTTTCTTCTGTATATTAGTGATATTTGGAAAAGCTTATTGTCTGATTATTTCAAACTGAAATGATAAGATGGAGTGGAAGAGTACATAGGTACTACTGGAGGATAAGGTAGGGGAGTATGTATATTTTGGAGTATTAAAAGGTGGGAAAAGTATATTTTTCGGTGTTGATTGGGTTTGTGCGCCTCGTAATATTAATAATTTTTACTTTTTGTATTTTTAATATTACTTGCTTTCTAATTTATAAATTTTTTCAAAAAGAATATATCAATAAAGATATTCTTATTTTCAAAATTATCTTACAAAATCGACTATACTGATACTTTTATGAACCCATTTTACTAACTTTGTACTTGCGTTTTAATATTACTGCTTTTTTTAAACGAAAAAAGTTACTGCATTGGGCCAAAATTTTCTAAAATTCAGGGTTGGGGTGGAAGATTTTTATTTGAAATCGTTATAAAACGAGGCTGCACAAAATATGGAAATTTTTATTACAATTACGGAAAACTTCGGTTAATTTCGCGTCGCGCCGCGACGCGCCTGCAAAGTCCCTCGCCAAAATACCCTTTAAACATCTTAAAGTCAAAATTCTTAAAAGAAAACATAAATAAATTAATTTTCATAATTGGTCTGCTGTCTGTCGGTCTATCTGTTGCAAAACACAAAAACTATTTGACAAAGAAAATATTTCTCTGAAATTACTTATGTTCTAGTTTTGGTTACTGGTTCACGATACATCATACAGGGTGAACCACTTAAAAAAATAAATTCTCTATTATGTCTTTAACTCCAGAAGGCAACTGCCACAAAAATAATGATTTGCAAAAGTTAAAGTCTGGTTAATTTATAGTTATTTTAGAAGATAATCTTTATATGGTTAACTTATTTAATGTAACATACCTACAGGGTTAACAACTTAAATTTTGTACATTTTTACTACAACTTAAGCCAAACTTTTTCATCAAAATTACATTTGCTTAAATAACTGTGGTTTTCCCTTTGAGACCCTTACACCCTGATTCCGAACGAAATTTCGACCTACGCAGATTTTTACTATTTGTGACTAGTGATCAAGTGATGTGTGTGATAAATCTTTTTAGTGTCCTTTTATTTTTTTAGTGTTGAAAAAATACTACGCAGAAAATTAGATCTTTCTGCTTGCCAAATAATTGTGAATAGTGATGTAAATAAATAAGAAAATGTGTCATACATTTTTTTTAGTGTCTTGACTGGTCTTTTTCGCGTTATATTTAGTGTCGAGAATCTGTGCAGAAAATTATTGGTGTGTTTTACAGTGATTATGAATAACCGTGTTTGTGATAAAGCTGTGAAATAGTGATGAAGTAATGTAAATAATGGGCACATGGCTGTCATTGACATTTCAAGTGTATTGGTGTGTTTTACAGTGATTATAAGTAGTGATAGATAAATTCGTGCATATATATTACAAGTGATCATGTTTGTAATAGAGCTGTGGAGTAGTGATAGTGTGACTAATGGTTAGATTTAAGCTGTGGTCTTGGCGTGTGTCTTACAGTGATTGTAAGTAGTGATGTGCTTCGCGCATAGATATTACAAGTGACCGTGTTTGTAATAAAGCTGTGGAATACTAATGATGTAATGGGCAGGCGGCTGTTATGGATATTTTAAGTGTATTGGGGTGTGTTTTAGTGATTATAAACGGTGATACGTTTCGTGCATATAACTATATTACATGAGGCAATGTTGGTAATAACGCAGTGGAATAATTATTGTGGAATATTTACGGTGATGTGAATAGTGATGAAGTAATGTTAATAGTAAGGCAGTGGGTGTGTAATAGTGACGGGTATCTTATGTTGTGCCTTACAGTGATTATGCAGTTACAGTGATGTAAATAGTGATGAAGTAACAGAAATAGTAGGTAAGTGGCTGTGAGTAATGGTTGCAATAAATTTATTGTTGTTGTAAAGTGAACATAAGTAGTGATGTGCTTTGTGCTTATATATTTCAAGTGTCAGTGTGTGAGGCAGAGGTGTGGAATAATTCAATGTGTATACATTTACAGTCGTGCCCCTGTAATGAGGCCTTCCGCTTCCTTCTTCCTCGTAAAATCTTTTTATTGCATATTGTCAAGACATTTAATATATATATTAAATTTTAACTGTATTTATAAACACATTGCATTTTGGAGCAGGTGTAGGGGAGTTGGGAGCCTGCTAACTTAACTTTTTAGTTAAGGTCGTAGTTATATTTTCGGTCATATACAGTTAAGCTCATGTTTACAGTGTTTATAAACAGTGACGTGCTTTGTATGATGTGGAATAATTCAATGCGTATAAATTTACAGTGATGTGAATAGTGATGAAGTAATGCGATTAGTAAGCCATAGGCTGTGCGCTAGTGATGGATATTTTGTGTTATGTATCTTAGTGATTATACATAGTTACAGTGATGTGAACAGTGATAAAGTAACGGAAATCATCCAGGAAATGATAATAAGGATAATGAAGAACAAGGAAACAGAAAGAAATGAGAGACAAAGGACAAATGGGCGCTCGCCAGAATGATCCTAATAAGAGTGAGAAAGAACGAACGTAGGGGTAGAATAGGGCCAACCCCTAATCGCATACTGTGGACGGGGGACGTAGGCTGCAGAATGTAAGACAGCCCGATACTAGCGAAGATATGCCAGAAATGACGGTACCGTTGGATCAATGGGAGATGTTCAGTGGGGCCACTTGTTCGAAGCGTGCTTCGACTACGCCCCATTAAAAAAAAGTGGCTGTGTGAGTAATGGTTCTAATATAAAATAGGTAGTGATGTGCTTTGTGAATAGATATTTTAAGTGTCAGTGTGTGTGGTAAAGGTGTGGAATAATTCAGTGTGTATATATTTACAATTGTGCCCTTTTAATAAGGCCTGAATGTGCCGTTTCCTTTTTCCTAGTAAAATTCTTTTATTTATTGCATATTGTTAAGACATTCAACTGTATTTATAAACACACTGTATCTTGGAGCAGGTGTAGGGGAGTTGGGAGCCTGCTAACTTAACTTTTTAGTTAAGGTCGGGTATATATTTGGTCATATACAGTTGAGCTCATATTTACAGTGATTATAAACAGTGACGTGCTTTGTATGATGTGGAATAATTCCACGCATATATATTTACAGTGATGTGAATAGTGATGAAGTAATGTGAATAGTAAGCCAGTGGCTGTGTGAGTGATCGATATTTGGTGTTGTGTTCCTTACAGTGATTATACGCAGTTACAGTGAAGTGCAAATAGTGATGAAGTAACGGAAATAGTAGGCAAGTGCCTTTGTGCATATACATATATTTTAAGTGTCGGTGTGTGTGGTAAAGGTGTGATATAATTCAATGTGTATATATTTATAAATACATTGTATTTTGGAGCAGGTGTAGGGGAGTTGGGAGCCTGCTAACTTAACTTTTTAGTTAAGGTTGTAATCATACTTTTGATTATGTGTAAGAGAAGAACAGGACCGGCACGGTCGGATTTATTTCATAAATATCGGTAAAATCGAAAGGCCCGGTGAAATCTATGTGCGGAAATTAAGAGGAACAAATTGGGGAAACCTAAGAAGAATTAGTGGAGAAGACATTTGTCCAAGAGGAAGATGATCTACACTATCCAGTTAAACAGTGGAACAATCAGCTTAACGTCGTCAGTAAAGGAGCTCCTGCTGATCACAAAGAAATACAGTCCAGAAGCAAACTTCATATTATATAAGAGTATAGTAATGTAACATACTTATTGTACTATTTTAATCTAGCATAATTTATTAATTGTATTCATTACACATGTGATTCAGTAAACGTTTGTCTTTTTCGACTAATGGCCAAAGGTTTGTTTCAGTGGTTTCAAATCAGTCCGAGCCAATAAATGTCAATCAACAAACCGTTTATATTCAAAGTAAAACTAACTTACTGAGACATTCCAGGGCAAAGACAAAGCAAGTCAGTGCCAAACAATGCTACGGTGGATCAACAGGATCCCGCGAAAATTTCCTATAAGGCTTACTGTGACAGGACTAATAATGGGTCACTGCTTCTTAAGGAAATGTCTGCACAGAATACTCGTTTCGCTTCGGTCCTGGTTCTGATTGACAGTTAAACATTAAATAAGTTTAATTTGTTTAACTGGCAGATAGAACCAGGACCAAAGCCAAACGAAAACGTCTAATGGGCTTGCATTAAAATGAAGTACACGCAGTACAGGTTATGAAATGAAGAGGAGGAGACAGCCTCATAATGCGCCCCACTAGCTCATTAAAGATTAACAAACCAACTAAGGGAACTCGTTGCCCAGGGTGGGACCTCCATGAGACAGCTAGAGAATTATTTAACCTAATAAAGGGGCTTAACTTGGCCCAGCTCAACAGGGGTCACAATAAGCCTTATTGACTGCGGTACAGAGAATGTACACACCTACCCTACCCTTCCCTACTTTCCAATCCAATCCGAAACTATAATAGTTTGCGATAAAGTTGAAAAATCCTGCAAAAGCAAAATCCGTTAGCCCAGGTTTGCTCACCAAAGATCCATGCCACATTTTGTTCTTTTCCTGCAATTGTAGTGCGTACATATGACTTCCTGCTATTTTTTAATGAGAAAGTACGTATCAAAGACACTTCATGTTACTTTTACAGCTATTACAGTTTACATTTCGGTGTATTTTAAAATTTAATAACAATATACATATAACAAATGACATTTTTAGAAGTACAAATCGATGGTTCATTTCCATACAGCAACAAGTCTAAAATTTACATATTTCGTGATAAGTACAGAAATAAGTTTAAATTCTAATCCGTTACTAGTTTTATAAAGCAACAACTCAAAATTTGTAAAGTTGGTGAAATCAACTATACAAATTTCGAGTTGTTGCCTTATAAAACCAGTAAAGGATTAGAATTTAAACTTATTTCCTTATTAATCACAAAATATGTAAATTTAGAATTGTTTCTGTATGGAACTGGGCCATTAAAATATTTTCCATGCAATTTAAATAAATATTTTACGATTGAAATTACCTGATCAGAAAAATTAAGCTGCAGGCAGAAATTTTGTCCTGAGTTCATGTTTTTAAAATTATCATAAAAAAGGCTACATCTACATGCTTGGTTGTGACGCACCTATTTACACACAGGCAGATTTAAGCACCTTATTACTGGCCTTTCTATGAGCAGGACAATAATATGTTTATATACTTACTTAAGTACCTACATCAAAAACACTAATAAATGCATCTTATTTCTGCATGTGTCCATTACCTATCTACAGCAGGAGTTTGTATGTAAATTACTACAATGGCAGGAAATACAACATCTAGTGTGTACCTATCTTTGGTGTGTACGCCCAGTCTAATAGATTCTGTTTTGGCAGTAGTTTTAAACTAATCACTGTAGGTTTTATTCTGAAGGCAAATGGTTTTGCGGGTTGATTTTTTTGGCTCTTATTGATTTGATACCACTGCTGCACTAGAAACAAACCGGCAGCACCAAAAAAAATCATATCGCATGTCGTACTTATTTGGTGCAAAAATCGTCACCTTAAGGGAGTCCTAAAACGTCGAAATTACCTACATTTGCTGGGTCTTTAGGACCTGGGTGCAGACTTTTAAGATTCGTTTTTGAGCAGAAATACCTACTAGATTTGTATGCTACAGAATGTGTCAGTATAAAGGCCTTAAAGCATTAAAATCTAAATCCTGTCCGATAGCTAGGCATCTTAAAGGCTTCTTGTGTGTCTTCCAGGCTTAGCTTGCCTGGGATGCCGATCAGCTCTTAACCAACTTGCAAAAAATATTATAGCAATACTGAGTGGCAGGACATGAAGGAGTAGATGGCACTAAAATTTCTAACCAACTTACGAAAGAAGCTGCAAAGGCGCCATTCTATGGACCTTTTGCAGCGCTACTAGGACACCTTTTACAAGACCTCGGACAGTGGATCAAAGAACAGGAAAAATGGCCTACAGGAGAAATGCTCCAATGGGCTCCAGGGTAGACAGCCAAAAACGATTAGTACCTTTTAGTGCCCGACTTTACTAAGGTTCTAAAACTTCTAACAAATGCACACTTACTGGTTACCTGCTCTCACATAGGGCAGCTCTTGGAGATTAGTGATTGTGGGTATTCACAAAAGGTCTGGGTCGAAATGATGGGCTATTTCAAGCCTGCCAAAGGCCCATTTCTTAAAAATTAGCAAGTGTTGGTAATTTTAAGGTTATAGGACTCGGTAAAATTGGAATCTTGGATATTTTTTGTTACTTACGAATATCGTTCAGGCATTTCCCTTGATTTTCTTCAATTTTACAGTTAAATAAGTTTTATAATAAACTTTAAAGTTCATAAATACGCTTCATACAGACGTACAAGTGATTTAGCAAAGCGAGACATTGAAATTCAGCCGCGCCGCGCATGTCCTCAAAATATCCAAAATTTGTATTTTAGTTGTATTAAGGTGATGAATCGGAATCGCGTTGTTAGGCCTTAAAAGAAGGTGTTTTGTAAGAGGGCTCGTACATGCGGCTTGATTTTTTTTGTTGTGTTCAAAAAGTTGAATTTTAGTAATTTCGGGGAACGCTACGCAAAATTTTTTTCCCAAATTTTACTGCATACTAACCCTTAAACGGGGTTTTCAATATCCATATCCTAAAAATTAAAGATATCCTTATCCTAAATCTCAAAAATCCTTGATGTCGAGGAATTATATATCATAAGAATTAAAAATCCAAGTTATCGAAATTCTCGGTTGGAGCATTTAATGCTGATTTAATGTTAATTTGGGTAAAAGCTATCGTTCTTGAGGCTGTACAGGTTTAATTTTATAAGGGTCCCGATTTTTAGAGCGTTTAAACGGTTGACAGCATTTTTATTGCATATCTTAGTATGCAATTGCGGGTGCAGGGTGGGGCTCGTGCACGCTCTGGGGACAGGGTGGTTACTTATGCCCACACCCTGGGGACAGGGTGGGGACTTGTGTCCACACCCTGGTAAACAGGGTGAGGACATGAGCCAGAAACTAGACACTTTAATCATTCACATATATTTTTAGAAAGATCGTAACATCCCCAACGAATGCAGTTCCAAACAAACACTGATTGAATTTTTGAAGGACAAAAATTTAAAATATACTCCCGGTCAGACTTGCCCGGGACCCGGACCCAACCAAACCTTCGAAAATAAAGGATACATACAGACCACCCAACGTCAACGACAAAATATTAGCAAAGGATACAATCCGGACCAGGTTGACGCGTGCATTAGTCCAATATTTTTAATTACCGTAGCTATATTTCTAAATAAACTTTTTAAAATGCATTTGTTGTTTTATTTACTTGCTAAATATTAAAAAATCCTGACTTACTAAAAGTAGCGAAATGTGTTAACATTTAGCAACAATTCCTTAACAATAGGAAAATATGCACAACCTGGCAATGTCGCGGATCAGAAGTAGATACAAAATTTGAGATTTGATATTTTCATTAGAGCAGAAGTGCGTGCAGATATTTTTGGCTTCTGATAAGCGACGTTTGTGCAAGATCTCAGGTTCTTAAGAACTTCGGTTCTTAAAGAAATACCTTCTCGAACTTCTGTGCTCCTAATAGAAAATCCTTAAAAACGAAGAAATTTTGCACAATCTGGCAACGCCGCACATTGGGAGCAGAAAATACCTCCTCCCGTTTCTGTGATCCTGATACAATATTCAAAATTTACAGTCGTTATCCTGGCGAATCGCCAGCGACTTCTCAACAAGCGCTTTGCCAGCGACACGCCATTGATGCGTGTATCATAGTGAGCGATACTCCGTGACGGAGAAATACCTTCTCGTGCTCCTAATAGAAAATCCCTAAAAACGAAGAAATTTTGCACAATCTGGCAACGCCGCACATTGGGAGCAGAAAATACCTCCTCACGTTTCTGTGATCCTGATGCAATATTCAAAATTTGGCGTTCTAAATTCACTTTTGGTGCAAATTTGGCATTTTATTTCCACTCTTGGTGCAGAAAATTAAGATTTTGACCAAAATTATCAAGAGCAGAAACCCGACGAGGTTTCGCATAAACTATCAGGAGAAATTTACCTCCTCGCATTTCTGTGCTCCTGATAACAAAAATCCAAATTTGGCGTTCTAAATTCACTTTTGGTGCAAATTTGGCATTCTATTTCCACTTTTGGTGCAGAAAATTAAGATTTTGACCAAAATTATCAAGAGCAGAAACCCGACGAGGTTTCGCATAAACTATCAGGAGTAATTTACCTCCTCGCATTTCTGTGCTCCTGATAACAAAAATCCAAATTTGGCGTTCTAAATTCACTTTTGGTGCAAATTTGGCATTTTATTTCCACTTTTGGTACAGAAAATTAACTACAGAAATAACTTTATTAACTACGTATTTGTGCATGAGGAGGGCAGAAATGCGAGGAGGTAAATTACTCCTGATAGTTTATGCGAAACCTCGTTGGGTTTCTGCTCTTGATAATTTTGGTCAAAATCTTAATTTTCTGCACCAAAAGTGGAAATAAAATGCCAAATTTGCACCAAAAGTGAATTTAGAACGCCAAATTTTGAATATTGCATCAGGATCACAGAAACGTGAGGAGGTATTTTCTGCTCCCAATGTGCGGCGTTGCCAGATTGTGCAAAATTTCTTCGTTTTTAGGGATTTTCTATTAGGAGCACGAGAAGGTATTTCTCCGTCACGGAGTATCGCTCACTATGATACACGCATCAATGGCGTGTCGCTGGCAAAGCGCTTGTTGAGAAGTCGCTGGCGATTCGCCAGGATAACGACTGTAAATTTTGAATATTGTATCAGGATCACAGAAACGGGAGGAGGTATTTTCTGCTCCCAATGTGCGGCGTTGCCAGATTGTGCAAAATTTCTTCGTTTTTAAGGATTTTCTATTAGGAGCACAGAAGTTCGAGAAGGTATTTCTTTAAGAACCGAAGTTCTTAAGAACCTGAGATCTTGCACAAACGTCGCTTATCAGAAGCCAAAAATATCTGCACGCACTTCTGCTCTAATGAAAATATCAAATCTCAAATTTTGTATCTACTTCTGATCCGCGACATTGCCAGGTTGTGCATATTTTCCTATTGTTAAGGAATTGTTGCTAAATGTTAACACATTTCGCTACTTTTAGTAAGTCAGGATTTTTTAATATTTAGCAAGTAAATAAAACAACAAATGCATTTTAAAAAGTTTATTTAGAAATATAGCTACGGTAATTAAAAATATTGGACTAATGCACGCGTCAACCTGGTCCGGATTGTATCCTTTGCTAATATTTTGTCGTTGACGTTGGGTGGTCTGTATGTATCCTTTATTTTCGAAGGTTTGGTTGGGTCCGGGTCCCGGGCAAGTCTGACCGGGAGTATATTTTAAATTTTTGTCCTTCAAAAATTCAATCAGTGTTTGTTTGGAACTGCATTCGTTGGGGATGTTACGATCTTTCTAAAAATATATGTGAATGATTAAAGTGTCTAGTTTCTGGCTCATGTCCTCACCCTGTTTACCAGGGTGTGGACACAAGTCCCCACCCTGTCCCCAGGGTGTGGGCATAAGTAACCACCCTGTCCCCAGAGCGTGCACGAGCCCCACCCTGCACCCGCAATTGCATACTAAGATATGCAATAAAAATGCTGTCAACCGTTTAAACGCTCTAAAAATCGGGACCCTTATAAAATTAAACCTGTACAGCCTCAAGAACGATAGCTTTTACCCAAATTAACATTAAATCAGCATTAAATGCTTCAACCGAGAATTTCGATAACTTGGATTTTTAATTCTTATGATATATAATTCCTCGACAGCAAGGATTTTTGAGATTTAGGATAAGGATATCTTTAATTTTTAGGATATGGATATTGAAAACCCCGTTTAAGGGTTAGTATGCAGTAAAATTTGGGAAAAAAATTTTGCGTAGCGTTCCCCGAAATTACTAAAATTCAACTTTTTGAACACAACAAAAAAAATCAAGCCGCATGTACGAGCCCTCTTACAAAACACCTTCTTTTAAGGCCTAACAACGCGATTCCGATTCATCACCTTAATACAACTAAAATACAAATTTTGGATATTTTGAGGACATGCGCGGCGCGGCTGAATTTCAATGTCTCGCTTTGCTAAATCACTTGTACGTCTGTATGAAGCGTATTTATGAACTTTAAAGTTTATTATAAAACTTATTTAACTGTAAAATTGAAGAAAATCAAGGGAAATGCCTGAACGATATTCGTAAGTAACAAAAAATATCCAAGATTCCAATTTTACCGAGTCCTATAACCTTAAAATTACCAACACTTGCTAATTTTTAAGAAATGGGCCTTTGGCAGGCTTGAAATAGCCCATCATTTCGACCCAGACCTTTTGTGAATACCCACAATCACTAATCTCCAAGAGCTGCCCTATGTGAGAGCAGGTAACCAGTAAGTGTGCATTTGTTAGAAGTTTTAGAACCTTAGTAAAGTCGGGCACTAAAAGGTACTAATCGTTTTTGGCTGTCTACCCTGGAGCCCATTGGAGCATTTCTCCTGTAGGCCATTTTTCCTGTTCTTTGATCCACTGTCCGAGGTCTTGTAAAAGGTGTCCTAGTAGCGCTGCAAAAGGTCCATAGAATGGCGCCTTTGCAGCTTCTTTCGTAAGTTGGTTAGAAATTTTAGTGCCATCTACTCCTTCATGTCCTGCCACTCAGTATTGCTATAATATTTTTTGCAAGTTGGTTAAGAGCTGATCGGCATCCCAGGCAAGCTAAGCCTGGAAGACACACAAGAAGCCTTTAAGATGCCTAGCTATCGGACAGGATTTAGATTTTAATGCTTTAAGGCCTTTATACTGACACATTCTGTAGCATACAAATCTAGTAGGTATTTCTGCTCAAAAACGAATCTTAAAAGTCTGCACCCAGGTCCTAAAGACCCAGCAAATGTAGGTAATTTCGACGTTTTAGGACTCCCTTAAGGTGACGATTTTTGCACCAAATAAGTACGACATGCGATATGATTTTTTTTGGTGCTGCCGGTTTGTTTCTAGTGCAGCAGTGGTATCAAATCAATAAGAGCCAAAAAAATCAACCCGCAAAACCATTTGCCTTCAGAATAAAACCTACAGTGATTAGTTTAAAACTACTGCCAAAACAGAATCTATTAGACTGGGCGTACACACCAAAGATAGGTACACACTAGATGTTGTATTTCCTGCCATTGTAGTAATTTACATACAAACTCCTGCTGTAGATAGGTAATGGACACATGCAGAAATAAGATGCATTTATTAGTGTTTTTGATGTAGGTACTTAAGTAAGTATATAAACATATTATTGTCCTGCTCATAGAAAGGCCAGTAATAAGGTGCTTCCGTCTGCCAGTGTGTAAATAGGTGCGTCACAACCAAGCATGTAGATGTAGCCTTTTTAAAGATAATTTTAAAAACATGAACTCAGAACAAAATTTCTGCCTGCAGCTTAATTTTTCTGATCATGTAATTTCAATCGTAAAATATTTATTTAAATTGCATGGAAAATATTTTAATGGCCCAGTTCCATACAGAAACAATTCTAAATTTACATATTTTGTGATTAATAAGGAAATAAGTTTAAATTCTAATCCTTTACTAGTTTTATAAGGCAACAACTCGAAATTTGTAGAGTTGATTTCACCAACTTTACAAATTTTGAG
The DNA here is from genome assembly GCA_963971165.1 of Philopedon plagiatum. Classification (NCBI taxonomy): domain Eukaryota; kingdom Metazoa; phylum Arthropoda; class Insecta; order Coleoptera; family Curculionidae; genus Philopedon; species Philopedon plagiatum. The sequence continues at coordinate 364,860 of OZ020197.1, forward strand.
TTGTTGCTTTATAAAACTAGTAACGGATTAGAATTTAAACTTATTTCTGTACTTATCACGAAATATGTAAATTTTAGACTTGTTGCTGTATGGAAATGAGCCATCGATTTGTACTTCTAAAAATGACATTTGTTATATGTATATTGATATTAAATCTTAAAATACACCAAAATGTAAACTGTAATAGCTGTAAAAGTAACATGAAGTGTCTTTGATACGTACTTTCTCATTAAAAAATAGCAGGAAGTCATATGTACGCACTACAATTGCAGGAAAAGAACAAAATGTGGCATGGATCTTTGGTGAGCAAACCTGGGCTAACGGATTTTGCTTTTGCAGGATTTTTCAACTTTATCGCAACTACTAGTCACATATAGTTTCGGATTGGATTGGAAAGTAGGGAAGGGTAGGGTAGGTGTGTACATTCTCTGTACCGCAGTCAATAAGGCTTATTGTGACCCCTGTTGAGCTGGGCCTAGTTAAGCCCCTTTATTAGGTTAAATAATTCTCTAGCTGTCTCATGGACGTCCCACCCTGGGCAACGAGTTCCCTTAGGTGGTTTGTTAATCTTTAATGAGCTAGTGGGGCGCATTATGAGGCTGTCTCCTCCTCTTCATTTCATAACCTGTACTGCGTGTACTTCATTTTAATGCAAGCCCATTAGACGTTTTCGTTTGGCTTTGGTCCTGGATCTATTTGACAGTTAACCAAATGAAACTTATTTAATGTTTAACTGTCAATCAGAATCAGGACCGAAGCGAAACGAATATTCTGTGCAGATATTTCCTTAAGAAGTGACCCATTATTAGTCCTGTCACAGTAAGCCTTATAGGAAATTTTCGCGGGATCCTGTTGATCCACCGTAGCATTGTTTGGCACTGACTTGCTTTGTCTTTGCCCTGGAATGTCTCAGTAAGTTAGTTTTACTTTGAATATAAACGGTTTGTTGATTGACATTTATTGGCTCGGACTGATTTGAAACCACTGAAACAAACCTTTGGCCATTAGTCGAAAAAGACAAACGTTTACTGAATCACATGTATAATGACTACAATTAATAAATTATGCTAGATTAAAATAGTACAATAAGTATGTTACATTACTATACTCTTATATAATATGAAGTTTGCTTCTGGACGGTATTTCTTTGTGATCAGCAGGAGCTCCTTTAGTGACGACGTTAATTTGATTGTTCCACTGTTTAACTGGATAGTGTAGATCATCTTCCTCTTGGACAAATGTCTTCTCCACTAATTCTTAGGGTTTCCCAATTTGTTCCTCTTGATTTCCGCACATAGATTTCACTGGCCTTTCGATTTTACCGATATTTATGAAATAAATATGACCGTGCCGGTCCTGTTCTTCTCTTACACATAATCAAAAGTATGATTACAACCTTAACTAAAAAGTTAAGGTAGCAGGCTCCCAACTCCCCTACACCTGCTCCAAAATACAATGTGTTTATAAATATGAACACATTGAATTATTCCACACCTTTACCACACACACCGACACTTAAAATATATGTATATGCACAAAGCCACTTGCCTCCTACTATTTCCGTTACTTCATCACTATTTGCACTTCACTGTAACTATGTATAATCACTGTAAGGAACACAACACCAAATATCGATAACTCACACAGCCATTGGCTTACTATTCACATTACTTCATCACTATTCACATCACTATAAATATATATGCATGGAATTATTCCACATCATACAAAGCACGTCACTGTTTATAATCACTGTAAATATGAGCTCAACTGTATATGACCAAATATATACCCGACCTTAATTTAAAAGTTAAGTTAGCAGGCTCCCAACTCCCCTACACCTGCTCCAAAAGACAATGTGTTTATAAATATATACACATTGAATTATTCCACACCTTTACCACACACACCGACACTTAAAATGCTTTGCCTACTATTTCCGTTACTTTATCACTATTCACATCACTGGAACTGTGTATAATCACTGTAAGATACAAAACAAAATATCCATCACTATCGCACAGCCTATAGCTTACTAATCGCATTACTTCATCACTGTTCACATCACTGTAAATATATATGCATGGAATTATTCCACTATTATACAAAGCACGTCACTGTTTATAATCACTGTAAATATGAGCTTAACTGTATATGACCGCAAATTTAACTACGACCTTAACTAAAAAGTTAAGTTAGCAGGCTCTCAACTCCCCTACACCTGCTCCAAGATACAGTGTGTTTATAAATACAGTTGAATGTCTTAACAATATGCAATAAATAAAAGAATTTTACTAGGAAAAAGGAAACGGCACATTCAGGCCTTATTAAAAGGGCACAATTGTAAATATATACACCCTGAATTATTCCACACCTTTACCACACACACTGACACTTAAAATATCTATTCACAAAGCACATCACTACCTATTTTATATTAGAACCATTACTCACACAGCCACTTTTTTTTTAATGGGGCGTAGTCGAAGCACGCTTCGAACAAGTGGCCCCACTGAACATCTCCCATTGATCCAACGGTACCGTCATTTCTGGCATATCTTCGCTAGTATCGGGCTATCTTACATTCTGCAGCCTACGTCCCCCGTCCACAGTATGCGATTAGGGGTTCGGCCTGTTCTACCCCCTACGTTCGTTCTTTCTCACTCTTATTAGGATCATTCTGGCGAGCGCCCATTTGTCCTTTGTCTCTCATTTCTTTCTGTTTCCTTGTTCTTCATTATCCTTATTATCATTTCCTGGATGATTTCCGTTACTTTATCACTGTTCACATCACTGTAACTATGTATAATCACTGTAAGATACATAACACAAAATATCCATCACTAGCGCACAGCCTATCGCTTACTAATCGCATTACTTCATCACTATTCACATCACTGTAAATTTATACGCATTGAATTATTCCACATCATACAAAGCACGTCACTGTTTAACAAAAGTTTATATAAACACTGTAAATATGAGCTTAACTGTATATGACCGAAAATATAACTACGACCTTAACTAAAAAGTTAAGGTAGCAGGCTCCCAACTGCCCTACACCTGCTCCAAAATGCAATGTGTTTATAAATACAGTTAAATGTCTTGACAATATGCAATAAAAAGATTTTACGAGGAAGAAGGAAACGGCACATTTAGGCCTTATTAGAGGGGTACGACTGTAAATATATACACATTGAATTATTCCACACCTCTGCCTCACACACTGACACTTGAAATATATAAGCACAAAGCACATCACTACTTATGTTCACTTTACAACAATAAATTTATTGCAACCATTACTCACAGCCACTTACCTACTATTTGTTACTTCATCACTATTTACATCACTGTAACTGTATAATCACTGTAAGACACAACATAAGATACCCGTCACTATTACACACTCACTGGCTTACTATTAACATTACTTTCTCACTATTCACATCACCGTAAATATTCCAAAATAATTATTCCACTGCGTTATTACCAACATTGTCTCATGTAATATAGTTATATGCACGAAAAACACACCCCAATACACTTAAAATATCCATAACAGCCGCCTGCCCATTACATCATTACTATTCCACAGCTTTATTACAAACACGGTCACTTGTAATATCACAGATTTATATAGCTTTGCGTAGCTATATAAATCCGTGGTAATATCTATGCGCGAAGCACATCACTACTTACAATCACTGTAAGACACACGCCAAGACGCTTAAAATATCCATCACAGCAAATCTAACCATTAGTCACACTATCACTACTCCACAGCTCTATTACAAACATGATCACTTGTAATATATATGCACGAATTTATCTATCACTACTTATAATCACTGTAAAACACACCAATACACTTGAAATATCAATGACAGCCATGTGCCCATTATTTACATTACTTCATCACTATTTCACAGCTTTATCACAAACACGGTTATTCATAATAGCTATGCACATCAGTACTTATAATCACTGTAAAACACACATTCTAAGCACAGATTCTCGACACTAAATATAACGCGAAAATGACCGGTCAAGACACTAAAAAAAATGTATCACAAATTTTCTTATTTATTTACATCACTATTCACAATTATTTGGCAAGCAGAAAGATCTAATTTACTGCGTAGTATTTTTTCAACACTAAAAAAATAAAAGGACACTAAAAAGATTTATCACACACATCACTTGATCACTAGTCACAAATAGTAAAAATCTGCGAGTCGAAATTTCGTTCGGAATCAGGGTGTAAGGGTCTCAAAGGGAAAAAGGGAAAATCACAGTTATTTAAGCAAATGTAATTTTAATGAAAAGGTTTGACTTAAGTTGTAGTAAAAATGTACAAAATTTAAGTTGTTAACCCTGTAGGTATGTTACATTAAATAAGTTAACCATATAAAGATTATCTTCTAAAATAACTATAAATTAACCAGAATTTAACTTTTGCAAATCATTATTTTTGTGGCAGTTGCCTTCTGGAGTTAAAGAGATTATAGAGAATTTATTTTTTTAAGTGGTTCACCCTGTATGATGTATCGTGAACCAGTAACCAAAACTAGAACATAAGTAATTTCAGAGAAATATTTTCTTTGTCAAATAGTTTTTGTGTTTTGCAACAGATAGACCGACAGACAGCAGACCAATAATGAAAATTAATTTATTTATGTTTTCTTTTAAGAAGTTTGGGTTTTAGAGTTTAAGATGTTTAAAGGGTATTTTTGCGAGGGACTTTGCAGGTGCGGCGCGGCGCGGCGCGACGCGAAATTAACCGGAGTTTTCCGTAACTGCAATAAAAATTTCCATATTTTGTGCAGCCTCGTTTCATAATGATTTCAAATTCCGCAACCCTGAATTTTAGAAAATTTTGGCTCAATGCAACGGTATTTTTCATTGAAAAAAAGGAATAATATTAAAATGCAAGTAGTACAAAGTTAGTAAAATGTGTTCATATAAGTATCAGTATAGTCGATTTTGTATGATAATTTTGAAAATAAGAATATCTTCCTTGATATATACTTTTTGAAAAAAATTAGAAATTAGAAAGCAAGTAATATTAAAAATACAAGAAGTGAAAGTTATTAATATTACGAGGCGCACAAACGCAATCAACACCGAAAAAATATACTTTTTCTACCTTCTTATACTCCACAATATATATACTACCCTACCTTATCCTCCAGTACCTATGTACTCTTCCACTCCATCTTGGCATTTCAGTTTAAAATAATCTGATAATAACAATTGGCAACAATGTAAGTACTGTAAGATACGAGATTTTGGCAACATTTGGGATTACATAAACCTAAAACATAAAAGACTATATGAACTTTGTCCTGACAGAATTACTGGTACAAACATGAACCGTTTTCGACTATGCGTCTTCTCGGAGCAAACAGTCTCCTTGTTTCGTATTCTTCTATGATACAGAGCACAGTTTCTTCTCTTTGCAGAAAAATACGGAAATCTCTTCTAATGATTGCTTCAAATTCTAGTCTGTTTTTTAACACCTCTTAACTTGGTCTAAGTTCAATGATTTCAAGCAATTCTATCATTTAGAAGTATCTAAGCTTGTCCTGTATAGTATGGGTTTTTGTTTATTTTTCTTTTGTATTTTTCTTGAAGTCTTGCTTAATGGATTCATGAGTACCCCCATATGAACGTTTAGATTCCATCAATATGATATATAATATATGTATGTAAAGTATATACATTTAATGCATATCCTATTAATAGAATATAAACGCCAAATAATGTTATGTTTTACATTCCATGGACATACATGTGATATGTAATATATGCACGTAAAGTATGTACATTTAAGGTATATCCAGCGGTACTACCAGTGGGTAGCTATAGTATAAAACAAGTAATTAAAAACGAACGCCCTAGTATCGGAGATTCATCTTCGAATCAGCGATATCTAGGCTTTATAAAATAGGCCAAAATCTCCTCTCTCACGAGATTCCTGCTTATTTCATAAAACGTAGCCAGTGTCTCCCAGGGCTTTAGCACCAGTCCATTGACTCCGTCAATGAGCTACAACAGATAGGTGTATGACGTCCTTGCGCAGGAGACCCAGCTAGGAAGCTCGCGCTTAAAAACTTATTTACACTTGATTGGTAGGGGACGATAATAAGTATTAAATTCATTTATTATCGTCGAAGTAATAAAGGTCGAATGCCGTAATATCAGAGATTCTCCTACGACTCAGAGATAGCCTAGCTTCATAAACTAATTAGTTCCGAAAAACTGAACTAGTTTCCTAAAACTACGCCACAGTCCACAGGGCTTTGGCACCAGTCTATTGACTCGGTCAGTGAGCTACAATCGATAGGTGTATGACGTCCAAATGGGACTGCGATACGGAATCCGTCCTTTAAAAACTTTTTAATTTGATTTATTCTTGTAGTTTTTCATGTTGTAATGTAAAATTTATTTCGAATAAGAAAAAGTGATTAAAGGCAAGTGAGGCAGCGATAAATTTACATTATTAATGGCTGCGTTACATTCCATATGATATGTAATATATGTCGGTCAAGTATGTATTTATTGCATATCCTATGTATATCAACAGAATGACATTTTATGAAATTGGAAAGGAAGGAAAAAAGGACAAGGTAGCAAACATGTTCACAAGGAATCTCGAATCCCGGTACTACCAATGAGTAGCTATAGTATAAAACAAGTAATTAAGAACGAACGCCCTAATATCGGAGATTCATCTTCGAATCGGCGATATCTAGGCTTTATAAAATAGGCCAAAATCTCCTCTCTCAAGAGATTCCTGCTCATTTCATAAAACATAACTAGTGTCTCCCAGGGCTTCAGCACAAGTCCATTGACTCAACTCAATGAGCTACAACAGATAAGTGTATGACGTCCTGGCGAAGAGACCCAGCTAGGGAGCTCGCGCTTAAAAACTTATTTACACTTGATTGGTAGGGGACGATAATAAGTAATAAATTCATTTATTATCGTCGAAGTAATAAAGGTCGAATGACGTAATATCAGAGATTCTCCTGCGAATCAGAGATAGCCTAGCTTCATAAACTAATTAGTTCCGAAAAACTGAACTAGTTTCCTAAAACTACGCCACAATCCCCAGGGCTTCGGCACCAGTCTATTGACTCGGTCAGTGAGCTACAACAGATAGGTGTATGACGTCCTTACAAATGGAACTGCGATACGGAATCCGTCCTTTAAAACTTTTTAATTTGTAGTTTTTCATGTTTAATGTAAAATTGCTTTCGAATAAGAAAAAGTGATTAAAGACAAGTGAGGCGGCGATAAAAATACATTGTTAATCGCTGCGTGGCGGATAATAAAAAATAAAGTGTAGGTATTAAGTATAACATTACTCTGCGAGTATTGTGGATGAATAACAAAATGAATAACCCCCGTTGTAGTAAATACAGTGTTGCAAAACGTGCAATAACGACGCGACCCTACATTTTTTGCACTTTCTGTGCCCCCATCGGGACAACCTGTAAAAAGACAGAGTGAGAACTGAACAACAAAGCAAAATCACACCTAGATGTGATCTCTTTGTTTTTCGGTAAACACCTACGCTATCTGCTAATGCCAGGTTGCCCTGATGCCTAGGTGCAGGACTCTTCTTCGTCTGCCCTATGTTGATGACTGCACAAAAGTGATGAGAGATGAAGCCGCACCGGATCCTTCGGCACTATTCAATCTACCTTATGATCACCACGCACACCTGCAACCAAACAAAGGCTGGGGACCCTCATTTGGCCACAACTGTGGCTGACTGATTCATAGGGCACATATCAAGTTAAAGATCCATTATCAGATTCATCTCTAATGCACAGTTGCAGGTTACTGTTACACGTCAACGCGTGTCCCGAATGCGACCGGGCGACTAGAAAGTGAAGCGTTAAAACCAGAGACCATTCCCACTATGATCGCTGATAGCTGGTTATAATTATAACATAAAACCCGGATACGACATTCACTTCTTAGACACTCGTGCGTTTGTCACTGTATTTACTAACTTATGCAATGTAGGCCACAAATCAAACAATCAGTCCCTATGCAAGATCTTGTAAGAAACTAGAAATGGAAGATTTTTCTTTGTTTATATTTTTTGCTCCATTTTCTTCTTAATATATTGTTCTTGAAGTAACATTCCTCTTCTTAAAACTTGGATTGGTTCTGAACACTGATGTGCAATCGTGGCTCTGAGCAGAATCACTTGCAATATATCCCGCACATCACTGTAACTTGGTTCTGAGCAGAATCACTTACAATATCTATACTTATCTGTACAATATCACTTATCACAAATCAGTTAATAATCCTGTGCAGAATTCTGCACAGGATAAACTTTATGTATGACGCGTAGGCACCTGTTGTGTCCTGCTTAGAAAAAGGAGGTCAGCACGAAGGTGAAAATCGTATAAGAGAGTAAAAAAACACTTTACACGTTCACTTCACTAGTCACTTTAAGGATTACAAGTCAGCTATTTTAAAATATGATTGAATGATTTGTGGAATAAATAGAAATACGAAATCCTCATTTGCCCATTAACCACAGTATATAGATAATAATGATAATGATATAATGGCGTACGTCGCAGGGATAAGGAGATGCTAAACCCAAAGACGATGAAAGGCGTAGTACAGTATCTTCTTTGGATTCTATGATGTATTTTTCAAATTATTGTCAGTTAAAGTCACTCAAAGTCGCGCTTAATGGGTAACATTAAAATTGACATAAAATATGCTAAGATTAATGTATCCACGCTGCTTGACTCAGAGAGAGATAGAGAGAGAGAGAGAGAGAGAGAGAGAGACAACATATGGAAAAATACATCATAGCACAGGAATGACCTTTTGGTTAATAAATAAACAACAACTTGCTTTTTACTTACTAGGTGCAGATATATTATATATTATTCCAAGGATACCGGGTGAGATGAACCCTGCCACTGAATTGACTGGTATGTTCAGGTTTGCTGCTCAATTTCTCAGATGTCCAAAACTATTAGAAATATCTGAAACAGAGAAAAGAGGGATTGGTTACTTTTTAAGATCTGACACAACACGAAACAATGCTGGATATTTTTTGTAGTTCATTGTATGCTCAGTACTGTCACAGGTACTGTACCAAAAATACCTACCTGTTTATTTAAGTGTATCTAATGGAGTCCAGTCAAATCCAGTGTGCAGAAATCCATCTCCCTTCTCCACTATCCAAGGGTCGAAAAAACGGGCATAGACGTACGCCCGACATGCCGGCATGCTAGATTGGACATCCGATGGTCCTCAAGGACTTCACGTATCTAAACGACGACGATCATTCCATGACCATGATTTCACGCAAGCCCTTGAATAGCAGATCGGCGACACGTTCTCTATTTTATTTACTGACTGGATAGCGTGTTGCAACTTCCTTCGTGCGACGGTCGCAGCCAAGATTCGCAGTTGATACCCACCGAAGCGCAGAAAACCGAAACCGGTTTTCTTTGCCCCTAAGTGAGATGAAAGAGGGCTTACTACGTGCAGTCGAAGTCCCTGAGATCTACGCGAATTAGTGTGTTTTCAGCCTAAGCGTCCGCAATGCACCTGTGGTTAAATCACTGTTTTACAGGTTTACCAGCAATTTCGTGCATCAGCCTTATTGTGTCAAACCGATGCCCAATTATGGGTCTGTGGTTGGCAGCATGCGGGCACCGCTCGCGTCGTGCCAGGGGCGTCTGCTTCAAACAGCCTCGACACACCGCTCCTGATAGATCTCACGGTACCGAAGTCACTATTAGTGCGCCCCTTTTCAAAGACAACTGCTCCAACGAGGACCGCAACGTAATGAGTTCAAACTTTTACATATACGCGACGCGTACGCGAGACGAACGCCGTTATATCCAGAGATTCTCCTGCGAATCAGCGGATAGCTTAGCCCCGTAAAACTAATAAATTCCGTAAAATTAATTAGAATTCCGGAAAACTAAGCCAAGGTCTCACAGGGCTTAGCACCAGTCAATGTAGCTACGGCCACGGGCCACAACAGATAGGTGTATGACGTCCTTAAATGAGACCCCGAAACGGAACTCGTCGTTTGAAACTTGTACTGATAATTTAAATTTATTCACTATCGCGAAAAGTTAATAAGGAGGAATGCCGTAATATCAGAGATTCTCCCGGGAATCAGAGATAGCCTAGCTTCATAAACTAATTAGTTTCTAAAAACTGAACTAGTTTCCTAAAACTACGCCACAGTCCCACGGGCTTCGGCACAAATCCATTGACTCGGCCAGTGAGCTGAAACAGATAAGTGTATGACGTCCTTACGCAAATAAGTTTCACTAGGGACCCCGATACGGCACTCGTCGTTTAAAAACTTTATTTTTGGAATATCTGGGAAGTTTATTTTCAGTTTATGTAATGAATTTTAATAATTTATAAATGTCTTTTTCCGTAAATTTTATGTTGATGGAAAAAGACTGTTAAAGAGAGCATGGTGATTCCGTAAGTAGCTAAGCCTAAAACTACAATACATAAATACCATAGACTAAATAATATCTAGACGAACACTGCCGTGCAACGAAAAGCGGGTCTCCCTCGAGACATTTGGTGGGTTTACTGGTTTATGGTTTAAAAGTTTGTTTCTCTATCATTATATAAATATGTATACTATGTATCTACATGTATATATAATGGTGGACAAACAAACTTTTAAACCATAAACCAGTAAACCAACCAAATGTCTTAAGGGAGATTGGCTTTTCGGTGTATTTGAGTGTCTGTCTATATTATTTATTTATAGTCTCTGATAAATACAATACAAAACGATTTTTTTGTCATGGAACAAACGCCTACATATAGATATGGTACAAGATAATTGAAAAATTAAATACAGTAAAAGATAATTAAGAAATTATAAGGTAAAAAAAATTAGGAATCATCATGTCCCTCTAAAACTATAGTGTCGATATAAATAAAAAACCCCAGTGCCCAAAAGAGATGAAGATGGGTGTGTGTTGGGGGGGGGGGGGGAGAGGAATTAATGAAAGTTGTCCACACTTATTTCAGCAGTAACAACGGACGCTCCGGGTAGGTATAGCCAAAATACCTGAAATAAAAAAATAAGCTCTAACTTTTGCCAAAAGGTTTTAACAGTTACACAACACTGTGTAAAGATGTAAAAAAATCTCAATACAAGAAAAATACTTCGTCCTTCATTAAATTTGTATCAGATAAAAGAGCGAGAAATGTATTTTAAACTATTTTTTAAGGGGGAATTTTTAACTTGTAGGAAAAATATATCGTCTATAATGAAGTTTGCTCAGGTTTTTCTACTAGAAAGTGTAAGCAAACAATTATTAGTAAAATTTTTAAAACACAAATTAAGTAATCATAATTTTCCACAAACAGATATTTAAACATTTTGGATCATATGCATGAATAACCAATTTTCTTGCAAGCAAGTTGAAAACATTGTTAGCCAATTCAGAATAATTCAATTCAAAAAAAGGTGCCAAATTTTTGCTTCAAATCACTATACCTACTACTAGAGTTGTGCCTTGGTCAATTGCCCGGTCAATAGACTGGTCAATTTGACGGCGGTCAAATATTAGGAGGTCAAATACTTATTAAAATTGCCCCATGTCAAAATAAAGTATGGATATGTGGCCGACCTGTACAAATGCATTTCGGGGAAACACCGTCGCCGATCTATGGTCTATGCGAGTTTCGGGCAAATCCCCGGTTTATTCAGTGACGTTGTGGCGTTATTCGCCGTCAAAATTTAGCAGTTCCGTTTATTTTTCACTTTCACCCATTTTATTTTATAATTGGTACTAACAGTATTATAAAGTGTGATCACTAGTAGGTCTTACAAAAATGCAATATTGCAAAAATTATTGACCGACAATAAGAAAATAATTCTGTTCTGAAAGAGGTCTGAAAGGTCAAATTGTCGGTCAATTGACCAAAAACTTGTTGACCGGTCAAAGGCACAACTCTATCTCCTACCTCATATCTCATAAAATGCGAATTCTTCGCAATGGCAAATCAGGAGAGTATGAAGTGGATAATTTATTTATTGAAAACAATTTTTGAAATATTCTTGTAAACAAGTTTATTTAGAAAACTTTGTTGTTTGTTTGGTACAAATAAAACAGAGGAAATTATACTTACCGAATAATTTTGAAGTGTTGTCATTTTCCAGGAATGAGGTTGCTCTGCTCCCATACAATACGAAAATTTGGAGTCGAGTCCCCTCCAAGTTCACTGAATAAAGCCCGTCTCCAATCTTGAAATTATCCTGTATAGCTGCTGGCGGATAAAGGCTACAATTCACTACGTGACACTTCAGCGTGCTAATCAGGCTTGTGGTCACCAAGTGAAGGAATTAAAACGTCCCATAATTCCGACTCCCAGTTTGCTGCATGACCTTAAGGCATCCCAGACAAACCAGACAACAGCCCGCCAAAATGCCCGACGTGTGGACTTGAAGGGGTCCGCGTCCGCTAACGACGTCAGTGAATCGCGTCCGCCTGTAAAAAAACAAAAACAAGAAATTAGTCATCTACATTCCACACTTTAGGCTTACTGGTTTCCAATGTTAATATACAGGGTATTTCAATATTGTACCGACAAATTTAAACAGGTGATTCCTTGACCAAAAATAATGAAAAAAGTTCCAGACAATATAGGTCCGAAAACGTTTCGTTTCCAAGATACAGGGTGTTAAACTTTTATTTTATTTATTTATTTATTTATTTTTTATTTAATATTTATTTCACAAAAATTGTTCAAAGTTCCTTTTATGAACATGCTTTTATCGTTAATATGTTTTGTAATGACTAAATTAAAATTTATTATACTCGATTTGAAATTGGTTGATAGTAATAAATCATTAAAATCCGTCAAACACGTACACAGAGTGGTCCACCTAAATTGCCAAGTTTTAAATAGTATATACATTGAAAGTCTAGACCCTTTTGCATTTATTAAACTTTCCATTCCTATAGATCTGATAAGGGCGTCGAATACAAAGCTTAACCCGAGGCTCGAACAATAAGCGGTAGTATTCTACCTGTGATGTTTTGCACTCATGCACGTGCTTTCGGGTGGGTTTAAGTTTATATTAAACACAATAATTATATAATTTAGTGAACATTCGGATGTGTGGCATAATTTGTTACCCTTGTATTTGAATAAATATAATACTAATAACAATAAAGCAACTAATAAACAAGTAAATTTGGAAAAATGTTTCTATTTGAAATTCTATAAAATTTATAGTAAGTCATTACAGTTCTTCGCTTTAAATTAATCATCATCAGAAAATGAAATATCTGAGGGACTGTCTTCTTCCCCTAAATTGATAATAAGTGGTTCGACCGTTTTCTCCAGTAAACTATCCAATTGCCACATTTTTTCCTCCTCCTTTAGTACATGCTCTATACATCTTTGCCACTTCCCCGCGTTGACTTCTTGAAGCGCTTCTTCAAAGAGTTTTTGAACATCACTCATTTTATAAGTGGTATTTTTTCTAGCCACATAACCTTTCACATGAGCCCATACCAGTTCGATCGGATTTAATTCGCAATGGTAGGGGGGGAGCCGAAGCACTATTATATTTTGTTTTTTGGCCATTTCGTCAACAACATATTTTTGAAACCGATGTTTATGGGTGTTTACAATTGATAGCAACTCCTTTTTAACCATATTGTCCTCAAATTGTATTTGTTTCTCCACAAGCCACTCGATAATTTTTGCTTTTCGCCAAGCAGTTGTAGGCATCTTCTCCAATCTTCTGGAGTGATACGGAGCGTTATCTAACACAATGACGGAGCCAGGTGGAATCAGCTCTATCATTTGTTCGAAATACTCCTCAAAAACATCAGCATTCATATCCTCGTGGTAATCGCCTGTACGAACTGATTGGAATGATAATAGTCCACCTTCTAAAAATCCATTGGAGCTACCGATGTGAGTTATAATTAATCGTTTTCCTTTTCCAGAGGGCGGATTTATTCCTGTTGATAGACCGTCTAAAAATGCTTGCCGGTGAGAAGTCACATTTTTGTCTGTCCATATTTTTCCAACTGTGTATCCTTCGTTCAGCCATGTTTCGTCCAAATAGAAAATTGTTTTGTTTTCATTGCGAAATTTTCTTATTTTTCTCAAATAATTACGTCTCCAACATACTATTTCATCTTTTTCGAGCAAATGAGACTTCCGACTATGTTTTTCCCATCTAAAATTCATTTCTCTTAGAACTTTCCATAGTTTATCTCTCTTGATTGCAGGAAAGTCTTCTTTTACTGCCCCTAAAACTCTATCCAAAGTAGGGATCTCCTTATTGAAATAGAATGAATGCACCTTTCGTCTTATGATGGCCTTTTCGTCCTCATCGATCGGTATTGTTCGCCTTCCTGGAGATGGTTTTGGTGGCGTCACGGTTCCTGTCTTTTCTTCCCGCATCAGCCTGTAGATGGTTGCTTTTCCAATACCTGTCATCTTTGAACAAAGTTCCACTGCAGAATCGATACTTATTGCACTTTTTTGATATCTAAGTGCATTAAATACATTAAGCACAATAATCTTTTCACTAATGCTTAGCGCTGATTTCGCAGCTCGCTTAACTGGAATAAATCCTGAAAGACTCTCCATTTTCAAAAATTACCCAAATGTGTGTCCTAGAATACTCGCATTAGGTTTGTTCGCTCTTAAAATGACTCACAGTTTTATACCAATAAGTAGAGGTACCTAATTTTTCGTAACTACCTGAAAAGTAACATTGTGTATTAATTGTTCCCGGAATTCTCGGCATAATTATTTTTACCTGTTATGACAATAATGATTACTAAATTATTCGGATAAGTAAATAGGGTTCAAACCGGCACGTCAGGTAGGTGCGCCTATGGAATCGGCTGCTAAAAATGATTTATTACTATCAACCAATTTCAAATCGAGTATAGGTAAATAAATTATTTTTTATCTGACCAGATTTAAAATTTGGCCCTACTTTAAATCATATTTTGCCAAATATCAGCCGAACCGTATAAGATATGAAGAAAGTGCAATTGATGAAAAAGTTAAAAGATAAACCAAAAAAGTTCTTTTCATACAAAAGGATAGCCAGTGCCGTATCAAAAAAAAGTTCGGGGGGTCAAAGTGGTCGTGATCCCCCAAAAAAATAACACCCTGTAGATAATTTTAAATGGCAGTAGGCTAATTCTGTAGGTACTTTAATATGTAACACACGTACAAATTGTGAATAAATAATTCTTAAGCGCGCATTAAATAAATAAAAAAAACGAAAAAAAAAATTAAAGTTTAACACCCTGTATCTTGGAAACGAAACGTTTTCGGACCTATATTGTCTGGAAGTTTTTTCATTATTTTTGGTCAAGGAATCACCTGTTTAAATTTGTCGGTACAATATTGAAACACCCTGTATATCCATGCTTGCTTAGATGTTTTTAATCAATGAACGGAATACTAATTTTCCTGAAAATGTATAGGTACCATGACTAACGTGACCATACGTCCAGTTTTGAACGGGATTATCCTGTATCTCAGTACTGTCCCGTTGTCCCCAAGGAAAGCTTCGGGACGCCAAAATGTCCCGTTTTCAGAAAGTTTGCAAACGCGACATCAAATTAAAAGCAAAACTTATAAAACGTACCAGGAATTTCACACTTACTTACAATCATCACCTGATAGATTAAAGAAAATTTGTTCGTCACAAAAATATAACACTACATAAATTACAGATAATGTGTTTTTCTTTTATGTACCTTTTTTGGCGAAAAACCGTTGACGTCCCGTTCTGAGGAAAAAAATAAATGGTCACGTTAAACATCATGATCCGCTATGCGCCACACAAACTTATCCATAGTCTTATTTGTCTATCTCGACAACATTCAAATAAAAAGTTAGGTGTAAAACATACATCAAATTTATGTTTTAAAGAATTATGAAAGTAAAACTGTAAGGTTAAGCTTTTCTTAAACCTGCCTATTTTGTTCATTTACCCCTTAATTTTTCATACTTTAAAAAAATATACAGTGTATTTTTAAAGCAGACCATAGGGTTTTTACATGGTAAATTCTTAACCCCATGTGAGGCCCTGTTCCATTAGATTAAAGAATTAAAACTTGACATAGGTAAATTTCAATTTTAAGATTATGTTAAGTTGCCAAAAAATCTCCAAAAACACTTACAAAATGCACTTAAACTCTGACAATAATGTCAGAAAATGGGCGTCACCTTGACTTGGTACGAAAAGGTAAAAACACAATAACGTTATGTTTTTTGAAAAATAAATGCAAAAAAAATTATTGACATTCATTAACACGATACAAATTCCAGTTTTACTTTTATATATCATATGGGATTATACATTATACAGATGCACATGTCTAACTAAGGAGCTTCATTAGTGGATTTGTTATCCGGGACAATTCTGGACAAAATCGTAAAAATCGGGACAAACCAGACCAGGATACTTTGTTTACCCAGGACAATAGTCGAAAAACCTAAACCGGTTCTGTCCAAAACAGGATGGTTGGTCACCTTAAATAAATAAATAAATGAACATATATAGGAGGACCTGCAGGAAAGAAATAAATTATAGTTTAAAACAGGGTTGCCAACTTTTAAAAATAAAAACAGAGGGCGTTCACAAAAGTTCATTTAAATGAAACATAATATATTTTCTAAAAACTTTTTATTTGAACAAAAGACAGTTAAAAAACAAAAACTATAGGACAGGAAAAATATTTTTATTATACTTCTTTGAAAACACCTTATTTTCATCTGTTTTAGTAATAATGTAAGATGGGCTTTTTCGGGCTAGCGCACGGAAAGAGCGCACGGAAAAAATTTTCCTGGTCTCCAGTTCTTTCAGTGTGCTGAATGAAGATACCGACTATTTTTTGGCTTTAAAATAGAAATATAGGTATAGGAAAATAAACTAAACTCAAGAAAGTCTATATGCTATCTGATATTTAATATGTACCTATTTTGTATTTTATTTCGTAAATATTTGAATATTTAGATGAATTTCTGAAATATTTTTTGACGTTTTGTCAATCTTATCTGACATAGACAAATTTAAATCACCTTTTAAATGATTTGAAAGTTACCATGAAAACGCATCATACCTGCCAAAGACCATATTGTCAGCGTTGTTAATTTTCTGTCAATTAAATTCATTCTAATAAAATGTTCTCTCAACCTGAAAAAGTGGCATCTTTCATTATTAATAGTTAATATTTAATTACTCTAGTAGTTTTTTTTTTAAATTCCGATAACAGTTGTGAAAATAAAAATATTCCAAGTTTATTTTGTATGTATGTATTTTTTTATGTTATATTTTGTTTTATGTTATCGTTTTCAAAGAAGTATAATAAAAAATATCGTTCATTACACGTCCAGAAATGGATTTTCCGTGCTTGCTTGACTTCCCGTGTTCGGCTGCGCCTCACACGAGAATTTGTCAAGCACGCACAGAAAAATCCTTTTTTCCGGACTGGTAATGAAATATACTAAATAGACATTTGATTTTATTTTTGGGACCTCCTGTATGTTCCAAACCTAATTCACTAACAAAAATATTAACTCGAGTACACCTGCTGTGGCAGTTTACCTTTAAATAACGATTTGATTGATGTCTTTTTAGCTTCACGTGGATTAGGACTTACATTTTTGAGCCACCCTGTATGTACTAGATCAAATGTTTGTATGGCAATGCTATTTTCTCACGATGCAGAACTTTTTATAAAGAGACACTTTTTCGTAAAATCAATAATAACAATTTTTCTATTTCGAAGACATGCTGTAGGTACCTATATTTTTTTTAATGAAAAAAACAACATATTATTGTCACCGGAACTGCGCAAAGTTTTAAACTGATACGACAATTAGAAGTGGGTGAAAAGTGAGTTGTAAGATTCCATTACAATGTTACAAGTCAAGCTAATAAAAGCGCGTTAATGTTAATAACAATAAAAAGACAAAGCTATATAAAAAACTTTTCTTGGAAATCGGTATTTGTTCGCCCTATATATGAATGATGATAAATGTAAGTAGGTACTTCGTTCTGTTAGCTTAACAAAAATATACCGATATGAGAAAAATATTGTAAATAAACCCATTTTCTTAGATTATAGGAAATATTGCTGTAAGTTGTTCACCCTGTATGATAGAATAAAAGTACTTCCTCAATGATAAAACACCAAGCTATGTACAGGGTGTCCTCGGGCCCCAGATGGGGGTAACCTATGTTAACACTGGGCCTAATTTTTAATTTTTCAAGAAATCTTTTATAAAAAATTTTTCATAGAGAACAAATATGGTTCCCAAAACTTTAAAAACATTAATTTTACCCAAGAGTCAGTAAAGTCTTAAGAATCCAATTGAATACGTAATTTTGACATACCGACAAGAAGGCTGTGTTAAAATAGTACCTACATATATAGGTAGTAATGGAAAAAATGCAATAAGCAGGAAACAGGACTTAATAGAAACTTTAATTAGAATTTGACTGCAAAATTCATTCTAAGCAACTTTTAAAACAGCTTTTCCCTCATACTTAAATACAAAATATGCAGGGCTGGTTTTACCACTACTTAGGCGCTTGCCTAGGCCTCACAAGCAAAAAAATTAAAAACATACTATCACCATACACTATTTTCTTAAAAAATAAAAAGTATGATTGTAAATTCATAAACTAAAGTAGCATAAATTAGATAAAAACTTTAATATTTTTTTAATAGTGGTACAAAAACGATATTATTGTGGATTACTTTCTGGACAAAATGATGCAATATTAGTGTTCCGTGCTAAAATTAGCAGAAGGGAACACTTATGGATCACTTCGGTGTCCGTCTGTCCGGTAGGGTTTGTAGAAAGTTATTGGCATTTCTACTAACTTTCTGCTAACACATTTTTTATCTTAAAATTTAAAAACTGTCGACAAAATGATGTAAAATTTGTTTAAAAAAATAATAAATAAAATACCTAAAAACATATTAACCATGGTCTAAGATCGAGACTTCCTAACATAGAAACAATTTTAACAATCTTTCTAACCCCTGCCTGTTACTAATGCTTCTGGAGAACGTTCCTTTTCAGTTTTAAAAAGAATTAAAAATTATTTGAGGAACAGTTTGTTAAAGGATAGAACTTCTAGTCATTCAATGCTTTTTATTGAATCAGGAGTGGTTAGCTCACTAGATTACGATGAAATTATTGAATTATTTTCAAAAGAAAAAGCTAGAAGAAAGTACTTTTAATTGTTTTAGTATGTTCTTTGTGTTTTTTCTCTGTAAACTTGCCAAAACATATCACACGGTAAATAAGATTCTATATAACGCAGCTATAGTTTCTGGTCTGTTAGAAGAAAATACAAGGTGTAAATAATTAAAAATGAAATTGTCTCATTTTTTCCCCTCCTTCGTTTTATTAATAACTTAATCGGAATTGTTACTGTAATTTATGTCATAAATAAAATGGGATGTCGCTGGGTTGAACAGTATAAAATAAATAGGGCCTTAAATTTGTCTAGCGCCTAGGGCCTCATTTGAGCGGAATCGGCCCTCAAAGTATGGTGTTACTTTTGGATAAAATTTGGGCGCCCTGTATAAAAAAATTAATATCAAAATACCAAATTGAAAATCTGATCCATTTGTTGTATCAGCAATGGTTGCTGAGCTGAGCAACCCTATTAAGGGAAGTCGAGGGAGAAACTCCATAGGTATAAAAATTTTTACTTCCTTTAGCAAAAATCATTCTTCATAAAAAAATGTTTATGAAAAAATACGGTTTTATTATTTATTTAATTAAACAAAATTATTTTTTTATAGAGAGCGTCCAAAAATTTTGAATAAACAACTTTTAACTAAAAACAATCTCTGTTTCTTGTTTGTATAGAAAATGATATGTAAAAAAGTAGCTTATTACTTATTAGTCTGCAAAAGTAATTTTTAAAAAAAATTTTTAGATAGCTTTTTTCTACTAAATAAAAATACATAATTAAAATTTATATTTTTAAAGTTTGGTGACCCCTGTATATAAAAAAATTCTCAATGTAAGTCGTATTCTTTCATTAAGCAAAAATATTTATGAAGAATGACTTTTAACAGTTGAAAATCAGGTTCGTTGGTGGTATCAGCAACCCTATTCGGAACAAACTGTATGATAAAATTGTTGCTTGGGGAAAACGTAAGGTTCAAACTGAAAAAAAAATTACACAGGACACTCAAAAACTTTAAAAATATAAACTTCACCTAGGAGTAACTACCTCTGTTTTTTGTTTACCTATAAGGGTAACGATATGTGAAAACGTTGCTTAGAATTATTTTCGCAGTTAAAAGCCAAAATTTGCATTAAATCATTTTACATTTTAAATTATGATGAGTTGAGCATACTGAAAGCATACGAGCATATTGCAATTCATTTAGTTACGGTTACAGTACACAAGCTGCAGTGATAATTGAAAATAATGTCATTAAGATCTTAAATCCTTTATTATCATTCATCTAATTGAATGGGTATTTTTGACATAATAATAGTAATAATAATAATAATAATAATAATAATAATAATAATAATAATAATAATAATAATAGTAGTTACATAATACAGTTACATAATAATTTCATACCTACCTAGAGGTAACAAAGATAATGACAAAATATTGCAATAAAAAAAATATAAGCATGACTTCAATTGAAACTTTCGAATTTGACTACATTAAGTACAAATGTAATTCTAAGCAACTTCCTCAAACAGCATTTCCTTTATAAACAAACAACAAATTGGGGTAGTTTACTTGAATGTACAAAAGTCCCTATACAAAAAAAATAATTTTTCTCAATATCAATCGTATTTTCTTACTAAATAACAACTTTATGAAGAATGATCTTTTCTTCTCTAGTTAGGAACTATGTGGAAATCTGGATATGTTTAATGACAGTTTTGCTTCTTTTAGGCGTAAGGTTAAGAATAAATTTTTAAAATGTTTAGCATTAGGTTACTATTTAGAGTTTTTTTTTTGTAAATTTTGAAAGTAAGTACTATTCTGAATAAACAAATAAATAAAATATTTCAATAAAAATATAAGCATGACTTCAATTGAAACTTTGGAATTTGACTACATTAAGTACAACAGTAATTCTAGCAACTTCTCAAACAGCATTTCCTTTTTAAACTAAACAACAAATTGGGGTAGTTTATTTAAATGGTGATGGAATGGTGAAAGCGCTAGGCTAGAGTTATGTAGCTATCTACGTAGATACCTAATATGGCTACCGCCTAACTAAAAATCTGATAACCCACTTTAAAAAGAGTATTAGGTACTTACCAAATGGGGAACAGAGCAGCATTTTATATTAGGACGAACGAAACCCGAAAAAAGTGCTTCCTGATGCCTATTAATCATGTAACCAGTCTAAACTGGCTAGAACTGTACGGATTTATTCATAAAAACTGCAGTTACGAAGGCCATGTAGCCCTTAGTCTGATTATAAGAATAATAGTATAGGAACGCACCGCGAAATTGTCTATCCCAACGGCGAGCTAATGACGGCGAAGTCAAATTATCCCGCGGGATAATTCCCGTCTAGAGCGCACGCGAAATGCTCTTCCCCGACCGTCCGCTGGGAATCGACTGTTCTGGAAAAAATTTATTCTTGAACCCTTGACGGTGCATAACGCGGTGTCAAAAACAAATGAAAAAAAGTCTTTCCTATGCCACCTATGCGATCCGCGGTATTTGCTAATTTGGAATTCCGAAATCAATTTTAAAAACGTTAACTTGGGTATTGTTTTGAAATAAGGTTTCTAATCTATTTAGTACTTTCGAAAGACCGGTATAATATGTTCAGAAAGCATAACTTTTTGATTTCTTTTTCAGTTTGTCCTTTTGTAAACCGAGGGACCACGACAGGTTCGAATAGCCCGCGTTGGCGTTCGCGTTCGCTCAACAGTGTCAAAGTCAACGTGTGAACAGAGTTGCCAGATCTGCAGGATATTCTGCAATATGCCGAGTTTTATAGACATTTAGCCATTTGCAGAAGTTCTAGTTTAGTGACAATTATATTTTTAAATATTTACGCATATTGGAGAATGGAGAATAATATGCCTAATAATCTCTAATCCATTCAGGTACAGTTTTGTAGTTTGTAATAATTGTTTCACTATCAGTGCCCCCTACTGGTGT
Source organism: Philopedon plagiatum (assembly GCA_963971165.1). Lineage (NCBI taxonomy): Eukaryota > Metazoa > Arthropoda > Insecta > Coleoptera > Curculionidae > Philopedon > Philopedon plagiatum. The sequence goes on from OZ020197.1 coordinate 387,073, forward strand.
TTATAAATAATTTAATAAAGTTCATAAAAACCATGATCTGAGGTTTTTTACAAGCCTTCCGTTTTTTGCACAGTACGGCACTGATTTATGCAGAAAAATCGCTTTTGCAGAATTTTCAGTTAACAAGCCCAGAATTCAAGCCGTACTCATTTGGCAACGCCGCGTGTCCAGTGCCTGTGAAGTAAAATCATCATGCACTAAAGATGGGAAAAAGCGTTATTTTTATTTAACAGTTACAACTGCTACCGTTATTTTTAATTAACAGCTTAAAATAACAGGTTGTCGTTAGTGGTGCAAGCGTATACTCGTAAACGAGAACGGGATATCAATGCGGTTACAGTGAAACGGTTATGATGAATCATGAATAATTTCTGTTCTGGGCAGGCAAAAATTCTCAATATGGAGCACATTTGACGCAAAGGCGTCTAATTTTACTCCATCTGGAACAAAAAGATCTTGCGCTATTCTTGAAATTCAAAGGTATTTAGAACAACCTCTTTTAAACCGGTCTAATAACCCGTTAGTACGAAACTACTACCGTATAGGTACCTATGTAAAATTAAATATTAGAACTACAATCGATTCTTCGATTCACATTCACACCAGACGATCCCTCCCTCAACGTTAAGTGAACTGGTCCAGCGCCAGCAAGCCGCAAATGTATGCGACGCTGAAAGCTGCACGGCAATATTATTATCAATATAAACAACAGTTAAATATTAACGTATGTTATTTCAAATGCGGCGCGCGGCGGCGCAAACGATAGCAATGTTGGCACAGGCCGGACACGTTCTCATTCAGTCGCAAGTCTCAAGCGTTTTCTGTTCTGACGTTATTTTGCCTGTTATTTTTGAACTGAATTAACAGTTACAACTGTTATGTTCCAAATAACAGCTAAAAATTAACAGATAGTTAAAAATAACAACACATCTTTATTCCACAGTCCTAGGAAAAGGGAAATTAAAAATTATTTTATTTGACATTTTCCCGAAAAATAAAGGGTTTTCTAGGTTATTCAATTTCAGTTAAATATTTTTCTATGATTTCAGTGTTGTTTCAGTGTGTGTGTGTGTTGTTTTAAATTTAGTGCCGAATACAAGTCCAGAGTTTCTGGACTAAAAAAAAGGTAAGGAACGGAAAATACCTCTTATAGAGATTTGTCGAAATCAATATCCGCAGAAGTGAGGTTAGAAAATTAAAAATATTATGCAGAATGGGAGACGAAGGTAGTGGATTTAAAGACAAAAACGCCGTCCCAAAATACGGTTTTAAAGTGTATTTAAACCATGAGTATCCAGAAAGTAGAAATCCTTATTTTAGGCCGTCTCTTAGAATTATTTGGGACCTTTTACCCTTATTCGTCAGGTCAGTATTATTTTCTACTATCTAGGTGGTAGCTCTAGCTAAAATAATATTTCACTTCTGAAAATAATTAGGTATTTACCAGATATTTCGAAGGAATTATTCTTTTTAGATATGTATGGTATTACATTGTGTATAAACTCAAGGGAAAATCTGTCGTTATGGATTATATCAAAATGGAAACAGCTAAAAGGATGTACGGTAGGAAGCCAAACTGCTATTCGACTTGTTTAAAAGAAATTGCCGATATTTTTTACTTATTACTGGTTTTAACTGAATTTTCAGGTGTTCCCATTGGAGGAATCGGCTCAGGTACGATAGGCAGAGGGTTCAAAGGAGAATTTTGCAGGTTTCAGTTAAAACCTGATGCTTGTGAATATAATACCGTCGATGCAAATCAGTTTATTGTCACTATAAAGGATGAAGATCAGGAAACTATTTTTCAGAGTTGTCTATCTACTTATAAGTAAGTAAATGCTTCCATATTTGATTTAAAATATTTTGTTGAGGTTGTCTGTCTATTGGCTTTTGGAGTTAAAGCTGAAAAAATAGACAAATGAAGGCTTGTCTTCAGTTTGACTTAAATTTATATCAGTTTTTATATAAGTAAATGCGCATTAACTTGAAAAATGCCACGTCCATACTGGTAGAATATCCTGATGATGATGCTATTCTTCACCAAAACGTCGAAAAACATAATCAAGTGATACATAGATGTAAAGGATACCTATGAAGTATACATTTAAAAAATGAAGCAAAAGTCCAGGTCCGTATTCGAAAAAAAAATCAGTTAGTATCAGTAACTCAATAAAAACAAATGGTGTAAACAAAACAATAACGTTACTATAGAGAAGGTAAAAAATCGTGTAATTTTTGTTAAAACAATTTTTTTCTAACTATAATAGTTTTCGAGATATTTAAGAATAAGATGTTTGACTATTGTTAAAAAATTTCCTGTAAAAACCAGCACCTGTACAAAACTTTTTGTTCTGATTGTTGGAAACTCCTTGATTTTTAGATTTTAAAAGCATCTTCATGTTTCTTTTTTTTTCTATCTTTTAAGATATTCATTGTTAGGTATATTCATGCTGAATTCAGACTTTGCCCTTTTTATAAGTATTGTTTTTCAATAAACGTTGTACTTTTCAAATGCAGTTTTAATTTTTTGCAAAGATAAGCAAGATTATAGTTTACAAAGTCAACAGTTTTGATATTGATAAAAGCACAAAAATAATAGAATTTTAATAAATTTGTCATTTTGTCATAGTGATATGGAGGTTACTGATGGATATCAGTGACCTTGTTTCCTGATTATTTGCTGGGGTTTGCAATCAGCTGCTGTTTTCTATTATTAAGATTAGAAATTGCCTTAGGAACAAAGACAGTAAAAATAAAATACCCCTGTCGATGATTCATCATACTGATTAAAGTTCAAATTTAAAAATAGACTATGATTTTATTATTATCTAGCTGGTACCCGCGGTTGAGCTTAAATATATTTATAAAATAAGTTTTCGATAATCTTGCGGAAAATTAGTTTTGGAAACTGGATTATTTCGAGAATATACCTTTTGAACATATGCAATTTATGGAAAATGCTGTTTCTTGAACTCTAAGGAAATACTAATTAAATTAAAAATCAGACAAAAAATAAGTGTTTAAGAAATGCAACCCCAGGGGCTGGGCTCTGTCTTGCACAGGTTGGGTTTGCTTGGGTTGGTACCGTCGGCGGCGGTTAGCGCGGCAGATGGACGGAGATCCAGCGGTCGAGGTTTGCTCAGGTTAAGTGGGTGGCTGATTTCAAACCCAACCCAACGGAACACTAATTGTACAAGTATAACTTGCACTTGACCGAATTTTTTAAAATTACACATTTGGGAAACGAAAAGTGTTGTTAAGGGTTTCTATATTTCTAGGAAAACTAGCCTGAAATCGTGGGAAAGCCTGCTAGACGGGAGCAAATGCGAATATACAGGGTTATATCCGAGAGCTTGGACTGAATATGATCTGTCAGAATATGGTGTGAAATTGACTTGTAGGCAAACTAGTCCCGTTATACCGCACGATTATGAAGTAAGTCAACCAGTTTACGGCGAAGCAATTGTTTTTGTTAATATGAATTTGAAAATACATACTGTAATAAACATTACTTACTACTTACTTGTAATTATAATTAATTTTCTATATTCTGGAATATCTTTGCATATATAAAGAAGACATAAACATTACTTACTACTTACTTGTAATTATAATTAATTTTCTATATTCTGGAATATCTTTGCATATATAAAGAAGACGAGAAAATGGTCTTATTGTATCTATTTTTTTTCCTATTTAGAGTAGTTGTTTGCCATGCGCTGTATTTGTTTGGACGGTGGAAAACACCGGCTCTGAGCCGAGAACTGTTTCCATTTCATTTACCTTTAAAAATGGCACAGGGACGAAAAAAGCCGACAAAGAATGTAAGTTGACTTGTTCAAGTTTAAAATGTTGTAATGTATGTAATAATTAATATTGTAATGTATGTAATGTTTAAAAAAAAAATGGCCCAACTTCACAAAAAGAAAAGCACCGAAAAAGGTATCAAATAATATTTTTACGCAATGTAAGGTAAAAAAAAATCGACCTCAAAAGCGTACCTTACACAGTCAATAATATTGATAGCAATCAATACTGATAATATTTCAACAATCCACTTCAATCTCTGTATCAGTATTCTTCAACCTTACACGATAAGTATTATTATTGTCAATATTTCCTTCAGTACATAACCTACTATTATCCGTGGCTGTTGAAAATGGATCCTCGACAGAGAGCATGTTTTACGATAATGTTAAGTTTAGGCCTAAAACGTACAGTAAACCGTAAGCGCTGGATGAAAGATTGGTTAAAAAAGCGTGCTTGCTGCTTCCATTGTTAACAGCAGCTGACGTTACACTAAGGATTGATCCCTAGACGATCAGTAATACTGACTATCCCCCTACTCGTTGATATTGATGCCTGATATGCGGAAATTCGAATTCACGTCAGTTCAATCCATCAAACCAATATATCCACCTTACACGGTCAATATTTTTGTCAATATAATAACATATTGTCTGTTTTATTGACCCTGTAAGGTACGCTTAACGATAAGCCGGTTAATTGTGATTTGTCCATTTTTTTTAGCTACATGCAGTTCTAAATCGTTTTCATATCAAGATACAGAGGGTGTGGTTCTGTATCACATGCTGGGAAAAATCAGATGTTCCTATGCTTTAGCTGCCAAACCGACCAATGACATAAAAGTGTCAAAGTGTTTGAATTTTGATCCTAATTCTGATGGCTCGGATGTTTGGAATCAGGTAAGAGGTTCAAATCTCAGTCAAAGTCATACATTGTGCGTGTGTAGGACAAAGAACGACCGTTATAACTCCGCGCGCCACCGTATTGGCCTTCCGGGCCGTCTGTATACCGCCGAGCAAACCTCTGCCGGATGAAAAGAATCCATTTTTTCACACATTTCGCACTGGACGTGCCATTTCTCGAAGTTTATGGATAAAGTCCTTTCAGGAAAAATCAATATTCACTTAAAATTTCATATTGCGTTATTTTAGTATAGTTTATCAATCTAAAAATATTCCACTTAACTAAAAGTCTGGCAACAGTCATTCTCGAAAAATAGGTGGGGGCAATGTAGTCGTCCAGATTAAGAATAGTCCCTGCGATCTCTAATTGCTTTAAAATATAAACAATGCGATCTCCTCTTGTTGCTAAATCTATGGTTAATAATAATGATTTATAACAATTTCTTAACGATTTTTTTAGTTAAAAATAAACGGCCAGTTTAGCAAGCCTTTAGAGAAATCCCATAACAATCACACGTTTGGAGAAATGGCCGTGGGCGTTTCGGCAAAAACTACAGTTTTAGAGAAAAAATCCCAGGACGTCGAAATGCTACTGGTATGGGATATGCCTAGCATAATATATCCTGCGTCTCAGAAAAAATATTTTAGGTATTTTTTTCGAATTAATTTTCATAATTTCTATTTGTTCACAGGGGGGTAAAAATTTATTGTTTATTTTTTTTTTAGATTTTATACTGAGAAATTTGGCCAAGAAAATGCGACTTTAAAAATGGTAGATTTCGCTTTTAAAAACTACCCGATGTGGGAGGATCAAATTTATCAATGGCAGAAAGCCGTGCTAGATGACGGGTATAACAGAAAGTTTCATTTTTTTTATCACGAAAGCTTTTTTTACTTTAATATTATTTATTTCCAAAATATTTTTAGTGATTTGCCAGATTGGTATAAGTCTGCACTATTTAACGAATCCTATTTTATAAGTGATGGAGGAACGGTTTGGCTGGCTTTAGATAAAGAAGTTACCGAGCAGTATAGTTCGAGTGATCCCAGGTAGGTAATTGTATTTTCCATATTACAGAACTGATTTTTTTCTGGGGTGTTAAAGTTGCCAAAAGAAGCAGTATTCCAAATTTCATACGTCTAGGTGAAATAGTTTCCAAGATACGAGTGTCCAAATATCACAATTTCGAGCACTCACTGACTCGCTGACTGACTGTGATAGATCATCGTAAATCTAGGGTACTTCCAATCGAGCTAGAGCTTTGAAATTTGGAACATAATTAATGTTTAAGGTGATAGTTACGAGAATACATAGGATTTGATACAGGGTGTGCAAACATCAATCATTCAATCTTCTTTCAGGAAGAAATACGGCCGATTCGCTTATGTCGAAGGCCACGAGTACAGAATGTACAACTCGTACGATGTGCACTTCTACGCGTCTCACGCTCTAAGCAAAAATTGGCCGGAGCTGCAGAGGTGTTTGCAGTACGACTTGAGGGATTATGTTTTTCTGGAAGTGCCCGATAAAATGGAAATGTTGTTTAATGGGGCCCTGGTGGAAAGGAAAAAGCCTGACAGTGTTCCGCACGACGCTGGTGACCCAGGTAATTAGAAACTCGATAGTGCGGCCCTGGATATCAGCAGTTTGTTTGGCTTAAACATTTTTTACATCATTGTCGAATATTTATTAATACATGACGTTCCATAAAATATCATATACAATATATCTTTGTAGAACCCTGTTAATGAAGTATTATGAAGCAAGAATTCCTCGTATTTCGGATAGCTCGAATGAGTTGGCAACATTTTGCCCACCAAAATAGATTTTTATTTGAAATTCCCCGCAATTCTATTAGCCAGTGTTGTCGTTTATTTTATTGTTGTCAGAATCTTTTTTTTTTCATAAGAAAGTACATGATTTGTATATCAAATAAATTCTATTTTGTGCAAGTTAAACTTCTATTTACACAAACTTTGTTATTGTACAGCCATTACGGTGGTGCGCGGAAACGGAGTCATAGATGTCGTTCTTAATCCCACACACGCACAATGTATGAAACAAAGCAAAATGTTCGTTATAAATCAAAGACTGCCTTTCTTCTTGCTGAAGGTCGATGGTTTAAGCCAAACAAACTCGTTTGTTGATAAATTGATATACAGGGTTCAATTATCGAGGTTTTTTTAATGCGTGCAATGAGATTTAAAGAAACTGGAACAATTTTATCAATCTACTTACGTATGAAGTTTAAATATATTTCTTTAACTTTTAGGCGAATATCCTTTTTCTCTGATAAATGCTTATCCTATTCATGACGTCAGCAACTGGAGGGATTTAAATCCGAAATTTGTTTTGCAATGTTTACGGGACGCCTCTGCGTCTGGAACTTTGGATACGGAATTCATTAAGGTAAATGTAGTCGATAAATTGTCGCCGATTTAAAAAAAATCTGTTACTTTTAAATACCAAATTAAACGGGCTTATTCAGTCATGTCGCGTTTTCAATAAATAAGTTAATATTATTGCACAATCAGTCAATCAAAACGCGCACATAAAAATTACATCGATTCGACGGATAATAACTATATTTAGGTTTAAAATTCGACCAAATACAAAACATTCAGTTTCCCGCCCGCGTCATTCTACGAAAAACAACTGAACGTAGTGGGCAAGGTGGCGAATCAAGTTAAGGATACGGCAACATCGCCATGTGCCACTTCGGCCGTTTTAGTACCAACAGGGAATGTTTATATTTTGTGTAATTTTGTACCATGTTTTAATCTTCGAATTTAATTCTATTCTGAAACTTTTTTCGGGGTGCTTAAGTGTATTTAAATATAACGATGAACTACAACAGAAATAATAGTAAAATCCCATAAATCATTGTGGAATAAGCTCGGCATGAAGTGTTTTTTTGCCCCCGTCATTCAGTGGATGATGGTAAGTATTTCTTTGATGCTCATGCGTAAATATTCTTTTTAGGTCATAAAATATTATGCGTTGAATGTGTTCTCAGTTCTCTTAATATTTCTGTGTAATAGTTCAGTATAAACTTCGAATATTACAACTTTTCTTTATAATTTTAATTTATAATACTGATCGTCTGAGGACTAGACCGTCAGTAATTCCTGTATTTCCTTAGTATATCAAGTGCAGCCATATAATTCACGTCGCCCGCGCTGTCACTAATACCTGAAGCCGGGCAGAACTTATTGTTGTATATATTCTGTGTATCTTTGCCTTAATAAATTATTTTAGAAAATTTTTAGCCTTCAAAACGGGAAGTTCATTTGTAGACACCTTGTATAATAATTAATACTTTACAGATATATCTGATTAATAATTTTATTTAAATTGTGTTCTTGAAAAACGGTACTTTCGAAAAATTGCATTTTCGAAAAAATGTACATTATTTGAAAATTTGTTTTTCGAAAAAACTAGTTTAATAATTGATAAAACATGGTCCTTTTTTTAGGATATGTACAAAGCTTGCGACACAGTAATGCAAAAATCCTTAGCTTATGACATCGACAATGACGGTCTAATAGAAAACTCCGGAGAGCCAGACGAAACTTTTGACACATGGGTTATGACAGGATCAAGGTACGCGTTTCGTTAATAGTGTTAGTTAGCATCATCAGGAAATAAGCGAAACCAAATGACATACTTATTAAATTACGCCTGTATCAGGGTCATCTGATGCTTATGGTATCGGTGTACCGTTACGGATTCTGTTGCATCCCGCTGGTCTTTTAAACAACTTCAGTACTTTTATATACGTCTAACAGTCCTCTAGGAGTTACCTTTTTGGAGCAGTTTTAGATTATTTCTTATACTTTTTTAGCGCCTATTGCGGTGGTCTATGGCTAGCAGCTCTCTGTTCCATGACAATCATGGCCGAAGCTTTGAATAAACAGTCGGACAAAGAACAATACCAGAAATTGTTAGCGAAAGGCATCAAGTCCTTCGATAAGAAACTGTGGAATGGAAAGTACTATAACTTCGATTGCTCAACCAATCAGGCTAATAGTATCATGGCGGATCAACTCAACGGACAATGGTATTTAGGTTGTATGGGGCTCGGACAGAAATATTCCGTAAGAATACAGTGTACTAACTTTAAGTTATATATTTTTGGAATCTCCAGAGAATTAGCCGTCGAATAAAGCAAAATTCGCGGCAGTTCGCTTTAGATCAGAAGAGATGTGCCTGATTTATAAATTTTCAAAATTTATTCCAGATTTTTCCAAAAGAAAAAATTCGCACCGCCCTGCAGACCATATACCAGAACAACGTCCTTAGTTTCTGCGACGGCACGATGGGGGCCGTGAACGGTTTCCAGAACGGTCAGGTGGACAAGGTCACGATCCAAAGTCAGGAGGTCTGGACGGGGGTGACGTACGCATTAGCTGCGACGATGATACAGGAGGTAAGCATATGAAGACTTTTTCCTTGTTTGTTCCTTGTGGGTCCTAAACTAGGTGAAGCTAAGGTCAGGCCACGCCCCCCTACTGAGACTGAGCTTGTATTTCTACCGTCTTTTGTCTGGGGAAGGCTTAAGATTGGCTCCACCCACTTGGGGCAGGGCTTAATATTGGCTCCGTCCACTTGGGGACAGGGATTAAGATTTGTCCGCCCGCGTGGGGCAGGGCTTAACATTGGCCCCACCCACTTGAGGCAAAGCTAATGGTTAGCTCCGTCCACGGAAGGCCGGGCAATTTAAGCCGAGCTATATATTTGTGTCTTTTTTTTTATAGGATATGATTGAAGAAGGGTTTAAAACAGCGGGTGGCATGTTCAAATCGATGTCCGAAAAGTTCGGTATGATTTTCGACACACCTGAAGCTCTGTATGATAAAAAGTATTACAGATCTATTGGTTACATGAGGCCACTAAGTATTTGGTCCATGCAAATCGCTTGGGAAAATAGGAAAAAATCAGGTTATTAAAAAATAGTTTTTGTGTGGTAAATTAATGTTCTAAAAAAGTAAGCCTGCTAAAACTGGGAAGATTTTTTCCCAGATTAAATATTTCTAACAAAGATACAAAACATAAACAAGGAACACGTGCGTAAAATGGGATGGAAATAATTACGACAGTTGCTTAAACTTAAACTTCTTAAAACGATCCTACGAGCGACCCGATGGTTTCCGATGAACCTCGTACTTTGCCGAGCGGTCATTATTATTTATTTGGGGGACAAATAGTCGTCATGTTGTTCGTTTTGCATCTCTGTTGAGAATATTTAATCTGAGGATTTTTATACAGGGTACGTCGGCACCCTATTATCTAATTTAAAATACATTCTTGCATTCCAATAGAAGTGCATTTATGTAAAGTATATAGTGCATTTTGGGACCAGATATATGTATTTACTTATTTAACAAACTTCTTTATTATTGGTAATATTTTTGTTGTTATTGTTAGTTACATCAACATCAACATCAAGGGCAAACCCTGTATATGTGCTCTTTGTTTGAATGTATTACGTAGTATTTTACTTAAAAATTTTTACCTAACTACCTAGGTATTATAAAGTATGGTTGTAAATTTAATATACAGGGCGTTTGGTAACGCATGGGCCATACCTTAACACTGGATTCCCTAGCCCAATTTAGGTCGATTTAACCCAACTTATCTTAGTACAAAAGTTGATAATGAGAGAGATACAGTTAAAATTTTATTTTACATTTTTATTGATACGATTCAAACGCATTTTTCTCAAGAATAGCTGCTTCTACCGACATGCATAAAGTATACCTTTTAAAAAAAAAAGATAGAGAAATAGGAATTTTTAATCAGAAACTGTGTACACTGAAGCACAGAAATATTGGGAAATTTTAGAATGGATTTGCTTTTTTCCCTTCCCAAAAAACCTCCGGCTAAATTGAGCCAGGGGAACCACTGCTAAAGTACGGCCCATTTGTTACCAAACACCCTGTATATATTTTATTAAGGCGGTGCTTAAAGAGAAAGAGAGATGGAAATAATCTCTATCTTAGCGCCACCTTAAAAATATTTGGTATTAGCTTAAAACTTCACTCTAGTCCTCATATAAGATAACTTTTACCACTAAATTCCTTAGTAGCATTTTTAAGAGATTTATTTTAGTCCGTGTCTGTGTTATAATAACTGTGACGCAAAGCGTATCTTTTATATATTTAAATAATTATATAATTGATGTTAATCCGTAATTCGTTACCACAGTAAAAGAATTTTAATTTACACATAGTTAAATTATGACTTAATTGATTAATAAAAAATCATTAAAGTTCATTTCGTTTTTATTTATTTACACACACTTACGTATCTATATTTCACGCTGCCCTTATAACTATCTGTACAAATTGTAGTATATTTATCCTTATCCTTTTAAACAGTCAACCAATCTACGCAATTTAACATACATAACATTTCCTCTACGTAGGTAAGCATAGGATTTATTTTTTAGCGAAAAAGGGCGAGAAAAATCTTGCTTTCTCGTTAAAAAACACACGTTTCAAGTACTTCGCCGCGCTCATCATCAGATCAATTGACTTTTTGACGAGAAACTCTGCGTATTTGTACTGGTTGTCTGTCCTGTGAGTATTCTATTTTTGCGTACAAACTATTGTTGAGTGACTTTCTGCCTACTATTGCCTATAGAAAATAATACATTATTATTTTATTTTGATACACAACTTCTACAAATAGTCTGCTCGAGTTTCTACTTGTGTCTTTGTTAACAGGAGTAGGTAATCGATCAGCTACCATTCCTACTACTTTGGTTTTTCACATAAAAAGCTAAACGAAACCTTAACAAGTCATATATTTTCGAAATCTCCAGAAAATTTGCTATATTGTGTACAGTTGATTAAATAAAAACTTTTTAAAAGGGCGCACTATATTATTTTTACCTGAATTCAGATTTCATGAATTTCTGGACAGAATCCTTAACGAAACCCTAACGAGTTATATATTTCTGGAATCTCCAGAAAATTTGCTATCGGATAAAGCAATATTCACGGAAATTCGCTTTGGACTAGAAGCTACAGTTGATTAAATAAAAGCTTCTTAAAAGCAGGACTAAAAAAAAATTTTTTTTTTGGTCTTAAATCAGTTTTTATGATTTTCTGGACAGAATCCTTAACAACTTATATATTCTTGGAATCAGGGAAACAGGCGCTAAAAAATGTTCTTAAACATTTCTATAGATAATGCTTAAGATAATCCGAAAAATTAATGATAAAATTAAAACGGCGTTGCATCATACCTATTTCATATCATGTCATGTATTGGGATGGGTCATAAATGTAAGTAAGATGCTTGTAATGAACACTCCCTATTCCTTTTAGCTATAACTTTCTTTAAGTCCTCGCTAAGGTTCTTTGGCAGACACAATGCATCCACATCTTCTTCTTTAAAAAGATGGTTCCTGAGAGTGAGTAGGCTAGCGTAGCGTAAACTATACAGAGGTACAGTCACATATGCTCTTACGCGAGCCTCGTGATTTTCAGGAATATTCCTCTCAGGATATCTGAAAAATAAAAATCTATTTAACATTTAAACACATCCAACTGTAACTTCTACCGGGCGTTTACCTTTCCTGTATGTACTCCCTCGTAGTCTTGGGGTAATAAGTAAATTTCCCGTCAACGTGTAAGACGTCTTTAGTTAAAAAGTCTTTGGCAATCCAGGGATGAGTCTTATATGTGTTCACATCTATGTAGTCAGACTTTTCGAGTACTCTGTAACGAACATATTGACCCATAAAGTTGATCCACATTATCTCAATAGTTTTTTCTGTCATATTTATGAAGCGAACATAGCACTTGTGGTGGCTATTTATAGAGCGAGGGTTATCGTCATTTTCTGAGTTATTTTCTTCCATTTTTGATCCTTTCAAATATTTTGCTTTGTCCCGCCGTGATGAGTATTTTGACCAGTAGTTTTCCCCTCACTTTCTACGCATTGCTACCACCGGGCAGTTCGGCTACCCTACAACAGATGGCGCGAATACTTAAGGCACCTGATCGATAATGTAGATTTCTATAATTATTTTTCACAGGAAAAGAAAAAGTGTTTTCAACTTTTCCCAATGAAATAAATCTTTTTTCCACTTAAAATATTCATAAAAATGGCTGTGTGTGCTGCCATAGTTGGCAAAGATGTAAGTACATATAATTTACCATGTTTATCTTATATTTTCACAACAAAAATAATTTTGTTTGGGACAAAAAGATCACTATTTATGTTGTTGACACGTACATTTAAAGATGGACGATGTTGTGACGTTGCGACATTGACAATTTTGATGTGTCGCATTTATTTGCAGCTTTTGATTCCCAGGGTTGCCGAAATGCTTTATTTTTCAAATAAATAGGGATCAGCACATACTTTTTCTATTAAATAAAACTGAAAGAATAGGCTTTATTAACGTTAAGGATTTTAGAATTCACCAAAATTTTTTTGCTGTATCAATCCAGATGAAGAACTTAATTTCCAATATAAGGTATTATCGGCTTTGGATATAATAGAAGAAAAACTAAACCCTGCAAACAAGTCAGCAAACGAAATGAGAGAACTGTATTTAGGGCTGTTATATGCTTTGGAATCTTGCAAAATGTATCCTTTTTATGGTTTTGTATGTGGAGTCAGTGTTACAGTACAGTTTTCTATTTTTATTTATTGTCGCACAGTTTATTAAAGTTTTAAAAAGTTATTTGAAGTTTATTCAATATAAGATGGCACCACAAAATTACAGATTTCCTTATTGCATACAGGGTAGGCGTAGGTTAATTTCTACCTCAGATCATGCAGAGGTGGAGTCAGAATTTGTGAAACAGGAAAATTTTGTCTTTATCAAAAAGCGATCAAAACATGTGAACTAAAAAGAAAATTTAGGGTTTGCTTGGGTTTTAGTCAAACAATTATACAGATTTGTTGCTCTATGCGAAAGCCACATGCCTTGTATTTCTATATAAAAAAATTGTTCAGAAATACAATTATTGGGAAGAAGTAAAATCAGTTTTCCTTAATTAATTTAAAATTAGATATGGATATGTGACAAATACAAAAATAAAATTTGTTATAGTAGTGGATTCAACAAATATGGCGCTTAGAGATAACGAAATAAGATCTGTAAGTATTTTTCTGGAATTTTGCATTACCTTATCTTTATAGTAAAAAGCAGGGTAGAAATAAATTTTAACTTCTTTTTAGATGTTTAGAAAAATACATTCCGAATATGCAGACATGGTCAGCAATCCCTTTTACATCCCCGGTGAACCAATTACATCCAAGTAAGTTTATGTTTAGGTAAATTTATTTATTGCTATAATAATTTTTTGACTGTTTCAGGTCCTTTGACTCCAATATCAAGAATATTATTACAGGAACAGTTTGAAAGAAAATATTAAAGTTATATGTATGTTTGGTATAATTTATTTATTTATGTATAATAAAAAATAATTTTAATCATGTGTGTTAAATATCTGTTCTCCTAAAGACGCCTTAAAATGCATTTTCACAAATACACATGCAGTGATAGACCCAGACAAACCTTTTCAATTACTAGAAACGACGATTTTCCAAGACCCCGTCATTTAAGGCTAACAGTGGAAGAGTTAAATTTGTTTATTTCTTTCTTGACCTCGGATGTGTTCTGTTCTTGTCATAATGAATGTGGTAAAAAAGGATATAAAGCATAAAAGTAAATCGCTAAATTTAAGAACTTGCCTATTAAGAAATTGCAGGAGTTAAGTCAACATTGCATCTATGCATACGAATGTCGATACCTAGTTAATCTTTTGCGACGATTTATTGGAAAGTTGATTTTGTTTATCATTTTGTCCAAAAAAACTTTTAAATGTTGGAAGGAAAGTGATTGTCAGTCATATCTTCGCGGAAAGATGTCAAAGTTTTTTCTGTCATTAAATGGTAGAAATTTTAAATCAAATATTTTGCTGTAAAAGATGCTTATATGAAATGTTCGACCCGTTAGAGTCGTGTGCAGCTAACTTGTGCCAAGGTACTTCTAGAAGAACTTCAATAAAGGACACTGATGATAGCTCAGGAAGCAAAGACAGTCAGTAAGTTATTCTAATAATGAAGATAAAAAATAAGACTATGGTAAAAATAAGTACTATTTTATATTATACGGTCAAAAGCATTTTAAACTGGCCGCTTATTTTTACCATTCAGCTTCAAATTTCTTTGTTTTTTAAATAACCCTTTCATCTTATTAGTGAAGCTCTCTTGTCGTTCTTTTTCTGATGACCTACAGATGGAGCGGCGAGATATATTTCTAAAATGGCTACTAACTTACCAAAATAAGTGCGCTTAACCTAAGAGTTCTACGGTTCTGCTGGTTTTTCCTTTGCATTCATCCCGTGCGGTCGCGACGCGCTCGGTTTTGTAGCAATTTTATACTTTAATTAACAGGGTAAATTTGGCAACAAAGGATTTAACACGGCTAGGAGCTCTGTACATGATAGTGATGATAGTTCTTGTTGGGAGGGTTTATGGGTATTTATTTAGTCGATAGTTGTGATAAATATGCTTTTCTGGATTCTACATGATACAAAAATAGCCTGTTAAGTGTTAACAGTGATTTCTGCAAGAAAATTTTCCTAAACTGTGCTTAGTCTGGGTTGTAAACACTGCTCTCATTAGGGCTCCGTGCTCTACCTTGACTTTTTCATTGCAAAAGACGAGGTTGAATTACACGTGACCTATTTCCGTCTTTTATACTCTAGGAAAAAGAAAGGAATAGGAATAAAATAGAGGTATGTTTTTCTTTCAATTAAGAAAAAACATTAGGCGTCATCTATTGCCAGGAAGTTAAACTTAAATCGATTTCCATGGGTCAATCAAAAATGACAGTCACGTGAAAATAACGATCAGCTGTCCTTGCGGGAGTGGTTTGGTGGTGAGTTTTTGGAGTTTTTCTCGTGAATTCCCTCCCGAAAAGGTAAAATAACAATTTTTCCTCCCTCTAACACCCACCTAATCAAAAATACTTCTTTAAGTTAATATTTAATTCGCAGCACGTGCGTGTTTTTCATTAAAAATTTATCGATTTTGCTGGCTTTGGAGTGCCAAGGCCTTGTCACCCCCCTAATGACCCACATAAGGGCGTTAAATTATTTTTAAAGGGCACAGTTTTCGGTAAACATCTCGTTCTAGTGTTTGTTCAGTGCTATTTTTAATTTTAGTGTTTGTATTAGAACATAACATATATAGTCATAGTATTGCTAGCGTAGCTCATTTGTTCATAGCAGCTCATCCACCCCTTCAGGGTGGTTGTTCATTCAGTCTTAAGATGTTGGTCTTCAAAAGCAGTTGAAAAATTCCTCCCTAGAAATGGCTTTGCAGTAAAATAACTTAAATTTAAATTGTTGGAGATAGTCATGTGACTGCCAGTGTGTGACCAATTTTTTAAAGCCTTGATGCTTTTTATGAGAGATGGGTGTTATAAAACGCTCAAAGTAAGAACGCATTTAGTGTGCTAAATGCCACTGTAATGTTATTTCGATGTGAATGGGTAATTTTTTTTAGGAAACCTACGGAAAATAGTTCAGTGGGAATAATTGAAGACGAGGAAAACATGACCGAATACTGGCTAATTTCCGCCCCAGGGGATAAAACCTGCCAACAGACATGGGAGACCATGAACAACCTCACTTCCAAGCAGAATTCTTTGTGTATCAATTATAAGTTTCACATTCCAGATCTTAAGGTATGTCGATTGCATGATTTTTTTTGTGTACTAATTTTTCTATACCTCCAGTGTGAACAGAAGTAGGTAGGTATTTTAAAATTGATATTTTCCCATTCCCATAATATTCTGTCTTATTGGATTTGCCTTACTTTTCTGAAAGGCGGGTATTCTCACGTGGTATTTAGGCAAATTGAGTGATGTATTACTTTGCGTCTTTTAAAAATTCAATTATTTAGGTTTTAACAAGCCTATGTCCTGTCATTGTTAATAATTTGTCTTTGTAGGTTGGTACTTTAGATCAACTAGTTGGGCTGTCAGATGACCTAGGAAAATTAGATGCCTTCGTAGAGCAGGTCACCAGAAAAGTAGCGTCCTACTTGGGGGAAGTACTGGAAGACCAGAGGGACAAATTGCACGAAAATTTGATGGCCAATAACAGTAAGCGACGTTTTTTAAATTTTACTTACATTTTTGGAACTCGTGGTACATGGTTTGTTTTCATTAATTTGTTCTGGAAAAGGCATGGGATTATTTTTTGTTAAAATGGTGGATGTTTTTGCGTTTGTGTGTGTTTTTGAATCTAGGGATACTTCAAACTATTGATTATGTATTGTAAAGCAAGGTTTTACTGAAGGAGTTGATTTAAATTTTAGTGAAATATTTGTCAGCTATAAAATCATGGTCTTGTGAAAAGAGTTGTTCAATAATAAAAGATTACATACGTAAGTACAAAATCTACATAATCGATAGGTTAAGTTTCTAAAAATATTCTGATATTTGGGGGAAAACGATATAAAACTTTGAGAGACAAGTAACGTTAGGAAAACAGTAGGATTATGTTTTATCATAAGGATATTTTAGATTGGTAGCGATTGGTGCAAATTAAGTATCCAAGTTTTTAAAGGACACTAGGTTTCCTTTTAGCTATTTTGCCTTGGGCATGTTTTACTAACAATTTTATTGAGACACTGGATTTTACACTTCACACTAAAATGCACTGATATTATAATACACCTTACATGATGATACACTGTCGCTGATGCAGGAATGAGCGTTTTTGCTTACAGAATCGAAACCGTTTGCCCAAATTCTCAGCAGACTAGTCATATAGAGGTAAAATAATATATAAAATTGCAACACTTGATAATCCGGCATTTCTCTAATTATGTGAATTAACCATTGACATTAAAAAAACTACAGACCAAGCATTTCATTCATAAAATCGTTTCGCGCCAAATCAGTCATCTGTTTAAAACCTGCAATGTATGTGACTAAGTGAGGTAGACACAGTGGAAAAAATGGCAGCACCGTTCAACATTCCTAGCGGCTGCTTCTTCCAACACCACTGGCGTGCTTTTTTGTATTAAATTTTTGTTATCCTAATATTACTAATATATAGGTATATGTAAAACTACACCAATGGATTCGATTCAAGTGAATACAACCTCACTTACTTGTGAAAAGAAACTTCTAGGTTTAAGTAGTCCAATTTTTTGCAAATTTGACGCTGCCACACCATATTTAAATGTTTTTTCGCAAAATAATATCAGCTTCGTCAAGGAAAAACACTTAAACGCTTCTCGCAAACACAAAACAACACAATCCCACTTTCCAACAATACCGCAAACGTCAACGAAATTTATGAATGGCCGCTTGTGTCATTTTTCAATTCATAGTAAAACTGGTAGTAAACCGTTAAATAGCGTTCTCTTTTACTTAAAAATTTATCACAGTGAGAAAGGAATAAAAGTTTATTCGGCTATGATGCATGAAATAGAACAAAATGTAAGTATTACTTTTTTTTATTATTTAATACTTATGTATGCTGATTTTATTAGATGAAGATATAGTCAGATAAATGTCGTGTAATACTGTATTGCTTGGATGGCATCAATCAGGACATTTTGTACACTCTGGCAACCGTCTGCAGTTGCCCAGTCAATACAATCCACCAGTCTTTAGTGCAGATTCAATGACTGATTGCTTTGAATAGTAAATAACTTTGTCTTTAGTTTTTTTAAAGTCTATGGAGTTAACTTATATAATAATTTGTAGATTATTTAAATCATTTTTAATAATCAATAATTATCTGGTCACTTAGGTATTTGAATATTTTTTCATATGAGTTATTTTTAATTTTAAGCAAGCCCATTAAGGTTTTAAATTGACATGTGCAAAGAATGAGACAACTAAGTTTTGTGTTGTGGAACGTTTTTTCCCCAGAAATCGAACTAAATTTAACAAACCTGAGCAATTGCCAAGATAAAAATCATTTGGAAACTAAGCCATTCGCAGAAATGATGGACTACTGTATGCTAATTTTGGTTCAGGTTGACACAGGTGTTGCAATTTTTATATACGAGTAGTATACATGGCGGTAAAAAATTTTGCAACCAATTAAAATCTTTATTACTAATTTCTCAGAAAATTTTATTTTTAATAAAAGTTGTTGCACGATCAGAAACCTATAAGAAATAAATTACAGGTCACGATTTATTTTAGATATTAATGAAGTGCAAAAATATTTTTTTGGAATTTTTTGGGAAGCGGGAAATGCCCTAAAAATCAAATTAAACTTTGGAGTTTTGTCACATAGGCGAGTGATGTCATCATTTTCCTGCATTTTGATATGTTAGACTTTTTCAATGTTACCGAATCGTTTGTCGCTCGAGCTGCCGCACGCCCCTTTGATCTTGCACCAACTTTCCTAACGAATATATATTTTAGTGTTAACAATAATAGGAAATCTTGCAAGATGGATACAGCAATACATGAAACAATACTCTAATGGTATTTTTTTAAATAAAATTTCGTAATGTTTGAAGTAAATTTTGTGTATTTTAACTTATTTTTGATTTCGGCACCAGACTAGATGGTGAACCGTCATTTTTCTAGTCCAATAAAGGATCTAAACATATCTAACAACAGTGTAACAATTTAATAAATTGAATTATATACAGGGCGTTTTCAGAAGTTTATAAAAATTCGAGTGCTCTTGCGCTTAAAACCGGGAAACGCTCTGTATAAAATAGCAATGGTCGTGTTATTTTATAAGTCTAGATAGTGTTAATACAGCATTTTAACTTGGGCGCCTTAGATGACTCCGTGCACAAACACCACCGTAGGCGTTTCACCTTGGTGAAGAGGAGACAGCGAAGCGCCACTCGTCGGCACATGCGCGCCATGGGCTGCGCAGGCGCTTGCGACGGTTGTCTAGGTCTTTTAGGTACGAGCGGGCGTCCGCCCGACAACACCCACCATAGAGGCGGCGACACCCACCAGGGCGGCCGAAGTCCAGCTCTGGATGAGGGCAGCAGCACAGAGGACGAAGATACATCGAAATACGACAATAACAAGAGCGGCCACGGGTCGCCCTCAAGCCAAAAGAGCGGGCCTAGTCCAACTTGCTGCGGTTCGTATCTCGAGGGCGAGCCGGACAAAATATCTAGCTTAGAGGACGAAGAGGGTACGGAGGAGATGGACCTTGTTCCCATCCACAGCCACCCGCTGGTTGGGCCAGGTCAGTCGGTGGCCGTGTCGAGGACCGCGCGGGCGACTCAGCATTGAACGCACCCTGTAGGGCTTATTTTCACGCAGTATTGAGGAAAAGGGCACCGATAATAGAGATTTCGTTATGAAAACTGTTTCTGAATTCAATATAACTCTATTGAAATTGCCTTTTTTTTTCTATGGTAACGATGGATAATGTATCCACATTTCCAACTAAAAAGGTTACAAACCTATATGTGTTTTAATAGTACAAAAAATACAACAATTACTAAAGTTAAAGCTAACACTTTTTGCTGAATATCGTACTGATCCATCACAATTCAAATATCAAGGACTATGAAGAAAAGCATTTGACATGCATATAGACTGACTAGAATAGAGTGCACTTTTCCTCTAAAAACCAGTTTTTTATTTTTTGTTCCTATGGCCTTTTGTTTTGTCCTAAAGGCTGTGTGCAACAGGCGATGTTTTTTGTTTACGAAAAGTTCTAATCTATTTAATACGACATATTCAGGCATTTTGTTTGGATTTTATATAAAAATAAAAGATCGAAATCCTATAAACAAAACTACACGTTCCACACACCACACCCAAAATGTTCGCTTATTCCATGTTAGTCTACTGTATGCCTTTTTTCGTTTTTGTTTTATTTTTGAGGTCAGTCTTTTTATCTCGTAAGCGGGGGAAAATAATACGAAAAGAAGAGGGGAAGACAGGTTGATAGACAGACACGCCAAACAGTCGGTTGGCACTTAAAATTTATAAAAAACTATTTGTAATCCATCTCTCTTTTTACGTAAGCCAATTAAAGTTGGGCGAATGTGTTTTTATGATCTAGTATCAGTGGGAGTGACTTAACAGCATATGACGTATCATCGTAAAACACGCCTCAGATTATCAGGGGTTTAACCAATCATGGCGAGTGGAAGGGCTTAAAGGTAACGCCCACAGAAAAGATGGGAATTAATGTTAAACTGTTGATGTAGTTTTTAAGTTCTCAACTTCTAAACTGGTTAACTTGAGCAAATCGAACTAAAATGGCTTCAAGTCTCTCGACAATCTCTTTAGTTCCTCCGACGTGGGGCGGAACCTACAAAAATGGGCGTGTGTTAAGATATACACTCCTATTTTGTTATTTTTCTGTTTTAAAACACTTTTTTTGGGTAAAATTTTATTTTGTTGGGTTGAAGTGATGCTAAAAACATATACAAGTCTATAAAACTAAAATTTCTGTCATGTAAAAAAAGACTGACCTTTTTTTTATCCCTTAACCTAGTTAGAGTTATTTGTTACTTAGCTTCTTGCATAATTCTAGCGGCCTGGTGGAAAAAAGTTTGCAAACTAAACTAATCGATGCAAATCTTTTTTAACGAGATTTCGAGGTTATGTCCATGGGTTTCTGTGGCAATTTGATCAGTTCCTGTTAGGTGGCGGGCTGCAGCTGTTTATATTAGGCTTTTCTGTAGGCAATTTGGGCACATTTTTGTTTTTTTTCTCGTAGGTTGTTGGTTTTTAGGCTCGTTCAATAATTGGCATTTATTAGAAGGGCACGTTTCTTCAACAATATTTAAGTGTAGTATATACAATTGACTAAGAGTACTTTAGTAAAAAGTTTACATATTAAATAAAAGTTTCAGCATTATTCATATTACAAACTTTTAGCCAATTTTTGCGAGATTCACCTGATCCATCACGAACCGCAGGTCACGTCAGACAACAAGCCCGTGACGTCTTGTTCATGAATGTTCAATGCAGTCTCGCAAAAATGTCCAACTGTTGAACACTCTGTGCTTGGTATTTGTTAGAGAAACTTGCTTTGTAAAAACTCACCAAAGCGACAAACCCAATTGTAACTGTACTAACCACTATAACCAACTAGAAAGTCCTTTATTTTTGTTTTTGAAACACCAATACCCCACTGCACATTATCAACCACAAAATTGTTTAGGTTTAAAATCAAAATAGTGTTTTGGTCCATGACACTGTCATCACACTAGCCTGGTTCAACCAGATTTTTTGGTTTGACCGAAAACCACCAACAAAATTTTTTTGGTCAAATCAAAACTCATTTTTGTTGTTTATATACATTCTCATGAGTCTTTCGTGTATTTTTTCATGATTTTTAGCGATATTTAGGACATGCGAAATTGTAAATCATAAATTGGCAGCTATTTCGGACGGCGCGGGGTGAGTATAAGCATTCATTTGGACTTTTTTTGCTTTGCATTTTTATTTTTAGGATTTGTTAGTTCCACGTCATACACAGCAATATAATTATTACAAAGTCCCGCCTCTTTTTGTGACGAGAAGGAGTGGCTTATAAACCGAGCTCGATCCGTTTCATTATCCAATAACAGCAGTGGGAGTGGCTTGAGAGCACGTAAGGTGTAAACTCCACCCAAGCGGGTTAACTAACTAATCGTGGGTAGTAGGAGGGCCTAAAAAGAACACGCCCAGGTAAGAAGGCGTGCACTGTGAAACGAAAAGAGGCGGGGATTAATACTGAATCATCGAGGTGGTGTTTTCATTATTTCGAAATATTTTTTGACTTATAGCTTATTTAGAAGGTTTTGCATGAAAGTTTATGAACACTACTTGTGTATGGCATCTGGCAGGAACTCTTGACTTGCCATATTTTGATTTTGGCGAAAAATGCAAAGTTTTCCCCCAGTCTATTCTGTCTCGAGCACTATAGTTTGATGTATGATGTCTTAGATGTCGTTTCGTACAATAACCAAAAGTAAATTTCGATATTAAAGTGTTTGTAAATTTGTTTTTGCGAGATAAATGGTGAGAGTCGAAAAAAATTCTAATTTTGAATTTTGCTTCTTTTCTTTTTATAGCGGATCTGCCAAGTTATTTAACGAGGTTCCAGTGGGACATCGCCAAGTACCCGATAAAGCAATCTTTGAGAAATATCGCCGACATTATTAGTAAGCAAGTCGGTCAGATCGATGCCGATTTGAAAACCAAATCGGCGGCCTACAATAATTTGAAGGGCAACCTGCAGAATTTGGAGAAAAAACAAACGTAAGGGGGCTCATTTGTATTTAATTAATAGGGTATAATGTATAATGTATAGGTTATTTCATGGGTTTTGTAAGAGTAGCTGGAGAACTACAAGAAATTATGCGTTAAATACAGGGTGTTATGAAATTCACTACGTATACAGATACCGGTGAATTCTGGGGTCGTCCAGATCCCACACTCCACCCGTTTTTTGGTTTAATCAAGCATCTGTAAAATTTTCTTCAATACCCAGAAACCAGACTAGACGCGCGACCGTAAATCTCATTCGGCATTCCCATAGTCCAAGCTGCGACGTTGTCATAATTTTATTCTTTAGGGGAATATTGTGTTTTAAATTTGTTTTACTAAAAAAAATGACTCTAGAATTGTCCAACAATATCCTGTTAATCTATACAGGGTGGCCTACTGAAAACTTTCCACCCAGATTTATTTTCTTTTAAAGAAATACATCCAAAAACACTCGGATCCGTACACTTTAGTTTTCAGGAGGACATAGTTTTTTGGTATTTTTTGGTAATCGAGGTCAGAACATAAACTTCGTGAAAGTTCTGCTTTCAGCGACGTTTTAAAATTTCACCGCAACATATAAAAACAGTAAAAGCATCTGCCACTTATTTATTACGTATTTTTTGCTAGGTTTCTGCTTTCGGTATTATTACTATTGGTCATTTGCTTAAAAAAGTTTTCGTCACTATTATAACACTTAATTTTATTACAGTGAAAAAATACCAACATGTTTATTTCCCGTAGCGGCTTTGAAAACTACAGAATACTTCTCATCTCGCTCTTAGTTACCTTTCCTAACTCTTCTTTTCTTGTTTTGATGCTGATTTTCAAACCGTAATCCTATTTATTAGCGGCGTTCGGCAATTAGATCTTTTTCATCGTTTTGCTCGGATTTTAAAAGGCTGGTTTCAAAAATTCTGAACAAAACGATATATTTCGACACAGATAACCCCTTTTCCCTATTTGTTATGCAACAAAAATTAATAGGTTTTATCAAATACCGTGATTAATTAAATCCTGGCGTACCCCAAGAGAGTTGTTTTTTAATAAATATCTAAATGAATTTTTAGTTTACAGTTTTTCAATAGTGCTGATAGTAAAAAATACCGTGAATTCTTTTAAGCATTGTGTTTTAATTAGTTAGTGCAACGTTTTTTACATTAATTGCTATACCTACTGTTTTGTTAGTGTTGTATAGGTATGTTAAGTTTAACGTAAAACCTTTCTAGAGGAAGTAATTTTACAGAGATTTTACCTTA
Source organism: Philopedon plagiatum (assembly GCA_963971165.1). Taxonomy (NCBI): domain Eukaryota; kingdom Metazoa; phylum Arthropoda; class Insecta; order Coleoptera; family Curculionidae; genus Philopedon; species Philopedon plagiatum. The sequence continues at coordinate 411,289 of OZ020197.1, forward strand.
AAAGCAACAAAAACATTAGTTTTCAGCTTTTAATAGTGCTGATAGTGATAAAATACCCTGAAATATTTTAAGTATTGTGTTTAATTTGTTGATGGAACGTGCAACTTTTGCTAATGTTAATTAGTCGAGCGTTGGTTTCTTGCATTAATGGCTGTGCCATGTTGTTAGTGTTGTTTGAATTTGTTAATCTAAAACATTAAAAAAAATGTATTTTATAGGGATTTTATTGCAAAGGTAACAACAATATTATTTCTTACATTGCCTTGTTTCATAGAAAAAAAAATTGATAGAATTGGCAACTTCTCCGATCGGACTGTTCTCGGCTCGATCAAGGGGGTTAAACGACGGCGACGCCCGGCACGGTAAGTACTTGGATGGGTGACCGCTTCGGAACGCTGTGTCTCACTGCTGTAACCAAGGAAGGTGGTAGAGGAATTCTTCCTCGGCCTAGGTGATACCACTCCACACATCTTCTTAAAGGGCTGGTCAAATCCCTACGGATGTTTCCAGCTCTAGATGTGTGAGTCCGACTCCCCCAGTACAGCCACGGTACGTAGTACTTAGGTTTCGGTCTTCGTGGGTTGTCTGAAGATAAAAAAAAATTATTCGGTATCATGTTTCTTGCCAGCGGCTGATACCGTTGGTTAGAGAAAATTTAAGGGGCGACTACCAACTTATTGCGAAGCGCCATTTATGACTATTTTTCTTCAATTTAAATTCATACCAGTATTTACCGGTTTCAGTATATGTAGTGAATTTCATAGCACCCTGTATACTTGCCAGCATATTTAATACATGGCGTAAATAACGTAAATTTTCAACTCGCATTTTTCAAAAAAAAATCGATAAATTGTTTTTAGAAAAATTTTCGATGAACATTTATATACCTGAATTCATAAAAATCTTTAATACATTTTTTTTTTCTGTGCCAAAAACATAGGATTTCATCGCGTTTTAAGAACATTTTTTTTAAATTTGTTTCGTCATGTAACGACAATTTTTAAAGTTAATCGTGACTCATGGTATTTTAGTGGCAGTTTATTGACAAGGAATTTGGCCGATTTGGTGAAAAAGGAGCATTTTATCTTGGATTCTGAGTATCTCCAGACACTACTGGTCATCGTTCCCAAGTAAGTATCATTTTTCTTAAGCGATTTCACAATTGGACCCATATGTATGATTTTTTTACATACAAAAACATTTAAACCATTTTTTGGCTTTTTCTTAGATTTATTTCTCTGGGAAGCTGAAGCGCATGACGTATATCGAATTCATAGCCATGGTTAGGGTTCAGGGGAGGCGAAACCCCTCCCCCCCCCCTGAATCCGTACCTGTACGTTGTTGTACTTTGCAATTAAAATTAAAGATAGTTTTCCTTCTACTGTATTTATCGTTTTTACGTTTTTTGGCACCCCGTATATGCTGGGTCAAAAGTGATATTTTCTCTACAAGCAGAACTTTTTATGAAAAATACCTTTTTTCCGTAAGGTCAAAAATAAAAAAGTTCCCATTTGTCAAGATTGTTTCTGGACACGCTGTATAATGCGGGGTATTTTCTTTCTTGAAGGGCTCAATTCGCAGAATGGAATGCCACGTATGAAAAAATTACAGACATGATTGTGCCCAGGTCGTCCCAGCTGGTCATCCAGGACAACGAATATGGACTGTATACGGTTACTTTATTTAAAAAGGTGGGTAACGATATTTAAAAGCAACCAGACGAAATTGTATTCGCAATGCTAATATGCACTGGTCCTAAATGCACATGTTTGAAGCATACTTGCGTTTTAAATAGTTTATTTTTATTTTTAAAAAGTTATCCACAAGCAGTTACTGTTATTTTAGCCGTCATAGTTTTCTAGGAATATTGTCACATTTGCACGAATTTCTTGAAGGCGCCAGGTTTCATCCCGAACTATACAATGCGGCTCAATAATGTCCCCTTCCCTCTCTAAAATTAATAATTCCCATTACGCGCTACATTTAAATAATGAACAACATAGTGTTGATGATAATTTTGAAATTTTACAGTTAGAAAACAAATCTGTAAAACTTAAATTTTTAGAAAGTATGGAAATATGGAAATAAATAAATGTAAATGACCAGTTGGACTTGAATAGTTCCCAATTGTTAAATTTATAATTTGTTGGAAATTCCACCAGCAGTAAAACGGTATTGCTGTACATTTAATTAAAATTGTAAAATTATATGACTTTACCTAATCGTAATGGTATTGTAAACATAATCACCAGGTTGTGAAAATTTAGATAAAATTTGTTGAGAATTTAATACATGTAATAAGAACAATTTTTAGTTTATACCAACCATCCGACGAATACACTGTGTGTCGAAACAATTGTCATGTTTTAAGAATACAAATTTAGTGAAGCTTTAAACAGGTTAGCTGTTATTTTTAAATAGATTTATTTTTTTATGTTTACCGGTTCAAAAAATAAAAAAGGGGGAGAGGGTGACATTTTAAGCCGTACTGTATATTCCGGAGGAATTACCTAAAAGGTAGTCTATATACTATTTGTGATGTAAACTTTTTTTATGTCAACTTTAATTGCGATCCGTTGCTCCGTTGACGTGTAATTAAGCTAACAAACAAACACACAAACAAACAGACTTTCTTATTTATAATATATGTAGGTAATGATAGTTTAATTTAATTAAGTGAAGCAGACCCATTCTATCGACATTTTTGATCCGTAATGAAGGCTAGCTTAGCACGCTACTTAACTTTTTGGTTCGAGCAGACAACTTTAAAAAAAAAAATAGAAATTTTTGAATAGAGAACTTTATTCTTTGTACTACAACGTATTAACAATATATAAGAATAATGCTGATGTTGCAGCTTCTATGGGAATCTTGGGGTACTAGTGTTCACATAACTCGCTACAGTTTTGCCACCGATTTAAAAAATGCATAGTGCGGATTGGCTTTTAGAATCTTATTTATGTAAATATTAATAAAACAATGAATTTAAATGTTTTATATCTTTTACAGGTTATTGATGAATTTAAACTGCACGCCAGGGAAAAGAGGTTCGTCGTGCGCGATTTCATTTACGACGAGGAACAATTGGCGGCGGGAAAAAATGAAATTACAAAACTGGCAACGGATAAAAAGAAGCAGTTTGTAAGTGTATTTTAACCCAAATGTTAACTTAATGTCATATTATGCTATTTAAACAAAAAATTGTGTGTGTACTACATCTCGGGATAAAAAGCAGCCTTTGTCGTCCGTGACTTAAGCTTCCTTTATGCAAACTTTCATCTCGATCCGCTGCTCCGTTGAAACGTGACTGAGTAACACACAAACAAAATTTCATATTTATAATGCAGATAAGAATTTGAATGTGTTTTTTTTAACAACGATTAATCTGTTTTAGGGTCCTTTAGTCAGATGGTTAAAAGTCAATTTCAGTGAATGTTTCTGTGCCTGGATTCACGTCAAAGCACTCAGGGTATTCGTAGAATCTGTGTTAAGGTAAGATACAGTACGGAATATTACACAACTTCTTACTATTTGTTCGGAATAAAGCAATGACATTAAAAAAACTATAGACAAAGCAGTGAATTCCATAAAACCCTGTATTTATTTATTTTGAAAAAAAATTCACGATAAATTGTAGGTATGGTTTACCAGTCAATTTCCAAGCAATTCTTATCCACCCGCACAAGAAAACGATGAAACGCCTCCGGGAGGTTCTAAATCAACTTTACGGTCACCTCGACGGAAGCGTGGGGCATCAAGGTTCACATGTAAATGACGTAAGTAGAGTTTAATAGTACCGTACATACCACTCGTGGGACCAAAACGTATCTTATAATCCCCAGGGTGAGGTGTGTTGCCCGAGCGCAGCGAGGACGATGGCCTAGCGAGGGATTAAAAGATACTTTAATCTCGTGGTGTATCATTGTCCTTCCGTAAAGCTTTTCATATAGGCAATGTGGGAGAAACAAATATAGTAACTTACGTTTTTGTTTCAGACCGTCGACATTCCGGGTCTTGGTTTCGGCCAATCGGAGTACTACCCGTACGTCTATTACAAAGTGAACGTGGACATGATAGAGAATAAAATTTAAAACTGCTGCGCCTTAACCTGTAAAATAATAATTTTATTTGTAGCTGATTCCTTTTGCATAGGTCCAAACAAGATTTTTAACAATTTATTCCATTTTATTTTTACGCCCTGTACGTTTTAGATTTTGTTTCTTTGTGTCGGTTTAGCACAAACACGGGATGATTTTTACGCAGAGAATATGAATCATAGATTTTTTTCTTGGTACTTTTTACAACTTGTACGAGGTGTTTTATTTGCTTGGGCACATTAAAAATTTGGGGAATCTTTTCTGTATATAGACGTGGACAAGAAATCGTACCACTAAGTCACAGTCTAAGATCAAGTTTCTTAAGAAGAGCCGTTAAGAAACGTTTATACTGTGAATCAAAATCAGTGCGCTGGGGTAATAACATTGTAAGGGTAATTTTTTTTTTAATGAAGAATAACTGGAAATTATAAAAAAATCCAGTGGCAAAACCTGAAGAAACCCTCCTATCTCCTCCACTGGATAAATTTAAAAATAAATTTATTGTCCTACTATCACTTATAAAACTTTATTCAATTATTTGAAATAATTTAAAAATTGTTTTCAAAATCGATAAAAAATATTTTTTTGACGCCCTGTATCTCAAGAGTGGGGGATTTTCGGACCCCCATCGCTATGTAATTTTTTTATTATTTTTATGAGGGTAAATAATCTACGCTTTAGTTAAAATTTTAGTCCCTCTTAATCTGTTGCACCAATCAAAAAAGACACCTTAAGAACTGCTAGTTTATTATTATTATCAGTTATGTAGTCTCATTTATTCCTTTGTAGTCAGCTTTATTAAGTAAACAAGACACATCCCAGTGTCCTTTACGCATTCTCCGCTTTCTTTGCCATTAAAATGTCTGGTTTTTAAATTAATTTCAAAATTGGTTTTACAAGATTATATTGTTTATTTGCACCCGTGCCTACTGCTGCTACAGACAGCAGCTACCCAATGAACACCCTTGTAATGTTACGTAAATATTATATAAATGTTACATAAATTTTTTAGTAGCATTTACGTAACATCTTTTGTATGCTGGCCAGAGGTGCTAACTGAATCAGTATCAACGACCGAACAGATCTGTTGTATTTGTTAACGTTAACACACCAGAGATGGGTTTTATATAGTTCTCCACCTCGTCCATTTTGCACTAGATCTTACAGCGTAAGAACAACGTGTTTATTTATTTTCATCTTGTAATCCAGACAAAACTTTCATCTGATTCAGTGTATCTTGTATTTGTAGGTTCTTTAATCTGCACTATTGTAATGTTAAAGCGTTTTATGAAACAGAGGCGGTGGGCGTACCGTGAACGTTCTCAGTTTATTCAGAAGGACATAAACATACCCTGCTGTTCTAAGGGTAAAAGCCAGAAATTTAAATATATTTAGATATACACTCACTCATAACTTATTTAAACTATATTAAATTTTCAAAAAAATTGTGCAATAAATTCAACATATTAAAAGCGACTGGCTTGCAAACACTTTCGACAATATTATACAGCGCGTAGGTTCTCCCTGTCACTATATTTGTAAAAAACAGTATTGTGCTCATTGTAAATATCATGTATATATTTGCAAAAATATAATTTTAAAATAATAAAATATATTCGCGGAACACAGTGGTGAAATTGATTTTGAGTTCTTAAATTTTGCTTGTTGTTAAAGCAAAGTGAAACTATTCCAATTTTAAGTGTATCAGCGTTATAGTCTGGTTTTAGCTTTGATATTATTGCCAGGGATTATACAGGGTATTCGAAAAATCTCGGTAGATTTTTCTAACTTTATTCGTCTCTAGATAGGTAGTTTTCTTTTGTGAAGAATTTGTATTGCCTTTAAGAAGAGTGGCCTATAACTACTATTTGTCGCTTGATTTTCAAATACCCTGTATTGCTAAAATGCAGATTATAACCACACTTGTTGACTTTTATATAAATACTAATAAAATATTAAATGAAATATTTTTGAAATATTTTGTTGAAATTTCAATACAATAACTGTAGACATTGTTGATGGAAGTTAAAGGTTATATTTTAATTGTTTCAAAATGTATTTGTTAGTTAAATAAAAATTATTTTAGAAGATTTTAGTGTTTTTTTTTGTTCTCAAGTGGATGTTGTTAGTACATCTAACCTCCCGCTTGCCACCATTATCTTTGGTAAGTTAGTTAGTGAGTTATTGATAAAACTGATGAACTAAGTTCAGATTCGGCGTCTTGTGTGATTCTAAACAACTAGAACCAAAAATGCCAGAAGTAAATTATTCGGAGGTACGTCTTTTCCTTGATATTATCCCAAATTATAGTGGTGAACCATGTGAACTAAATAACTTTATCGCAGCTTGCGACCAAACTGTAAATCAGTATGCAGCTAATCAAACATTGACTAAATTAATTTTTCGCGGAATTATTGGTAAATTAAAAGGCAAAGCTTTAACTATTATATCAAGCCGTGTCGAATTAACTACTTGGGAACAAATGAAACATATTTTAAAAATTTCATTTTCTGATCAGAGGTCATTTTCTTGCTTATTACAAGAACTACATCAAATAAAACTTCAAAATAAAGAAAACTCTTATAGTTTTGGTGTAAGATGTCGGTATTTAAGAAGTTTAATTTTTTCTTCTATAAATAATGATGTTACTTTGGCTCAACCTGAAAAATTGGCACAAATAAATAATATCGAAAAACTTGTTCTAATAACTTTCCAAAAATATCTTCCATCCCAAATTCAATTGGCAGTTCGATTAAAAAATCCTCAAACTTTAGAAGAGGCTATGCAATACTTATTAGAAGAAGAAAATTTTCTTTCAATGATTCAAGATGGTAGAAAAAATGTTTCACATACTTCAAATCAAGTTGTACAAAATACTCCAAAACCAAATTATTTTAACTATTCTACACAGAATTTCCCTAGGCCAAATTTTCAAGCTCCATTGACACAACAACCTTTTACATCAAATCAGCAAAAACATTTTCCGAGTCAACCTATTAATATTGCCTTAAAACAATTACCACCCCCGAAATATTTTTCAAATCAACAGGTCTTTGGTAAACCAACTAATGTTTGGAAACCTAAGGGAACAATGCAACCAAGACCTACTCCAATGTCTGTAGTTACTAAACAAACGGTTCAACAACCAAGTACTTTCCATCGAAGTCCAAATTATTTTCAGCCTCGATCTAGACCAACTTTTATATCTGAAGAATTGTATAATATTGACAATACTGATAATGACCATGAATATTTTGACAATACTAACAACGACATGCAGGAAACTGAACAAATTCAAATATCGGAAATCCAAGAATACGAGAACTATCCAGAACCACAAATAAATGAAGAAAATAATATGCCAGATGACATAACTGAACTGATTAATGAACCAAATTTTCAACTAATGGCCTACAATATGAATCAAACATAGAATTAAATTATATAGATAACAGAAAACTTCCATATATCAAAATTTTAGGATATAGCAACAAACCGTTAAAATTTCTTTTAGATTCGGGAAGTCATATGTCACTGCTAAATCCCGTTTTAGCTGAAAAATACTTTTCTGAACATATTATTATGAGAACAAATGTAATTAAAACTTCATGTGGACAACTTACCACAAAGTATGAAACGCATATCCCTGCTTTTAAAGAATTTAATTCAAAAGAAAAAATTATTTTTACACTTTTTGACTTTCATAGATTTTTCGATGGCTTAATTAGTTTTCGAGATATTCGCAATTTAGGTTTTAATTGGAATATTCAAGATGGCTATAAGCACTGTTGAAATATTTAGGTGAATGAAAACAAATACAAACCTGTTCAATTACTAGGATTGTGGATAATCTAAGATTTCGTCATTTGGGCTGACAGTGGGCGAGTTCTTAAATTTATTCATGGATTTCTTTGCAGGAAGGAAGAGCACGGAAAACTCGTATATTATGAAGTTTTTTTAGAGATAATGATTGTGTAGCATTTTCTACAAAGCAAATTCTTTTTCTAGGGTTTTGTGTACAAGGAACTGTGGGTCACAAGATTTTAAATGGAGCGAAAAAAGTGGAATTTGAAAATCGACAGGTGGTAGAAGTTAAAATGTCAGTCGAATATATGAGTTTTTCGGCTCATGCAGATGCTAAAGGTAATCTAACTTTATATATATTTTTTTATATATTAATTAATATGTAGTTGGTTTGGAATAAAGTCAGTTTAAAGTTAAATACCTCAACAGTGACCTGATATTGACCTATAAAAACCATTAAGGAATGTGAATTCCTTAAAAAAAAATAACAGTGTTCAGACAAACAACGATTTGTAAGTTGAAACATAGTGCAGCAAAATAAGGTTATGCTACAGAACATTAACAAAAAAAAATTAATGTGGAGAACATCAACCCAGAGTTTGTTGGGCTGTTAACCTGACTGCAGGTTAACTGAACAGGGCCGTCGTCAGTTTTTCTTACATAAACAGACCCATCTCTGCACCACACATATTTATATCCGTGTGTTTTCAGCGTTCTTACTTTTTTTTTAAATTTCACGTGTCTGTTTAGATAGGTCCTCGTGCAGGAATATTTTGGATGGATTATTTGATGTGATGCTGCCATACGTCACAGTATCAGGAGCCTGATTTTCGTTCTTTGAATAACGTTTTTTGATCGTTCTTTATTTTCTGTTTTGTTTGTTGAGTTTTTAATTTGGTTGATTTCCTGTTCCAAATATGTTACTCTGTTTTTTAAGGTCACATGTTCTTTTCTTTGTTTCTTATTTTATTTGGGTTTGCTTCGGTGAGCCGTTCTTCCCCGTTAAAAATCAGTTGATTGCAGCTGGCTTCCTTAACTTGGGTCGCCGATAGGACTTTTGCATTTCTTGCGTGGCAAAGTTTTCTTCTTTTTAGTTGTAACTTTAAAATGTTTCAATCCGGGCCTGTTTACTACTTTGACCTTACAGATATTATCACTATTTTGTTAAGGTTTCAACCTATTTATTTCTGTACCTTGAATGTATATATGTTAGCCACAGTGCAATTTTTTCCTAAAAATTTGACCGTAGAAGAAAAAGTAGAAAAATGCAGAACCAGTGTATTTTTAGGGATAATGGAATTGATTCAATATTGTGAACCACGAAATATGATGTTGGTGCACGGCGAAGCTGAAAAAATAGCTTTTCTTAAGGAAAAGAGTCAACAAGAGTTTAGCATCACTTGCTACAACCCAGCTAATGGTAAGCTAATCCATATTTTTTATGAACAAAGTGACGTACGAAAGAAGACCACGCTGCAAAATGAATATATTACTTGGCACGACAATTTTAGTTGTAAAATTGTATGCGTTTTAAATTTATTTTTTGTTATTTTCTAAAAAAAATGCGTACTATTGGTCAGTGGCGGCTGCTTAGGGACGGCAGCAGTCCTACTCCGGGTGGTTATAGTCTAAGATGAAATTATTATAGTTATAGTTTTCTGTAATAGAAACAAAGCGGTAGTATTGTTTTTGTCTGGCGATCATTCGATAGCTGGTGTAAAACAGAGCGAAAAAATATCAGTTTGTCTCTACAAATAGAATTCTACGATCTCGCACAGTCCCACCGCAGGATAAAATTATGATTATCATGATTTTTTTTTGTAAAAAACAGTATTGGTAGAAATTAACTTGAAGTAGCTTCTGTGTCATTTTTGCTTTTTTTGAGTTGCAAAATATGCAACGTAGTTTTTAAATAAACATTTTTTTTTAATAAACAACAAACTGACAGGCATTTATATCTAATTTATAAAACTGTTACAATTAAGCACACAGTTCTTATAAAAGGAAGTCTTTTCCACTTTTGGTTCTAGATAAATAAGAACCCATGACCTGCCAAACTTAATAACGTCACTTTTTTTCTTGAAAGTTTCGACTAGAAAATCATTCTTTTTATGAAACTACATACGACACAAACACAGTATAATTATTGTCCTCGCTTACAGAAGATGGTCCCTCCGTTGCAAAAAAAAAAACAGAAATACACCCCGAAAAATCCGTAAGTACCCTTAAAATATGCAGATATTAATATTGAAACAGCCGGTGTTAACAAAAGAAAACCTTACACGCGTCTCTTTAAGAGAGATATTTATTCGCGAAATGATTGGATTTGTTTAGGCAACAAAAAATACCTTTTTTTTGCTTTCCGGGTGTACTTTTCGAAGGCGATAAATCAAAGTTACACGCTATTTATTTCGATAATTTAATTTTATTGCAGAACACCTATACTATTTTCTCAGGAGCCGCTACTGCTTAAGTTCATCCCGCGATTGAAGTTCCATACAAAGATTTTTGCAGATTTTTTTTTGGTGGTCTTATTTTTTGTTTTATTCAATTATACTTTAGTTAATTTGTAGCATTTCTTTGTTTCTTGGTAATGTTGCATTTAATTATGTTTTTACTTTTAGGTGAAACGAATATAATCCCCACTCCGGTTAAAATTCCGATAGATGTCTCTCTCCCACTCCTAAAATCAGAAGCGAAAAAATTCAACGCTCTGCCGCCAGATCCCAAAAGGCGGAGGATATTGCACGGTGTACTGGTAATGAAGGACGGTAATATTTGTCTGATGGCTGTGGACGATGCTTGTAAGGAGGCCGGGATCAACAGGCATGTAATAAGGTGAGCAAATGGGGTTGAAATGGGCCTTTCACTCAATCAAATTAAACTATTATTCATATTGGGAAAAGGACAAATTTTCACGTTTCTATTGCGAATTCTGGCAAAACCGTAGAATACTTTTTTGTTTTCCATAAAATTACTAAGAGAATGATAACAAAACGAACTCGCTGCGCAAATTTGTTTTGGAGATATGGTAAATCAAAATTTTACCTAAAATAATATCATAACTAGTTATGAAATTAATATTTTGTCACCAGTTAGGAAATATTTTACTTTTCGTAACAAGTTATGAAAAGTAGGATGTTTCAAAACTGTCATAGGTTTCGAAAAGTGCCACTTTATATGCCAAAATTAGAAAAACTTCTATTTATGACAATATAATTTCATTGTAAGACCTTAACGTCATATCGCCGGTCCTATTAGTAGTAGAGAGTTCAGTCTACGCTAATTTTGTTCATTATAGTCTGGTAAAAATGAAATTCCGTGAGTTTTTCGTGTCAGAGATGTTTAAAAGTTCAAGTTCAAGCTGAAAAGAGCCCTTCTAATACTAAATACCATCTAAATATTGACACTTCCGCGAGACGCAAAAAAGGTACAAAGGATATTTTTCTAATTTTTTTAAATACCAGCCACATGGTGACTATTTCCTTACATTTAGCCCATCTCATACTAAGTACTGATACTCGCGCGAGCGGCAAAAAAGAAACAAGGATATTTTTGTCATTTTCAAGAAAGGAGCCATGTGGTGACTATTCCCGTATATTTAGCCCATCTTATACTTAATACCATCTAAATACTGACACTTTCGCGAGACGCAAAAACGATACAAAGGTTATTTTTGATATTTTTCAAGGAACGAGCCATGTGGTGACTATTTCCGTATATTTTCAGGTTTACTTCCACCGTATCTGTAAACGACAACGGCCCCAGCCTGTCGACCGCTCACAAACTGCACACGTTCCTAAAAGACAAACTGCCCCAGTGGCTGGTGACCTTTTGCGAATCGGTCTTGGTTAAAGTAGAAGGGGACGACGATGACCAGCAGAAAACCGTCTACGTGTCCTGGACGAACCAGGACGAAGATTTGGGCAGCTACATCCTGATCATGATCAACGTGATGGCCTAGTGAGTGAATGTGATATAGAGATTGTAAGTGAAATTTTCGAAAATAATCTTTCGAGAAATGAATTTTTAACTAAAAGAGTAAAAAGTATTACGTTTGGATCTTTTTCACGGAGAACTTACAAATCTCTTAATTAATTAAGTTGCACGAGATTGGTAAGTTCCCCATTAAATACATTCAAAGAAAATATTTTAAGATCTTTCAAAAATATGCTTAAATACCACAAATACAAATACAGACTTTTGCCAGCAATAAGGCGTGGGCTTCATAAAAGAAATAGACATTGGTCAGTCATAACTTTTTGACCCACCCTGTCTATATGGAATAGATTTCAGTATAAAGAATTTGAATTTACTTTTACTTTTTCGCGAGACTTTGTCTCTCGCAGGTTTTTTTTTTTGTGAAACAATACGCTTAGTAATAAGGGAAGATAATATTAAAAAAAATACTTTAAAAAATCACTAAAAAAAACATCCATACCTTATTTCATTTTTCGTCTTGATCTGGTCATTCTGCAGAGCGCTAAAATGTTCTTGTATCTCCTGTAACCTGCCCACATTGGACATCATTATTCTCCACGCCCATGCCGATCGTGGTAAAGGTTACGTTGTACTGTTCTTTCAGTTCCACAAGCTTTTTGCTTAGTTGCTCGTTGGCGTTTTGCAGGATGAGCAGTTTTTCACGAAGCCCAGATTTGTCCAGCAGGGCAGCAGAAAGCTGGACGCGTAGTTCTTTGGTTTTAAAGGACAATTCACCGTTTTCGTTTTTAAGTTTTTCTAGTTCCTCATTGGTGTTTTGCAGGATGCGCAGTGTTTCATGCAGCTCAGTTTTGTCCTGCAGGGCAGCAGAAAGCTGGACTTGTAGTTCTTTGGTTTTAAAGGACAATTCACCGTTTTCGTTTTTAAGTTTTTCTAGTTCCTCATTGGTGTTTTGCAGGATGCGCAGTGTTTCATGCAGCTCAGTTTTGTCCTGCAGGGCAGCAGAAAGCTGGACTTGTAGTTCTTTGGTTTTAAAGGACAATTCACCGTTTTCAGTTTTAAGTTTTTCTATTTCCGAAGATGGAATCACTGGTCCACCTAAAACAAATTAATTTTCTTAGTCCTGTTCATTCGTGGATTAAACAGCTGTAGAGGCGTAGTGCGTTTTCATGTACAGGGTTGCCTAGCAGTGGTAATTGTGTGAAAGTGAAATTTTCAGTTATTTTTGTTTTTCAGTTTTCTTACCTTGGCCTACAATTTGAAGTAACTGCTTGTTTTGGCATTTCAGGTCGTTCGCAGTCTTCGGGTGCTGGTTCACTACCGGCTTATTTTTAATCTTTCTGACTGTATCTGCGTATCTCAATGTGGAGAGGGTTTCGTCTAGATTATAGTCCGCAGGACTTATACAAGAAACTTATACAATGAAGATATTAATGAAAAGTAAATTAATTATCTTTAAGGAGACGTGTTAAATTGCTATCTCTATAAGGGATGTGTTGCGGCTGTTCATCTGCCAAGGCCCTAAAGACGTTACCCAGAACGAGAAGTCCTTTGTTGTTGCTCACGCCTTCTTTAAAGGTCGTCCTTTGGGCTCCAGTTTTCTTGGGTCTTTCCGATCCGGCCAGATCGACCAAGTGTGGAGTTTTGCCGATTTATTTTGGCTCCTTAAAAAAATTTCAGTACGACACTTATTTTTGCTATAAAACAATTGCAATTAATAACTGACTTTATGTTTATGTTTTATGTTCCATGGCAATATTTATGGTGAAAATCGAGTGGCTTCTCGAACTGTGAGCGTTCATATTCGTCGATCCAGTCGCTCTCCCAAGGAACCCTTTTATGAGAACCTCCAGAACTTCATTTGCCGAGTATACGGCTACGTCAGTCAAGTTTGGACTATGGATACCTGCCTTTCGTAATGTCCTCTCTGATTTCCAGGACACATTGTTCTTTTCGCTTACTCGCCAGTAAATCGTACAATATATTATCTTGATAGAGCTCCATGAACGAGACGGTGATGGTAAACTCAACGGCGAACTGGTCTCGAACATGTGTGAATATTTCATTCACCGCCCTTGGTATAACACCGGCAATACCTTCTCCGTTGTAGGCGGTACCCATGGAATGGGTTGGGTTGGCACGACACTGATGCAAGTATATTACAATGAAGTTTTTCCTGATCCAGTCTGACCAAACGCAAATATAGTTACATTCATGTAACTATATTTGCGTATGGTCAGACTGGATCAGGAACCCCACCTGCAACAAATGTTTTAAAAGCTTTTATATATTTATCGCCCACAAAATAACATACAGTCGACTGAATTTAATAAAAACGTAATTAATTATATAAAATGCAGTAAATTCCTTGGATTGTAGATAGATGAAAACTGAACTTGGAAAAAACATGAAAATCATATTAGAAGTAGCAATAATACACACACTTTAGGGGTGGAAACTTTTCGGCTTAATAATACGGCTATCATTATTTCTAGCAATTTTTGAAACTTTATGAATTTTGTCTGATATATTACAATTTGAACTGTTATATTACTGAATTATAGTTATATGAACAAATTAATTAGATTTCTCATTTTATTTAGGAATGAAATATGTTTCATACACGATTTTTATCATAAAATCATTAAATGGAAGAAAAAACTTCCTTCCTTCAAGAACAATTTCTTAGATAGATCTTCCATTTCGGCATTCAATACCATTTGCCTGGTAGTGTGAGACTCTTCTTGTTCCTGGATTTCATTGGGCGTCTCGCCGGCAGTTTTGGAGGCATGTTAGTACATCCCTCCAAAAATGCCGGGGAGGCGTTCAAAGAAATCCAGAGTTGTAAACGTTTTCTCATGATCTCTAAAAATTAGAAAAATGTTAGTATGTTAGTAAATACCAAATTTTAACATTCAGATTCAGAACAAGGGTTATAATTAAGTTACTGATAATTTTAAAACCAGTCAAGTTAGCAAAAAATGTTCCACACAAACATATCTAGGTATATCAATACTATTTAGTGATTTTTCTTTTTTCTCTTTTGTTCTTTAACTTCCTTCTTTTTTCTCTTAATGATTTTTTTATATTCTCTTTCCTTATTAATAAGCGTATTTATTATTCCACAAAAAATCTGCGAGAGACAAAGTTTCGGGAAAAAGTGCAAGGAATTCAAATTCTTTATGGTACTGAAATCAATTTTGAATATGTAAAACGTTACAGCCGACCAATATTCATTTCTTGCATTGCGTAGCAACACGTAACTCACTGTAATGTTACGAAAGCTCAATATTTTATACCAACTGGCAATTAGACCAGTTTATGTACTTTTTCGTAAAGATTAATATGATTGTGCAAAAAAATAGTATAGAATACTTAGTCAGTAGGTGAGTGTTCACTGATCTCGAAAATTTACAAAACTCGGCCATGTGGGTTCCGTTTTGCTACAGATTTTCTCGCTCGGTAAAAACACGTCTTGGCGGCTCAAATTAAGGAAGCAATCAGCTGATTTTTAACAGGGAAAAAGGGGTCACTAGACGACAAAATTGACAAAGATGCCAAATAACACGATAATCAAGACAAAGACGAAACGAAAACTTTCCCCGTTATAGTAGTTAGCAAATTGCCTGAAGAGGACGCCACCTTCTTAATTTGAGCCGCCAATATGTATAAGTATACGTATTTATATTTTAATTTCATTATGCCACACATGATTATATACAGGGTGTTACAAAAATATGTTAAGAAATTTTAAGGGCAGATTCTACATCCAAAAATATGGAAATAAGTTTATATAAACATGGTTCCTCAAACGCTTCTTTTTCGAGATACACGGTGTTTATTATTTTATTTTTTAAATGTTTCTTTTTAATTTCTCAAAAATAGATATTGACATGGCACACCGGTATGTCATCAAAGGGTACCTTTACGTGCAAAAATTGATTTTCTAATATACTTGCATCAGTGTCGTGCCAACCCAACCCATTCCATGGGTACCGCCTACAACGGAGAAGGTATTGCCGGTGTTATACCAAGGGCGGTGAATGAAATATTCACACATGTTCGAGACCAGTTCGCCGTTGAGTTTACCATCACCGTCTCGTTCATGGAGCTCTATCAAGATAATATATTGTACGATTTACTGGCGAGTAAGCGAAAAGAACAATGTGTCCTGGAAATCAGAGAGGACATTACGAAAGGCAGGTATCCATAGTCCAAACTTGACTGACGTAGCCGTATACTCGGCAAATGAAGTTCTGGAGGTTCTCATAAAAGGGTTCCTTGGGAGAGCGACTGGATCGACGAATATGAACGCTCACAGTTCGAGAAGCCACTCGAGTTTCACCATAAATATTGCCATGGAACATAAAACATAAACATAAAGTCAGTTATTAATTGCAATTGTTTTATAGCAAAAATAAGTGTCGTACTGAAATTTTTTTAAGGAGCCAAAATAAATCGGCAAAACTCCACACTTGGTCGATCTGGCCGGATCGGAAAGACCCAAGAAAACTGGAGCCCAAAGGACGACCTTTAAAGAAGGCGTGAGCAACAACAAAGGACTTCTCGTTCTGGGTAACGTCTTTAGGGCCTTGGCAGATGAACAGCCGCAACACATCCCTTATAGAGATAGCAATTTAACACGTCTCCTTAAAGATAATTAATTTACTTTTCATTAATATCTTCATTGTATAAGTTTCTTGTATAAGTCCTGCGGACTATAATCTAGACGAAACCCTCTCCACATTGAGATACGCAGATACAGTCAGAAAGATTAAAAATAAGCCGGTAGTGAACCAGCACCCGAAGACTGCGAACGACCTGAAATGCCAAAACAAGCAGTTACTTCAAATTGTAGGCCAAGGTAAGAAAACTGAAAAACAAAAATAACTGAAAATTTCACTTTCACACAATTACCACTGCTAGGCAACCCTGTACATGAAAACGCACTACGCCTCTACAGCTGTTTAATCCACGAATGAACAGGACTAAGAAAATTAATTTATTTTAGGTGGACCAGTGATTTCATCGTCGGAAATAGAAAAACTTAAAACCGAAAACGGTGAATTGTCCTTTAAAACCAAAGAACTACAAGTCCAGCTTTCTGCTGCCCTGCAGGACAAAACTGAGCTGCATGAAACACTGCGCATCCTGCAAAACACCAATGAGGAACTAGAAAAACTTAAAAACGAAAACGGTGAATTGTCCTTTAAAACCAAAGAACTACAAGTCCAGCTTTCTGCTGCCCTGCAGGACAAAACTGAGCTGCATGAAACACTGCGCATCCTGCAAAACACCAATGAGAAACTAGAAAAACTTAAAAACGAAAACGGTGAATTGTCCTTTAAAACCAAAGAACTACAAGTCCAGCTTTCTGCTGCCCTGCAGGACAAAACTGAGCTGCATGAAACACTGCGCATCCTGCAAAACACCAATGAGAAACTAGAAAAACTTAAAAACGAAAACGGTGAATTGTCCTTTAAAACCAAAGAACTACGCGTCCAGCTTCTGCTGCCCTGCTGGACAAATCTGGGCTTCGTGAAAAACTGCTCATCCTGCAAAACGCCAACGAGCAACTAAGCAAAAAGCTTGTGGAACTGAAAGAACAGTACAACGTAACCTTTACCACGATCGGCATGGGCGTGGAGAATAATGATGTCCAATGTGGGCAGGTTACAGGAAGATACAAGAACATTTTAGCGCTCTGCAGAATGACCAGATCAAGACGAAAAATGAAATAGCGTTTCGGGAGGATCCATGTTTATATAAACTTATTTTCATATTTTTAGATGTAGAATCTGTCCTTCAAATTTCTTAACATCTTTTTGTAACACCCTGTACAGTACGTGTCAAAAATCTCGTACCGTCTTATTATTTTAAAATCTAGACAAGTTAGCCAAAAATGTTTCAGATAAGATTTATAGGGCTTTCAAAAATCTATAGTTTGGAAATCAGTTGAAATATACGTGGTCGCTCAAAAAATTGTGACGGATCAAAGTTATATACAAAGATCATCGCTTCTATTTGAGAGAATGCAACTTTGCTCAGTGCAACTTTTTGAGCAACCCTGTAAATTCCAACGAATCCTTAAATTATAGGTTTTTGAAAGCCCTAGAACTTTTATCTCAGACATTTCTCACTAATTTGTCTAGTTTTGAATATAATCGGGGCATATTCCATACAGTACATGTACAGGGTTATTCATTATATTTTGACTCCCACCTACAGCTCTTATTACGAGTTATAGAGAAAAACTTTAAATGCAAAAGTTTTAGGTTTTTTCACGTGGTATCTTTTGGTAATAGCGGAAATAAAAAATCGACTTTAAAACATTGAAAAAATTAATTGAGTCATATTTTTTTAAATGGAACACCCTGTATATTATTAGCTCAAATGAAAGATCTCTTTGTTCTGATTTCAAATATATATAATTTGTCGGCATTTGGTTCAGCCACTTTTGAAATATTTGAGTTAAAAAAAAAATTTTATTATTGCAAACGTCGACGTTTTCGGGGCAACTAGATTATATTAAAGCAACAAACTTTAATGACTGATGATCTCCAATTGTGGAAAAATAAGTTATAAACTCAAATATTTCAAAAGAGGCTGAACCAAATGCCAACAAATTATATATATTTGAAATCAGAACAAAGAGATCTTTCATTTGAGCTAATAATATACAGGGTGTTCCATTTAAAAAAATATGACTCGATTAATTTTTTCAATGTTGTAAATTGATTTTTTATTTCCGCTATCGATACTACGTGAAAAAACCTAAAACTTTTGTATCTAAAGTTTTTTTCTATAACTTGTAATAAGAGCTGTAGGTGGGAGTCAAAATATAATGAATAACCCTGTACCTATAACTAAATTTGGAAAAATAAATTATGGCGACTTTTATAGGATAAGACTTAATCTACTCAAAAATACACGTAGAAATTACATTTAATGTTTATTTTATAGCTCTGATATGTATATTTTGTTACTTTTTGTTACTGTAGCAATAAATGTTTTTTTAGTAATTATTTGTGGTTTTAGTAACAAAATTTATTTTTATACTGGAATGGACTCGTTTTATTAAATTGTAATGGTATCGATTGGCGAATCGATATAGAGCGTGTCCAGAAACCGTCTTTACAGATGGGAAAGTTTTTTATTTTTGACTTTACGGAAAGAACTTATTCCTTGTAAAAAGTTCTGCTTGTTAAGAAAATAACACTCAAATAAAAACATTTGACCCAGCGTATATGGGGTGTCAAAAAAAAGTAAAAACGATAAATGTCGTCGAAGAAAAACTGTCTTTAATTTTAATTGCAAAGTATAATCACGTAAGAAAGTGTCTTTCAGCACTAAAAAGTGTTCGAATATAAAATTTGACAAAATAACTTCATGTTATTTGAATTTTGATATTTGAAGTGTTTTGAAATACATATTTTTTAAATGACATCAAAATAAACAACAATAACATTTTATGAAATACTACACTACTAAGCTTCAACATGACCACGGTCACTAGCGCACGGTCCTGGGGGGGGGGGGGGCTGACAGTCTGCAGCGTGATGTACAAACTAGTTACTGCGGTTAAATGTGTGAGAGAGAATATAGTCTGCCTAAGATATCTGCAACCAGCAATAGTATATTACATAACAAGTGTTGAAAGTGACATTTTTCACACGAGTGGGAATGTTGTCGAACGAGGCGATAGCCGAGTGCGATAATCCCACGAGTGTGCGAAAATTACTTTCACACGAGTAATGTGTAACCTCAATTTCTGTCTTTTAAAACCCTCACTTTCAACACTAATATTTTCATCAAGTGTGCTGAAATCAAAACAAATGAAATTGGCACCATCTACTTAAATGTCATGTTGACAAGTACTTTTCAACACACGTGTTGAAAAGTACTTTTCAACACGCGTGTGATATAAGGCACTTTCTCGCCAAGTTAACTGTACTTTTTTACTCACTTTCATAGGTGGTCGTAGGAAAATTAACTTAAAGAATGCAAGGAAAGGCTTAAACAACGTTGTCAATTGCTCAATGTTAAAAACTGTTTAATTTTTCGTTAATAAAATTTAAACTTTTATCACATCTTTTTTTTTCTTCCCTTGGGCTCCGTCCGTAAATTTTATCGCACCCACTCTGTTATCCCACTTCCCTGCACTAGCTTTTACAGGTTTACAAGGGGTTGGGTTTTCACTTCTTCCGGTTATAGCTTTGGTCGCCCGAATAATTGGTGGCGTTTGCGATCTAGATATTCGCAATTACAGATGATGTGCTGAACTGTTTCCCTTACCCTTCCGCATAGTCTGCAGCTGAGGTCTCCGTGGTACAGTTTCATTTTGTTAAGGAGGTCCTTTACAGCCATGTGTCCTGTTAGAGCTCCTACAATTGTCCTCAACTGGATCCTGCTTAGGTTTAGCAGTTGCCCAGTAAGTTTAGGACCAGGATTTCCTATGACAGCTTTGCTGTGGTTTAGTCGCTGCTTTGTTATCACATCTGGTTTACAAACAAATTTGCAACGTTGTTTAAGCCTTCCCTTGCATTCTTTAAATTATTCTGCTGGTTGCAGATATCTTGGGCAGGCAATAGTTGAGATTAAAAAAAAATAATGTGATAACTCGATACTTTTAATAATTAAATTTTAATATGATTTAAACAAATCATAACCAGACGAGAATTTTTAATGACAACTAGTAGCCAGTTGATTAAGCCAGCATAAACCATCTTTTTACGATTCTATAGTCTAAATTACCTCTGGTAAAACCCAGCAGTTTTATATAGTACTGTTGTGTGAAACTTGCTAAACTTTCTAAACACATTTGTTTACCTTATCAATGAATCGAAAGGAATTTATAATTAAACCATAATATTTTTATTATCGTGGGCACACTCATAGTTTTCATAACATAAACTCCTAAAAAAACAATGAAGTCAGCGTATGCACGTCTTTATCTGGACTAAATAAGTTTTTAAAATATTGGAAAGTTAATTAATTCTTTCGATTAGTGGCTTTTGATCCTTTGATTCTACGATGCTGTACCTGATTTAACAATAATACGATTATTATTAATAAAGCTCTAGGTGTGTCTAACAATATAATCGATCGCTAACCAAGTGCAGAAAAGCTGAAAGAGGGCACATTCAGAATCGACGCCCCGTGGGTACAAGTGGGTAAAAATTAACTTGTCAATGACGTCACGGCCATAAGAAACAACGGTAAAATTGTTAATTTATTACGAAATTTTTGAAAATCCTAACAAGTTGACAATCATCATAACCTCACAAAATCAATATGTTTGGGCGTAACGTAAAGTAGGCAACTTGTCATACACCTGGGAATTTGCCCGAGAATCAACAGGAATAACGGGAATAAATAGATTTAAACTGTGCCGTAGAATGATAATGGGCATAGGGTACTCCAATAAAAGATATTCACGTATACGCTGACATTGTTTAAGGGAGAATTTTGAGTATTTTTGTAACTCTCACTTACCGGTAGCGGTGGTATCCAAAATACAGTTGCAAATCCCATAAGAATGAGTAAAAATTTAAGCACTGAACTAACACTGCACTATAGATTGATTTCTTATCTTTACAAATCATCTAACAGAGCTATAAATTAACTTTCTTTAACAAATTATTAAGAATTTTTTGAAAGCGTCACCAGTAAACGGGTTGTTTTGAAAGCCATCTTGACATTCACGACAATTACCGATGCAGCCCGGGTCACCATGCCAACCGGACGGCGGCCATACTTTTTCTCGTATTTATGAATGAAAATTCCTTAAGGGGAAATGACCTTGCCGTCACCCCTACTATAACGCCCCCGCATAGTATTTCTCCCTCCGGAATTCCATCGATAGTTTCATTCATAAGAAGGAGTTCTGTCGCTCTAGGAGAGATATATCTGTTTATTTTTGAAAGTAATTAGGTAAATACCTACTAATTAAACGCCTTAATTTTAGCGTAAATTAGTGAGAAGAGGTGTAGATAAGTGATAAAACATTTTATTCGTTTGTTATTGTAAATTTTCATGCGAAATATACAGTTTTTTGTTGTAGATCCGTATCGGAGCAATTTCCCAAAGTAACGTGAACTTTGTGGGCTCCCATTGTGGAATTCGAATAGGGGAAGATGGTCCCAGCCAAATGCGGCTTGAAGACTTAGCTATGTTCTGTGTGCTGTAAATGGAAGCACCATTTTTATCCTGCTGATACATTTTCAACAGAAAGAGCTATTGAACTTGCAGCTAATACAAAGGGAATTACGTTTACAAGAGTTAATAGGCCCACAACTACTGTGATTTACCCCAATGACCAAGATGTTGTGTAAATACATCGTTATCTAACGTATAAAGCTAACAATAAGACATTATATAAGGACTAGCTAAAAATTGGTATTATATCCACAAAGAGTCTGAATTCAAAATGGTTTTAAAGGCATACTGAGTTCGTTTGCTAATGATGAAGCCTACAGCTAGAAATGTCCTTGGATCCAGCTTATAGTAGAAGTAATGTCAGAAATTCTAGTTCGAAGAGGAAAGACCAGAATAATATTTACAATTTACAGTGACCTATTCCTGGAATTTCAAATATTTTTTTGAATGAGATAGTTAAATCATATTTCTATATTCAAACGTGTATTTTTAGCAAAGAAAACGTTTGTCTGTCAGGTTTATGTATAAAATCTAGTTAAAACTTTATGATTAGCTGTTTTTTCTTGTGTTTAAGATACCATTTTACAACGAAATGTTTGGTATAATTATTAAATGCTTTTTCTATTTTCAGGTGGGTAAAGCTAATGTACTTCTATCGTGCCCCAAAGATCAAGTTGTGTTAATAGGGGCAGGAGTAACCATAGGATCGATGAATCATTATCAGCCGCTAAACAACTTGCAAAAGTCGGTATTCACGCAAGAATAATCGATCCATTTACTATCAAACCTTTGGATAAGGAAATTATTATTAAAAACATTAAAGAAGTTGGTGGAAGGGCTATAGTTACTGAAGACCATTACTACGAAGGAGGTTTGGGAGAACCCGTCATGGCTGCTACTGCCTTGAAAAGAATCATTGTCATCAAGCACTTAGCTGTTGGTGAGTTACCAAGGTCCGGACCTCCAACTGTTTTTTTTTGGACTTCTATGGAAGCATGCTTCTAACCAAGCACATTGTATCTGCTGCACAGGAAATTTTGAAATTATAAATTTTCCACTGCTGATGCATTCGTTTTTTTTTTGAAGTTATGTTTGTTATCTTTGGTATATTCTTTTAAAGAATCGAATTTTTATGACTGTCATTCCATTTTCTATAACGATTGTTTTCCTTTTTAAAATTATATTATTGTATAATTGTTTTTGGTTATAAAATATAAACTTGTATAAATAAAACATGGGTATGTTTATTTCTTTCTGATATCTGTTTTATTCCCTTTTGAATTGGTTTGAATTATTTTTTACAGTGGTGTATACAGCCCCAAAATAGAGAGGACATTGGCTATCACCAGTGACTCCACGTCCTTAGGTTAGGTTTTTTTTAACTCAGGCCATAAGATTTTACATGGTAAAACTTCAACCCCATGTTTGGGCCTTGTTTTATTAAAGATCTGCAGCTAAAATTTTAAACGAAGATAGTTCAGTTCAGATAGGTAGTCAGATTGTGAAAATTAGGTTAATTTAAGAATGTTTTTTAAAATTAGTATTTAAGTATATTAAACTTAGTTGCTTTAAACCGAAAACAGTATTTTTTATTTATTTTGTCGAAAAATAATTATATTTTTTAAGCGACCGGTACCTAGTAAGGTACTACGTATGTAGGTCTAAATTTAGTACAGTAATAACGTACTCCAATATCTGTGTTTATATGCCACAATTTCTGCAAAACAGCAAAGTATACTACCAATGTCCGCGAATTTTCGATTTCGCTACACTGTGCGTCGGTCTACTTTCGTTATACCATAATACTGTGCGTCGGTCTAGAGCATAGATTAGGGTTAGTCTAGAGTCTAGAGTCTAGATGATCATTCTTCGCTGACGAGAATATCGGGAATTTATAGTTTCTACGGCGCAGTGTTGCCAACTCGTGAGAAATTTCCCTTTTTCTAGGATTTCTTTAACAAAACTGGGAAGTTTTTTTGTTTTTTTCAACAAAAATGGGAAATTTTGTATTGACAAATGTAACAATTTCTGTGTGTTTGTTTTTAATTTACAAATTGCAAATCAAACAATTTGGATACGTTTGAACGTTTGGTTTGCACATTCCGACGGAATAATAACCAAATATAAATTTGACACACACGCACATAGCGGATGGCCCCAAAAAAGTTTTTATTTTAATTTTATTTCACACGTGAGGTAATTGAAAAATATAATTTTTATTATATATTATATATTTTTATATAATAATAATAATAATAATAATTATAATAATAATAATAATAAATAATAATTTACATCGTTCGTTACATTCGAAGTGGGATAGAGTCTAAGTGCCCAGGCCTTCGGCCTCACCTGCCCCTATGGGCCGGCGCAAGGCCGGCGGCTCACCGAGCTTTTCTCGCTCGCTCGCCTGTTCCAATCCGGGCCTGCGCCCCTGACTTCAGATTTAGCTTTTACTGCGAATTTCTGTTATTATAATATTATGGAAAATTGTGGATAGAAGAAAGAGACAAATATAAAGATTTTGGTATTTAATCTTATGAAAAAGTTTATGTACAATGTACAAAAAAGTGAAACTAAGAACAAATATATTATGTTGTACTAAACAATTCGTATTTAATAAATATCATATTTTTACAAAATTAGTGTAATTTAATTAAATTCTATAATCTACAAAAATATTATGCTAGAGTGTAAAGACAAAAAGTGTTTATAATCCTTAATTATTATTTATAAAATTACAAAATATTACAAAAACTACCTAAATTTTGTACATTGCAAAGTATAACCTAAACAAAATTCAGTTTATGAAAAAATCTATATTTTTTTAAATTAAAAAATGGCAAACGTAAATTATGCCTTTCATTAACGGGGGTTTTAGTCATTTAATGAGCCCTATTATACTACTAGTGGTGCAAGGAAATAATTGCATCACTAGTGGCGTAATAGAGAAGCCGGCATAACACCGTTTGAACACAACGTCCATCAGCTCTAAGAATATTAGAGTACCTACGCTGAAACGATGTAAATATTCCCCATCCTTCTCTGTACAGTTAGGAGATAAAGACAGAAATATGTTAATTTATAGCAAGCACCAATTTTAATGTTGGAAAAAATCAACTACAAGTTCAACTAATTATATTTTGTACATTTTTACTTTGGGAATAAAATTTACATTGAAGTTACATATTTTTATACGTTTTTGGTAAATTTGAGTATTATACGTGAAAAAGCTTTCTTACACTGAAAAAAATCAACAAAATATAGGTACTTTTATAGCATCATAATAGGGAAGACCTGAAAATGAAATGCTTAAAACAGTTTTGTTTTAATCATTTCCTCATGATTCTAACATGGTTAGCGAAACGCATATGAGAAGAATATGATGAATGATAAATTAATCTTTTAGGTTTCTATTTTTGTCAGTCTTGGATGGCATGAGTATTATTACGATATGAACAGAACACCTACTTGGAAGCGCTATCAAAGAGAGATCATACATATCTTACGAAAAACGCTCTTGTTACTGTCAGTAAAAAACTGTTATTCCTTTCTACTACCGACGTCGTTTCCAAATTTTCACTAGCACAGTTTTTATTCTACTTACAAACTGGTATCAAGAAATAATGCAGTTTTTATCGCGATCATCTATAGGTCCTTTCTTATTGGGAGACTTTGGATTGGCTTGCTGTCTTCTTCTAGCTATGGCCAGAGCGTCGTTCGGCACGTACGATATCCTGACTCCACCATAGGCTCTTCGTGGTGGCAGTTGGTAGTCCAGGTCGTCGCTGGAAGAGCTGGAAGAGCACGTTGAGCAGTAACTGTCTGAATCGTCGTCTCGATTGCTAATATGGCGAGAGCTAGAAAAAAGATATTGCAAATTTAATAATTATGCGTTTTCTAACTACATGATAATATCTATATCTAGAGAATGACATTTTTAAAAGAATTCACCTGGATGCCACCATTTGACTTTCCGACGTTGTCTTTCTTGGTGTCCTCCCTTTCTTTTGCAGCGTACTCGTGTGTTTCCTCTCTCTTCCACCGCTATAACTCCTACTCCTGGGGAACTTCTTGGACGCTTGCACGCTCGCGTTGTCTGCTTCGTCAGCTTCGAACGCTTCGTTATCGCCTTGGAAGCGCACGCTGAGACCCCGCGATTTTTTAGAAGGAGAACCGGGAGTTGTTGGAGTTCCAAAGGAAGGTTCACTCGAATGTGGTAACTGAAAATAATAATTATATATTGGTTATATTTTTATTTGGGTATACGCAAAATACAGTCAAATATATCAACAGATAACTTCAATTAAAAAGATTTACCGCTAATTCTGGCATACTACTAGCATGGGTAGTTCCTTGCTCTCTGTCTCTATTGTCTTCAATTTTCGAAACGTTGCTTTCCTTTTTCTCTTCCGCGTTACTTATTCTATCCGTCCAATCGTCGAGGGATAGATCGGCTAAGTGTAGCGGCTCCCTACTGCGATCTCTAGCACTTAAAAGTTTCTCTAAGTCCGGAGAGTGTTGGGAAGAAGACCCTCGTTCAGATAGCAACCTAGAAAATAAAAATTTCGTTAAATCACTAGAATTTTGAAATGACAATCCGCAACATTTACTTACCGATCCAGATTTCTTTCAAGTAACACTCTGTCTAGCCCCTTCTCTTGCCCACATGCTCCTCCTCCTAATCTTTCTTCTCCTTCTCTCCCACAGTCTCTCTCCCTCCCTTCTACTTCTCTGTCTCCATTCTCTGACGGCGTGGGTGTGCTCGCCAACGACCCACTCGGCTTTGGACTCCTCTGTAATACTCGTCTTCCCATTTTCGGAGATCTGATTGGCGAGGGGGTGTGACTAAGGCTTTGCAGTGACAGGGAGGCGTGGTTTATTCCTAAGAGCGCTTGGTTATTGGCAAGGGCGTGACTGAGACCGGTATTGCTTAAGGCGTATTGGCTAGGATGATTGAAAGAGGAGGTGTTAGGACCTAGAGGGCTAGAAGGCGAGCTGGTGGTGGGTGAACGAGGCGGATGGTGGCGGCGAGCGGAAGGCGAAGCAGGAGGTGTGCTTGCCTCGCTTGGGGATGGGGCGTGGTCCTTGGAGTGGATCGCTGGAGGGTTTCGATGCTTAGCATGACGAGGTAATCTGAAAAAATAAGAACGATTATTTTATTTTAATTGTTACCAGAGATAGTGAAATATGCAATAATATAAAACTTTACTGTTCAAGGTTACCTTGTGCCAGGTCCACTACTATCCGACGGTGTAGGTGGTTCCCCTTTACTGCAGGCTATTGAGCAATAGATGGCGCCCCTTCGTGGCAAAAATGGCCGTCCTAACAAAGACGTTCGGCAAGTATGGCAGCAAAAGCAGGTCTCTGTAGCGTGCCAGTGTTGACCTTCGTGACTCATTTGACCCTAAAAATTATTTTATTTCTTTAAGGGTCATATTTATAGTCGCTCCCTAGTCCTTCGGGTCTCCTTCGGCATACCTGGCTTAAATCCTACCTCGAGGTCTAAGGAATACTCAAGGAATGATTATAAATATGACCCTAAATTATCTGTAAGATTACATAAGACACAATAAACGTATAGTATATTATGGTATGGGTATGGCACCCATGGCATGGTATGGCATGATATGGCATGGTACGGTATGGCATCGCATGATATGGCATAATGTGGTATGATATTGTGTTGTATGGTATAATATAGTACCTATGATATGGCATGGTATAGTTAATCATTCATTACCTGATCTACTCCGATTGGCTCCCCACAACTGTCGCAATATTCTGCAAACATGGCGTCGAAACAGTGTAAACAATATGGCCGTCCATCGCGCATAATGTACCGTTGCCCGCCTAGTTGTCGTTCACATTCTGAACACGCGAAGTGCTTCATATGCCAAGCTCTTCCTTCGGCTTCTGTGCATTCGTCTGCAAGAATAATCTAAAAGAAAATAAAGATATTTTAAAGAAATCAGCTCAATGAGTTTACAGTTAAAATTAAGAAAGAGATGTTTATAGTGTTTAGTTTTCTTACCTCATCACAGGCACTACACCTTGGCTTGATGGTTTCCGCATGGTGTCTTCCACAGTACAGCCGCCCCTCTTTGAAGAAATAAATAAGGTCCACCAGAAGTTCTCTACAAACGCAACAGGTGAAGCAAGCAGGGTGCCATACTGTATTAGGTCCTGCCCTGGACGCGAACACTCCTATGTCTCCGGATGAGAGGGTTTCAGAACACTGAAAAAAGGGATAACGTGTTTATACGATTACAATTATTTTTTATTACTAATATTGAAGTCAACAGCAGTTGACCCATAATCGTAAAAGTATAAACAAATTTCAATAATAAACAGGACCTGCTTTTAATTATTTCTAGAACGCAATGCTTGGAGCTGCCAAAAATATCCTCAAATATCTTGAATACTCTCTAAAGATCCTTTTAGCTAATTTGCCTTTTAATTTTCAAATTGACAAATGCAGTATTTAGACCTAATGACCCGTAGTGAAATTACTTGAGATGAAGAGGGTGCAACTTCAAATTCGTAAAAGCTCCGCTTTATAACGGCTACATTAGCTCTTTTAAGTTTTTAAGTGGCTCGCGAAAGTTTTAATAAACGGCATTAACGAAGATTAATGCAAAAGCAGAGTTGCACTGTTTATAAGGAGGTCTTTTTAGGTGAACATGTGAACAATGTTTATGGATATAAAATTTAAATTTAAAAGTTAGTGTAATATATTTTAAAAAAATGAACCGACTTTACAAAAAGAAAAGCACTGAAAAGTATGAAATAATATTTTTACATTACTGAGATGAGGTTAATGGGAATCTTAATTTTGTTCAAATTTAAGTAACTTGTAACACCGAAATTCTAAACTTTTTCATTATTATGTAAATTACGGTAAAAATTGCATTCGCTGCGTTTTGTCTTTTGATAACAATTCTTAGACTGAGCAAATCAGTGACTTTGTCGAGGCAGAAAGTTTATAATCTATTTTTTCTATAGTAGAACAATAATATTCTTGGGTGTTCGTTATTTCGAAAGCATATTTCCCAGTATCCTCCGGAGGCAGCAGCGAAATTCCTCCGCAAAGAAATAAATTGCTATTTTATTCTTTATATTTCCCCTGAGCAAACTTTGAAACTTAATTAGAAAAATGTAAATTAGACCGTTTTGATTATTTTAATTGCCGGGCCTCGTTTTAATTTTTAGACGTTCATATTAATGCGGAAATTTAAATCTTCGAAATTACCATTCCTCGCTGTAATTTCTCTCATTGTGAATGGAAACGTAATTTTCTATTGTTAAATTTCGGAAAAAATTTCTACATACTTGGTTGTGGTCGCATATATCACTGCCTGTATGTACATATATGATTCGGACAATTTACTATATACTATATACAGTTATACTACATACATGGAGAATTCCAGTATTATAGGGTCATCGAAAAATCAGTAAAAATGGCATTTAATGCGTAACTCATCCAAAGAAATATCCCTGCACTTAAAGTAGAAGGTTCCTATCCTAATAAATCCATGGTTCCTAAAATTTTATTCATGTATATTCGAAGCCGAAATCGGTCCAGGAACCTTCCAATCTTGCAACAAAAACTGGAATTTTTGGGAAATTTTGACACATCAAATTTTAATAATTTCGACGTAAATAAACTGCAATTCTTTGTTTTCATGGCAATAATGGTAAAAAATTCGAAAATTTAAAAGTTTCCAATTTTGCATGTCTCCGATGCAAATAAACCTATTTATTTATAACTTAAATGAAAAAATTAGCGATTTGAATTAGTGGGAGGTATTCTTAGACAATTAACGGATAAAATAATTCCAAAAAGAATCACTAAATAGGAAAATAGTGTTGAATAATGTCGGTTTGTTCCTTAATATCGTCTAAAAGGAGCAGCGGATCGCGATAAAATTTTCCATAGGGGAAGCTTACGTTACGGAAAAATATATAGGCTTTTTTTTATCCCGTACACAGGGTGGGTGTTACGAACGTAAATTAAAAAATTACAAACAACCGTATCAAATAGGAGCATATTATATAATACTTTAGGGCTATCAAAAAAAGTCATCCACACAATGAAAAATGTAATGATGATATTTTTAGCAACCAGTGTGCATGGCTAGCGAATAAAAGAAGAGAAACCGGGATCGACCAAGAATTTATGTGCCATAAACGCGGTTATTAGACGTCATATTTGCGATCTTTAATACCGAGGCCGGTTATTAAACCACTTTTATTGATAATTACCGGCTGAACGTCGGCCGGCGGACAATCCGACTTGATTTAAGGGTATTTTTAATTAGACGTGAGTCGGGTGTAACAATATTGCTTGTTACTACGTGGGACAGTGAGTTTAAATAGGCAATAACGCGTATAATCCAAATAAATCTGAATTTTCTGTTGTATTCTCTACATAAATTAAATATGTATGGCGGTTTATTTTATCCATTTATTTTGGTTTTTATTAAGAAAATAGATTTTCTATTACAAATTTTCATACAAAACGCGAAACGTGATCCTATTGGTGGTAACGTCACATGATTTATAAATAAAAGTGCTGTTATGGCTGGTCGAGTGTTAATTTGCTTTATTGATTGTTTCCCGAAGATTAGGAAATTCCGTGGATAAGAAAAATTATATTTGACAAATAAGACCAACAACGACCTGATAATTTCCCGACTAAACAACCTATTTTATTACCTTTGTTACCAAAGAGAAGAGAGATACAATCCATTGACATGGGATTTAAAGCATTTTAGGTTGGGAGGGGACGGGAAAACAGCTGCAGGCAATTTGTTCCATAGCCTGGAGACCATAGGTATGAATGCGCGAGAGAGGTGGGATATTCAAGGCTTTTGAAGATGGACATTAAAGGGATGCATACGTAATGCGCCTCTTATTGTTCTGTTAGGAGCAGTCAAGGGTACTAGCAATAGGCAATAGCGGCTAGAAATACTGGTAGAAAAGGGACATATCCCTAACAGCGCGACAATGAGCGAGGGGGACTGGGTTACAGTATATTGTCGACAGTACTGTCGAAGAAATTCGACATATAGGTACTTATTGTTTTGTGTTAGCAGCTGAACATTTTGGAGCACCACTGGGTGAACTAGTTGGCGCGAGCCACTATATCTCACCCATCCTATACTAACCCATGGATATAAGGGATCATCCATATACTACGTCACACAAATTTCATCGTTTTTTCACCCCCCCCCCCCCCCTCATCCTTGCCATCAGATATAATTTTTAATTCTAAGTAACATTTTCTTATTTCATTTTCCTCTAAAATAAAAATTAAGTGTACTTCTCTCGTGGGTCAATTATACATTTTTCTATTTTATGACCACTCTGTAGATGCTATTTCAGTTTTGATGGTCTAATATTATTTTTTGAGGAAGCAGAACTTTTTATAAAGAGTAACTTTTTTTCGTAAAATTAATAATAAAAAAGTTTCCTATATTATGTAGAGAACTTAAGTAGATACACTGTATTTATGTATATTATATATACCTATATATATACTTGAACAATTTTCTCGTTCAGTATAAGGTCATGGAAAAGACTGACTTAACTTTTGTAAATTACACGTCGTCCACTACACTTTTCTACATAAATTATAGTTTAAATGTAAAATAATAATTGTACAAAAGCAGTGTACAATGTCTTTAATAAATCAATTAAGTTGTATTTGTATAAACTTTATCCCAGTTAAGCCTATTAGTGCGGTCGAGTGTTCATAAGAGCGGTCAGTGTCCTTTAAGGACCCCCTAAGAAGGGTTTACTTAGTCTTAAAGTCCTATGTATAGTGAAGGAATTAAGTTGAACGAGTTCTAATTAAGGCTGCGGCTAAGTCTTTAGATTTATTTCGAAAATGTCATCATCAGTGTTAAAGCAAGTTATACTTAAGAACCCAAGAAAAATTAGTAAATTGATAGAGGGAATACAACATTATGGCCTTGAATGGATTAAGTTTTGATTTTGTTGCCATTGCATAGAGCAAGAAAAAGAAATATATGAGCAGTCTTTTCGCGTTTTCAATAAATATGTTAATATTATTGCAAAAAAAAAGTGTGATGTTGGTCTTTCTGTGGCTGTTTTTTGTTTAGTGTGTATTTAGATGTGTTAGATTTCAGAGACTAGATTCTCTTGGTGTTTATTATTTAAATTGAAAGGTGAGTACAAGTCCGGTCCTGTCTTTTAGCCAACCTCTAAACGTAAAATAGACCAGACTTCAACAGGGTGCCCCCCAGTTGTGGAATAAGAATAAGAAGAAAGTAAAAATTCTACGATAGGAATTCCCATTATTCATGGTACCGCTTAATCTCCAAGCAATAAATCATTAATACGTTCTCTAAAACTTCTTCAAAAAAACACTTGCACCATAAAAGGGGGACTTTTCACTTTTTAATATAAGTAACACATAACTTTTCTCGGCGCCCTTATATCCAGTCACATGTTACGCGCACGTGACTTGAAAAAGTAGCATGCCTTTCAAAAACCTTTTTCCAGTTTAAGCGATTTGTAACGTATGGAGAAGTCACGTTGCTGTGACGTTTCTAAGATATATTCATTATATCGAATACGGTTACGTTGGGGATTTCCAGCGGATTTCTGCTGTTCGTAGATATATTAATAATTTTTTTTATCAAAAAAATGAACCTAATGCCTAAAAACAAAACCACTAAAAAGTATGAAATAATATTTCGCAGGATAAGAATCCGTAATGATAATTCATAAACAATTAATTAATAAGAAGTTGCGCTTTTTTTAAACTTCAGAACTTTTGCGTACAAATTACTAAAATTCGAACGCAATTAGGCTGACCATTAGGCTCAGTTAATAAATAACTACAAATATTACTCTTTATTAACAGTAATTTATTAATGTATTATCATTAAGGATTCCTATTATAGGTACTTGCGCCGACTTCAAAGTTCAGAACTCCGGTGTAAAAGTTACCTAACTTTGAAGAAGATTAAGTTTACCACAGTTGTAAATACGTATAAATATTATTTCATACCTTTTAGTGCTTTTTCTTTTGTGAAATTGGTTCATTTTAAAAGCAAAAAATTTTCTTATGAAATAGTGCTCTCTTGAAACTTCTAGTTTAGTTTTATTTTATAAGAGAAGTTCGGTGCAAAGACTATTTAATTTCCACAATTTCCACAAAAATGTGCAACTAATCTTTTATCAAAAAATACATTAGTCAGCGCAAATTTTCCAATATCCAATATCGCCGATGACATCTCACTCCAATCCACGGTCCACAATAATTTCGAAACTTCCCATGAAACAAAACTAATATTTCATTAAAGTCGCCCCTGGGCTGACGATAAATTTCTAAACTGGACGAAATCATCCCTTCTGCGCCATTTGGCACCGACAGATTTATTAGGGTTGTAGATCTTCGCCCTAAAGGGCGAGAAATATAGTCGGATGTGCCCTCAGATTTGGTATGTGTGTGTGGCGCGAAGCGTTTAATAGAAATAACGTATGTTATGTTATGTGCACCCTTCTAATAAAGGATTATGAATGGGAATTCGCTTGGGTTTGAATGTTTATTAGTGATGTTACGAATAACAGTTCAATCGAATTGTCAAATACCGAATATTTGGATATTTTTCAGCCCAATGTTCGATATTCGTCAGTCTCTATTTAGAAGTTAGTAACTGTTGAGAGTTTTGAACTTTGATGTACAGGCTAAATTTAAACAAAGTTAAGCTTACCATTAACTTCAGTAATAAATACGTAAAACTATTATTTCATAATTTTCAGTGCCAATCTTCTTGCCAGTGGCGGCTCGTGAGTTTTTCAACAGGGTCGGCAAAATTTTAATCTGACAAACTCGAGGATTTACTGTGTTTTTGCCCCTCAGAAAGTATGAAAGAATATATAATATTTTTTTCATATGTGTCATCATAGGAGCAATAGGTTTTTAAGGCCTAAGTTTTTAAAATTTTTGTTTATGAATTTTGTGTTTTTTTTATTTTATTTTTTTCATTTTTAGCTACATATAATGTAATCAAAAAAAGTGATCTTAAATTAAGATTACGTTGACCTTAATAAAACAATGCAAAGTCTTGAGATAAAAGTTCATTGACAATATCTTTACTTTTGATAATACTTACAATTTGAGCTGCATCCAAAAGCATTTCCCTCCATTTTTTAAATACTTACGCTGTTATTTTACCAAATTTTTCGAGCCGGCAAAAAATACCTTAAAATGTTTAAAGTGAAAGGTACACAAAGTACGGCACAGCACAAGACAGTAAGACACAATATCTAATTTCTTAGGCACTTAATCAAGTACTAAGGAAAATGTCGAAAATGGTACTGAAAGTAGGCCTAAAATTTGCGAAAAACAGTAATCATTCAATACTAATCAATTCACCCAGTCCCAGTGGCGGCTCGTGAGTTTTTCAACAGGGTCGGCAAAATTTTAATCTGACAAACTCGAGGATTTACTGTGTTTTTGTCCCTCAGAAAGTATGAAAAAATATATAATATTTTTTTCATATGTGTCATCATAGGAGCAATAGGTTTTTAAGGCCTAAGTTTTTAAAATTTTTGTTTATGAATTTTGTGTTTTTTTTATTTTATTTTTTTTTGCATTTTAGCTACATAATATAATGTAATCAAAAGATGTGATCTTAAATTAAGATTATGTTGACCTTAATAAAACAATGCAAAGTCTTGAGATAAAAGTTCATTGACAATATCTTTACTTTTGATAATACTTACAATTTGAGCAGCATCCAAAGCATTTCCCTCCATTTTTTAAATACTTACGCTGTTACTTTACCAAATTTTTCGAGCCGGCAAAAAATAACTTAAAATGTTTAAAGTGAAAGGTACACAAAGTACGGCACAGCACAAGACAGTAAGACACAATATCTAATTTACTTAGGCACTTAATCAAGTACTAAGGAAAATGCCGAAAATGGTTCTGAAAGTAGGCCTAAAATTTGCGAAAAACAGTAATCATTCAATACTAATCAATTCACCCAGTCCCTACTGTCAGAGTGTCACTCTTCACCCTCATCAAAACGCTTTTCCGCAGTTGCCAATATCGCATCATCCTGGTTCTTTTGACCGTTGAAAATATAATTTTAAGTAAATAAACATTAAAAATCTAAACCACATCACAATAAAACATTCAATAATATACACTACGTATTAAATTGTAAGTAAATTAATATTTGCCATTATTCCACAAGCACAAAGAAGTTTTATTAACTTGATTGTATTGTATCAAGACCCAAATAAATTTTCCATGGATAAAAAAGTGCACAAATCGGCAACATGCGGCAAAACCAAGTCTGCCGCAGAGCACATTTTTGAAACCCGGTGTTAAATCTTTTAATTGTATTACTATTGTATGTTTGGTTGCCTGTTTCGGTAGCTTTTCTCGGCGGCTTGCCTCAGTGGCCGTTTCCTAATCTGTGAGAAGACCTGCTATTATTACTTTCGGCCGTAGTCATTGCCTAATATGGAGATGACCGACCGGTGAAAGAGTAAATAAGTTTGTAAATAGAAATAAACAGTTGAATTAAAAGCTAAATAATTGAACTATTAGTTTTAAAAAATAGTTAAAATTAAAAATATAGAAATTTTAAATATTGAATAAGAGATTCATTACTGCCTATTTTTCTATTTTGTTGGGTCGGCACTGCCGACCCTGCCGCCCCTGGCGAGCCGCCACTGCCCAGTCCCTACTGTCAGAGTGTCAGTCTTCACCCTCATCAAAACGCATTTCCGCAGTTGCCAATATCGCATCATCCTGGTTCTTTTGACCGTTGAAAATATAATTTTAAGAAAATAAACATTAAAAATCTAAACCACATCACAATAAAACATTCAATAATATACACTACGTATTAAATTGTAAGTAAATTAATATTTGCCATTATTCCACAAGTACAAAGAAGTTTTATTAACTTGATTGTATTGTATCAAGACCCAAATAAATTTTCCATGGATGAAAAAGTGCACAAATCGGCAACATGCGGCAAAACCAAGTCTGCCAAAGAGCACATTTGAAACACGGTGTTAAAATCTTTTAATTGTGTTACTATTGTATGTTTGGTTGCCTGTTTCGGTAGCTTTTCTCGGCGACTTGCCTCAGTGGCCGTTTCCTAATCTGTGAGAAGACCTGCTATTATTACTTTCGGCCGTAGTCACTGCCTCATATGGAGATGACCGACCGGTGAAAGAGTAAATAAGTTTGTAAATAGAAATAAACAGTTGAATTAAAAGCTAAATAATTGAACCATTAGTTTTAAAAAATAGTTAAAATTAAAAATATAGAAATTTTAAATATTGAATAAGACATTCATTACTGCCTAATTTCTATTTTGTTGGGTCGGCACTGCCGACCTTGCCGCCCCTGGCGAGCCGCCACTGCTTCTTGCGAATCCGGTTAATTTTTTTTTGAAAAAGAAATAATGTCGCATCACGTCATCCCATTTATTTTATATACACATTTCGTTGGCATCATCCCTTCAAAGCCTTATAACACAATTGACATCCAGCCCTTCTGCCATTTACTTTAGAAAAAACTTCTTAATTCTTTTAAAAAAACTTTGTCCCCTCCAATGAAACTTTCTTAAAATTTGCGGGCCTGTAAGAGCCTCCGCCTCGGACACTAACTTTTGATTGATGCTTCTTAATTAAACTTCCTACTAATTACGCGGTTTTTGGGGGTTCAATAACGCAGTGGCGGCTGTATGATAAGTTTCGATACAAATGAAACTATAACTAACTTTTAAAAATCATATTCTTATAACTTCGAGTCTACACGACGTAGCTTAATTTTATCCATAATTTTTACAAACTATTAGTTATAAAATTGTTAGTTTTTTTAAACATTCGCTGATGCTGAAAAAATCAGCCAAATCAAAATTTCATAAGTACTTCAAAGATTCCATGGTATTTTGTCACCATCAGAACTATTTAAAAATAAATACTTATGTAATCTCTGTAAAATACACTTACTATAGAAAGGCGTTACGTTAAACTAAATACACTTATACAACACTAATGAAACAGTAGGATTAATGTAAAAAACGTTCCGCTAATTAATTTAAACATAATAATTAATAGAATCCATGGTACTTTTTTACTATCAGCACTATTGAAACTATAATAACGGTATTTAACATTTCAATATTTTTCATCGTTTTGCTCGGAATTTTTGGGAGGCATATGACTTATTGTTGGGAACACTTTGACAGATCACGTGCCTGTCAAAATCAGAGAAAAACGATGAAAATGATAGAATTGCCGAATGCCGCTAATATAGAATTTCCGTTTGAAAATCGCCATTGAAACAAGAAAAAGATATGGGGACAGGGACAGGAAACCAAGAGCGAGATAACAGCCTTGTTCATTCTGAAACTAAACAATTGTAAATTTACTATAATAATTGTAAACTTAATTGAATATCCTAAGTATCACGTCATTTTCCAAAATTAATAAAAACAGAATTTCTAGGAGCTGAAATGTGTTCCCAGTAGATGTAAGCGCACCATCCCCTCTTGTACGCCACTGTAAAAGGGGTAAAGTGTCATAAACCAAATGAAGGAATCCGCGAAGAAATTAACAATAAAAGGCCTGACTTGGCTTTTGCCTGCTGCTCCTGCTGGTGATGCTGCCGTTGACGAAGAACAATTGTGTTTTCTAATTATCTTTAAGGATATTCGGGGGCAGTCGGTTGTGATGAAAATCGTAAGAGCAATCAACTGAGTTTAATTAATGGAAAAATTTTAATTAGATTTTGGAAAGTCTTTATTTTATTATATGGTGAAAGAAATTTAGCTTTAACTTTGTCAATAAGAAAGATTTCTTTGGACAATAAAGTACAGTTTGAGTTTGAGTTTGAAAGAAAACGAAACGTCGGATCGAATGACGGATTCATAAGTGAAACTATAAAATCTCAAATCTCTTTCTTTTTGAATACATTTACCTAAATCTAAAATTACTGGAAAATGGATATATTTGGGAAAAACTGGAAATTTCGATTTTTGACCCAAATATTTCAGGGTTTTTAATTTTTTGTGGGGTCAAAATGGGTCAAATTAAAATCCCATATACGTCATCGGAAAGAGCTCGTCAAAATACATGGTATCCATATTTTTTAGTTTCTTTATTCTTTATAGGAAGGGAGCAACTAATTGCAGTTTATTTACTCGAAATTATTAAGATATGATGTGTCAAAATTTTGCAAAAATGCCAGTTGTTGTTGCAAAATTGAAAGGTTGCTGGACCGATTTCGGCTTGAGATATATATATGAATAAGATTTTAGGAACCGTCTACTTCAAGTGCAGGGATATTTCATTGGATGAGTTATGCATTAAATGCCATTTTCATGGATTTTTCGATGACCCTACAGCACTGGAATTCGCCATGTACTCATTATGAGCCATAAAAACACTTTTGACGACACAACCAGTGGGATCGCGTTTTACAAGTTTCGACAAAATAAATGGATAACAGCAACCGCCATACACATTTAATTTATGTAGAGAATATAAAAAATATATATCAGATTTATTTGGGTTATATGCAATATTTCCTATTTAGGTGATTATACGTACAACAACTAGGTAAAGTTTTCGTGCACCGCCCTATATAAAAATATACTCACCAAATCGCATCTCATAACTCCCGGTATCTGCCTCACAGCTCCTCTCCCTAACGCCTCCCGCTTCCTCTGCGCACTGAATAACCTGAGTTCCTTCCGTTCCTCATCGCTGAGAGCGTGACAGTACCTCACTTCGTTGTCGTGAGGAGGCAGTTGTTGCAACAGTTGTCGTACCCGGTATCTTTCCCCGACGCTGTTGACGTAAGGTACTTTGTCTTCGGGAAGGGCGCTAAAGTAGAGATGAACCTGGAAAAACATGACAATCCCAATATATTATTCTGTGTATTTTTGCCTCTTAAAATGAATTCTTTTTAAAACTTCAAAAAGGGAATACCTTGTAGTTTGTAGTTACTATAAAAGTCCCTTTTTGGGGACACACTCTATAAGCTTTATTTTTATCGAGTTAACTGTTGCGTTTCCTCCTTTTTACACCAGAAATAGCCGGTAATGTGCAATATTACCAACCAAAACGAAGAAAAAACGATAACTTAATACCCGACATCCTGTTCTCATTAACAGTGTTCGCGTTACATTGCTTTTAAATTTTGCACGCCTGTTTATGTGTCCATTTCGGCTTAAGGATTATTTAATTTCTTACAGTTTTTAGCACAAAATGAAGTCGGATTAATGCCCGCTTATTAGCAATGTCATCATATCAAGAGAGGCTAATAATACATTGCATGGATTACTGTCCGTAAGTTTGATGTCAGCTTCACTTAGGTATTAAAAAAAAGTTTTTTAAAAAACTGAAACCCGTCTACGTAAAAAAGTACGTACGCACTGTATATTTACTACAAAATGTCTGTCGTACATTAACGCTCCATTCTCGGCCTGAGCGAGTCAATTCTGTTTGCGCGAATTATAATATTTTAGCGCATATTTTTATTCGGTTGCAACAAAATCACTAATTTCCCCAACCGAATCAAACGTTTCCATTGCGGAACTTCCTTTTAGGATACTTACTTGATCTGGTCGGAGTCCAGGAGGTACCCAGGTATACTCCTCCAAAGCACATCCGCTGTCGTCGTCGCTTTGCGAATGCCGTTGAGGATCGACACCTCCCGGAGGCCCAAAAGGCGATCCCTTGCCCAAGAACCGGTCTCCACCTGGATGTTCGGGTGGCAACTTGCCACCCAATGGTGACGACAAAGAGGGAAGGCCTTGAGGCGGCGGTGCCGACATTTGAGTGGTCTCTGGGGACGGATGGCTTCGACAGAGTGGTCTGAAATTAAAAAATATACATTTACTTCTTATTATCTGGCAAAATTTTTATTAAAATATCCCAAAAATCGGTTTTGAGATATCGTATTGGAACACTTTAAAAAATTATAATAATAAAAAGTTGTATTATGAAACACTTATCAAGCTTGCTGGACTCACACTTCGCCATTTTTTTTATGGTTTGTTTACAATAACCCTTAAGTACAAAAATGCATTTTCAGTAATTAATTTTTCAAAATAACAATTGGAATAATTATAACCGCGCCCTCCATATAGTCGGAATCACGGTGCAATCATAGAAAGAACATATTTGTATACGCACATTTTAATAAATCTACTATGAGAAGCGTGTCAATTTGTAAATTTTGTAAATTATTTATCACAATAAAACACTTTCTACATGTCACTGTCCACTTAAGAATTAAAAGAAAGCTTGAGAACATAATAAATAGTGCACACTATACATATATTTTGTTACAAAAGCAAATTAAGTAATTTGCTTAAAAAATTAAGGATGTGTACAATTTATTTTTAAATGGAAATACTGTTACGATGAGAAAAGTGTGAATTAATAAGGCTATTAGCTCTCTTAATTCCGAAATTTATTCGTGAATAATTATTGTAATTTCGAATAGATAAACAACATATTTTACAAATTGGGCATCCAACTGTCATAAATAATGGGTTTTATTTTAATGTTAATGCATAATTATCTTCAGGCATCTTAATTTTGTTTAGATAATATGGGCGGCGAATCGTATTGGGTTAAGTTTAAAAAAACAAGTAGTATATTTTTAATCTTAGGTTCAGTATAAGGTTTTATATAAGTAAGTTTGCTTGTTGCGATTCTGAAACGTTTTCCATACGGACACAGTTCTTTATCGCAGTAGAGAAACAATTTTTTCTACACTCTGTCTGAATATGGCTTAAACGGGATGTTAATTAATAAATATATTATACAACAGTTTTTCCATAGCTTTCCAAAAAAATAACGAGTGTAATTTTTATTATCGTATTACGATACCGTGCGGTAGGTGGAAAAGCGCAGGGAAGAGTGTAAAATGATTCGACGTCAAAACCGTCCTACAGTAATATATTTTGAAACTGAAATGGACAAAATCAAATATCTCTTGATTGAAAAAAGATTTCGGGTTTTCTAGTTTAAGCGATTATCTTTTTGGGAAAAATATACACAAAGTGCCAGTGGCGGCTCGTGCCCTCGAAA
The DNA here is from genome assembly GCA_963971165.1 of Philopedon plagiatum. NCBI lineage: Eukaryota > Metazoa > Arthropoda > Insecta > Coleoptera > Curculionidae > Philopedon > Philopedon plagiatum. The sequence continues at coordinate 452,400 of OZ020197.1, forward strand.
TTTAGGTAGGCGACAGTGCAACCTAGGCATATTCCTCCCCTCACAGCCTAGCCCTAACCTCACAGCAATTACTGCTGATAACAAATATGAAAGTAAATATAAAAACATTCTCAAACCCAAGATACTTTCTTAAAAAATGGATAATTTACAAAAAAAATTAATTTCGTACAACAGAAAAATGTGTTAGTGCCTTGCTACTTTTTATAAATAAAATTAATGCGTCTATCTTTTAATAATGAAAACTTAGTTATAATGGTTTCCGTAAAGTCATCTGATTTTTGTACTGAGCAAAACAATTCTTTTTCAACTGACATAAGGGCAAGCGATGATAAACGGAAATTTTTCATTGAATTTCTACTGTACGTTTCAAACCAGAAAAATGTCTTTCAACTGAAGTTTTGTTGCTGGAAGTGGAATAGTAGCAATCAAGACACACAGTTTGAATGCCTCGATAATATTTGTTGAAAATCTATATCGACATAAAGTTTTAATATTGACGTGTTCGTCAAAAATATTTTTATAAAAGCTGGTTAAAGAATCTATTACATTAGATATATAGTTAATAAAATAAACTAACACTAACAAGGTATTATGCAACTTCAACAGTTTACAGTAAAAGCCACAGTTCAAAAATAAAAATTAATGCAGCTCAAATTCCTTATTTCATGTAAACTTCGATAAATAATGATCATCTGTCATCTACTGATACGGATGTTTATCGAGTCGTATTGAATTGGAAACGAATGCTCTACGATCTGTAGCGAAGGCGAACGAAGATTTCGCCTAACCGACGGCTTTTGTTTTGGTTTTGATACCACGCCAGCGCTGGTATTTAATAGCGTTTTTCAATGTTGAACTGACGTGCCGAATATTGACTAAAAGGCGTTAGGATAGAGCGCCTACCCTCGAGAGTTTTTGCGGTGCGATACGGTATATTATACATATTGCCAATACGGTGATGTATAGCAAAATATACATGACATTAATTTAAATTAGTATAACTATTATTGTATCTCTTTTTGCGTCTTTTTACTGGAAAGTCCTTGTCGTAGTTTTACTATCAAAGGGTAGGAGAGGACAGAATAATCAAGGGTAGGCGCCGCCTACCTTGCCTACCCCGACGAGCCGCCGCTGCAAAGTGCCCCTCCTATTGGAGATGCTTTATTGCTTTTCCTTTCTTAGAAATTTTTTAGACCCATTTTGCGCCGATTTCAAAATTTAGAACTTCGGTGTTACAAGTTCCCTAGCTTTGAACAAAATTAAGTTTACCATTAATCACAGTTATAAATACGTAAAATTATTACTTCATAGTTTTTCGTGGTTTTTCCTTTGTAAAGTCGGTTCGTTTTTTTGACCAACAAAATTATATTCATCCTTAGTCATAACATGCTTTGTGGTATTTATGACTGTAGATAAGTATTAACCCACAGTAGTCGCGATATTTTAAAAGTTTATCAATCTGTAAATATGCTACGTAGCAGAAAACCCGGAAACGGTCGTTCTCAAAAATGAGGCGCCGGCCATAGTGTGTATGTAGTTTGCGTGGTTATGAATAACTTGGGGATTCCTGATTTCTCGCAAATGTTGTATGTTGTATTTGGTTCTAAATCAATGGTATCCAGTCTTGCGATAAGCAAAAGAAACAAATAGGAGCATTTGTTGCTATTTGTTGCTGTTGCCAGCATGTGCGGCAAAGTATTGCGTGTGATTGCTTTGCTCGTAATTTAAGAAAATAATTCGTAGAGTTTACTGTTCTTTCTATGGTTTGCTGTTAAACACAACAAAAACATTTAACAAACTTCCAATATTTAAAATTTATACGAATATCAACTAAGCATGTTATGTTTGTTTCTTTGTTCAAGCAAACGTAATATAATAATTAAATCATAGTTTTATAACGACAACGTTGTTAAATCATAATATAGCGATATAGTGACTCAAATTTTACAAGAAGAAAAAAGATTTATGAAAATATAGTAAAACTGTGAACGATGGAACCACTACTTCTCGACTGTGCTCGAAGAAAAGCGCCAAAATATTCAAAAAGAGAGCAAATCCTGTTACTCTCTGCAGTGATCTCGGTGATAATTAGTTTTGTGTTATTAATTTGTTATTTATCGGTCGATAAAAATGGTAAGAATTGCTTCGACACCCTTTACTTTTACACGGAACAAAATTTTTTTAAATAGAGCATTCAATGTCTCAATTTTTTCTTACTTGTACTAAAACTTAAAAATTATTTGAAGTACAACGTTTTAAAAAAGTATGTTAGTATGTTAAAATAGAGCTTCTTATACTCCCAAAAAAGTATTCACTATCTCTAAAAATGTAATCTTAATATGAACTTTGCGAACGTTTAGTTCAAAATGTCGAATTGAGTTGAGTGTTTGAGAATAAGAAATATTTTGTTTTAAATATACCACAATTTCAAAATAACATTTAAATATATAAGAATGAGAAATCTATGTTCTCAATTTAAATTTTATACTACTTCAATTGTGGACATGGTTAAATTTGGACATTAATACGTTTACGTATCCAATATTTCAAAATCAATTTCACAAGATGTTCGAATGTATTTCCCTCTTTGAAATTTTCTTGAAGTGTTAAAAATAATGGGAAAAATACCCAGAATATAAAATTTTACGTTTTAAAAATTATATTGTCGAGGTGCCTTCTATTTCGGTCAAAACACTCTTGCAATGCCGTCTTCATGTGATCAAAAACTGCTAAATACATCTCAAGTGGTATTCCATTAATTGCTCTCGTATTTTTTGTTTAGGTTTAGGTTTACTTTTGAGGGATCCCCACAAAAAAAGTCCAGTGGGGTGAGGTTGGGAGACCTAGCCGGCCAGTTTAGATCTCCAAAGCGGGAGATGACCTTTTCCCTGCTGAATCATTGGGTCCTGATTAAAGCCATCACATTCTTGTAGCTGGGGTACCAAAAAATCCCAAAGCATCTCACAATAACGATCATTATTTACAGGATGGGCTACGCCGCGTCACACCCTGATTCATTTTGCTAATCTAGTTGGGCAAAATTAGACCGACATACTTAAAAATGCCTTAAAATATTACAAACATATTAAAAATTAAAACTGATGAGTTCAGTTTACGACTTGACAGCAACGAATAAGCAATGATAATGCCAAGTAAGACCTTGGTGAAACGTCTGCTAGATTCCAAAAGGAATATAACAAACGAACGGATTTACTCCCGGATTGATATTTGGGTATAGTTTTGAAATTAAAACATTTCTAAATAAAAAATATTTCTAAAGTGAAAAATGGGGGCATTTAACGCAATTTCGAATTGTTGACTCTTTCTCGTATACCATAACACCACCGGATTTGTTGGGTAATAACTTGGTTTGAAGGTATACAGGGTGTTTCAAAAAACATGTGCCATCGCTTAAAGGGAGATTCCTTGTAAGAAACTAAGGCAAAAAGTTCATATAAACATGGGTCCGCAGATGCTTCGTTTCAAAGATACAGGGTGTTAAATTTTTTAATTTTTTTTCAGTTTTTCCAAAATATTTTCAAAATGGCTTCATCAATTTTGATGAAATTTACGTTGTGTAAAGTACTTAAATTAAGCATAATTCTGACCATGAAAGACTTTGACTGGTCCTCCAGGGGCATACATATGAGAAGACGGTACAATATTTTTCCAGTAAAAACATGTACGCCACTGATTCCTTCACATTTTCGTATATCGGTCAAATAGTATGTTAAATTCTTAACAAAACTTGTCTCTTCATATTTTTTCAATTTTCATTTCGTTTAGGAGATAAATGTAATTTTATTAACCGTCTTACTGGTTTAGTTTTCCCAATCATCGGTTTTAACATGTAAAGACCATTTAAAAATTGAACGTCCTGTATCTTTGAAACAAAGCATCTGCGGACCCATATTCATAAGAACTTTTTGCCTTAATTTCTTTCAAAGAATCTCCCTTTAAGCGATGGCACATGTTTTTTGAAACACCCTGTATATGCAGAACCTTTTCGAAATACAATAAATTTGTTAAATTCAATGGTGCGCACTTTCTGGCGGTCACTATATTTATATATATATATATATATATATATATATATATATATATATATATATATATATATATACATATATATGGAAGTACGTAGGGTTTCACGGATGAAGAAAATTTGTGTCGTGGTTAATCCGGGAATACATCCGTTCGTTTGATTCGTTTCTAGGTGAAACTTGCAGACGTTTCGCCAAAATCTCATTTGGCATCTTCTTGTGCTTCCTCGCTGGTCATAGAAAGTAACTCAATGTCACATGAAAAATTACACAAAAAAGTAAATTTATTAACCAATCAGATACACCTAAATTTTGGTGTCTCTATCTTTACTAACAGCAAACCCTGCCCATACTAATACCTTTCGAACACCCTGTATACATGGCGATAAATAAATAGATTAGTTTTTTTTATATAATTACGTAATTTGCAAGAATTTTACCAAAATATACCAAAATAAACATCAATTAGTGTTTGTAAGTTTTTGTCCATCTAGATTATCAAAATGAACCACTGTGCGTTGGTTCTCCAAAAAGTAAAGACCGATAATTCCTGAGACCGACATCGCACGCACACAGTTATTTCTGGTATATGTAGAGGATTTTCTTGTTTTTGCCTTGGATTCTCTTATCTGGTGCCCAATAGATAGATAGATACATATATTACCAGTACAATACAGTACATAGGATCGTCAAAAAAACATAGTATATAAAAAATATAGATGATAGAAGTTTCCTAATTAAAAGACAAAAAATATCCATACATGCACAAACACAAAATGTTACAAGATAATAATACTACAGTAGAATTTATAGAATGGTTAAAAATTAAAAATACATAAAAATATATAGAGCAATTTCATGACTAAAAGACAACAGAAAATTGCATGTGATACAATAAACACCACTAAAATTAAAAGAAAGACAAACAAAAACACTTTAATAGGCCGACTAGATGTTTGTTAAATATTCCTTTACCGAATAAAAAGCTCTTGTCAAAAAGAATAATTTATCATGATTTGCAAAAGCATCACCGTGAATGGTTCTTATTGTTTTAGGTAGAGCATTAAAAAACGTAATACAGTTATATAAAGGACCGTTCTCGAAAAGTGCCGTTTTATGGAAAGGGATTCTAAGATGGTTTTGACGGGTCAGATACTTATTGTTTGAACCCATTCTTACAAACATACACCTATTTTCGTTAACCAACTGCTCACACTTAAATATATATGTAGGTACAATCAAGGGAAAGTCAGTATCTTTTTTGTAACGAAAATCTCTACAGCTCTCTCGTGATTCAAGGTTAAATGTGTCTTAAAAGTCTCTTCTTAGTCTTATTCTATATCTCCAAAAAAGACATACAGAATAACTTTACCATATTATTTGCTAACATTGAATATGACAATAATCAATAAATTAATACAAAATTAGGATTATTTCGAAAACTCCGGAACTATGTTGAGATAATTAGGAATTTAAATAAAATCCTAATTAATAATAATGATGAAAATATGATTATTAATAATACTTTCAAAATTAATTTAATGTTTTATCAAAAATTGTTCACGATTATTAAAAAACAACTGCGATAACGATACCATTTAAAATATCCCATCGCGTGATATATTTTATTTCTTCTTTTCGTTTCGTAGATATTACGGGAGCTAAACGTATTCCACTCACCATTTGCTTCTCCTATTTTCACGAAATTTTGTATATTTATGAAATACTAGTTTTACCCACAGATTGCCGTATATCCTTTATACAGGGTGGCCGGAAATGACGATGACAAATTTCTAAAAAACGATTTTTTTCACTTGCAAAGTATTGTCGTCAACTTCGGTGCTTCAATACATGCTCTAAATCGTCTTCGCATATTTCTCTTCGAAATACCTGAGGTGTGAAAATATTAAACACCCAGTATCTCGAAAAAGAAGCGTTTGAGGCTCCATGTTTATATAAACTTATTTTCATATTTTTAGATGTAGAATCTGCCCTTAAAATTTCTTAACTTTTTGTAACACCCTGTATAAATTGTTCTTATATTTTAGGGTGTTATGCGGATTATATACTATAAGGATATAAGTAATCTTTATTGTTTTGTTGCAGGTGGTTCGGTATGCAGTACTCCAGAATGCATTGAAGCAGCGCACCATATTTTAACCACTGTAGATCAGACAGTAGATCCATGTGAAGATTTTTACAAGTTTTCCTGTGGCAATTTCTTAAAAAACACCATTATCAAAAATCTAGCCTCCACGTTTAAGCCTCTGCAGGAAATGGCACAAAATGGCTTGAAACAGATCGTAATCGAAGAATTGGAGAATGAAGCTCATTTGCCAAAAAGTCTTAGGAATCAAAGAAAGGTAAAAAAATATTTACTGTTACAGACTGGTCTTGACAAATTGGTCCATATTTTTAGTTTTATAGAGCTTGCATGAATACCACAGTTATCGAAGAAGACCAAGCCTTCTCAGCGGTGCTAAAGGAGGTAACTGGACTTTTGCCGTTTTCCCCAGGCCTTAACTGGTCCGACATCATGGTCAGAGCAAGAGAGAAGGGAGTAAAGTTCGATTTTTTTCTACGTGTAGGTGTCGGATACGATTCCAGTGAACGCTCGTTTTACATTCAGGTAAAAGATTAATAAATGGTTTTCAAAAAAAATATATGCATTTTGGGTATTCCTTGGAGATTCCTTGGCATAATTATTAGCAAATTAATATGATCTCAAGACTGAAATTTACTTATTTCAGGTTTTATTTTTATACTTTTAATAGAGCAGGGCCTAACAGGGGGTTCTGACATGCAAAACCATATAGATAAACTGGGTTATATTTTAGATCTTACTATTTTTACTGCTAGGCAGCCCTCTTTTTTAACCGACTTCGCAAGCGGGGTTATCAATTTGACCCGTATGTCAGTTTTTTTTTATGTCTGTTCACGCCTCATTTCTGAAAGGATTTACCAATTTCGATTTTTGTTTTGTAGATGAGTTCTCCCGAATGGTCCCATTTTAAGTTTTTTTTTGCAAAAGTGAGTGGAAACCTAAAAAATTACGAAGCACGAAAAAAACTCTTAAAATCGTCAATTTTTGCGTGTGTACTTCGGAATGGCGCCACCGACTCCTTTGTGTTTAGCATGACTAGGGTTGCCAACCGTCCCGATATATCGGGACTGTCACCGTTATTGGGGTTCATGTCCCGACGTATCGAAAAAAGTATGAAGAGTCCCGATCGACGTTATCTAGGGTTTTTAAATTAAATTTTAAAATGCACACGCATCAAGAAATGTGATTTTAAAAGGCTTTTTCAAAAGAAAGCTTTTGCGTATAACGCGCCACAATAGCGTGGTGCAGTAGACCTCTATCTGCGAATTTGTGTTCATTTGACGTCTAGCCGTTACTACTAATGGTCTAAAGGTTTGCGCACATTGGCGCGAATTATTCGACGCGACGGCGAAACGAATATTTCGCGACATATGCGATAACGATTATTCGTCTCTCTCGGCACATCAACAGCGAATCTGTCGCCACAAATTTTTTTCATTCCGTGTCCTACTTTCTGTAAAAACATGGATTCTTCAGACTCTGAAGAAGAGTTACATGTTAAATGTTACTATAATATAAACTACCAAAGACTAAAGATAGACTTGAAAAAAACCTACCTGTATTATTTAATTCCTGTCCTATTTCATCCCATATCTTATCTTTCTTTCTAATGTTTTCGTAGTCCTCGTGGCTTAGATCGTACAAAACAGGATATTTGTTAACTAATTCTAATAACTTTTCTGTTGACGCCATATTTAATTCGCAACGAAAACGACAGAATACGCGGCGCGTGGCGATTACAAAATATTCGCGGAACTTTCGGTGTCGCCTAAGCGAAATCTTCGCGTCGATGTGTTGCTTCCAATTGAACGCTGTGTATTTCGGCTAGCGAATAATTCGCGGCGCGAAAATTTCGCCATCGCGTCGAATAATTCGCGCCAATGTGCGCAAACCTTAAGTCATTTTAAAATTCTACGTTTTTGACTGGATGTCACTGTCTGAAATCCCAGAATGGGAAAAGTTGAAAGAAACAATTATATATTTATCTTAAATCGAAAAGTTTGATATTTAAGGTCACTGTTTTTAGCAGTATTTATACCTTAAAAATTTTAAAACGAATATGCTAACTTTTAGAAAAACACGATTATTTACTAACCATAACTAGAATAAACATAAACCATAGGGTATATCAACAAAATACGCGCCAGAATCGCGAGCTGACTCAACTTTAGCTAAAAAAAACGGAATGCGAAAACGATCGGAAGATTGTGGATGAGATCTATTCTGCACCTTTATCTCACTTTTAATACTTTCTTTGTCGTTCTGCTAATAACGAATTCGACTGGTTAGAAGGACGGGACAAAATATGCACTGCACGATACATGCTTCATTTTATTTTATTTATGCCCGATAACCATATCAGATGCCCTTAGAATGGCTTCAAGTCAAGCAGCATACAGGGCAGGCCAAAAAATATTAAAATCGTTCAAGAGTAAAGTACCCTTATTTCGAAAAATACAGAAAAAAAGTTGCTTAGAATTAAAAGATATGTTTAAATACAAAGTCATAACATTCTATCCTAAAAAAAAATATTTTTTTGAAAATTTTCCATTACCGCCGTATAATGATTTTTTTTTATATTCAGCTATAATACATTTTTAAATTAACTACAATCAAATCACTTCTGTACAAATTTCATCAAATTGAAGCAAATTTAAAAAATTTACTTAGATTTATATTTTTTTAACTAACCAAAAACTTCATGTCTGTTGGAATGATATTACACAAGTTTCGAATTTCGTAAATTCTTAAAAATAAGGAAAATACTTTTCTAATAATAATGTGCATAGTAAAAACCTAATGACCATAGCAGTCGATGCCATGTGGAATAAAAAAAAAACAAAATTTTCAATTTTTTTTTGAATAGGAGGTTATGTATTTGGACATATCTTTTAATTCTAAACAACTTTTCTTTATAACGCTTGTCTGTATTTTTCGAAATAAGGGTACTTTACTCTTGGACGATTTTCATATTTTTTGCGTGTCCTGTGTGCTGTTTGACTTGAAGCCATTCTAAGTGCACCTGATATGGTTATCTAACATGCACCAACTTTTGGCGAAGTTTCACTTCGGTTGTGGAACTAATAAAAAAATTTCCCATTTGTTGCCCACTTAATGGACCACATGTATACATTTTTACTGAATTATAATTTTTAGGTTTCTCCACCACAAATAAAAGATTTAGATCTTTTGTTAGATGTAAATTTAGGAAAGATTGCTACTAGTGGGGCATCATGGGAGATGAAAGAAACTATGGAGTTTGTCAAAAATCTAAAACAGGTACAACCATAAGTATTTACCCAATTTACCCAACCGTGTTAGAATAAAATACGGCAAATTCCAGTATGTAATCCAGCGTTCGGAAGAGTATATTATATAGTCCCGAGAATAGCTGTTTCAGCATTGGAACTCTAGATTCTTAAACATATTATTCTTACTTTTGTATACAGTGCGGCTCAAAAATGCCCCCCCCTCCTTTTGTTTTTAAAGCGGTTAATATAAGTTATTCTTATATTATTTATTCTTACTTTTGTGTACAGTGCGGCTCAAAAATCCCCCCCCCCTTTTAAACCGCTTAATATAAAAATTTGGCCCACTAACAATAGAAATACTACTTTTTTATATAAACTTCATACTTTTAATGTTCAAGATGGCGGCGGGACGCCATGTCGAAAAAGAAAATTAAATAGAAAGTGGGGTTATGTAATACATCATTTGAAAGGTTTTGTCGAGTAGATTATTGTGTAAAAATTTTGGACCAATAATAGAATTAAGAAATAGTTTAAGCGACGTTTAACTCCGCTGGTCGGGCTATATTCCGCACTCGGTAATAACCATTGTTCAATTCTAGTCATAAATATTAAACACGTTTTTCGTAGTTTTTCCTGTAATTTAGATTGTACTCGTAATCTATACTAATATATAAAAGAGTAAATTGACTAACCGACTGAATCACTCATTCATCAATGCCCAGCCAAAACTACTAATGCTAAAAAGTTGAAATTTTGCATACAGCTTTAGTTTAGACCCCAGACGTCCAAAAAGAAAGAATATTGCCAAAGTCACCCTTCAAGTGGGTAAAATCAACCCCTAAAACTTAAAAAATTTTTCAAGCTCAAACCGTTTGACACAGAAAGCTAAATTTTGGCATACATGTTTATTTTAGGATGTAGGGTTTCGATAAGAAGAATTTTTTTTAAACTCAAGTTCCAAGGGGTTGAAACAACCCCCTAAAAATGAAAATAATTTTTATCTCAAAAAGTATTTGCTATTCAAAAAAAACTGGAAAACACGTCAATTTTATTTTCATTTTTAATGTAATATACTATTTTTTCTATGTTCGATAAGTAGTATACAGGGTGTCACATAACGAAAGTGGACCTTGGAGTATTACTTGAAAACTGGACAATCCATAAATGAAATTACTAAATTTTATATCCAGGGTTTCATCTGCCACAATACGCAGAAAAAACTATGTCTGCGACACAGGGGCAAAAATGTTTTGTCAAGATTTGTTCACTGTAGAAAAATAGTAACAGAGTGAATTCTACAGGTAAATACATATATGTAAGTCAAAAAAACTCAAAAGTTGCAATTCAATTTTTTTATCGCCTATTCACCAACAAAAAAAAATGAAAATAAATCGTCTTTATTATATTTTTAAAACGTTGTAATTTAAAAACAGATAAAGATCACACAATTACAACTTTTGGGTTTTTTTGACTTATATTTACGTGTACAATACACTCCTAGAATTTGGTGCATTCCTCCCGACTTACGCTGTATATTCTAAAAATTTATTTCATGTTTAAAACACGCTGGCGAAGCCCGCGGGTACCATCTAGTTGAAAATAAATAATTAACTTTATTATATTGTCTTTAGTATATAGTTTTTATTATGCATGTGTAACTACCATACATGCACCTAACTTAAACTAGGTAACTGAATAAACAAAATGTAAAGTAGTTACCTACCTATATTACGTTTTGTTTATTATGCCAAGACCGCTAGATATATACGTAAGTGCGCCCCACGCTTTTAAATTATTTAGTTACCTATTTAAAGACCAACATGTTTTATAGATGTATATTATTATTAACTTTCTAGTGCGCTACTCATAAAAGCGTCTTTTTTAATTTTTTAAACTATAATTTATTTTTGAAAATATTGAAAATACATAATTTTTTTGCACCTGTGTATTGAAAATTTGCCAAAATAAATTCAGTTTTCTTGCTTTAAAACATTTGTTAAAAATGCCTCATGCCGAAGACCTGCGAATTATAGACAATTGAGTGAGTTTGAGCGGGGTAGAATTGTAGGACTTCGAGAGGCAGGATTATCCTTTAGAGAAATAGCGCAAAGGATTAATCGGTATGCATCTACTGTTATGCGATGTTGGGATCTGTGGTCCTTGGAACATCTTCATCGACGTCGTGTGGGCAGTGGTCGAGTTGAAAAAACAACGGCCGTGAACAATGGCTCTTAAGAAATAGTGCCCTTAGGGACCGTTTTAATACTACCAGAGCTATTGGAGAGCAGTGGATGGCAGCAACGAGAAGAGTGATGTCAATGAGACCCGTTTACCGGAGAGTTAACGCCTACGGCATTTTTCATTTTTTGTACCGTTCACGTCCCATTCTACATCTCACAGATCGACACAGACAGATTCGTGTTGCCAGGACAGGGCAAACTGGGACCAAGAATGGGGTCGATTTGTGTTTAGTGACGAATCCCGATTTTGTTTATAGGCCCACGATGACCATAGAAGGGTGCGTTGTAGACGTGCAGGAAGGGGTCAAATTCAATTTTGTGTGGAACTTTTGACTGCCCTTACCAGATCATGGTCATGGTTTGGTGTGCGATAAATCTAGGAAGTAGGTCACCTCTAGTTTTGCTAGACCACAGCATGACCGCCCAAGTTTACATAAACAATGTGTTAAGGCCTGTCGCCATACCCTATCTCCAACAGCTGGAAAACCCAATATTTGAACAAGATAAGCCAGACCCCATACCGCGGTCATTGCTAGAGACTACTTAGAGGAAGCTGACATTAACGTCCTACCTTTATAGGCGTAGTTAAGGGAGGCTTGGGGGTGCTTAGCACCCCCAAACTCTAATTAACACCCCCCAAAAATTTACAACCCTCCATCCTATGAACAAAATATTTGACCATATGCTGAATAGGGTCTAGGCTTTAAGCACCCCTGAATTTGACTGCCTAACTACGCCTATGCCTTCCTTGGTCCCTAGGTCACCTGACCTCTCACCCACCGACTAAGTCGATTGCCACAACCAATCAATATTTTTGAAAGGAACAATTAAATTTGTTACGCGACACTTTTTTACAAATAAAACTTCAAAACAACATCAACCTGACAACTGTCTACTAGGTTCCTACCAGATGAAATAAAAATTTCATCGTCTGATGCCTACTTAGATGTTTTGATGCAATAATTAAAATTAATAATTCTATTTACATATTTTTGTCAAAATAAGAAAAAATCTTGTATGAAACACGTTAGGAAATGCAATTTTGTTTAAGTAGTCTTATATTTTTTTTTTCAAAAAATAAAAGGGGAGAGACATTTTTGAGCCTTACTGTATATGTACCCTTGACTAGTAGACATGAGCGCCAATAGAGTATATACAGGGGGGGAGGGGCAACCAGCCAAAAAAGCGTATGTTACAAAATTACGAAGTTGCGCAGTTGTTAAAAAGCACCCGTGGAACCCGACCCCTCGGGGGCAAAACTGCCCTCCCCCCTTATGGGCGCCCATGCTAGTAGACTTCATTCATTAGAACTACTTTTGCTTGTGTATATTTTATATCTGGATAAATGACTTTATTAATATTTATACAGATTGTAGAAAAAGCCGACGAAGAAACTAAAATCTGGACTTTGGAAAGGAAAAAAACAATGATTTCCCTGTTGAAAACCTTGTCGCCTTTGCAACTGGACTGGCTCAAATTTTTAAAAAATATGACCAATCTAAGGAACTTAAAGGCGACGGATGTCATTCTTTTAAATGCCAGCGAAAAGTACTTTAAAGATTTGAATAACTTAATAAACAGAACACCAAAAAAGTAAGAATCTTGTGATATGATTTATGAGATTAAGAGAAAAAGTTTTTAATTTAGTAAAAACGTAGGAGAGAAAAAGCCGAAGCTACAGGTTTAAGTGTATTAAAAAAAACTTCGTAGTGTACGGCACAGATCTTTGGCCAGTTTTCACCAACAAAGAAAAGTAATCAAAAATTGAATCTAACTGCAATTTGACAAGCTAAGATATTTTGTTTCGCTACACATAACTAATCTTGTTGTTTATTTCTTGTAGGATTTGGGTGAGATATATAGTACTGGTTCTCCTAACAGCTAAAAATAGATTTTTGTCGAACAAAATCGAAAATAATTGTACAGGAACTCTTTCAAGTCCTCTATTATATTCTGATCGCACTGGGTTTTGTTTTGTTACCAGTATAGCACTGTGAGTAATAGTTATTTACATAACAAGTGGGATACTATAGACATTATTCGCACGCATATTAAAACGCCACATCAGTGCGACAATACTGTACGTACGTGTGTAATATAATGTATAAAACGTATTACGTACAAAACTTTATCTATAATCATTATAAATTCACGAAACAACATCTTTAAAACACATTCTTCACCGTTAAAAATCAGCTTATTGATACTGGCTTCCTTAATTTGAGTCGCCAATACCGTCTGATATAGAAGAGTCCGCAACAGAAATTATTTCATCCCTTTTACCTTAAAAATCAAGGGCAAAATATCAGTTAACATAATGTATTTTTTTTTGGTCAGGGACAGACTACGTAGACTTTAAATCTAAGTATTAACGTACCGTGGGCATCTAAAGGGAAGGGAAATGATATCTATTGACACGGGATTTAAAGGACTGGAGGTTGGGAGGGGAAGGAAAAACATCTGCAGGCAATTTGTTCCATAATCTGGAGACCCTAGGTATGAATGAGCAAGAGAAGTGAGATGCTCTAGGCTTGTGTAGCTGGCGAGTAAAGGGATGCATACGTAATGCACCTCTTGTTGTTCTGTTGGGAAGGGATTACAGCGGCTATTTCTTCAGGGCAAAATCTGTGGAAATATAGGTAGAGAAGGGACAAGTCTCCAACAGCGCCGCGATGAGCGAGAGAAGGGAGTTTTCTTGTGAGGACTGGGTTATTGATAAGTTGAATGGCTCTGTTTTGGATAGAATCAAGGCTGTTAAGTGTCGAAGGGGATGCCGCTCCCCAGATGTTGGGTCTTATTTGGGAAACATAGAAAGTGTGAGTTGGAAGGGAAGAAGTACTTTCAGGCTCGAAAGAAAAAACCAAGCTTTTTAGCTGTGGATGTCGCTATAGAACTAATGTGTTTGTGCTAGAAGAGATCATATTCAAAAGCGACGCTAACAAGATTGAATGTTTTATTGTTCAGTAAGGTTTGACCATTCATGTGGATGGGGTAAGTGATGCAGGATTTTTTGCGCGACAGAAAGCAAGACTGGATTTTGGAGGCGTTGAAGTAAACAAGGTACCCCAGTTTAAGATTAATCGAAGATCTTGGGCAAGGGGCAAGTGCATAGATCTGCGTCTATTATTCAGCTCTTGATTCGAGACTTGTCTGGAAAAATAAATGTTGGAGTAAAGAGTACTACCGTCAGCATAACTGTGGATGGGGTTGGAATTTGAAGAGTGAAGGTTATTAATGTGAAGGAGAAATAGAATTGGTGCCAGAACTGAACCTTGGGGTACGCTAGCATTGAACGAATGAAAGATGAGTGACCTTCCACCACGACAGATATGCGCCGGTTAGAGAAAAATATGCCGATCTAGCTACATAGTTTGAAAGGAAGACCAAAGGAAGTAGTTTGTTGAGGAGTGCGGCATACCATACTTGGTCAAAGGCCTTTGAAATATCAAGAGCAACAATCTGGGATTCGCCATGTAATTCGAGAGATTTGTTCTAGTTATGTGTGACAAAGGTAATATCAGCTGTAGATCTTTGGTGACGAAATCCGTCAATCCGGTTTTCACAGATGATTTTGTGTTTTTCTAGATATTTTAGAATTTGCAAGTTGATCAGTTTCTTCATAGCTTTGCTGACAACAAACAGAAGAGAGATATTGTATTGTATTTGGATGGAATGGACATGAAACCTTTCTTCGTATGACCGGTACGAGGAATGGTGTGCAGAAAAAAAGGTACCTAAATGCTACCAACGAGAAGGTGAAATCTTACGTGGGATTGAGACTAGTAGTACATGTCATTGTTAGAGATGAGATTTACTGCCACTGTCACAATAACCTTTTAACTGACAACAAATCAGCACGTTTCTAGGATCAAACTGAAAATCAGCAACAAGAGTCGGTCTGGATCATAGACTTTAAAAACCTAAAGACAAAGTTATTTACTATTCAAACTAATTAGTCGTTGAATCTGCACTAAAGACTGGTGGATTGTATTGATTAGGCAACGGCAGACGGTTGCCAAAGTGTACAAAATGTCCTGATTGATGTCATCCAAGCAATACAGTATTACACGACATTTATTTGACTATATCTTTATCTAATAAAATTAGTATAGTACATAAGTATTAAGCAATAAAAAAAGTAATACTTACATTTTGTTCTATTTTATGCATCATAGCCGAATAAACTTTTATTCCTTTCTCACTGTGATAAATTTTTAAGTATAAGTGACAACGATATTTGACGGTTTACTACCAGTTTTACTATGAATTGAAAAGTGACACAAGCCTGAATATAAAAGTTTATCTATGACATAAGCGGTCATTCATAAAATTCGTTGACGTTTGCGTCATTGCTCGAAGGTGGAATTGGTTGTTGTTACTTATCCTTGCGAGAAGCTTTTAAGTGTTTTTCTTTAAAGAAGCTGACATTATTTTGTGAAAAAATATTTAAATATGGTGTGGCAGTGTCAAATCTGCAAAAATTTTGACTATTTAAACCCAGAAGTTTTTTTCACAAGTAAGTGAGGTTGTATTCACTTGGTTCGAATCCATTGGTGTAGTTTTACATATACCTATACAGGGTGGTGCAACCAAGATGGGGTGGACGATTGTGAGTAAACGGTGAGGAATTTCGAAAAAATTTGTTTTGGATATTATCGATAGTCAGACACGCTATGCTTTAAAATTATTGCCATAATACAGGGTGGTCCGAAAAACTCGTGGCGAACCAAACTTGTATTTTTTTAAATGGGACACCCGGTATATTATTGTTCCAATTGATTCTCCTGTTCGTTACGATCATTTTGATATAGGGTTTATTGGGTCTAAAACTTATAGTAAGGGAATGGGAGGCGGTTAAAGTTGAAAAAATGCTCACAGTTCGGCCATTTTTTAAAGAAATTTGAAACAGGTATGGAAAAACCAAATATTCCATAAAACGTTACATATCCTTGAATACATTAATCACTTGCAATTTGTTTAAAATTATTCACTGTTATACAGGGTGGTCAAGTTTTGCAAATACGCCCTGGACTCATTTTTTTTAAATGGAACACCCTGTATATTTTATTTTCATGTTAAAGATAACATTACTAGCTTTCAAAAAATACCATACATGATGCCTTTCTGACCAACAGTTTTTTAGTAAACCGGCCGTGAAAGCAAAGTTTCTTCATTCTAATACGATTATACTGAATTTACGTTGTTTATTATTGAAATGAAACAAAAGATTGACGAACTTGTCAAAGCTACTGCCGCATAATCCATTATTTACAAGTTAAGTGTAGGTGACCCAATAATTATGAGGTAAGAAAACTGACACCCGAAACTTTTACATGTTTATTAGAGATATTTCAAAAAACAGAAAATATTGTTTTTAGGAAATGTAAAGTAATTAATAAACAAAGATAATCAGTTATCAGTATTATTAATAGTGTAAGGAAATTAATTAAGCAAAAACAGAACATCTTTTAAAATTATTTAGGTATGTACTTACTTGTTTAAATTAAATTAGGTTTACAAGTAAGTACATACCTAAATAATTTTAAAAGATGTTCTGTTTTTGCTTAATTAATTTTCTTACACTATTAATAATACTGATAACTGATTATCTTTGTTTATTAATTACTTTACATTTCCTAAAAACAATATTTTCTGTTTTTTGAAATTTCTCTAAAAAGCATGTAAAGGTTTCGGGTCTCAGTTTTCTTACCTCACCTACGCTTAACTTGTAAATAATGGATTATGCGGCAGTAGCTTTGACAATATTTTGTTTCATTTATAATAGTGTCATGGCCTCCTAATATTAGATATTTAATAATAAACAACGTAAATTCAGTATAATCGTATGAAGAAACTTTGCTTTCACGGCTAGTTTACTAAAAAACTGTTGGTCAGAAAGGCATCATGTATAGTATTTTTTGAAAGCTAGTAATGTTATCTTTAACATGAAAATAAAATATACAGGGTGTTCCATTTAAAAAAAATGAGTCCAGGGCGTATATGCAAAACTTGACCACCCTGTATAACAGTGAATAATTTTAAACAAATTGCAAGTGATTAATGTATTCAAGGATATGTAACGTTTTATGGAATATTTGGTTTTTCCATACCTGTTTCAAATTTCTTTAAAAAATGGCCGAACTCTGAGCATTTTTTCAACTTTAACCGCCTCCCATTCCCTTACTATAAGTTTTAGACCCAATAAACCCTATATCAAAATGATCGTAACGAACAGGAGAATCAATTGGAACAATAATATACAGGGTGTCCCATTTAAAAAAATACAAGTTTGGTTCGCCACGAGTTTTTCGGACCACCCTGTATTATGGCAATAATTTTAAAACATAGCGTGTCTGACTATCGATAATATCCAAGAAAAAATTTTTCCAAATTCCTCACCGTTTACTCACAATCGTCCACCCCATCTTGGTTGCACCACCCTGTATATTAGTAATATTAGGATAACAAAAATTTAATACAATTCCAATTGTGTTGGAAAAAGCAGCCGCCAGGAATTTTGGACAGTGCTGCAATTTTTTCCGCTGTGTCTTCCTCCTTAGTCGCATCCATTGCACGTTGTAAACGGACGATTGATTTGGCGCCAAACGATTTTCTGAATGAAATTCTTGGTCTATAGTTTTTTTAATGTCAACGGTCTGGATCCTTCATATATCTATTTGCTGTTCTTGGAGAATTCTGAAATATTTTAGAAGGATACAAAGTACATTAAAAGAAGAAAATAGACGACTACGGTAAATTCTGGGCTTTTTATAATAGGCGTTCCATGCAGAAAATCATGGACTGAGTATTTTGCAAAGATCCAGATCCTCTTTCATAGGCGTAACATTTGAAAAATAAGCAGGGTATTAAATTAGAAACTAATAGAAAATAAACCTAAAATCTGAAAGTATACAAACCCAAACCTAAGCTAAAAGTCTATAAAACTTCTGTGAAATCCGTAACAATATCGTAACACTGTAAAGAGGCACGGAGGGTGAAAATCTAATACAGTCACTAAACACAAGAATTGCTTTAACGGCTCTCGGCCAATATATGAATACAGGGATTCATAACCAAGAACAGAGCATACATTCAACTTCTTCAAACTTATTGTTTGGTATCAATTTTACTAATTGTTAAGGAATGTGTTGTTAATATTTTTAATAAGTAGAGTATCAAATATTGTCTTGAACAGTCTATGAATATATAATTTTTTGAAGTATGTTGCCTCAGAATCTCATTACCGCAGTAGTACGATAATAGACTCATTACTGCACTACTGCGGTAACATCGATCATTACTTAACTAAAACAGGTGAAAAAAGTGGATCTTATCTAATGATTGTAGATAATAGTAATTTACGTCACTCGTCCCGTAATTGCCGTAATATGGTCTTACTTATCCTCGCTTAGAAAATATTTAATTTTTGATAAATTTTTAGATTTAACGGTGTTGCCGAAAGTCAGTACATCAGAACAGTAATAACGGAAGAGAAACGTGAACAAATCAAAAAAATGATAAAAAATATAAAAGCGGAACTAAAAGATGCGGTAAAAATTAACAAATGGATGGATACAGTCACAAAAGAATCAGCTATAGAGGATCTGAGTAATGTTACTGAGTTGATTGGCTGGACCGATACCGTTTTTAATGAGACTGAGTTTGAAAAAATGTTTGGGTTTGACAAGGTTGTCTAATAATATTTTGAGATAGTTTTTTACATGCTTACATAAATAATAATTTTCAGATTTTTTACTAATGTGGTATTTTTTTTAACAATCTTTCATTTCTTTTTCAGCTTAATATTGAATCAGACAGGATAATTACAATATATCGACAAGTGTTAAAATCTCATTACGATATTCAGTTCAGAAGAATAGGAACACAATATATGACAAATTACTTTGACCTGTTACTGATCAGCCCTCTTCTTAAAGTTAATGCCATTTATAAGATGTTTGAAAAAATTTTGCGTAAGTATATAAGCTGATCCAAATAAGTTAGGGTTTCAAAGTGTCATTATTTACTGTAAGAGTTTATTTATTCTATAGAAAGTGGCAAAATTAAGTGAATTAATTTTAGGTGTTGCAATTAGTATAAGTGCATAATACCTTTTATTTCCTTAGTTTTATATGCTCCGATTCTTCATCCGCCAATTTACGATCAAAATCGGCCAGGGTACATGAATTATGGCTCGCTGGGTAGTATAATAGGCCACGAACTGACCCATGTTGTGACCTATGCCGATGACCATGTGAAAAAATTTGGGAATCTCCTTTTTGATAGCCGGACTGACGTGTGGTACAAAGAAGAAGCAGAATGTATAAATGATGAGTATGACAGATACGTCGGAGAATTGGAGGGTAACTTTGTAAGTAAAAAAATGCTATATTGCATGTAAATTTTTACCATTAAATTGTGATTACTTGTATTTCAGGCTAATGCTACAGGAACGTTGCTTGAAAATATAGCTGACTTTACTGGACCCAATCTGGCTTACCAAGCTTATCAGAAGTGGGTTGGACGTCATCGCACTGATAAACAATTACCAGGTTAGCTATTTCAGTTAGGTCCAGACAACTAAAAAGTATCGTAGTGACTGCCTATTTATCATTAATTAAGCTTTAAAAGATTTCTGAGTAAAGTTGGCAACTCTGGATATGTCACAGGAAAACAAGTTTTTGCGTTCCATAGATTACAAGCTTCATTCTGAAGGGTTCAAGTGTCACTTTTAATCCTTTTACTTCACTCTGAAAATTATGAGGTACGCTTTAGTCCCTTGGTATATATTACGATTTGTTTTATTTTAGGTGTCAAATATTCACCCAACCAACTATTCTGGATAATGGCAAGTACTTATTTGTGCCGGGACCCGAAACTACGAGATTTCCAGGATGAGCATGCTGTTGCCAGTTTTCGAGTCTTCGGACCGATAAGGAATTCCCCATACTTCGGGAAAGATTTTGGTTGTCCTGAAGGGAGGAATATGAATCCAAAAAAGAAATGTAGACTGTTTTTGTGAAGCGAATAATTTTTATCTTGATTAAATAATACTAGTAAATTGTTTTTTTGTTGTTGTAGAAAACGCTCTTCCCAAAATGCATTATATACAGTATCAGAGCTGGGCAATATTCGTATTTGTAAATACTTGTTTTATTTTAAACAAATGTTATATATTTATACATGTAGACTTCAAAGTTCAGAACTTCGGTGTACAAGTTACAAGTTACCTAACTTTGAACAAAATTAAGTTTACCATTAACCACAGTTCAAAATTAAAAAAGTAATATATTTTTAAAAATTGTATTACTAATAATTGAAAAGTATGACAATCTCACAATCTCAGGAGGGAGGCCACGGCCCCCCTGGCCACCCCTGCGGGCGCCCATAATCCACAGTAATTGCGGTATTTTAATAGTTTACCAATCTGCAAATATGCTACATAACTGAAAACCTGGAAACAGCCGTTCCCAAAAATAAGGCGGCAGACTATGGTATGTAGTTTTCGGGGTTATAAATAACTTGGGAATTCCTGATTGCTCGAAAACGTAAATAATGGTATATGTATGTACTTGATTCTATTTGTTGCTGTTGCCAACATGTGCGGAAAAGTATTACTGCTATGCTCGTGGTTTATGAAAATAATTCATGTTCTTCTATGGTTCTTTCTATGGTGTACTGTTAAACACAAAAAAAATATTTAACAAACTTCCAATATTTAAAATTTAGACGAATATCAACTAAGCATGTTATGTTTGTTTCTTTGTTCAAGCAAACGTAATATAATAATTAAATCATATTTTTATAACGGCAACGTTGTTAAATCATAATATAGGGATATATTCTCAAATTACATAAGAAAAAAAAAAAGATTTATAAATATATAGTAAAACTTTGAACGATGGAACCTCTCGACCGTGCTCGAAGAAATGCGCCAAAATATTCACAAAGGGAGCATACCCTGATGGTTTCTCTACTGATCTCAGTGATAATTAGTTCTGTGTTGTTAATTTGTTATTTATCGGTCGATAAAAATGGTAAGTATTATTGGTTCGACACCATTTATTTTTACGCGAAACAAATTTAAATAAAGCATAGTCTCAATTTTTTTTACTAGTGCTAAAATTAAAAACTTATTTGAAGTACAAAGTTTTAAAAAAGTATGTTAGTCTGTTAAAATAGAGCTTTCTGTACTCCTAAAAAAGTATTCACTACCTCTAAGAATGTAATCTTAATATGAACCTTGCGAACGTTTAGTTCAAAATGTCGTTAAAAGACAACAGAAAATTGATGTAATTGCATGTTATACACATCGTTTTTTCGTGTGCGCCCGGTAAATCAAACGGTCACAATCATTGACACCGTCGCGCGCCGGTTCCGGGACGGTCTCTATACCTAGCCGTGATCAGCGACCTGGCCGTGATCGAGAAAATGTTCGTCGGTTGCCGTAGAATCCGCTATTTTCCCATCCTCGATTTTTTTCTCGAAAACGGTTAGAGGGGGAGCAGCCGAATTTTCTGAGTTAATAAAGGGATGTGCATCAAGCTTCGGTAAAAAAATCAGTTATACAGGGTGTCGCGTTTATTAAAGGTCAAAGTCGAAATTTCCGCGATTTCGTATGATATCGATTACAGTCGCAAAACTTAATTAAATCGATTTAAATTTTCGGAGGTTGTAGAGGACCAGGGGCTTCCGAACCCTATTGAAATTGGCGATATTCGGAAAATGAGAAGTAATTCTTTAAAATTTTTTTAGGTCGAAAAATGCCACTTGCAGACCCATTTTCAATTCTATAATACATTACTCGAAAACGAAACGTCGGACAGAAAAACGGTTTGACACGTCAAACTTAAGAATCTCAAAAACTTTCTTTTTGCAATACATTTACCAATACCTAAATAGACTGGAAATTGGGAAAAACTGGAAATTAGAATTTTTGATGCCAATTTTTGTCGGTTTTAAATTTTTTTTCGGAGCAAAATTGATCCGAATCAAAACCCCAAGTGCCTCATCGGAAAGAGCTCGTCGAAATACGTGGTTAACATATTTTTTAGTTCCTTCATTCATAATAGGAAAGGAGCAATCGATAATTAAATATCGATTTTATAATATTTTTTTCATGACATCTCAACATTCAAAGCACTCTGTATCTTTTCCTATCCAATTTCTTCCAACTTTCTCAACGCTGTCCAGTGGGGGTATAATCAGGCTTTAAAATGAATCCCGAATGGGTGATTCAGGACCGGATTTAGGAGGTAAAAACTGATTTTTTCTATTTTTTTCCACCAGAACTCATCTTTAAACGACATTATTCTATATTATTTCTCTTATGCCCTCATCATCTGAGAACACTCCTAACTAATTAAAATTGCATATTTTTTTGTTAAAGTTATAAATAAATAGGATTTTTGCATCGGGGCAGGAAAAGTTTTAAAAAGTGCATATTTTAAATATATAATAGTTCTAAAGGCCGGCTTAGACGCTCAAGCAATTAGCGCCAATTGGCTTGTGCAAGCCAGTTTTGCACTAGTAAATCGTTGCATGTAAACAGAAGCGTAAAGCTTGCGCAAGCAAAAAATTTTGACTTGAGTAAAATCTATTCTTCCAGAAAATTTGCATGAGGTTGGTGTATTTGCATGAGCGTGCAAACGATGCTTGGCATTGGTGACAAGTTGGCATACGCCGCACGTGCTTGCGTGAATGGTCGTTGATGTTAGGTTCATTTGTTTAGCGTATTTTATTGTTATTGCCCAAGGCCTGTTATTTCGTTTTTTGATTTCTAGTATATTAAACAAAGAAAAAGAGTTTCTTCGTGAATTTATTGAACTGTATAAATCATTTACCATATACCAGATTGAAAGAAAAATGCAAAGGCCGACGAGACGACTGGTCTTTGAAACTAGATGACATCTTGAATTACTGATTTATTGCCGCTGCATTCAAAGCCATCATCATCATCATAATCTAAAATTATGCAGTTGTTTCCGACACCAACATTGTAAAAGTTACATTCTAATGTATATTTACTTGCGTGTAAAATTTCTCGTAGTATTCATATATAAATTATTATTATATTTTTGGGGTTATGCGGGTTATATAATATAGGGGTATAAGTAATCTTAATTGTTTTGTTTCAGACGGTTCGGTATGCAGTACTCCAGAATGCACTGAAGCAGCGCACCATATTTTAACCACGGTCGATCAGACAGTAGATCCATGTGAAGGTTGGGTTGGGTATAAATAAATAAATAAATTGTTCTTATATTTTGGGGGGTTATGCGGATTATATAATATAGAGATATAGGTAATCTTTATTGTTTTGTTTCAGGTGGTTCGGTATGCAGTACCCCAGAATGCATTGAAGCAGCGCACCATATTTTAACCACTGTAGATCAGACAGTCGATCCATGTGAAGATTTTTACAAGTTTTCCTGTGGCAATTTCTTAAAAGACACCATTGTCAAAAATCTAGCCTCCCCGTTTAAGCCTCTGTTGGAAATGGCAAAAAATGGCTTGAAACAGATCGTAATCGAAAAACTGAAGAATGAAACTTATTTGCCCAAAAGTCTTAGGGACCAAAGAAAGGTAAAAAAATATTTACTGTTACAGACAGACTGGTCTTGACAAATCGGTCCATTTTTTTAGTTTTATAGAGCTTGCATGAATACCACAGCTATCGAAGAAGACCAAGCCTTCTTAGCGGTGCTAAAGGAAGTAATTGGAGGTTTGCCCTTATACCAAGGTTACACAAAAGACCTTTACTGGTCCGAAATTATGGTCAGAGCAAGAGAGAAGGGAGTAAAGTTCGATTTTTTTCTACGTTTAGATGCCGCATACGTGCCCAGTGAACGTTCGTTTTACATACAGGTAAAATATTAATAAATGTTTTTTACAAAATATATGCATTTTTGGATTTGGAGATTCCTTGGCATAACTATTAGTAAATTAATATGATAGCAAGACTGAAATGTACTAATATGAGGTTTTATCTTTATACTTTTAATAGAGCAGGGCCTAACACGGGGTTCAAACATGCAAAACCCTATGGCATTGTATAGATTAAACTGGGTAATATTTTAGATCTCACTACTTTTTACTGCCAGGCAGCCCTCTTTTTTTAACCGACTTCGCAAGAGGAAGTTATCTATTTGACCCGTATGTCCGTTCTTTCTCTCTCTCTCTCTCTCTTAACTCTTAAAATCGTCAATTTTGCGTGTAAACTTTGGAAGGGGGCACCGATTTCAATAATTTTTTCTCCTTTGTGTTTAACATGACGGTCTGGTGGTTTTGTTGGTATTTGACTTTAAAAAATAATAATCGGGGAGAGATGAGTGGGGTAAAACCAGAGCGGCTAAGGATTTTTCTAAAAATGTTGATTTATATCTTACTTTCGGGGTTAAGATCAGAAAATGTTTAAACATTAACAGGGGGGGGGGGGAAGGAAGTCGTTGGCAATTTCCCCAAAATTGTAAACTTGTCATTTTCGGGGTAACTGAATTTAGAAGATCTAATTTTGTTTAACCAGGTGATAAAAAAATTAACGGGGAGGGGGACAAAATAGGAACGATTGGCAATTTCTCCAAAAATGTTAACTAATATGTCATTTTCGGGGTTATTGAAGTCACAAAATTTAATTTTGTCTAACAGATGTTAGAAAAATTAAGGGTGGGGGAAGGGGAGAATAAAATGGAGGGACTGAAATGTTAACTAATGTGTCATTTTTGGAATTATTGCGTAAAGATTATTAGTTTGTGTAACGGATGTAAAAAAATAAATAGCGGGGAGCAGGTAAAAGAAGAGAGTAGAAAATTCTTCCAAAATGGCATTTTCGGGGTTATTGAGATTAGAAAATCTAATACTACATATACATTACATTTAAAGCGAAAAAGATATGATAAAGACTGAAGATGTGAGGGACAATAGGTGCACTAAAAAGAGGGAAATATTTTTTTAAAGTGAACCAACTTCACAAAAAGAAAAGCACTGAAAAGTACGAAATAATATTTTTACGTATTTATAACTGTAGTTAATGGTAAAGTTAATTTTGTTCAAATTAAGGTAACTTGTAAACCAAAGCTTTAAATTTGTTGTCGGCGCAATTGCACAGTATAAGAATCGGTAATGATTCATAAACCATTAATAAGTAGGCTTACCATTAGGTTCAGTAATAAATTACTAGAAATATTACTCTCTATTAACAATTAATTAATGTATATATTATCATTAAGGATTTCTATTATACTTTAAAATTGCGCCGACTTCAAAATTTAGAACTTCGGTGTTTACCATATTAACCTCAGTGAAAAATAAGTAAGAATATTATTTCATACTTTTCGGTGCTTTTCCTTGTGTGAAATCGGTTCCTTCTTTTGAAAACAATATATACAGTGTGGTCCATTAAGTGTAAATCAAATGGGAAATTTTTTTTATCAGTTGCACAACCCATACCCATACCTCCAAAATTTGGTGCATGTCTGATAACCATATCAGGTCCACTTAGAATGGCTCTAAGTTTAGCAGCATACAGGGCAGGTCAAAAAATATAAAAATCGTTCAAGAGTAAACTACCATTATTTCGAAAAATACAAAAGAAACGTTATTAAGAAAAGTTGTTTAGAATTAAAAGACCTGTCCAAATACAAAGTCGTAGCCTTCTATTCAGAAAAATATATTTTTTTGAAAATTTTCAGTTACTTAGTATTATGTTTTTTTTTTATATGTAGCTACAATACATTTTCAAATTAACCACAATCAAATCACTTCTGTATAACTTTCATCAAATTGAAGCAAATTTGATAAATCTACTTAGATTTATTGTATTTTTTTGACTAACGAAAAACTTCATGTCTGTTGCAATGATATTACACACAAGTTTCGAAATTCGCAAATATTTTTAAAAATAAGGCAAATACTTTTCTAATAATAATGTGCAAAGTAAAAACCTAATGACCATACTGCCGTCATAACGAAGAGGGCAGTAAGGATATATGGAAACCCATATATACTTACTGCCCTCTTCGTTATGACGGCAGCATAGGAGTCGAGCCATGTAGAATAAAAAAAATTAAAATTTTCAAAAATATGTTTTTTTAATAGAAGGCTATGCCTTTGCATTTGGACATATCTTTTAATTCTAAACAACTTTTCTTAATAACGTTTTTCTGTATTTTGCGAAATAAGGGTACTTTACTCTTGAACGATTTTTATATTTTTTGGCGTGCCCTGTATGCCGTTTGACTTGAAGCCATTCTAAGTGCACCTGATATTGTTATCGAACATGCACCAACTTTTGGAGGTATTTATATTTCGGTTGTGGAACTAATAACAAAATTTCCTATTTGTTGCCCACTTAATGGACCACACTGTATACATTTTATATCTGTACTATAATTTTTAGGTTTCTCCACCACAAATAAAAGATTTAGATCTTTTGTTAGAGGTAAATTTTCGAAAGATTGCTGCTATGGCTAAGTGGCGCAACACCACCGTTAGTAGGGCAACATGGGAGATGAGAAAAACTATGGAGTTTGCTAAAAATCTAAAACAGGTACAGCCATAAGTATTTTGTTACCAACCGTGTTAAAACAAAATATGGCAAATTCTACTAATTTTAGTATGTAATCCAGCGCTTGGAAGGTCATTTAGCCCGGAGCTGTTTTAGCATTGAAACTCTAGATTCTTAAAAATATCCTTACTTTTATATACAATGCGGCTTAAAAATGTCCCCTCCCCCCTTTTATTTGTTGAACCGATTAACATACAAATTTGTCCCACTTCATTAACAATATAAAAATACTACTTTTTGATATCAATTTCACCCTTTTAATGTTCAAGATGGCGACGGGGCGCCATGTCAAAAAAGTAAATTAAATAGAAAGGGGGATTATGTTATACATCATTTGAAAGGTTTTGTATTAAAATTGTATAAAAATTTTGGAGCATTAGTAGCAATAACAAATACATTATAGTTTTGGGTAATACATATTAAACAGGTTTTTCGTAGTTTTTCCTGTAATTTAGAGCCCACGGCTTGCATTTCGCAAATTGCCGGATTTCGCAAGTTGCCGGAAACATATATTTTATATCTGGATAAATGACTTTATTAATATTTATACAGATTGTAGAAAAATCTGACGAAGAAACTAAAATCTGGACATTGGATAGCAAAAAAATAATGATTTCCCTGTTGCAAACCTTCTCGCCTTTACAATTGGACTGGCTTAAATTTTTAAAAAATATGACTAATCTAACGAACTTAAAGACGATAGATATCATTCTTTTAAATGCCAGCGAAAAGTACCTTAAAGATTTGTATAACTTGATAAGCAATACAAAAGCAAAGTAAGTATCTTGTGATATGATTTATGAGATTAAGAGAAAAAGTTTTTAATTTAGTAAAGACGTAGGAGAGAAAAAGCCAAAGCTACAGGTTTAAGTGTAGTAAAAAAAACTTCTTAGTTTATGGCACAGATCTTTGGCTAGTTTTCACCAACAAAGAAAAGTCATCAAAAATTAAATCTAATTGCAGTTTGACAAGCTAAGATATTTTGTTTCGCTACACATAACTAATCTTGCTGTTTATTCCTTTTAGGATTTGGGTGAATTATATAGCACTAGTTCTTATAACAGATAAACATAAATTTTTGTCGAACAAAATCGAAAATACATGGACAGCAACTCTTTTAAGTCCTCTATTATATTCTGATCGCACTGAGTTTTGTTCTGATGCCAGTATAACACTGTGAGTAATAGTTATTTACATAACAAGTGGGATACTATAGACCTATAGACACTATTATCGCACGCATGTTAAAACAGCACATCAGTGCGATGATACTATACGTACGTGTGTAATAATAATGTATAAAACGTGTTACGTACAAAACTTTATCTACAATCATTATAAATTCACGAAACAACATCTTTACTTTAAAACACATTCTTCACCGTTAAAAATCAGCTGATTGCTACTGGCTTCCTTAATTTGAGTCGCCAATATCGCCTGATATACAAAAATTATTTCATCCCTTTTACCTCAAAAATCAAGGGTAAAATATCAGTTAATGTTTTTTTTGGGTCTGAGACAGACTACGGATACTTCAAATCTAAGTACTAACATGGGCGTCTGAAGAGAAGAGAAATGTTATCTATTGACAGGGGATTTAAAGGACTGGAGGTTGGGAGGGCAAGGGAAAACATTTGCAGTCAATTTGTTCCATAATCTAGAGACCCTAAGTATGAATGAGCGAGAGAAGTAGGATATTCTAGGTTTTTGTAGTTGGACGGTTAGGGGATGCATACGTAACGCGCCTCTTGTTGTTCTGATGGAAACAGTCAAGGGGGGGGGGGGGGTTCAGAGCAAAATCTGTGGAGGTATCGGTAGAAAAGGGACAAGTTCCCAACAGCGCAGCGCCGCACAGTGGAACGAGCTTATCTGAACGGTTGGACATCGCTCATAACTCAAAAACTATTTGACCGATTTTAATGAAATTTGGTACTCAGGCTTGGTTTGGGCTATAGTTGTTCCCGTTTTAAAATGGTTTTAATCAAACCCATAGAAGCCGCGAAAAAGGGTGGGGGTAGTTTTGAAAAATTAAAATGTATGTCAACATATGGCTTGTGGGGTATCAAATGAATGGTAATTGGATTTAGAGTTTTAAAAAAATATTTTTTTTGCCAGTGTGGTCAAATTATATTTTTATGGAAAATATGGCTTGTGTGGTATCAATTGAACTTAATTCAATTTTCTTTAACCTTCTTAATACTGAGTAAATGTGTACCTCGTAAAGCACTAACTGGGGTAATTTTGTACTCTAGTCAGCCTATTATTTTGTTTTACAAAAACAATATCTTATACAGTGTGGTCACTTAAGTGTGCAACATATGGGATTTTTTTTAAATAATTATTGCTCGACCAAAATACAATTATTGTCAAAAGTTGGTTCATGTTCGATAACCATTTTAGGTGCACAAGAGTAACGTACCCTTATTTCAAAAAGTTCAGCAAAATGTTATTAAGAAAAGATGTGTAGAATTAAAAGTTATGCTCGAATACCAAAGCATGGCCTGCTAAGCAGTTTTTTTTTTGAAAAATGTTAATAATTTGGAATTTTTTTTCATTTAACCTAAACACCTTTATAATTTAATCAAAATCAAATCAATTTGGCACAATTTTGTTCACATCCAGGTATATTTGAAAAATTAATTTAGATTTGTAATATTTTAGGTAATCCCAAACTTCATGTTTGTCGCAGCGATATTAAACACAACTTTAAAATTTCTAAAAAAAATTCTTGTCAAGGTAAAACGTCAGTAAAAATAGGCGTATTAAAAAAACTATAATTCAAAGGGCATATTAAACTAATTTCCAACACTTAGTTGTTAGATTTTTTGTTAGACTGAATAAATCAAAATAATTAGGAACACAAACAAAATCGTATATTTCAATCATTTCTAATTATTTTCTTTTAAGGGGCAGGCTGGGGCAACATTTTATGGCGAATTTAGTACGTGGGCATGTTTCCTTATCACCTGCAATGTTGACCTTTTTCCAGATTTTGGATAAATTAAGATAATTAGAAACAAGTATTGGCTTCCGATTAAAAATATTGTATTTTCAATAATTTCTAATTATTTTCCTTTAGGGGGGCAGACTGGGGCAACATTTTATTATACATTTAATATGTGGACATATTGGTCTATTATGCACAGATATTGTTTTTTTGGAATGCTTTGGATAAAGTAAGATAATTAGGAATAAATATTTGCTTCCAATATAAATTTAATTATTTAACATTTATGTCATAGAGAAAGCGTCAATCAGTCTATGCAATTAAAAGTAAATTTAAAACAGAAATGAGTCCTCCACATACCTACTATAACCATGGAATTAAACTCAATTTTAAAAAATAAGAATATAAACGGCCTAAAACTTATCAAAAAAAATTCACAATTTTAGACAATTCCAAAACACCTGACTTTCATACCCCTGAAAAAATGTTTTCATCGAATATTTTTAAAAAGTAACAAATAAAGTATACAGATATACACTTCAAAATTAAATAATTATTAACACTTAACCATTATTTTTAATTTCACATTTTGTCAAATGTCCAATGATTAACACAGGCTCGTTCCACCGTGCGCCGCGATGAGCGAGAGGAGGGAGTTTTCTTGTGAGGACTGAGTTATTGATAAGTTGAATGGCTCTTTTTTGGATAGAATCAAGGATGTTAAGATGTGGGAACAGTACTCCAGGCTAGGTCTTATTTGGAAAGTGTGTAAGTTGGATGGGGAGAAGTAGTTTCTGGCTCGAACGAAAAAACTAAGCTTTTTAGTTGCGGATGTAGCTATTGAACTAATGTGTTTGTACCAGCAGAAATCTTGTTCAAAAGCGATGCCAACAAGATTGAACGCTTCATTGTTCTGTAGGGTTTGACCATTTATGTGGATGGGGTGAGTGATGGCGGATTTTTTGCGCGGCAGAGAGCAAGACTTGGTTTTGGAGGCGTTAAAGTAAACAAGGTACCCCAGTTTAAGATTAATCGAAGATCTTGGGCAAGGGGCAAGTGCATAGATCTGCGTCTATTATTCAGCTCTTGATTCGAGACTTGTCTGGAAAAATAAATATTGGAGTAAAGAGTACTACCGTCAGCATAACTGTGGATGGGGTTGGTAGTTGAAGCGAGGTCATTAATGTGAAGGAGAAATAGAGTTGGTACCAGGACTGAACCTTGAGGTACGCTAGCATTGAACGAATGAAAGTTAGATGAGTGACCGTCCACCATGACAGATATGCGCCGGTTAGAGAAAATGCTGCCGATCTATCTACATGGTTTGAAAGGAAGAAGTTTGTTGAGGAGTGCGGCATACCATAACTGGTAAAAGGCCTTTGAAATATCAAGAGCAACAATCTGGGATTCGCCATGTTCCAGTTATGTGTGACAAAGCTAAGTAGATCAGCTGTAGATCTTTGGTGACGAAATCCGTACTGTTTTCCATAGATGCTTTTGTGTTTTTCTAGATATTTTAGAATTTGCAAGTTGATCAGTTTCTTCATAGCTCTGCTGACAACAGACAGAAGAGAGATAGGTCTGTATTTGGATGGAATGGACCTTTCTTGGTATGGCCGGTACGAGGAATTCTACGAACGAGAAGGTGTCGTTGAATATTTTAAGCATTTATCGAAGATCTTTGGCCATATTATTCGATGTTGAGGAGTGTTATATCCATAAGAAGAAATGTGTATATCATGAAACCTTTACATTTGATTGCGTTTCTGAAAGAAACCTTTTAACTAAGCCGGACATGGTTGAAAACATCAATTCGGAGAAAAATGCAATTAAAGATTTGGCGGGATTTTAGGTTTTAATAGCTTTTCTATTTTTAATGAATTGAAATTCAACTTTAGTAACTTACATAGGCTTGTAAGCTTTATAAGAATGTACCAATTAACAAAAAAAAAAAATGATAAAAAATGAGAACAAAAAGTTACTGGATCTACCGTTGCATTAAAATAAAATTAATTTTCCTAAGATATGTTCCCATTTTTGTTAGATATCCTAGTGTAACACTTAACATGTTTGTGCTTTTATTATGTTTTTGTTTATATAAAACACATTTAATTATAATATTGATATTTGTATTAAATTATATAGAAAAAATGCAAATAAATTAATTAGGTACAGGTGTGGCCACAAAAAAGTTTCATCTGACTCACAGCGACATTTTCATAAGGAAGTCGCTTAATAGGCGTTTAGACTGTAAGCTAAATGGAATGGCCGCGCCTGTATCTATCTAAAACTAAGCCATTTTAACAAAATTTTCTATACAAAGATAAGTAATTTTCTGGAGAATTACATTTTCTTTTAACATACCTTAGTGCTTCACTAAACAAAGGGCTTTTTTTTAATAATTTGACACGGCTATCTCAAAACTGTTTTTAAAATATAACCTACTGCACAGATCCATGTAGCTATATGGATCTGTGCCTACTGTTGCTCTGAGGCGACGATATCTTCAAGAAGCTAACGACAACACGGCTTTAATGAAGAAAGTTGAGCTCATTATTGGAGTTGCCAAAACTACTATACTCAACCCCACGTAAGATTTTAATGGCGGCCGTTGGCACATGTTATTTCTAGTAACATTCTGGTTACTTAACTTGATCTTTGATCAGGGCCGGACATCATATTTTTTATCATGTGACTGTTTAAATAGTGGAACAGAATCTTGCTGAAATTAATTTACTGATATACGGATTGTACATAAGTAATAAAAAAAAGTAATACTTACATTTTGTTCTATTTTAAGCGTCATAGCCGAATAAACTTTTATTCCTTTCACACTGTGACAAATTATTAAGTAAAAGTGACAAAGCTATTTGGCTGTTTACTACCAGTTTTACTATGAATTGAAAAGTGACACAAGCCTAACCATAAAATTTTATCTATGACACAAGCGGCCATTCATAAAATTCGTTGACGTTTGCGTCATTGCTCGAAGGTGGAATTGTGTTGTTTTGTGTTTGCGAGAAGCGTTTAAGTGTTTTTCTTTACAGAAGCTGGCATTATTTTGCGAAAAAACATTTAAATATGGTGCGGCAAATTTGCAAAAAATTGGGCTATTTAAACCCAGAAGTTTCTTTTCACAAGTAAGTGAGGTTGCATTTACTTGTA
Organism: Philopedon plagiatum; assembly: GCA_963971165.1. Lineage (NCBI taxonomy): Eukaryota > Metazoa > Arthropoda > Insecta > Coleoptera > Curculionidae > Philopedon > Philopedon plagiatum. The sequence continues at coordinate 485,715 of OZ020197.1, forward strand.
TCGAATCCATTGGTGTAGTTTTACATATACCTATATATTAGTAATATTAGGATAACAAAAATTTAATACAATTCCAATGATGTTGGAAGAAGAAGCCGCCGGGAATGTTGGACAGTGCTGCAATTTCTTCCGCTGTGTCTACCTCTCTAAGTCGCATCCATTACATGTTTTAAACGGATGATTGATTTGGCGCGAAACGATTGTATGAATAAAATGCTTGGTCTATAATTTTTTTTTAATGTCAACGGTCTGGATCCTTTATATACCCTTTTGCTGTTCCTGGAGAATTCTGAAACATTTTAGAAGGATACAAAGAACACTAAAAGAAGAAAATAGACGACTATGGTAAATTCTGGGCTCATTATAATAGGTTTTCCGGTGTTCCATCCAGAAAATCATGGATTGAGTATTTTACCAAGTTCCAGATCCTCTTTCATAGGCGTAACATTTGAAAATTAACCAAATTAGAAACTAATAGAAAATAAACCTATAATCTGAAAGTACACAAACATAAACTAAAGCTAAAAAGTCTATAAAACTTCTGCGAAGTGCGTAACAATATCTTAACACTGTAAAGAGGCACGGAGGGTGAAAATCTAATACAGTCGCTGAAAACAAGAAGAGAATTGCTTTAACTGTTATCGGTGAATGCAGGGATTCATAATCAAGAACACAGCATACATTCAACTTCTTCAAACTTATTGTTTGGTATCTATTTTACTAATTGTTAAGGAATGTATTGTTAATATTTATAATAAGTAGAGGTTCAAATATTGTCTTGAACAGTAGGATTAAATAATTTTTTGAAGTATGTTGTCTCAGTATCTCATTACCGCAGTAGTGCGATAATATAGTCATTACCGCACTACTGCGGTAATATCGCTCATTACTTAACTAAAACAGGTGGAATAAGTGGATCTTATCTAATGATTGTAGATAATAGTTATTTACGTCACTCGTCACTTAATGACGTAACTGCTGTAATAGGGTCTTACTCATCCTCACTTAGAAAAAATTAAAATTTTGATAAATTTTTAGATTTAAAGGTGTCGCCGAAAGTCAGTACATCAGGAAAGTACTAACTGAAGAGAAACGTGAACAAATCAAAAAAATTATAAAAAATATAAAAGCGGAACTAAAAGATGCGGTAAAAATTAACAAATGGATGGATACAGTTGCAAAAGAATCAGCTATAAAGCATTTGAATAGTGTTACTGAGTTGATTGGCTGGACCGATACCGTTTTTAATGAGACTGAGTTTGAAAAAGTGTTTGGGTTTGATAAGGTTGCCTAATTATATTTTTAGATAGTTCTTTACATGTGGTATTTTTTTAACAATCCTTTATTTATTTTTCAGCTTAATATTGAATCAGACAGGATAATTACAATTTTTCGACAAGTGTCAAAATCTGCTTATGATATTAGGTTCAGAAGAATAGGAACAAAATATGTAACAAAATACTTTGACCTAATATTCATTACCCCTCTTTTTGAAGTTAATGCCTTTTATGCAATGTTTGAAAAAATGTTGAGTAAGTATATAAACTGATCGAAATAAGTTAAGTAACATAGTGACATTATTTATTGTACGAGTATATATCATTCTATTGGCAAAATTAAGTGCATATTACCTCTTATTTCCATAGTTTTATGTGTTCCGATTCTTCATCCGCCAATTTACGATCACAATCGGCCAGGGTACATGAATTATGGCTCGCTGGGAAGTATAATAGGCCACGAACTGACCCATGTTGTGACCGACGCCGATGACAGTTTAAAAATATTTGGGACTCTCGATTACTGGATCAGACTAGACAAAGAAGAAGCAGAATGTATAAATGACGAGTATGACAGATACGTCGGAGAATTGGAGGGTAACTTTGTAAGTAAAAAAATGCTATATTGCATGTAAATTTTTACCATTAAATTGTGATTACTTGTATTTCAGGCTAATGCTACAGGAACGTTGCTTGAAAATATAGCTGACTTTACTGGACCCAATCTCGCTTACCAAGCTTATCAAAAGTGGGTTGAACGACTGGGCACTGATAAGCAATTGCCAGGTTAGCTATTTCAGTCAGGTCAAGATATCTAAAAACTACTGTAGTGCTCATTTATCATTAATTAAGCTTTAAAAGATTTCTGAGTAAAGTTTGCAACTCTGGATATGCTACCGTAGAGGAAAGCAAACTTTTGCGCTCCATAGATTAAAACTGCTATTACAAGCTTCATTCTGAAGGACTAAAGTGTCACTTTTAATCCTTTTACTTCACTCTAAAGATTATGAGATGCGCTTTAGTCACTTGGTATATATTACGATTTGTTTTATTTTAGGTGTAAAATATTCACCCAATCAACTATTCTGGATAATGGCAAGTACTTATTTGTGCCGGGACCCAAAACTACAAAATTTACATGATGAGCATGCTGTTGCCAGTTTTCGAGTCTTCGGACCGATAAGGAATTCCCCATACTTCGGGAAAGATTTTGGTTGTCCTGAAGGGAGTAATATGAATCCAAAAAAGAAATGTAGACTGTTTTTGTGACGCGAATAATTTTTATCTCGATTAAATAATACTAGTAAATTGTTTTTTTTTGTTGTAGAAAAACGCTATTCCCAAAATGCATTATATACAGTATCAGAGATGGGCAATATTCGTATTTGTAAATACTTGTTTTATTTGAATATTTTTTTATATATCTATATAGACTTCAACGTTCAGAACTTCTGTGTACAAGTTACCTAACTTTCAACATTAACACACAGTTATAACGTAAAAATAGTATTTCACAGTTTTTATTTCAGTCCGTTAATTTTTTTGAAAAAAAATTCTTTCTTTCTTTTTAGCTCACCTATTCTCCCTTGCCCTTCATCTTATGACCCCCTCTTTAAATTTATAATGTCCATGTAACCGGTAAAAGAATTTAAAGAATGCAAGGGAAGGCTTAAACAACGTTACCAATTGTTTGTAAATCACTTTTGAAAAATTGTTTAATTTTTCGTTAATATGATTTCAACTTTTCTTACCACATCTGTTTACAAACAAATTTGCAACGTTGTTTAAGCCTTCCCTTGCATTCTTTAAATTATTTTGCCGGTTGCAGATATCTTGGGCAGACAATACCATTTTTAACGAATTTTCCACCCGCTCCTCTCGCCTCCGTTCCCCGCCGTATTTTTTTTTGTACATCCGTTACATAAACTTAGCTTTTCTGACTTCAATAGCCCCGCGAATGGCTCATTAGTTACCATTTTTGGAGAAATTGGCAGTCGCTCCTCTTTATTTTCCTCCCTCCGCCGTCAATTTCAATATGTTACACAAAATTAAATTTATTGACCTTAATAACCCCGAAAATGACACGTTAGTTAACATTTTTGGAGAAATTTCCGAAACTCCTTAATCCCCCTGTTAATTTTTTTAACATCGGTTAGACAAAATTAGATTTTTCTGACCTCAGTAAACCCGAAAATGATATATTAGATAACATTTTTGGAGAAATGCTCAGCCACTCCTTGTATTCTCTCTATCCCCCCCCCCCACCGTAGCTTTTCTCTTAACATGTGTTAGAAAATATTTGATATTCTGACCTCGCTAGCCACCGTAGCTTTTCTTTTTTGTTATAAAATATTTGATATTCAGACTCCAAAACTGACATGTTAGTTAACATTTTTAAAGAAATTCCTAGTCACTCCTTTTTATCACACTTTTTGCTCAGGTTGGGTGAGCAAAAAGGTGGTCAGGTTTGCTCAGTTTTCATTGATATAGATATATATATATATCTATATCAATGAAAACTGAGCAAACCTGACCACCTTTTTGCTCAGGTTGGGTGAGCAGCCATAGAACACGAGCAGTTTTCTATGGCTGCGTTCTGGCCATGTATAGAATGGAAATACGCGGTGGCGTAAAGTGCATTACGCCTGTTGCTCCGCAGTTTATATAGCGCTATCCCGTAGCCGTAGACGAATTCGTTGTTACCCATTCTCCGCGCTATATCTCGACAAGAGTTAAACTTATGGAAAAATACAAACCAATCTTGTAGATAATAATGTTTTCTATAATTTTTATAATAACCTTTATTGACATACGATGCATATGAGGTGAGTTATTTGCGAAAACCCAATTTTGGTGATCCATTTTTAACATCGAAATATTCGTGTATACAAAAATTCAGCTTTGTCAGGCATATTTTCTTTGTTTGCCTATTCCTCACTCGGAGCAAATAAAAAAAATCTTAATTTATGGAGTCAAGAGGCTTTTCAATCATATTCCTCTTGGGCTAAGAAGGCAGCAATGTGAGAAGAAGTTCAGGAGGGGTATAAGTAGGTTTTTGGTCGGCAAGGCATATTATACACTAGAGGAGCTTTTTGGTGACCCACTGCAGTGACCTTGCTGATTAACCTGTAGTGTATTTCCTCATTGTTGTGGTTGCCTTTTACCTTTTTCTTGTTTTACAATTATTGTATTTGACTGTTGTTTGTGGTAGATAAGGAGGGATGAAAATCTGAGCTACTGTGATGCAAGCATTACATTTACTGCTCTAACTAGGCGTGATTGGTTTTCCCCTCTGACTGTGTGTTAACATTTATAAATCATCTATGTCCTGTTCTAAAGTGTTTAATTTTATTTATTTATTTATTTGTTTACGGCCGTCGCCATTTATAAGCATTTATAATCTGTCCTGTTATAAAATGTTTTATTTTGGACAAGTTTTGGTGTATTTTGGGTTTTTTACATGTTTAACTTTGTTTTGAATATGTTGCATAGTTGTTTCATTATCTGTTGTGTCTTTGTGTTTTTTTATTACATATGTTACGGCTAATTTGGTTACTTGGCTAGTTTTCAAACTAACCAGCTAATTTGCAAACTAACTAACGACACTGTTATTTTGAAGGAATCAGCCATTTCCCACAAAATAGCAGATGATCAATGGATGGTTTAGAAACTAGCTGGTTAGTATGCAAACTATCGATTTGCTTCAGTTAAGATGAGGATTTTATTGAGGTATAACATAATAGCTATTGGTTTAGATACTAACTGGCAAGTTTACAAACTTGATTTCAGTTCATGTTAATATATGACGGTTAATATGGCTTTAAAAAATTCGAATTATAATAAAAACATAAATACAACTATTTATTAACACGGTCCTTGCTGTGGTGGCATTTACTATTGCACGTTAATCCAGAACTTACACATTTACATTTTTTGTTGATACATCTTTTGGTACACTGGCATCTAATGTAACCCTGAGTACTCCCCGAGACGGAGGTAAGCCCAACTGCAGCCCGAAGTGTAATTTCTGTATCCTTCACATCTTCAATTTCTGTTTACAACCGACAACATGAACGCATAAAATCACTAACCCTTAATTTTTTTTTAATTGATGTAATTACCTTGCCTGTCAAAAAATACGATACGCGGTAAGGTGCAAACGTACGGTAGTGGTAGTGTTCAAATTAGCCAGTAAACTAGCTATTTTAGGCAACTAGGACAGTTGTAGTAATCATATTAAGTAAAGACAATTGGATAGTATACAAATAATATAAAATATCTAGTTAATATAAAAGCAATAATGAAAAATCTGTACATTAACCAATGCAAATTCATAGTTTGCATACTAACCAGCTAGTTTCGAAACCATCCCCTAATTACCTGCTATTTTGTGGGAAACGGCTGATTCCTCTAAAATAACAGCGTCTTTAGTTAGTTTGCAAATTAGCTGGTTAGTTTGAAAACTAGCCAAGTAACCAAATTAACCGTAACATATACAATTTCATTTCATCGGTTTAATTTTAAGTGAAAAAATTGTTATTATTAGTAGATAAGATAGAACTATGTCAACATGAATTACTCTTCTTGTGGCAATAAAGTCATTTTTGATTGATAGATTGACTGATTTACTGCCTGTTGGAATTTGATGAGCATGATTTTTCTAAAAAGCTAGACCAAAAAAGCTTTCATTTGCTTATTTAGAAATTTTTAGACCCACCTTGCGCCGACTTAGAAGTTTAGAATTTCGGTGTTACAAGTTACCTAACTTTGAAGAAAATTAAGTTTTTTTTTATCTAAGACATCCCACGTAGACTTCAAGCCTAGGTACTAACGTACCGTGGGTGTCTAAAGAGAAGGGAAATGTAGTCTATTGAGACGAGATTTGAAGGATTGGAGGTTGGGACGGGAAGGGAAAACATCTGCAGGCAGTTTGTTCCATAATCTTGAGACCCTAGGTATGAACGAGCGAGAGAAGTGGTCCGTTCTAGGCTTTTGTAGCTGGACAGTAAAGGGATGCATACGTAACGCGCCTCTTGTTGTTCTGTTAGGGACATTCAAGGGGGGAATAATACCGGCTAGTTCTTCAGAGCAAAATCCGTGGAAGTAGCGGTAGAAAAGGGATAAATCTCCTACAGCGCGGCGATGAGCGAGAGAAGGGAGTTTTCTCGTGAGGGCTGGGTCATTGATAAGTCGAATGGCTCTCCTTTGGATAGAATCAAGGATCTTAAGGGTCGAAGGTGATGCCGCTCCCCAGATGTGGGAGCAGTACTCTAGGTTAGGTCTTATTTGGGAAACATAGAGAGTGTATAAGTTAGAAGAGGAGAAGTATTTTCTGGATCGAAAGAGAAAACCAAGCTTTTTAGCTGCCGATGTGGCTACTGAAGTAAAGTGTTTGTGCCAGCTGAGATCATGTTCAAAAGCGACTCCAACAAGATCGAATGTTTCATTGATTTGTAGGGTTTGGCCATTCATGTGGATGGGGTAAGCGTTGCCAGATTTTTTGCGTGAGAGGGAGCAAGACTGGGTTTTGGAGGCGTTGAACTGAACAAGGTTCTTGGCACCCCAGTCTAAGATTAACTGAAGATCTTGGGAAAGGGATAGGTACATAGATCTGCGTCCATTATCCAACTCCTGATTCGAAACTTGTCTGGAAAATGAATATTGGAGTGAAGAGTACTATCGTCAGCATAACTGTGGATGGGGTTAGTAGTTGAAGAGAGCAGGTCATTAATGTGAAGAAGAAACAGGGTTGGTGCCAGGACTGAACCTTTGGAGACGCCAGCATTGATAGGATGGAAGTTAGATGAGTGACCGTTAACCAGAACAGATATGCGCCGATTAGAGAAGAAGCTGCCGATCCAGGTACATAGTTTGGTAGGAAGACCATAAGAAGGTAGTTTGTTGAGGAGTGCGGCATGCACCATTAACCACAGTTAAATAAATAAGTAAAAATATTATTTCATACTTTTTTGTGGTTTTTCTTTTGTGGTCAGTTCAAAAAAAATTATATTAATCTTTAGTCATAACATGCTTTGTGGTATTTATGATTTATTTTAATAGTTTATCAATGTGCAAATATGCTACATAACTGAAAATCTGGAAACAGACGGTCTCAAAAATAAGGCGGCGGACCATGGTATTTAGTTTGCAGGGATATAAATAACTTGGGGATTCCTGATTGCTGGAAAATGTAAATAATGGTATATGTAATTGATTCCAAATCAATGGTACCCAGTCTTGCGATAAGCACAAGGAACAAATAGGAGCATTTGGTGCTGTTGCCAACATGTGCGGCAAAGTATTACGTGTGATTGCTTTGCTCGTAGTTTATGAAAATAATTCACAGAGTTTACTGTCCTTTCTATGGCTTACTGTTGAACACAACAAAAATATTTAACAAACTTTCAATATTTAAATTTGGACGAATATCAACTAAGCATGTTGTTTGTTTCTTTGTTCAAGCCAACGCGCAACGTAATATAATAATTAAATCATATTTTTATAACGGCAACGTTGTTAAATCAGAATGTAGCGATATAGTGACTCAAATTAAACAAGAAAAAAAAAGATTTAAGGAAATATAATAAAACTGTGAACGATGGAACCTCTCAACCGTGCTCGAAGAAAAGCGCCGAAATTTTCAAAAAGGGAGCAAACCCTCTTAGTTTCTGTAGCAATCTCAGTGATAATTAGTTTTGTGTTGTTAATTTGTTATTTATTGGTCGAAGAGAATGGTGAGTATTGGTTCGACACCCTTTATTTTTACACGAAACAAATATTTTTCTTAAATAGAGCATTCAAAGTCTCAATTTTTCTTACTTGTTCTAAAACTAAAAATTTATTTGAAGTACAACGTTTTAAAAAAGTATGTTAGTATGTTAAAATAGAGCTTTCTATAGTCTCAAAAAGTACTCACTACCTCTAAGAATGTAATCTAAAATGAACTTTGCCAACGTTTAGTTCAAAATGTCGTTAAAAGACAACAGAAAATTGATGTAATTGCATGTGATACAATAAACACCACTAAAACTAAAAGAAAGATGAACAAAAACACATTAATAAGCTGAATAGATGTTAGTTAAATATTCCTTTACTGAATAAAAAGCTCTTGTCAAAAAGAATACTTTATCATGCTTTGCAAAAGCATCACCGTGCATGGTTCTTATTGTTTTAGGTAGAGCATTAGAAAACTTAATACATTTATATAAAGGACCGCTCTCGAAAAGTTTCGTTTTATGGAAAGGGATTTCAAGAAGATGGTTTGACGGGTCGGATACTTATTGTTTGATTGGGTCAATCAAACCCATTCTTACAAACATAGACCTATTTCTGTTGACAAACTGCACAGACCTACATAATATATAGGTACAAGCAAGGGAAAGTCAGTATCTTTTTTGTAACAAAAATCTCTCTACAGCTCTCTCGTGATTCGAGGATAGATATAAGTCTTAAAAGTCTCTTCTTATGTATATCTACAAAAAAGACATAGAGAACAACTTCACCATATTATTTACTAACACTGAATATGACAATAATAATCAATAAATTAATACAAAATTAATATAATTTCGAAAACTTCAGAACTATGTTGAGATAATTAAGAATTTAAATAAAATCCTAATTAATAATAATGATGAAAATATGATTATTAATAATACTTTCAAAACTAATTTAATAACAATATTTTGTCAAAAACTATCCACGACTATTAAAAAAACAACTGCGATAACGATAACATTTAAAATATCCCATGGTGTGATATATCTTATTTCTTCTTTTCGTTTCGTAGATATTACGGAAGCTAAACCTTATGTTCCACCAGAGACCATAAAGAATATAGACAGACACTCGAATACACCAAAAAGCCGGTGTCCCTTGAGACATTTGGTGGGTTTACTGGTTTATGATTTAAAATTTTGTTTGTCCACCATTATATATACATGTAGATACATAGTACACAAATTTATATAATGGTAGACAAACAAATTTCTAAACCATAAACCAGTAAACCCACCAAATGTCTCAAGGGAGACCCGCTTTTCTTTGCACGGCAGTGTTCGTCTAGGAATTATTTAGTCTATGGTTCCACTCACCTTTTGCTTCTCCTATTTTTCGAAATTTTGTATATTTATGAAATACTAGTTTTGCTTACCCACAGATTCGTTATACGGGGTGTTCGGAAATGACGATGACAAATTTTAAGGCATGGTTTTACATAAAAAAAAGCTGATAATAACATAGGTCCGCAAGTGCTTCCATCTACAGGCCCTTGAAGTTGGTGTCATAAAAATGATTTTTATTTAATTTATTAGGATCTACTTACACATGCAGAGCTGCAGAGGTGGAAGATGTAAATTAATTAAAATTATTTAAGTATATACATTTTTTTTATTAGTATAAAAGGAAACTTTTTGTAAGTATTCCAAATCGAAATTCTAAAACTTTTAAAACTCGACCCATCCTACTACATAGGCTGTACCAGATTGAAAGAAAAATGCAAAGGCCGACGAGACGACTGGTCTTTGAAACTAGATGACATTTCGATTTTTGATTTATTACCGCTGCATTCAAAGCCATCTGATCTAAAATTCTGCGGTTGATTCCGACACCAGCGCAGCGCCTGCAGTGTAAAAGCTACATTCTAATGTATAATATCTGGTTGCATGTAAAATTTCTCGTAGTATTCATATATAAATTTACAGATACATTGCAGACTGACCTCGACGCCTTGTCCGACTGGTGTGTTGATAATTTTCTGAAACTCAATGTCAATAAGTGCAAATCCATGAGATTCCACCGATGTTCAAACCCCATTAAGACCACCTATACAATCAGCAGTACCGAACTGGAATGTGTATCATCCTATAGTGATCTTGGAGTTATCTTTGAAGAGAATCTCTCGTTCAACCTACATGTCGAAAGAATCGTACAGTGAAGCTTTAAAATGCTCGGTTTCATCAAGAGCAACACTAAGTACATTAACGACACAGGATTGATCAAGGTTATCTACAACAGTCTTGTGAGAAGCATACTACAATACTGCTCTGCTGTGTGGTCACCATACTACGCTCTTCACAAAGCGCGAATCGAATGAGTTCAAAATAATTTCGCCAAATATGTTTTATTCAAACTGCACCTCCCACACCTGGACCTGACGTGCGACACCAGGCTAGTCATCTGTGGTTTAAAATCCTTGGAGCAGCGAAGAAGAGACGCGCAGCTGCTGTTTCTTCACAGGCTGATCCACGGGGTGACGGACTGCAGTGATCTACTGGCGGGTGTTCTGATCTCAGTTTCGTCAAGACAAACGAGACACCTCCGGTTATTTTTTGAGAGGAGGCACAGAACCAATTATGGGCTCAGTGTTTTCGTCGACCTCCTGCTTGCTCAACTACAACAGATTCTTCTCACACATCGATATTTTCAACATATCCCCGGATGCTCTGAAGCAGTACTTGAAGTTTGGCGCAGTGTATCATGCTGTTATTTATCTTTTTGCTGTTTTCACGGTTCGTAGGTAACCTTTATTGTTTTGTTTCAGGTGGTTCGGTATGCAGTACTCCAGAATGCATTGAAGCAGCGCACCATATTTTAACCTCTGTAGATCAGACAGTAGATCCATGTGAAGATTTTTACAAGTTTTCCTGTGGCAATTTCTTAAAAGACGCCATTGCCAAAAATATAGCTTCCCCGTTTAAGCCTCTGCAGGAAATGGCAGAAAATGGCTTGAAACAGATCGTAATCGAAGAATTGGAGAATGAAGCTAATTTGTCAAAAAGTCTTAGGAACCAAAGAAAGGTAAAACAATATTTGCTGTTACAGAAAGACCGGTCTTTACAAATTGGTCCATTTTTTTAGTTTTACAGAGCTTGCATGAATACCACAGCTATCGAAGAAGACCAAGCCTTCTTAGAGGTGCTAAAGGAGGTAATTGGAGATTTGCCTTTATCCCAAGGTTACACGAAAGACCTTAACTGGTCCGAAATTATGGTCAGAGCAAGAGAGAAGGGAGTAAAGTTCAATTTTTTTCTACGTGTAGATGTCGGATACGCTCCCAGTGAACGCTTGTTTTACATACAGGTAAAACATTAATAAATGTTTTTCAAAAAATATACATATATGCATATTTTTGGAGATTCCTTGGCATAATTATTAGTCAATTAATATGATCTCAAGGCTAAAATCTATTTTAGGTTTTATCTTTATACTTTTAATAGAGCAGGGTCTAACAGGGGGGTTTAACATGCAAAACCCTATGGTACTGTATATATTAAACTGGGTTATATTTTAGATCTCACTACTTTTTACTGCCACCGACTTCGCAAGAGGAGGTTATCATTTGACCCGCATGTCCGGTTTTTTTTATGTATGTTCACATTGTTCACGCATCTTTTTTGAAGGGATTCGCCAATTTCGATTCTTGTTTTGTTTTGTAGTTGAGTTCTCTCGAATGGTCTCATTTTAAGGGTTTTCTTTTTGCTAAACCTAAAAAATTACGAAACACTAAAAAATCTCTTAAAATCGTCAATTCTTGCGTGTGTACTTCGGAATGACGTCACCGATTGCAATAATTTTTTCTCCCTTATGTTCTGTTCATATCTGACTTGAGCGGCTAAGGATTTTTCTAAAAATGTTGACTTATATCTTACTTTCGGGGTTAAGCTCAGAAAATGTTAAAAAAATTAAGGGGTGGGGGGGGGGGGATAAAAGGAAGTGTCTGGCAAGTTCTCCAAAAACGTTAAACTTGTCATTTTCGGGGCAACAGAAGTTCTAAATTTGTTTAACCAGATGTTGAAAAAATTAACGCGGAGGGGGGACAAAATAGGAGAGATTGGCAATTTCTCCAAAAATGTTAAGTAATATGTCATTTTCGGGGTTATTGAGGTCAGAAAATTTAATTTTGTGTAACAGGTGTTAGGACAATTAAGGACGGGGGGAGGGGAGAATAAAATTGGGCGACTGACAATTCCTTCAAAAATGTTAACTAATGTGTCATTTTTGGAATTATTGAGTAAAGATTATTAGTTTGTGTAACGGATGTAAAAAAATAAATCATCATACGGGGGTAATGGAAAATTTTCAAAAAAATATATTTTGTTTTGAATAGAATGCTATGACTTGGTATTTGGACATGTCTTTTAATTCTAAACAACTTTTCTTAATAACGCTTTTCTGTATTTTTCGAAATAAGGGTACTTTACTCTTGAACGATTTTTATAATTTTTGCGTGCCCTGCTAATTGACTTGAAGCCATTCTAAGTGCACCTCATATGGTTATCGAACATGCACCAACTTTTGGCGGTATTCATATTTCCGTTGTGGAACTAATAAAAAACTTCTCATTTGTTGCACCCGTAATGGACAACACTGTAGGTATACATTTTTTATCTGCATTATAATTTTTAGGTTACTCCACCACAAATCAAAGATTTAGATCTTTTGTTAGAGGTAAATTTACGAAAGATTGCTGCTATGGCTAAATGGCACAACACCACCATTAGTAGGGCAACATGGGAGATGAAAAAAACTATGGAGTTTGCCAAAAATCTAAAACAGGTACAACCACAAGTATTTTAATTTAAATAATTTTTTAATTTAAATAGGGCAAATTCTAGTATGTAATCCAGCGCTCGGAAGGGCATATAGCCCGGAGAATAGCTGTTTTAGCATTGGAACTCTAGGTTCTTAAACAGTTTTTACTTTTTTATACAGTGCGGCTCAAAAATGCCCCCACCCCCTTATTTTGTAAACCGCTTAATATAAACATTTGACACACTTCAATAACAATATAAATACTACTTTTTGATATCAGTTTCACACTTTTAATCTTCAAGATGTCGAAAAAGAAAATTAAAGACAAAGGGGGGTTATGTAATACATCATTTTAGTAGTAGATTATTGTGTAAACATTTTGGAGCATTAATAGTATTAACAAAGAAATTATAGTTTTAAGAGACGTTTAACTCCGCTGGTTGGGCTATATTCCGTGCTTAGCACCCCCAAACTATAATTAGAACCCCCAAAATTTACAACCCTCCTCCCTATGAACAAATATTTGACCATATGCTGAATAGGGTCTAGGGCTTAAGCACCCCTGAATTTGACTGCCTAACTACGCCTATGCCTTCCTTGGCCCCTAGGTTACTTGACCTATCACCCATTCAACATGTATGGGACATGATAAGCAACAGACTAAGTCGATTGCCACAACCAATCAATATTTTTTGAAAGAAACAATTTAATTTGTACAAACAAAACTTCAAAACAACATCACGACAACCCTGACAACTATCTACTATAAAAGCCTACTAGATGAAATAAAAATTTATACCTACTTAGATGTTTTGATGCAATAATTACAATTATTAATAATTTTATTTATATATTTTTTTCAAAATAAGAAAAAATCTTGTATGAGACTAGGAAATGCAATTTCGTTTAACTCGTATAATTTTTTTCAAAAAATAAAAGGGGGAGGCATTTTTGAGCCCCATTGTATATGTACCCTTGACTAGTAGACATGAGCGCCAATAGGGTACATTTCAGGGGGGGTGGGGGGTAACTAGCCAAAAAACCGTACGTTACAAAAAAGACGTTGCGCAGTTGTTAAAAAGCACCCGTGGAACCCGACCCCACGGGGGTGGGGGGCAACTGCCCGCATCCCATGGGCGCCCATGCTTGTAGACTTGATTCATTAGAACTACTTTTGTTTGTGTATATTTTATATCTGGATAAATTACTTTATTAATATTTATACAGATTGTAGAAAAAGCTGACGAAGAAACTAAATTCTGGACTTTGGAAAGGAAAAAAACAATGATTTCCCTGTTGAAAATCTTCTCGGCTTTCGCCTTCCAACCGGACTGGCTCCAATTTTTAAAAAATATGACTAATCTAACGAACTTAAAGGCGACAGATGTCATTCTTTTAAGTGCCAGCGAAAAGTATTTTAAAGATTTGAATAACTTGATAAACAGAACAAAAACAAAGTAAGTATCTTGTGATATGATTTATGAGATTAAGAGAAAAAGTTAATTTAATTTAGTAAAGACGTAGGAGAGAAAAAGCTATATACATTTAAGTGTATTAAAAAATCCTCGTAGTTTACGGCACATATCTTTGGCCAGTTTTCACCAACAAAGAAAAGTCATTAAAAATTGAATCTAATTGCAATTTGAGAAGCTAAGATATTTTGTTTCGCTGCACATAACTAATCTTGTTTTTTATTCCTTTTAGGATTTGGGAGAATTATATAGCACTTGTTCTTATAACAGATAAACATAAATTTTTGTCGGACAAAATCGACAATAAATGTACAGGAACTCTTTTAAGTCCTCTATTATATTCTGATCGCACTGAGTTTTGTTTTGATACCAGTATAACACTGTGAGTAATAGTTATTTGCATAACAAGTGGGATACTATAGTCATTATTATCGCACGCATGTTAAAATGGTACACCAGTGCGATAGTACTGTACGTACGTATGTAATAATAATGTATAAAACGTGTTACGTACAAAACTTTATCTACAATCATTATAAATTCACGAAAAAACATTTTTAAAACACATTCTTCGCCGTTAAATGATTGATTTGGCGCGAAACGATTTTCCGAATGAAATGCTTGGTCTACAGTTTTTTTAAGTCAATGGTCTGGATCCTTTATATACCGTTTTGCTGTTCCTGGAGAATTCTGAAACATTTTAGATGGATACAAAGACATTAAAAGAAGAAAATAGACGACTACGGTGAATTCTGGGCTTTTTATAATAGGCGTTCCATGCAGAAAATCATGAACTGAGTATTTTGCAAAGATCCAGATCGTCTTTCATAGGCATAACATTTGAAAATTAACCAGGGTATTCAATTAGAAACTAATAGCAAATAAACCTAAAATCTGAAAGTACACAAACGTAAACTGAAGCTAAAAAGTCTATAAGACTTCTGTGAAATCCGTAACAATATCTTAACACTGTAAAGAAGCACGGAGGGTGAAAATCTAATACAGTCACTGAAAACAAGAAGAGAATTTATTGCTTTAACTATTCTCGGTGAAAATATAAAAGCAGAGATTCATAACCAAGAACAGAGCATACATTCAACTTCTTCAAACTTATTGGTTGGTATCAATTTTACTAATTGTTAAAGAATGTGTTGTTAATATTTATAATAAGTAGAGTATCAAATATTGTCTTGAACAGTATGAATAAATAATTTTTTGAAGTATGTTGCCTCAGTATCTCATTACCGCAGTAGTGCGATAATAGACTCATTACCGCACTATTGCGATAATATAGATCATTACTTAACTAAAACAGGTGGAATAAGTGGATCTTATCTAATGATTGTAGATAATAGTTATTTACGTAACTCGTCCCGTAATGCCGTAATTGCCGTAATTGCCGTAATAGGGTCTTACTCACTTAGAAAAAAAAATATTTTTGATAAATTTTTAGATTTAAAGGTATTGCCGAAAGTCAGTACATCAGAAAAGTAGTAACTGAAGAGAAACGTGAACAAATCAAAAAAATGATAAAAAATATAAAAGCGGAACTAAAAGATGCGGTAAAAATTAACAAATGGATGGATACAGTCACAAAAGAATCAGCTATAGAGAATCTGAGTAATGTTACTGAGTTGATTGGCTGGACCGATACCGTTTTTAATGAGACTGAATTTGAAAAAGTGTTTGGGTTTGACCAGGTTGTCTAATAATATTTTTAGGGAGTTCGTTACATGCTTACATAAATAATAATTTTCATAATTTTTACTAATATGGTATTCTTTTTAACAATCCTTCATTTATTTTTCAGTTTAATATTCAATCAGACAGGATAATTACAATAAATCGACAAGTGTCAAAATCTAACTACGATATTCGGTTCAGAAGAATAGGAACAAAATATATGACAAATTACTTTGACCAATTATTCATTACTCCCTTTCTTGAAGTTAATGCCTTTTATATGACGTTACAAAAAATGTTGGGTAAGTATATAAACTGATCGAAATAAGTTAAGGTTCCAAAGTGTCATTATTTATTGTACGAGTATATATCATTCTATAGAAATTGGCAAAATTAAGTGCATTATTTTTGGGTGTTGAAATTTTTATAAGTGCATATTACTTCTTATTTCCTTAGTTTTATGTGCTCCGATTCTTCATCCGCCAATTTACGATCAAAATCGGCCGGGGTACATGAATTATGGCTCGCTGGGCACTATAATAGGCCACGAACTGACCCATGTTGTGACCCATACCGATGACCGTTTGAAAATCCTTGGGAAGCTCCTTTTTGGTCACTGGACTGACGATGACGTGTGGTACAAAGAAGAAGGAGAATGTATAAATGACGAGTATGAGAGTTACGTAGGAGAATTGGAGGGTAACTTTGTAAGTAAAAATAATGCTACAATGCATGTAAATGTTTCAACATTAAATTGTGCTTACTTCTATTTCAGGCTAATGCTACGGAAACGCTGCATGAAAATATAGCTGACTTTACTGGACCCAATCTCGCTTACCAAGCTTATCAGAAGTGGGTTGGACGTCATGGCACTGATAAGCAATTGCCAGGTTAGCTATTTCAGTCAGGTCAAGACAACTAAAAAGTATTGTAGTGCCTACTTATCATTACTGAAGTTTTAAAAGATTTCTGAGTAAATTTGGCAACTCTGGATATATTACCGTAGAGGAAAACAAGCTTTTGCTCTCCATAGATTAAAAGTGCTATTAGAATCTTCATTCTGAGGGACTAAAGTGTCACTTTTAATCCTTTTACTTGACTCTAAAGATTATGAGACGCTTTAGTCCCTTGGTATATACATATTCTCGCACTAAACAGGAAGGTGGTAGAGGATTCTTCTTCGTCCGAGGCGGCACCACCCCACACATCTGCTAAAGGGCTGGTGAAATCCATACTAATGTTTTAAGTTCTGAATGTGTGAGACGGATACCCCTAGTACACCCACGGTACCTAGAGTACTTAGGTTTAGACCTTCGTTTGCTGTCCAAAGATAAAAAAAATATTACGATTTGTTTTATTTTAGGTATAAAATATTCACCCAATCAACTATTCTGGATTATGGCAAGTACTTATTTGTGCCGGGACCCGAAACTACAAGATTTCCATGATGAGCACGCGGTTGCAAGTTTTCGAGTCGTCGGACCGATCAGGAATTCCCCATACTTCGGGAAAGATTTTAGTTGTCCTGAACAGAGTAAGATGAATCCAAAAATGAAATGTAGACTGTTTTTATGAAACTAATTGTTTTCTTATTGATTAAATAATAAGTACTAATAAATTGTTTTTTTTTTGTTATAGAGAATCGCTCTTCCCAAAATGCATTATATACAGTATCAGAGCTGTAAATACTTGTTTTATTTAAATATTTTTTTATATATTTATATAGACTTCAAAGTTCAGAACTTCGGTGTTCAAGTTACCTAACATTGAACAAAATTAAGTTTATCATTACCCACAGTTATAAATACGTAAAAATATTATTTCATATTTTTTAGTGCTTTTTATTTGGGGAGTATGTTAATTTTTTTGAAAAAAAAAATTTCTTTTTAGTTCACCTGTTCTCCCTTCCCCTTCATCTTATCACCCCCTCTTTAAATTTGTAATGTCCAAGTAATATCAGATTTTCAGACCTCAGTATCGCCGAAACTGACACAGTTATAGTCAGCCCAAGAGATCTGCAACCGGCGAAAGAATTTAACGAATGCAAGGGAAGGCTTAAACAACGTTACCAATTGTTTGTAAACCACTTTTGAAAAATTGTTTAATTTTTCTTAATAAGATTTAAACTTTTCTTACCACATCTGGTTTACAAACTTTGCAACGTTGTTTAAGCCTTCCCTTGCATTCTTTAAATTATTTTGCCGGTTGCAGATATCTTGGGCAGACAATACCATTTTTAACGAATTTTCCACCCGCTCCTTTCGCCCCCCTTCTCCGCCGTATTTTTTTTGTCCATCCGTTACATAAACTTAGCTTTTCTGACTTCAATACCTCCGAAAATTACCCATTAGTTACCATTTTTGGAAAAATTGGCAGTCGCTCCTCTTTATTTCCCTCCCTACGCCGTCGATTTCAATATGTTACACAAAATTATATTTATTGACCTCAATAACCCCGAAAATGACATGTTAGTTTACATTTTTGGAGAAATTCTCAACCACTCCTTGTATTCTCTCTATCCCCCCTCCCCCGTAGCTTTTCCTTTAACATTTGTTAGAAAATATTTGAGATTCTGACCTCGCTATCCCCAAAATTGACATGTTAGTTAACATTTTTAATGAAATTCCTAGATACTCCTTTTTATCATATCCCGCCCTCTCGTTAATTTTTTTTAATATCTGTTAGACAAAATTAGATTTTATGCCCTCATTAACCCCGAAAATGAGATATTAGTCAACATTTTCGAAAAAGTTCTAAGCCTCTACGGTTTTACCCCTCTCACCCCCTTCCCTTTGTTATTTAAGTCAAAAACCAACAGTACCACCGGACCGTCATGATTAATAAAACGGAGAAAAAAATTATTGAAATCGGTTAATCCGTTCAAGAATTATGCATAAAAAAATAATGACACACGGGTCAAATTGATAACCTCCTCGTGCAATCCATTAAAAATGAGTAAACAGTTTATAGTCCAATGAAATTAGACGAAAAAAGGCCCGACTGTCGGAAAAATTTCTACAAAGCTAAATTTTTCGATGCTTCGATGTTGCAAATAAGTATGAAAAAATCCTAAAAATACCAGAAGGGCAATTCGAGTCAAAGGTCATCAAAATTGGGTTTTCGCGAATAACTCGCCTCATGTGCATCGTACGACAATAACGGTTATTTTGAAAGTTATAATATATCCTCGTAAGAAGCAGAGGCGTAAAGTGCATTATGCGTGTTGCACACAGCGTTATCCCATAGACTCGTAGACGAATTCATTGTTACCCTTTCTCCGCGCTATATCTCGAAAAGGGTTAAACTTACGGAAAAAATGCATACAACCAATCTTGTAGATAATAATATTTTCTATAACTTTTATAATAACCTTTATCGACACACGATGCATATGAGGCTAGTCATTCGCGAAAATCCAATTTTGGTGATCCATTTTTAACATCGAAATGTTCGTGTATACAAAAATTCAGCTTTGACTGGATTATCAATTAGTTCACGTGTTTTAGCGTTGCTTAAAAATATCGCATTAAAGGAATTAATTTGAATTTTATGCGGGACTTCTGAACCATAAAAATTCAAAACTGAATTTTCGATAGTCGAAAATGGGTTTATGTTACAAGCGTTAGTGTATTCTGAATAAGTACGATGCATTTTAGAGCATAAGTACGTAATTTTTAATAACAATCCTCCAAATGTAGGGGTTTTAAAAATTAAGCTAATTAACATTGATTAAAGATACGATTATGTCATATACGAAGTGAGTCAACCTGCCGTCTCCTAAATTGATAAAAATTTTTAATACGACTTAATGCACGAAATTACTGTTGTACTTATACGTAAGCCATTGTAACGTAAGCCATCTATAAGGCAAAATTATTTTTGCTAAGTTCTCTATTCTGTTCTTTTTAACAAATAAAAAAACCATTTTACATTCGTGTTTTCTATAGCAGTTTTAATATAGCGACTCAAATTATAGAAGCAAGAAGCAAAAAAAAATAGTAAAATTGAGAACGATGAAACCTTTTGACCGTATTCGAAGAAAAGTGCAAAAATATTCCAAAAGGGAGCAAATACTTTTAGTCCTTGTAGTGTTCTTAGTAATAATTAGTTTTGTGCTGTTAATTTGTTTACTGGTCGATAAGAATGGTAAGTATTTTCACAACCTTTGTTTTAACACGGAAAATATATTTTTAAATAAGTCTCAATTCTTGTTATTCTAAAACTATACATTTACTTAAAATAAGTGTGTTAAAATAGAAATCTGTATAGTATTAAAAAATATTCATTATAAGAATGGTATCTTAATATGAACTGAACACAAAATTTTGTTCAAAATGTCGAATTCTATTTTGAAGAATAAGAAATATTTTGAATTATTTTGAAAGACTTTCGCAGTCGTCGTCCAATATTTGTGTGGTTTCTGTGGTGTTAGACCGTTGTTGGTTGTCTCTTACTCTTGACGTTTCGCCAAAACGAGTGGTTGGCATCTTCAGGAGGTGCGCTCAGTTTAACTGCTCGCGAAGTACTGGTTCCAGTATTTAAAATTTTATTAGTGAAGCTCACCCTTACTAGGGGTTGAAGTTAGAGGGTTGAAAATATAGTCAAAGGTGTTCCCCTTCCACACAAGATACACGTGTCAAAGCGTTGGTTTCTTAAGGGACGATAAATATGAAAATCGGGCTTGTTTTGCTTTCATTGGCCAACCCTGTATGTATATCTAACTTGAGTACACACAAAGCAAGACTTTTTCAAAGTAAGTATTATTCATCTACAACAAAATATATTCTTTGATCCCTGGGGTGATGCGTATTTAAAAGGGATGGAGATTTCTGTTTTGCAACCCCTATGGTGAAAGTCTAGTGTGTGTTTGCCTGTCTGTATACGGCATAACATTTTTAATTATTAATTTATGTGTTATTTTACATTTAATTAAAAAAGATGTATGCCTGTCTAGAAAAAAAGAACTTCCAGATTACCATATTTAGCATCGAATATGACAATAATCAATAAATTAATACAAAATTAAAATTGTTTCGAAAAACTTTAGAACTAGGTATTCTGAGATAATTAAGAATTTAAATAAAATCCTAATTAATAATAATGGTGAAAATATGATTATTAATAATACTTTCAAAACTAATTTAATAACAATATTTTATCGGAAAAAAATATCAAAAACTGTCAACGATTATTAAAAAAACAACTGCGATGACGATACCATTTAAAATATCCCGTGGTGTGATATATTTTATTTCTTCTTTTTGTTTCGTTAGTATTACGGGAGCTAAACCTTATGTTCCACTCATCATCAGCTTTTTATATTTTCACATTTTTTTTATGAAATACTAGTTGTTACCCGCTGCCACATCGGAGTTGCTGGTGCTTGGATCTCACTCTGATGTTTCTATCATTCCTTCTTTAACTGTTTTTAACAGAACAACCATAATCACGTCACAAATACGACATCCCTTGATTCCGACACCAGCGCTTGCAGTGTTAAAACTATATTCTAGTGTATACCTGGATGCCTATAAAAGTTCTCGTATAGTGCTCTCATATAAGTTACTCTTATATTTTGGGGGGTTACGCGGAATAAATATAGGTACATAAGTAATTTTTATTGTTTTGTTTCAGGTGGTTCGGTATGCAGTACTCCAGAATGTATTGAAGCAGCGCACCATATTTTAACCACTGTAGATCAGACAGTAGATCCATGTAATGATTTTTACAAGTTTTCCTGTGGAAATTTCTTAAAAGACGCCATTGCCAAAAATCTAGCTTCTCCGCTTAAACCTCTGGACGAAATGAAAAAAAATGGCTTGAAACAGATTGTAATCGAATACTTGGAGGATGAAGATAATTTGCCACAAAGTTTTAGAAACCAAAGAAAAGTAAAAAAAATATTTACCAATACAATATGACCCGTCTAATTTGACAATTTGATCCATTTTTTAGTTTTATAGAGCTTGCATGAATACCACAGCTATCGAAGAAGACAAAGACGAAACCTTCTTGGCGGTGCTAAAGGAGGTCACTGGAGGTTGGCCCTTATACCAAGGTTACATTGAAGACCTTAACTGGCCTGAAATTATGGTCAGAGCAAGAGAGAAGGGAGTAAAGTTCGATTTCTTTCTGGATGTTGATATCAGATACGTTCACAGTGAAAGCTCGATATACATAGAGGTAAAATATCGAATATTTAAATAAAGCATAAGTTTCTAGCGGTGCATTTTTTAAAGCAGCTTCTCTTCAGATGCCCACGGTATATTAATACTAAGCAGGCATCTTTTTACACAGCAATGTTTTTTATTTGCATTATTATTTGTAGGTTGGTCCACCGCCAATAAAAAATTTCGATAAACATCTCTGGAAAGAGGCGAATTTAGAAAAAATTATTGATATTGCTGATTATTGGCGCAACGCCAGCGTCATTGGGGCAAACTGGGAGGTGAGAAAAACTGTGGAGTTTGCCAAAAATCTAAAACAGGTACAAAGACTTTTGTTTGTGTTTATTTTACTTATATCTACATAATTGAGTTTATTAATATTCCTACAGATTGTAGAAAAAGTTAACAATGAAACTGAACGCTGGTCTTTAAAAGAGGAAAAAATGACGATTTCCAAATTGAAAACCAAGTCGTTTCTGCAACTGGACTGGCTTCAATTTTTACGAAATATGACAAATTTAACGAACTTAAAGGCAAAAGACATAATTCTTTTTAGTGTCAGTGAAAAGTACCTTGAAGATTTGTATTACTTGATACAAAAAACAGAAAAAAAGTAAGTATTTTATGATATGACTTATGACATTAGTGCAGTAGTGAGAGTTTTTAAAATTTACTAAAGACGTGAGAAGGAAAAAGCACAGTTTCAGTGCACTTACTACTAGCTTGTTTAAAAAACCCTAGTTTGTGGCAAAGATCTTTGGTCAATCAGACTCAGGCGTACCACCGTCAACCTTCTTTTAAATTCCCGCCAAACCGGTGATCACATGACATGTGTTAAAATAGATTTTTTAGCTGTCGGATATGCAGAAACGAACCCCCAATAGATTATTTTTTTAAATATCAATAATACAAAATTTTTCCCCTATGTAGCAAACTTTATGGCAGGCACTGTATGTTCATTATGTCCATTATGTCCTAAATGTTTGTAATTTAAAATATTCACAAAATTACTGGCAAATTACCATTGAGAAAAATTAAATAAAAATTATCGGTAAACTTCAGTCACTATAAATAGTCATAATATAATATTGTTAGCCAATAATACATTGATGCAGTGGCTGCTGGCCGGTAGCAGATGCGCTATTTGCCAGGAACGCTATATGGGTCTTTGTTTGTAGTTGTTATAGTCCTTTTTACACGAAAGCTGCAGAACCGACGATGTCAATGTTGAGTGATCGTACTTTACTTGTTTATTTCTTTTAGGTTTTGGTTGAATTATATAGCACTGCTTCTTATAACAGATGACCATCGATTTTTATCGAACAAAATCGAAAATATATGTACAGAAATTTTGAGTCCTTCAGTATATTCCAATCGCAGAGAGTTTTGTTTCGGTACCAGTATAACAGTGTGGGTAATAGTTATTTTCATTACTCGTCCT
This sequence comes from Philopedon plagiatum, assembly GCA_963971165.1. Taxonomy (NCBI): domain Eukaryota; kingdom Metazoa; phylum Arthropoda; class Insecta; order Coleoptera; family Curculionidae; genus Philopedon; species Philopedon plagiatum. The sequence continues at coordinate 509,287 of OZ020197.1, forward strand.
GTAATAGGGTCTTACTCGCCCTTATTAATACAAGAAATTTAATTTATGATTAATTTTTAGATTTGAAGGTGTTGCCGAAAGTCAGTATATCAGAAAAGTAGTAACCGAAGAGAAACGCAAACATATCAAAGAAATTATAAAAAATATAAAAGCGGAACTGAAAGATTCGGTAAAAATTACTAAATGGATGGATAAAGACACAAAAGAATCAGCTACAGAGCATCTGAGTAATGTTACTGAGCTGATTGGCTGGACCGATGTTGTCTTTAATGAGACCGAGTGTGAAAAAGTGTTTGGGTTTCACAAGGTTGTCTAATAGTATTTTTATAGATGTTTACGTTGTTACAATAATTATATTAATGTGGTACTTTCTTTAAAAAATGCACCATTTCTTTTTCAGCTTAGTCTTGAATCAGACAACATAATTAGAATAAATCAACAAGTGTCAAAAACTTACTACGACATGCGGTTTAGCAAAATCGGAACAAATATGACCAATTACTTTGACATATTACTCAGTACCCCTCTTCTTGAAGTTAATGCTTTTTATGTGAAGTACGTAAAAATGCTGAGTAAGTATATATGCCATTTCACATAATATATACGGGGTGTTATGAAATTCATAACCGTAATCATTCAGATTCAAGAAAAATTGTCATAAATGGACCCTTCGCAATAAGGCAATTAAATTGCATATTACTTCTTATTTCCTTAGTTTTAATTGCTCCGATTCTTCATCCGCCAATTTACGATCAAAATAGGCCAGAGCACATGAATTACGGCGCGCTGGGTAGTATAATAGGCCACGAACTAACCCATGCTGTGTCAAAAGTCGACGACGATTTGCAAATGTTTGGGAATCATGTTGACGATTACTGGAGTAACGATACTCACGTGAGGTACGAAGAAGAAGCAGAATGTATAAATGACGAGTATGACAGTTACGTCAAAGAATTGGAGGGTAACTTTGTAAGTAAAAAATGTTATATCGCATATAAACTGTTCACCATTCAATTGTGCTTACTTGTATTTTAGACTAATGCTACAGAAACATTGCTTGAAAATTTAGCTGACTTGACTGGACTCAATCTCGCTTACCAAGCTTATCAGAAGTGGGTTGATCGCCATGGAACTGAGAAGCAATTGCCAGGTTAGCTATTTTAGTCAGGTGAAGACGACTAAAAGTATTCTAGTGCCAATTTTCTCATTAATTAAGCTTTCAAAGATTTCTGAGTAAAGGTGGCAACACTGGATATGTTACCGTAGAGGAAAACTAAAGTGTCACTTTTAATCCCTTTACTTCACTTCCACTACATTTTTTTTTTGATTTTAGGTGTAAAATATTCACCCAATCAACTATTCTGGATAATGGCAAGTACTTACATGTGCCTGGAGCCGAAACTACAAGATTCTGAACAACAAAATTCTCATGGTCGGCACGCTGTTGCCAGTTTTCGAGTCGTCGGACCGATCAGGAATTCCCCATATTTCGGGAAAGATTTTGATTGTCCTGAAGGGAGTAATATGAATCCAAAAAAGAAATGTAGACTGTTTTTATGAAGCAAATAATTTTTATATTGATTAAATAATAGTAGTAAATTGTTTTTTTTTTCTTATAAATAAACGCTCTTTCGAAAATGCATTATAAACATCAAAAGAGCATTCGCACACTTTTCATAAATCATGTTTATGGGCAATATACATATAATCATATAAAGAGTGCTCGGAAAATGCGTTAGGATACCTGGACAGGTGATTCCACGTGATAAAATAAAGGTAGCAAGCCATGTAACAAAAATTCGAAATCTTACAAAGTGTGGAACTAAGACTCAACATTTATAGTTAAAAATTGTGAAACTACTTGGTATATTCGATTGTGTTACATGACGTAGAATTACCCGTCCAAGTATCCTGATGCCTTTTCCGAACACCCTGTATTATACCATTCATGTCGCAGAAATATAATTTATTAATCTAATCCAAAGCGAATATTGCTCTGTTCGATAGCTAATTCTCTGGGGATTCCAAAAATATGAAATTTTAATGAATAAATAAAATACAAAACTATGTGTTTAGTTAACACTTATTGTTAATGAGTGACAATAGCGGATTTCTCTTCGGCAGTCAAGTAGCTTCCTGGTATGCAGAATAGTTTTCCCTAAACGCGCTTCTAATTAACATTAAATTTGCCACTTTTGGAGATATTTGATTTGCAAAACGGTTATGTGTTTGTTAAAAAGCGTCATCAAAATGCTTTAATAATAACCTAGTATCAAATCAGAATTACCAAAGGGGTCCTATTTTTTTTAATTACCTAGATAAATAAAATAGAATATTAGTTTCTTTTGTATTTAAAAATGTAGTACAGGATGTAACACCATAACTTCTTGGTGTAGGTTTCTTATTTTAATATTTAAGGTGACATCTTCGAATCGCGTCCATGGTGGCCAAGTTAATTTCATTTTGACATTGACATTTTTAGTGAGTAAATAAGTGAGTTGAGTATTTAATCGGCGACTGAAATTAATAACGTGGCCCATCTTCAGTCCTCAACCGATTTGCTAACTACCATAAAGGGGAATATCTTCGTTTCATCTTTGTCTTCATTATTGTGTTATGGCATCTTTGTCAATTTTGTTGTCTAGTGAGCCCTTCTTCCCCGTTAAAAATCAACTAACTGATCTTTGGACCGAGAAGAACGGAACTTTTGGATTTGTATCAAGAAATTGGCGTGAGATTAAAAGTTTGTAGATACATAAATTAGGTAATATTTGTGAGTCTGCATCTCATTTTTAAATATATATTATATAATACTAGGGAAAGGAGTGGGTAGGTAATCAATGTTTTATGGTCGTTGACTTTATTAAAAATTGTTGAGACACAATACTTTCGTAATGTCTGCCTTGTAATATTACCTACTTCTTAATGTCTGTTGTGGCTTCATCGGTCAATTTAATAATTTTCTGTTGTCAATTCCATAAAATCGAAAAGTGAAAGCATGGTAAAGATGCAGACACGCTATTTGATTTTTTCGCATTTCTGCATGCATTTTTACTATAATACTAATTTTGTGCAATTATTTACACAAATTACGGGTAAATCATGCTCAGATTTGTCAGCCTTTCACAAATTTTGGGATACCATATCCCCCTTAACGAGCATGGAAAGTGTCACCGAGTACGCGAGTGTAAATATTAACATACAGCATGCCACGTGCCTCCCCAGTAAGTACGGTATTTATCCAATAATTTAAGACCCAAAAAAAGAAAAAAAACCTTTTATAAATTGCTTGTAACGTTTCTTGTAATGTTCCTTACCATCTTTAACATGTGATCAATCGTATTGTTTTCAACAATTAGTCACGTGCCTGTCAAAAATAAGGAACAGAGCCTCGAGTGTATATTCAGTTGCCTGTATTCCATATTTGTTGTTGGCGTAGACTTTGTTTTATGATATAACAATAAATGCAAGCAATAGATAGGTCGAAATATAACAAAAGATCGCATAAAGGAGTTTCATGCAATTTATATGAATAAAAATAAAAGCTTTAAAATTTAATGAATAAATTAATTAAGTCCGTAGGCTAATTTAGGATTTATTTCGTATTGTTTTCTCCGAGTTACATTCGAAATGTGTTTTAATTTGCCTAGAGAACAAGTGCAGAGACCATAAAAATGCAAATTCGTCTTAACGAGTCTCTCTGCTTTTGAAATTTAACTACCAGGGTTATATTGCTTCGCATGAAAAACTGTTTCTAGAAATGTTTGTTTTATATTTATAGAAGGGGTGGATACTGGAAGGAGGCTAAATCGACAGAGTGATAAAATAGAGACATCATTCATGTGTAGGGTTGCCATAAATCATCTGGCTCATATCGGGACATAAGGCCGGGGGGGGGGGGGGTTGGTCTTAATTTTTCTACATTCACTTAGCTTTAAATACCAAAAGACCAGGAACGAGAATCTTCATTATGTTTTTCCACTCTTCTAAAGACTTTTTTTCTTCCATAAAATTTTTAAGGTATAAATACTGTTAAAAACAATGATCTAAAATTGAAGACCTTAATTTCAAAAGGGTCTAAGTGCCAGAAATTGAGATTTTTGCGGAAAAACGGTCCATATACCAAGCCTAATGATATCCAAATGGGTCCATGTGCCTTCGCGAAGTATTTTGTTTCATAAGGTGGGGTAAATATGACGAATCTCTATGTGCCATGACTATCAGAGCACGATATCGTGCGTGCGAACACTATGCGTAGTGTGTATCGTGCTCTGATAGTCATAGCACATACAGATTCGTCATACTTACCCCGCTCTGTTAAACCAAATACTTCGCGAAGGCCATTTGCATATCGTTAGGCTTGGTATATGAGCCCTTTTTCCGCAGAAATCTCATATTTTAAATTTCTGCACTTAGACCCTTTTGAAGTTAAGGTCTTTAGTTATCAAACTGTTCGACATCCAGTCGAAACCGTTAATTTTAGAAATGACTTGGACCATTAATAGTAATCGCTAGATGTCAAGTCAACAGTTCCAAGGAATACGGACACCGACGGGACGCTACACAAAAATCCACAAGATAGAGGTCTACTGCACCACGCCATTGTAGTGAGTTATAGGCAAAAATTTTCTGTTTAAAAACCTTTAAATCACGTTTGTTGGTGCGTGTGCCTTTTAAGATTTAATTTAAAAAATCTTGATAACGTTCATCGGTACATGTGATACCTTTGTCGGTACGTCGGGACATGAACTCCAATAAAGCTGACGGTGCTGATATATCGGGACCGATGGTGAGTACTTTATATTATCGTCACTTTCAATCACATGCATTATATTATTTCATCTCAGTGATTCTCTGTTTCGAAAGAGATTTGAATAGGGAGCATATAATTCAAATAAGCCTAAAATATATTTTTTTACAACTAAAAATATCTTAAAAAAACACTGCTTCTAAGGAGCGCACGCCCATGTTTTATTACCATTAGGTCACCATCAGTCCTCATATTAATTAAATTAAGATACATTAAAATAAACGAAACGAACTGATCGCCTTTCTGACGTACTAAGCTCTGAATTAATTTGAGTTATTATGACACATCCGATATAGAGGTAATGTGCGATCCTAGCGACGACATACCTCGGAGGTATCGATCTGCGATTCTAACCGGTCAGTTGAGTAACATATTAAATAGGAGACCGTTTGAAATATTAATTGTTATTGCTCAAACGGTTGACACGAGTCGTCTATTATAAACGAGAACGACGACGAGTTTGTGTGCATAGCCATTTTTTTTTGTGAATTCGTATCGAATGTAACAAGTTCATTACGGAAAGAGATGTTTTTAATTAACAACCAGATTCTCTCGCTAATGCTAGGATCGATTTAAGAAAAAAAACGCATCCGCATGATTTCAGAGGCGCGCTCAACACTATTTAAGCAAAATCCAACTGACTTCGATCGATTTGTTACAGTCGATAAGACATGGTTCCACCCATGGACCAAAAGAATTCAATTCGATCCATGACCCAGACCTCACAAGGAAACTCCCTTCTTTCGCTCATCGCCGTGATGTCCTAGGAATACCTAGGGTTTCCAGATTATGTAACAAGGTTTTATTCTTTGACTGTATTGTAGATGCGCAACAGGGCTCGTCAGCCAGACTCGGATCTTAGTGGCTGGGATCGGATTTACAACATAACGGGACTCGAAATTGTTATAAAAAAATTATGAAGGTTTTGATGTGGATATCTCTTAGCCTCTAATGGACGTCACACGTCGATTTATAAATGTCAGTGTCACTTTAACAGCGGTTATACTATACTGATACGAATCAAGTTAGTTCCGCTTTTTATATATGTACAACGTTTACGCATTCCAAAGCACTTTGCACTTAATATATCATTACGAAGTGTAATTAAGATTTTTCTATTGTCCGCTGTTTCATCTGTCTAACGACGACTAATGCGCGACTGCGAAAACATAATAAATATCACAGTTTGATCTGCGTTCCATTAATTTTATTGTTAAAAGAATACTAATACAATTAATAATCACCTTCGGTTACGATCGCATCGTTTGATATCACGGTAACGGTTCATTGGGAGAAACTGTAAAGTCAGATTGCGTGAATGTCCCTCTTGACTCTTGAGCCAATGGCAAAATAATATTTTAATAATACGTATCAAAAATTCAAAATAATGATGTTGTACAAACTTCCGGTCGGATTCTCTATTGTTAAGACCGGTCTAATTTGATAATCAAGAGTTTAATTGGCAAGTGTTACAGTAAGACAACTAAGTTGTGCACTATGACTTTATATCTGAATTGAACCCAAGCAAACCCAAGCAAACTGAACGTAGTGGCTAATCAAATTAAGGATACGGCAACACCGCCATGCGCTCATTTGGCCATTGTACTACTAATGGTAATAGTACCGAACTTGATTTACCGGATATGTTTTAATGACGAATAAATACGATCATAAATTAATAAACATACTCTCTTAGTATTTTCCTCTTGTCAACTCCATACATGAACACACTGTATTGTATATTGATCGTCTTAAATATACATATTTAAATTAAATAGAATATGCCTATAATATTAATAGTGAGTTGCCTTTAACAGTATTATAATGCTATCTATTCAAGTCACTAAAAAAAGTTAATATCACAAGTGTAATGTAAATGAAATGGTTACGTAAAAAATCTGCTTGGCCATAAAAGGGTTTTAATTCTTTGCCCGCATTCTTTTGGCTGTTATAGACTCACTTGCCAAACTATAGTTTAAAAGAATTTAAATTATTTGAGAAAAAGAAGAAATTTCATCTTTTTGCCCCAAGACAATAACTATACCATGCCAAGAGAACAAGAAACAATTAAAAAAACATATCTGACACTTATCATTATGGTACAGGTATCAAGAGAATCTTGATGGCGGAATAATATCATGTTACAGTCCCCCAGCTACGCCATTAGGACGAGGCGTTAAGAGAAAGAAGTGTTAATAACGTTGCTGGTAACTGTTTCTGTTATTTTTATTGTAACAGGTATATATCAAGTATAAGCACGTAAAGTAGGATAATTTTCTGAGAACTAAACAATATAGCATGTAATGATTAACAATTTTAGCCAAGTTTCCACTTTTATTTAATACTTTCTAACATTACGCGTTTCGCTACACATAACTTCATCAGATGTTTGCTACAGACTAAATCTTAAGCTAAAAGTTCACAAAGGTGTCATAAAATACAACAATCTAGGTAGATAAATAAAATTTTATTTATTTTAAGAGCTCGAAAATGCAGAATCAATACTAAAGCAAAGCAATCACTTTGGATTTGAAACACGGTTTTTTGAATTTGAATTCAATCAACATCAAGGAAGTATAACCTCTTTTAATTCTAACAGTCAACCGTTCGGCTAATCGTCGAGCAAACGCATTAATCGGTGATCACGTGATTCGAAAAATCGTTTTCATTTGTCGTCTAGCCAGTCTGTTTTGAGAGCAATCCACCGAATACACTTTGTCTTATTATTTCACACCACCCTAGGATCCCTGAGATTGTCTATTTAGTTACATTATCCCCTAGCCAATAAGGCAGGATACAAGTTATTTTAAAACTTTTCTCACTCTATTCGTACAAACATACACTTTGCAACCAACCTGGGAAGGCATTAAAGATGAAGAAGTAGATAGAGAAAACCAACATCTTAAAGATGGACGCTAAGCGGTTTCTAGATTCTGATCAGAATGATCACGTTGCGGACCGACATAAATTTGTTGATAATGTGATTGTGGAGTGCCCTTTCTGTTATCTGGCGGTAAGATGAAATCCCTTTCTTTTAAAGAAATAAAAATCGGACAACGAATTTTAGAACTTGATGTACGGGATCTCGAGGGAAGTCGAGTTCTAGCTAAGATATCTTAACAAATTTCGGGTACGTTAAAGAATGATGGTTTTTTTATGGAATGCGGAAGAACGCAAAAGGTTTTTTCTTACATCTCGATAAATTTTCCATCGAGGGTCTGCAAGGGTATATTCTCGCTCGCCGAGAAGTGTTAGAAAAGTGAATCTGACAACCAGATATGATCAGACTGATGAGTTTTCCGTGTATTTCGAGCCCCAAGTTGTCCCAGAAGCGGGGTTTCAGGAAAATCCGGGTGATAACCAAAAATGAAAATTTTCACAGCATGCATGCGAAATTTTCAAAAATTTATCGAAAGTAGCAATTTTTTCGATCAATTTTACCACGGCCGGCGGTCTCACAGTGATTTTCCCAATTTTTTTTTAGCTTTTGGGTTAGGTTTTTCTATGGATATCTTTAAATTTCAACAGTTTCACCGAAACACATCTGTAAACTTATAATTTATATACATGAAGGGATTTTCCCAATGAATCCGTGAAACTTACGAAGAATCGCGAGAGTCTAAATTTCTAAACCCCTTCAAATATTCCTGCGCCACTGTAACCGCGCTAAGACCCTCAAAACTCCCTCATTTTTCCACCATTTTAATTTCTACACTCCAAACTGCGTCCTTTTTCTTTCTATCATAAAATTATAACGTCTGCTCCATTTGTTCTAAAGGTCCTTCAAAAAAGAGCGAATTGCGGCCATTTTTCTTTAATTAAAATCATAAAGAAGGAAACTCGTCTTCTGCTCGGTTGACTTCACGACGTTTATTTGACATCGGAAATTTAAAGGGACAATGTCATTTTTACACAGGGAATAATGGGAACACTGTTTTTGCGGTAGTTTTAAAAATAACATTAATACAGTACGTATATACTTCAGTCAACGAGAAAAAGTAAGAAAAATGTGAAAATATTGCTAATTAAAATAATGACCATAATCTTACTTTAAATATAAGTTTAATGGTCATTTTTACAGCCATGATCTGTGAGAACAACCTCGCATGTTTTGTTCTATACCCATTAATTGTGGCGTATACGATAGAAAAAACTTCAACCGTGTAATGTTATTATAAGTAGACGTTATAATTACAAAGGCTAATTACTTTTTTGTAAATTTTTAATGAGTGATAAACGGATGGTTTATAATCTATTGTGAGTTGAACTTTGACATTTATTATGGCAGTAAGTAGTAATTTGAAACGTATTAGGTTTTTTTGCTACTGATATTTATGGATAAGTAGAAATTTAGGACATAATAAAAAAAATTATTTATTTCCACGTGGATTTTTTTTTCAGGTCATTTTATTAAGAAAAATACGGTTTCTCATTTTCGTCGATCTGCCTGCCTGTCTGTACGTCTGTCCGTATCTTTCGTGCTAAAAGAGTTATAAAATACTGTTATAAATTGTTTCCAAAAATTGTGCTTCTTTTAAATTTAAGTTATAAGACAATTTTGGAGCCAAAACCAGTTCAATCTATAATTTTTCACGTGTATTTTTTCGGTTGAGATTTTCTCACGTAGATTACCGGGCATTTTTAAGCACAGTAAGACAAATCTTTATAGCTTGAAAAACTTAAAACGCCGTGGCCTAATAAAGATTCTTATCAATGTAATGAGCAGAACAATCATTTTTATAATGCTTGTAATGCTACATAGTGAGTGACTACTCATCGTGACTGGGCCATTTTTTCGACTGATAGAAAAATTTTAATCTAGATTTTTTTTCTAGAGTAGATCTAAATGATGTTATACAAACCTCGCTGTTAACTAACTTTAAGAGCGCTTAGTCCTACTATTTTTTTTAATGTTTTGGTTAAGTTGGGAAAATTCTATCGGTACTTAACTTTAACCATTGTAAAATACAAAACTGAATGCACTCTTTTGAAACTTTAAAGGTAAACTAACAAAGAATGGGATTGCGTAAACAAGTGTCAATATTACGGAAAATTACGCCCTCTCTGGGCCAGGCTGGCAACTTTTAATCCCGTTTTAGTACTTGAGATATAATTAAATTAATCACAATTAACATGATAATTTTTAATCAAACTTTTTCGGTATTTAGTATTTTAATTGCCGCCTGCTGTTTTAATCTAAGAATAGCTTTCCCGATCATTAATATGAAAATTATGCGGACCTGTCGCCGGTCCTTTCGACCGTAATTTTATTACAATAAGGAACTGTTATAAGTTACGGCGCATTATGAAGTTTTTAATAGAAAGACCATCGTAAATCACGATATTTTTATACGATTTCCAAAGCGCTTATTAATAAAATTTGTTTTAGTATCTGTAAATATTAATAAATGTCGTCGGAACAGGGCGTCGTTAAGAAGCTTGATTGTTTAAATTTTGAAACGGGTCTTGATAATGGAAAATGAAAATATTACACAAGTTTGTTAATGTAGGTTTTTACATTAGGTGACCATATTTTTTGTGTCAGTACAGGACTTACATTCTATAACTTACATTCTATCAATGCTGGCGTACCCCCATACGGAGGACTCAATGGGGGTGGGGAAGGGGGGGGGGGGGGGAGGGTTAGTAAAGAACGTGCAATGTAAGGTGCACATTAACTTTTAATATATTATTTCTACTAGGGCAACGGTAGGTTTAATCTGTCAGGTATAAGTAAGAATAATCAAATCCTGTTCAGCATTGGTATTCCCTGATAATTCACTTTGTAAGCATTTAGTTGTTTGGTTTCCCTTTATTATTCCTTACATATCAGTTCTTTATGGCTACATTTTTTCACAATCGGTCAACTTCTCAAGTCCCCCTAGTATATTCTATCAATTGATGTCTAAAGCATCACATGACCGAATGCATTAAAACATCCTGCATTTTTCGACGTCTTGGTCGTTTCACTTCCATCCTGCTCCTCCTTGGCCTCGGGTCACACCGTCTGCCCATCAGTCCGACCGCGGCAGCATCTTATGCAAATTTCAGTCTCGCTCATCGCAAATGACCGGTTGATATCCGCCATTTTTCTAGCGGAGGAGCAATTTTCTTGACGCAAATTAGATACTGCAGTGGCAACTGCGCTTTCAGATGTCGAGTAGATCGAGCTGTATGTCCACTTAAATCACGTGGTTTTTCAAAAATTGTAGCTACAGTACGACCGTATGGACAAGGGGACATCTGGAATTTGGTGGTTTTAATGCACAATAGAATAGAATAATATGTAACCATTATGTATACATAACTACGTTACAAAAACAAATACACTTAGTGTTGGTAACAGCACAGATTTAAAGTCAGAACACACCAATTTATATAATATATAAAAATGTATTAAAAAGACAAAAAATATCAATAAAAAGTACCGAAATGATATAACAGGTATAACACTCGTCACAAAACAGGCGTTTATAAAAGAACGTCAAGATTGAATCATTTTACACTGTTCCTATTTATTGTGAATAAATAATTTACGTTTGTTTTTAACTTGCGTTTAATTCTAATCTAGTTAAAGTTCCGTTACCTCTACGCCCCTAGCCGCGCTCCTTAAAACCAGGGCGTGACACAGTAAAATCCGGCGCCCGAGGCGCACCGGACCGGGGACTGTGTACCAGTCTAACTTGAAGTCTAACTAAAAAGTCTGACTTCAAGTGCTTTTTCACACACTCGTCTTTCTCATCGCCCTATCATCCAGTCAGCAGATTTCCCCCTTTATAGGAAATATTGACTTTGGGTCAGATATCGCAATTCTGCTGACTTGACTATTCAGCGTCGTTTAAATAAATTATTTAAAGTAATTTTTTGATTTTATAAAGGAACTATAATATTTCATAGATGCAATTTTAATGCAAATTCAATAAATAAGCTTAGGCCTTCTAGACTGACATTTTGCCACTCTTCAGCATACAATATTACAAATAATAACAATCAGTTGGGTAAATTAATTGCTATAGGTACAAGCGTACAAGAAAACGCTCACTTGCTTTCGAACATTTTTTTAGTTAAATTATACTAATTAATAATATAATTAAAATAATATCTTTGGGTTTGTAATGACTTGCTTAAAAATTTATGCAATATAAAAATACATGCATATTTCTTATTTATTATAATAATAACATTTCTGAAAAATTGGAATGCGCGTGATATTCTCGATAAATAAATGCTGTTACTATTTGTAAAAGATTTCATTAAGAACCATTAAAAGTTAAATTATTATGTTAAATTATAGTATATTGTTATTCCGTTTGTTTATAAAGCAGACAAGCCAGACAAGCCTTTCGAACAAAAATTCCAGTACCAGTTGATTCATAAATTCATAATATTCCTCGTTATTTGTCGACAAACACACGTCCTAAATACACATACGCTGTTAATGTTTTAACAAAAGGTCTTGATGGACGCTTTACATCGTACACGTTCAGAAATTTACTAAGCAAATATTGTATAGGATGAAAAAGGTAAATACAAAGGTAAGTTTTGTGGTAAATTATGTCAGTTGGATAGTCTGCATTTTGGTATTTTAGGTGGGCGTAGTAACTATATTCATTCTTTTTAGTTCCACTATTAAAAAACGTTGAGTTTGCTATCAGTTCTATAAATAAAAAAATAAAAAAGCTTTGAAATCAACATATTTAGTTTAAATTGATAATAATTGACCGTTTGGGGGATCTCACCCTTTTTATCATCGTGTATGTGGTCATTTCAGCCTCAGCTCACTCGTCAGAGGGTAAGGTAACTAAGGGCAAGGTCAGGCAGTACCCGCGATTGTGGAGGAAGGTCCAACAATTTGGGGGCCCCGTGGTTTCTAGAGATATTTGTTCTTTAATGAGGCGTTAAAAGACGGTAAACCAAACCATTTTATACCTTAAAAAACGAATTTTTAAAATAGAAACATAAAACATGTTCCATCTGGCAAGGTAACAAAATACTTTATTCATATCATTTTCTGATCATATTACAATTATCTTTATCTGTTATTTTATTAGGATAGCTTATTGCAGGCAATAGCCAAACGAAAGAGCTTAAAACGAGCTTTACATAGGCTTGATCCCAGAAAAAAAGCCATATTGAAACACAAGTGAATTCAATACGGCTTAAATTGTATAGTTAAAATACTAGAACACTTGTAATGGCGCTTAAGCGTGGCTTAATTATTACAAAAGCTAAAAGGTGAACGGCTCCAGTGAAAGTTGAAAAATTACATCGTGTCCGGAACGAGATTTGGATTTTCCATTTAAATAGTTCTGTCCAGTTTAGTAATTTATCTCGGACTTTGAAAACACGATTATAAATATGGCGTTACGTTTCTGTTTAGAAACGTATGATAAAAAGAGACACGCTGAGTTATATGTTTATTTAGATCGAATTGTATAATAGACCGAGCGGACTAGTTAGTTAACGATGTTAGTTAATGATCAGACTATTATTTATATCTCTTAAAGCCGTAGATCTCGGAGATTATGTTTTTGATAAAAAATTTAATGATTTATTTCTATTTGGCATAAATAATATATTTAGTTCAAAAAGTAAATGAGCACGTCATCTTTTAATAATTCAAAGAAGAGAGATTGCTTATTGCTGAAATTAAAGAGAGCGGTATGCTGTGTCCATTGCTAATATTTTGTTTTGTTTAACGGTTGTTGCTCAGTTGTTTTCGGTAAAAAAATCAATCACTTTCCGGTGTAGTAGACCATTGATATATACAGGATGTTATGAAATTCACTGTATATATTAAAACCGGTAGGTAAACCCTGGGATGAATTCAGGTGGGGGAAAAATAGTCATAAATGGCGTTTCGCGATAATATATAATAGGTATAGCCCCTCAAAAAAAATTAACCACTGCGCACCACCGCTGTTCAAACCAAGAGTAAAATAATAACGGTCAACTGAACACTCATAAATGTTGTGTTTTACTAACTTATAGTGCACAGCACTAAGCGCGTACGATATTTTGTTAATACTAATAGCAGTATTAAAGGGCTAAAAACTATTTTGTTTCACTAGTTAATAAAGAGTAAGCAAAAATTTATACGTCATTATTCAGTTCAACGCCTCCAAAATTCAGTCTTGCTCCCTGTCACGCACAAAATCCGAAATCATTTAGGTACGTACCCCCGTTCACATAGAAACCAAGTCCTACTGACTGGGCTGTCTTAGATAAAAAACCTTAACAGAAAACCTGAAAGATCAAGAAGTAAATTAAGAGCCGTGCGCATGGAAACAGCCGATCGATCCTGCCTTAAAAGAGGTTTCTGGCTTATCCGACTGTTGTTCTCTCTATAGAGTATATGGCATTGAAATAGCACTAAGAAAGAAAGCAGCTCTTCTTTAGGTTGAAATCCTTTTGCGAGTGCTAGAAAATTTTATTATCGATAGATCAACAACATTTTAGAACACCTTTATATGAATTTTGAAGCAAAAACGTAGGCCAATACAGAAAGTGCATGAAAGAAGGTTAAATGTGACAGAAATGAGTATGTTAAGGGATCTGTGGGATATTATCGGAACAGCTGACAGCACATATTTAGCGGACCATCAAGTGGAGGCCGGAGACATGGTGGTAGATTAAAAGCTCAACTACCCCCCTCTCCCATTTTGTATTTAACAAAATAATATTTTTTTTGGCAAAATTTCCTACTGTAATCAAAGAATTTTGGATATAATTTTATAACACTGTGTAGTTGGGCTCAGTTAGTGTGATAAAGTAGTATGTACATTATGTAAAGCTATAATTGAGCGTCCACCGGAACAGATTTTAACCCTTTTTTAAAAGAAGAAAATATAACCTAGTAGGAATAATGCTCATGTCATTAATAACGTAAAACGTAAGTCATAATTCTTTGTGTTAACGGTATAACATAGCTTCATTCTGCTTACAATTTCAACCTAATTTCACGAGTGCATGGCCCATATTTTCCAATATTAAGTAAAGAAATTGCTATTAAGTTAAAAGACACATTTTTAGTAAAATAAGTCTTTCGGTTTTCAAATAAAACTGATAAAAAAATGAGATGTAAAGGTAATATTTAAGTTTGAAAACGCCGCGACTGGAAGTGTCGGATATGTGGTGGTTTGGGGTATTTTTTTAAAATTAAAAAATGTATAGGGAATGTCTGTAGACTACCCCTGGAGTCACCCATATATTAAACCATTTTCATAACACCCTGGATATGCATATTCAAAAAACGATTTCAAAAATAATTTTTTGAATCGTAGAAAAAGTCATTGTAGTCCGAAAAATTAGTTTGGAGTGATCAAAAAGTACATGATGTATGGAGCGGAAACATGGCCAATAAAGAAAGAACGCGAAATAAGGTTAGATAAGACAGAAATGGGAATGTTAATTTAAATGTGTGTGATAACAAGGTAAGACCAGATTAGGAGTGAAAGATTAGGGGAAAAATCAAAAGTTTTTGTCTTCCAATTAAATCAGTTTAAATATTTAAAACGGTCTAGCATCGAATTTAGATGTGACCCGTCCTTTGGGTGGGCAGTTATAAAAATAAAAAAATGCAATTTAGACGAATATACCTATATTTTAATATAGCAGTGATCTGTTTCTCTTTTCAGCATAGGTCGCATCTCTCACTCTCTAATTAGACCCGCTATCAACCTCGATCTACTTAAGCGGTCTCACGATTACCATTTTATTTTCGAATATCTCCCGTCACCCGTAATAAGCATTTAAAAAGCACATCAAGTCAATAGTCATCCTGCTACTAGTCTTATCTTGACACTTGCCCAGTCCAAACTTACAAAAGTTCTAAACGTTTCTGATTTAATCTATGCATGGTGATTAAGAGGGCAATCAGCTGCCATCCCTGGTATTTTTTTACGTCGTTATTATTCGGCTTTCTGCTATAAAAGAACCCACGATTTTCCGGTGTAGTGTGTAAAAAGATATACAGTGCGTCTCTTTAATGTTCCCCCTCTTAATTTTTGAACCGTCACATTTAGAAAATTGAAAGTTGACGTACGGTATTACGTCTAAAAATACTATGTTTTGGTGCACAAGTGACTCGCGGAAAAATCAAGATGGCTGCTGGACGCCATCTTGGAAAAAAATTTAAATGGAAAGAGAGGTGTTGTAACACATTATATTAAAGGTCTCATTGAGTACTTTATGATCCTAGACTATTACGTCGTTATCCGCCCTAAGAACAAAATGGCGGCTTGTTGAAACAAATATTACATAAAATAAAAAGTAGATTTATTAACCAATACACCTAAATTTGTTGTCTCTATCTTCACTAATAGCAAAGATACTTGCCCTTACTAACTCTTTTCGGTCACCCAGCATATATATGTATGTATATACACAAGGGGTTTGAAAAAGTTAAATTACCTACATAAAAAATGTTCTAAGTCACCAAAGCAAAGCAACAACAAAATTATTTCCGTTACAACGGTTACAAGCTGACATTACAAGTTTTACGAGACAAGTGATAATAATAATAAAATATCATATTAACCGTAGTAGCTGCTGTGAAAGTATACCGATCTCACGCTCATTCTATTCTCCTATTCCCAAAATATTTGTTATACGATCACCAAACCATATATGTAAGTAGATAAGTCTTTTACTGCTTTTAACTTAATAACAGCTTATCAAAAACTATTGAAACAAATATCCTCACCAACATTTTTGATAAATCCATTAAATGATACCGTAATCTAACGTGAAACCTATTAATTAGTATCACTTAAAATTATTAAGAGCTTAATATTTTTAAAAGGCCTATCATATAGCTAATAACATTCGGTACTATCTTTGGTACTAATCCCCAAACTGGTTACCAAAAGCAAACAGCTACCATCGCTTCCAATTTTATTTTTGTCGCTCACGTTTTGTGTCATTTTTGTAAAAAGGCAATGAAAAAGCTTGAAACGAGCTTACACACGCAAAAATTATCTATCTTTAGGAGTCTTTTTTAGTTTTTGGTAATTTTTATAGATTTCCACTCATAATAAAACATTAAAATTCGGGAAATCCCATCTGCGAAACAGAAAGAAATTCATCGAAATCATCAAATCCGTTCCGAATAAAATTATGCGCGAAAATACATAAAAAAAGAAAAACATAAGGGTCGAAGTCACAACCTTCTCACCGCAAAGTCGATTAAAAAGATTTTATTATATCGTCGCAAGCTATAGCCAAAATATTCCTGCCATGCTTTACTGCTCTATCGTATTAGTGTATCTCCTCTGAAAGGATATACCTGATGCGTACGGAATAACGTGTCTGAAATACCTGACAATTTTCTGTATACCCGCTTATTCTGACAAGACGTATTCTCTTAGAAATTGTGTATTCATACAGTCGATTCGTCCATGTTTACTTTAAAGCAATAAATCATACAAAACATAATATAAGTATGTTTGCAAACAAACTTACATATACAATTAAAAAAAAACGGAAATAAATTTGAAAATTCTAGTTCTTTTTTGATATGAGTGTTATATATAGAAGCCCATATCATGCAACAATACTTAAGGTGGCTCCGTACCAATGCATAGTATATAGACTTAAGGCCATTGAATTCCCAGTACTGTTTCATAACAAAGCCAATCATTTGAAAAGCCTTTGCAGTAATATTGTCAATATGGGCAATAAATCTCAGTTCTCTATCGAATATGACACCAAGATCATGGATCAGTGTAACCTTTGGTAGGAGAGAGCCATCAATATTATAAAAATGATCCACGATATACCTTTTTCTGGAATAAGATATAACTTTACACCTGGTTGTGTTTAGTGACATTTTATTATTCTCACACCATGTCAATAACTTAGTTATTTGATCCTGCAACAGCACACAATCACCCATGTCATAGACGATGCGGTAAATCTTTGGGTCATCGGTGAAAAATAGAAAGGAGCAATGATCAAATCTGTAGGATAGATCGTTCATGAATATCGAGAACAATACAGGATCAAGATGAGAGCCCTGGGGTATTTTGGAATGAACCAGGATGTAATTATTGACTTTAACGTATTGGACTCGATTGCGGAGATAGCTGTTAATCTAGGAGAGTAATAGATCTCCAATACCGTCATGTTCTAATTTTTGTAGTAGAATGTATTGGTGGGCTCGGTCAAATGCTTTCCTAACGTCAAAATAAACTGCATCGACTTGTAAACCAGCATCAAGGGCAGTTGCCAGAAAACTGTTATAGACAGATAAATTTGATTGGCTGGACCTGCCTGAGAAAAATCCATGCTGATTCGCCGTGATTATGTTCCTAAATGTCGCGAAAAGGGTGTCTGTCACAAGTGACTCCAAAACTCGGCAACAGTAACATATTGGTTACATTCAGCACCCAGTACTGTCTTTTAACAGTTCTTAGATACTGCGAATAATTTTTCTTTGGAAAATCATTCATAACATAAATAATATGTCTTGTTATGTTGTTAACTAGGATCCATCATAATAGGTACTGCGCAAAAATTTTTAAAATGCTTTAAAACAGTTGCAGAAACAACAATTTTTAAAGTACATAATTCTTGTTTTAATCATCAAGATGTACCTAGTGGGCATCATTACAGAAACGCAAACCTTAATTACCTTGCTGAACATTTCGTCAGTTTTAGAAAAACTATAAAAATTGTTGTTTAAAGTTGATTGTCCCCCCCCCCCCCCCCCACCGCTTATTCGAGCGGTCTGTAATAAATTGTCATTAAGAATTTGCATTATGAGTTATTCCATTATCTCTGTGATTACTTGGAACTAGGTTAAATGAATTTAGTCCTACTATTGTGAAAAAGACTTAAATTACCGTTTATCTTCATAAATAGGCGAAATAATACAAAACTTAGTGGTCTTATTCTCACATTTGTCAACTTAAATCTTCGATTGCTAAATTATACCGCTCTAAGCATTAGCGAATGTGGCTTTTGTAGATAAATAACGTTAGCGTATAACGACTTAAGGATATGTCTGTGACTGTCTATTAATTCCATCACGCAAAGTAATCAAACCACCAATTTGAGTCGCAACCAAATAAAAACATCAAAAAGTATTTTCTTGGTATTCTCAGGAGATGGCAATTTCGTGGGTTCATTTAGGTACGTATTACGAACCATTATGCCCCGGGTTTCTTATTTTTTATGTTTTGTCAAACTGTTACCTGGCATTAAAAATTAATTTCAGCTTCTAGAAAAAATATTTACACATTATTTATTTCTTCTGGGCTGGAAACCTAGATGATCACGCGAACTTGGCTTCGTTTTACACATAAGAAAACATTAATGTAGTATTAAAGAAACAGCCATTAAATAAATGGTAGACTATGTTCCCTATTTTTAATTCAATGCTGGATGGGGTAAATGTTGCCCACGGTTTCTCGATAGGACGGGTGTCTGGTAAGCTCGGTGTCATGGCGTGCGACGCCTTTTCAGATATTCATTTACAGAAAGCTGGTAGCTTAGCAGTGTTTGTGCTGTTTGTGGAAGTCCATCTACATATATACCGACTTGAGGGCTAAAAATCTGCCTAGTGCTAACACCAGCCCCGGCCATCCTGGTCGCTTGCTCGGGGTAAGCAAATGATATTCATATTATTTCTGTACCCTTGTAATTATTTGAATTTTTATTAGTAGATTAAGGCCAAGAATTATAAATATTTTTAATAAAATTAATAAATGAGTTTCAAAGTATGTAGTCTTCAATAAAAGGACTATTATCGGTAATAAAATAATGTTTTTTTCTGTGCAGTATGGTTTTTGTTGGAATTTTATTTTCGAATATGCAAATCAACTTGTAAACAGACATATTTCTATATTAAATTGTTTCCTTTACAGTAAAGTCGCACGTGATCTTTTATTCTATATTAAATGCTAATGGATTCTGGCTAAAAATCGACAAAGAAACGTGTTTAAGAAACAAAGAGAGCAGATGGTGCTAGACGATAACGTCTCCCGCTTAATGGATGTGCAAATTGAAATCTAAGATGCCGTCTAGAGAGGAAATAAACATCGAACAAAATAGGTTTTGCATCGAAATTGTAAGAATTTACATATTGGTTCTAATTGCTGATTTGGAGGTATAAAAGCTAAATTTGTAAACCGTTATACTGTTATTACATTACTGTTTCCTATTGTTATTAACACATTCTTTATTTTGGGATTCTGTTAAAAGATATTAAGCTAATGATGACGTATGATCAGATTGTCACTTTCTTCTTGTTCCAATATTAATTTTGAAACGAATTCTACATATTAGTGGCGTTCAGCAATTCAATGTTTTTCATAGTCTTGCTCGGAATTTTTAACAGGCACGTGATCAGTAGAACTACTTACAACAATAAATCATTTGCTTCTGAAAAATTCCGAGCAACATGATGAAAAAGATTAAATTCTCGAACGCTGCTACTATTTCGACACAAATAACCCCTTTTCCCCATCTCTTATGCAACAAAAATTAATAAGTTTCATTATGGGCTGCCTATACTCTGTCATGAATGTCAAATAACGTGTTTAGTTAAATCTTGGAGCACCCTAGGAGAGTTGTGTTTATAAATAAATACTTTTTAGGTTTCAGTTTTTTAATAGTGCTAATAGTAAAAAAATACCTTGGATTCTTTTAAGCATTACGTTTTAATTAGTTAGTGGAACGTTTTGTACATTGAAGGGTATACTATGTACCGAATGTTTGTCAGCGTTGCATAAGTGTGTTAAGTTTAACGTAAAACCTTTCTAGAGGTAGTGTATTTTGCAAGTATGTGTAGTAAATTTTATACCATCTTGTATAGAAAAATTTGTTTACACATTATTTCCATGATTCACTAATAATTAAGAATTGCGAAATTCTAAGCTGGTTAAACGAGATTTGAAATCAGAAACGTGAAACTCCAAGAAAAGAATGGGGTTAACATGGTTTATTACCATTTTTACTATTCAAGACAGGATTACACTGTCTGTACTAATTGGATTTGTAAATAAAAGTGTATTTCAAAATCTTGTTTTTCTTTATATTATTTGCTTCTAGCAGTTTTAGTTTTACATATTTTTTGACTTTAAAACAGTTTACTTACGGTTTGAGTAATTGCCAGTGTGGTACTAAAACTCTCGAACTTACCTAAAAAGAAAGAAAAAAGGATTAAAAAAAACATTAATTCACACACAAGCTTAAACGCAATGCAAAGTAAAAGTACAAAATTGAAGGCAAAATTTTTTCACAAAAAATCGGTTTCCCTCTAAAAATATCGTCCGTAGCTTCGTTTGTCGTCCTCCCTTTCTTAACAAAGTCAGAAAAAACATTTTTCTCAGAATACACGACCAAGGTTTTTGACAAGGACATTTCGATTGATTGAGTGTGCAATAATAATAATAATATAAATAATAAGTATTTCAGAAATTATTTTTTAAATTTTACAAAAATAACATGTTTGCTAAAAAAATTAGGTACAAAAAATTCATTCGAAAAACTGTTTCAACCTTTTTCTAAAACTGAGTATACTACTAGAATTTTTTGAGTCTAGCGGTAGATTGTTACATATAATTTAAGACCTAGAACGTTTGGAGAGGCCCTGGTTACATTAAGATTATATGGTACTTATATAAAAGTCAGATTTTGCCTAGGATCAAAACTATGCACTATAGAATTTTGCCTAAACTTAGCTTCAGTAAAATTGAGCCTAGATACGGCACTGCCTGTTGGGCCACTCTTTATTAACATATTTATCGAATATGCAAAATGACTAAACAAATTGTCAAATTAGATCGGTATTACCAATAGGGAATCAGGCCGTTAAACTTTTAAAGCATCCTATATAAAAACCGTTGTCATTTTTATAGTTTTTAAATGAAGTGACACATGTTGACTAGCTTTTTTCAGCTACTCAGCATCTAAAATACCGTGTAATCATCCAATAAAATCATTGAGAGATGTCGAACGTATATAAGGCATCTGACAGCGATATCATTGATTATCATCATGTGCAAGCGAAAAAATGGGAAATCAAAAGAGCATGAAAATGTCAGCTGCTTATTGAAGCTTGACCAGTGGTACAATAACTTCGAACAGACGAATCAGACGATGCACGATGGTAAAATGCGTCTTGCATAGACTAAAAAAAAATCCGTTAATGTAAACTGAAAATAGTATATTGTACAAGTTTTTAAAATGACTCTTGTCACACAAGTGCGACGTTTACGAGTCGAATGCGTGTGAAAAGCTATTTTTAAACATGTTGTACACTATACTCTTTCTTCAACATGCAGCAGTGAGATTTTGTGCACGCTGTTAGAAATTATTATTTTTCAGTTGTAGTTATAGTAGTATGTTTTTAAGGTATTTTCAGAGCAGTTGCAGAAAAAATATATCTTCAGAATCCGTGGAAATAGAGGTGGAATGGGGAAGATCCGCAACAGCACGGCGATGAGCAAGAAAAAGCATAAATGGACGAGAAAATTAAGAGTATGGACGGTATTTCTTTAAGATTCGTCCCCAATATGCTGTTTTTGAAGTCCTGGGGGCAAAAAATTGTAAAAATCTAAAATAAAAAAAGCAATCATATCAGGATTCATTTAAACAACAGGCAAGAAATTAAACTGTAAAAGAAAACAATCGTTTGTCTAACTACTGGATCAATTATTATTACTTAATTAGTATTTTGCTGTTGGATATTTAGAAATTAATGTCGATGCCAGAAAATACAAATTATTGTCAGTCAGCGGAATCTACATAACTTACATATACATTCCGCCTTATAAATTATTAAAAAACCGTAGGCAAAATACCCAGGAGGACACACAGCCAACTCTGATGGTATATACACGCCATATTGAATGTAAATGATTTCTTGGCAAAATGGCCAACGGTAGCAAAGAAGCACAAGTAGGCATTTATGAAAAATGAATGTTAATGGGGTTATTATCGTGCCGAGATTTCTGAAATTTATGTTCGTATTTATTTGACTGCTTTTAGTTATTTCTGTGGAAGAGGCGGGTGAAAATGTCTGCTCTGAAAATATCTAAAAAACACTACTAACTACAACTGAAAATTAATAATTTCAGACACCAAAATCTTTTCACTAAAGTCCGTTTGGAAGAACAGGATTTTAAAGATTTAAATAAAGCCAGTAGCACTATGTTAGACACTTCGAAACATTTCATCAGTCTGTTCGATAAAAATCTCAAATAAAAATCCCGGAAGTATGTACTAAAACGTCTTTTAGTCAGAAGCAAGAATGGACTGTGTGTAACGTTTTGAGAAAAGGAAGAAAAGTAGAAGAGCTAAAAAATATGCCTCTTGAACAACTGAACTGAAAAAATAACATATCCAAAGAAAAACTCAAAAATTTGAAAGACATGCTCGACTATATTCCTTTGAAATATCTACCATTTTACGAGAACCTTATTCAGAAGACACAACAAGCTTTGGACGGGAACATGACTTCTACGAGTGGACAATAAAAAGAACATGAGCACTCAACTTAGACCCTTTTTGTCCTCACTGGCCATGGCACTTACACTCCTTTAAGGATATTTTGTTTTCTTCCATTTTTTTCTATGTGAGACTGTAGTTATTTTAAGTTTATTTTAATGTCAGTAACATGTAGTTTTGTATTTTGGCTGACAAAACAATAAAATCGAGTAAAAAATATGTCTTAGTGGTTTTATTAAGATGTTTAACTGTTTTTGCCGATTTTCTCAGTTTTAGCTTTTTACCCTTGTGCACGCCACTGGCAAAATGACAAAACAGTTTTTTGCTTAAGAGACTCCTCTTTATGGATTAAAAATTGTCACCAAGTTTCAACTTGATACTAATTTGCGTCATTGCGTCTTGCAGATATTTAGGGAAAAAAAAATTTCAGTACCCTGTGTGTTAAAAAAAGAAGTCGTTTAGGACCTATGTTTATATGATGATTTTTGTCTTATAATTGAATAGGGAATAATGCCCTAAAGTTTGGTCACATGTTTATTAACAGTAATATAAATAAAAATAATTTACCGTTATTAATTTTTCGGGATCAATCCCGAGAATATTCTATTCTGAGTGATAGTGTCGAGTGTTCATAAACTTGAAACTTTTGCGGGTTCTCTTAAAATAAATTATCCATAATCACGATTATAAAGATTTGTTCCTGCTTAAGCGCCTTGGGGATATAAAAGAATAGTTCGTATAAAAATGTAAATTAAATTGCAAGAAAATATAGGTTATGTTTGCACTTAAAATTCACCTTTATTTAACATAAATAACGTTGTGTATACAGGGCATTATCGATAGCATCTGAGCAATGCAGTACTTTCAGGTTTAAAAAATATTTGGATTAATTGTACATACATTAAACATTGATCTTTCTTACCAAATATCATTTAATTAAGCCAGTTCAAAAAATAAAAGGCTCGAGAAAAAAAACATAAACATATAAGAATAGGTTAAAAAGCGTCCGAGTCTGAGTTGACATTCAAAACGTGAATAAATGGTACAAACTCATAAAACACGCTAATCGCAGTCATATAATATGTGTGCTCACGTCCACATTTTAATTTCGTATTCAATGAACGACAATGTCTTACACGGCATTGAAAAATCTAAACAGAATTTTAAATAAGTATGTATATAATATATACATTTAATTCGATGAACAAGTGACATGTGACTAAGAAACAGAAATACCAACAAATCTCTTTTAAAATTTGTTGTTTATTTTATATTATTACATGTACAGGGTAGTCTTATAATAAACTAGCTTTCTCCAGCTACTTCGTCCGCATGGTATGAGTTATAATAGTTTTGATGTCATGATTATAAATCTGACCCCAAACACCCCAAAAATGACATATTAGTTAACATTTTTCACGAAATTCCAACCCCTCTCACTCGCAGTTAATTTTTATAACATCCGTTACACAAAATTAGCTTTTCTGACCTCAATAATGTCACATTAGGTAACATTGTTGGATAAATTGCCAATCGCCCCCCCCCCCGTTAGTTTTCTTAACGTCTATTACCAATCGCTTCTTTTTACCCCCTCCCCTCCCACACGTTAATTTTTTTGGTATCTATGACACCAAATTAGATTTTATGACCTTAATAACCCCGAAAATGGCATATTGGTTCACATGCAGAAATTATCAATCGCTCTCTCTTTATCCCCTCCCGTCCCTGTTAATTTTTTTTACCATTTGTTAGACAAAATTAGATTTTCGGACTTTAATACCCCCAAAATGATACATCTAACATTTTTGGAGAAATTCTCAGCCGCGCCTTTTTATCAAGTGCCTTCTTGCCTTCTTGCATCTTACTCGTATTAATTCTTTGCCAATTTATCTCGGCTAATGCTATTTAATTTAACTACCATTTCCGAAGCGCTTCTCACCTCCGAGATCGGAGAAAACGTGACTCGAGAGCTGTTATTTGGTCGAGTTTATCTCTAGCGTGAATTCCGAAAAAATGGTCTATGATGGCGCGGAGCTAGTCTGGTATGCCGTACTTCCTATGTGTTTAAAGATTATATTACAAACTGTTACTAAATTGGAACAAACTTGTTTTATTAGAAAGATGTTAACTATTCAAAGTATACACTGTGGAAAATAAGAAAGCGCTGCTAAAAATCGAATAACAATTTTTTTCTGTTGGCAACAGACAATGAGCTAAACATGACAAACAAAAATCACCCGCAATATTAGGATTAATCGTATTATGCAAGTTTTGTCGAATTTTTGATTGGATTTCATTCCCAATATTTACAAAAAAATTGTTAAACAAATCTGCACATCAATTTCTTTAGTCACCAACACTTCTTCGTTAAGAATACATAAACTTTTTTTCGTTTTATGCTAATACACATTTAACAAACTTAAGTAATGAACCAATAAGAGTTTAAATAATGGCAATGGAGTGTTATTTTTTAAATATAAAATTGGATTATGAAATAAAAACTCCTCCGTCAATTTTACAATTCTATCACGATCGATCACTGTTCCGCACGAGAGTCTCAACTTGTTATTCGATTGGTTCTGCATTATCTGTCAAATAAATGTCTGTTATCTATCTGGATGACTGATTGCGTTGCATGCAATGCAATGTCCGTTCGAATTTTATGGTTCGTTTTACACGACCGAGATTGTTCCTATATTCGTATAAAAACGTTAATATACTGAGAGTTGATCATTTTTAACAGGCAAAAAAATGGAGAACAATTAATACATATACAGGATGATATAACATTCACTACATATACTGAAAGCGGTAAATCTGGGTATGAACTCAGATTGACAGACAGATAGCACTTTATAATCGTCACACTTTATAAAACATCCCCAAATTCGTTAACCTAATTTTCTCTATTTTGGCATTTAAAAAGCCTTTGTTGTCCTGCCCATTCCTCGACTTCCTATTGAAATCGGGCAAGCGAGGTCAGCAGGTCGCTTATTGTTTCTGCTCAACCAGCGAGCGGCGGCTTCCACAGCCGAGTAAATTAAAAACCGACTCGAACAGGTTCACATATTGTTTGTTTTAACTTATCTCACGCTCTTAATGGGCATCTTTTCTTGTCGGAAGGGGCTAAAAGCTGATAGGCTACTATTAGTCGTCATGAAAATAAATCATTCGACTGTCGTGGGAAAATTATGCGTTTTTGAAAAAGAAAATGCGGTAAAACCTGCATATACATACATGGTACATGGTTAACAAAATATTTATGACTGGAATTTTAGGACAAAAAGTTCTGCAAAATTTTTCTTATTCTTTGGCATCGTCGTTTCCAAATTGTATACACTTTCGTTGCCGTTACACTTCTGCCAACATAATTATTATCTCTTTTTATTAAACGCCCGTAATACTGCTGTCTCCTTTCTTATCCTCCTTCTTAGACATTTCCAAAACCTAGGTTGTGTTTGATATGAATTAATTCCTAATTTTGTTTTCCCTTATCTTTTGACTCCACACATCCATCTTAACATACTCATTTCTGTTACATTTAACCTTCTTTCATGCACTTTCTGAATTGGCCTACGTGTTTGCTTCAAAATTCATATAAATAAATGTTCTAAAATGTTGTTGCAACCTGACGAAGAGCTGCTTTCTTTCTTAGTGCTAGTTCAACGCCATATTGAAAGAGACAACAACAGTCGGATAAGCCAGAAACCTCTTTCAACGCAGGATCGATCGGCTATGGTTTCCATACGGATGCCTCTTAATTTCTCTTGATCTTTCAGGTACAGGAAGGTCTTAGGTCTTATTTAGGAAACATAGAGAATGTGTAAGTTGGAAGGAGAGAAGTAGGTGCCATAAGTATTTAAATTTAGGGATATTATTAAATGAAAATCGTCTTGAAATCGTCATGAAATTAAAATCAAGCTAAAGAAAATTTCGCTTGGACTGACCATCGTAGTAAAACATATTATGGGAACAAGAGTACACACACGTACTACCTTTTTGTGATATTAAATACATTTTTAAAAAGAGAGCTAAATATTATACAACAATCATGATAACCATTCAATGGGATTAAAAAAATCTTTCACTTGCAAGAAGATTGCATTTTTGTGAGTAATTCTCCACCTTTGGTTAACAGTGAGTCATATACAGAATATGTCATGAAGACTGTTTGCCATTCTTGATATGGTAGAAATGTAAAAATTTCGATGCCAGTGGTTTTTCATATACAAATAGTGACAACTTCCATTTTTATATACGTGACTTGGGACAATAAATAACACTAGGTAATCAGATCTTTCCTCACTACAATTCTCACTATCGGGCAACAATATGTTTTCTTATTATGTGATAAGTTGTATATATACAGTCATCCATCACATGGTCATTGTCAACAGGTAATTGTTAATTTTCGAGATCGGTAAGCACTTACTGACTAAGTATACTATTTTTTGCCCAATCATATTAATTTCCATAAAAAAAATACAAAAACTGATCTAACTGGTATGAGATATTGAGCCTTGGTAACATTATAATGGGTTACGCGGAGTTATTATTATGTCTGTTGCTATGCAATGGTTCATGGTAATTGTTACTGAATTTGTCGATTACGATTTTCAAGAAATTTTTGATACAGCGAGCGTAACAGAATGAATAGAAATATTGAGATGTTTTGTTTTGTCAAAAATGAGAGTAAGTGACAAAAAAAAACATGATTGTGAAAAACATTTCTTTAACCAGCATTTTGCTGTTTTCTTTGGTATTTTGGAATCTTTTCATCCCATCCTTATATGCAATAAATATATATTTACAGTAAACGATGTTGATACATCCAACGTATTAACATTCACCATGAAAATAATTTAAGAAAAAAAACTCGTCCAATATATTTGGCAATATGTGTATCAATAAGAAATCGTTCTACACCTATTTTAATATAATAATAATGGGTTGTACACACCTTCTCTACCACACGAGACGATTAATAAAAAGCTCTCCGACAGATAATTTAACACTAGACTAGTAACCTTCAACTAACCATTAAAAGATTATAATGTAACATCAGAATTTATTATCCTACATGATCACAAAAAATTCACCATTCGAATATTAAATCAAAAAGCAATTTACGTTACCCGTAATATTATAAACGATATAATTAAAATTGAATTTACGTTAAACTATTTAAACTATATCTAAAATTACCTGTTATATGTTTTAAAAAACATTTTTGGAACTTCGATTATCAATCTTTTAATTAGTGTACAGATCAGTATCCAGTACTCAGTATGACAATTTTGTTGGTTTTTTTACATATAACTAAAAGCTAATCGTTTCTCGATTTTCAATTTCCTGCTCAATTTTAAACAATATCATTATTCGTAAATATGTTAAGTACTGCATTTATCTAGAAAACCAATAAGCTGTCCCGCTATTTTACGGTAGAACGACAATTAAGAATCAATAAGACGGAACGCAAAATTGACCTGGCTCACGGTAATGGTAAACTATCGAATTCTTGATATTCATACTTGGGCAATTTTCCTGAGAGGCGGTAGTTATTAGAGAGCAATAATACATTTCGTCAGCAACAACAAGGTCTCTATTGTTAAAGTCGACGAATTGATTCATCGTTGCAGATGATGACATTTTTGTCGACTTTCATTAGGTCATCCACAATTTATTTGTAATCTGATTTTCGACTATTCGACATCGAATAATTTATTAAACAATGAATCGAACGATGCACATTAATATCGATCCCTATTCATCCCTAACAATTTGCATAAAACCGATTACACCATAAAAAATAATAGCAATAATAATAGTCATTTGATTTGAATTCGATTACAGATTCGGATCACTTGATTAATCAAAAATAAAATTAACAATGTTTTATTGTTGTTACTTAACGTTAATTCTAGATCGGAATGGAAGATATTTTGATTTAATCTAGATTGAAAGATAAAACAATGTAGGAATAATGGGATTTATTTTTTATTGTATTATTTTATTGTAATAAGATTGTTTTCTCTATGGAGCTGATAAGGCTAATGATTTAAACATACCTGTAAATTACTGGATAGATATTTTTAAACTAAAAATTTTTGTTACGCATTTTTATTATTTTTGCAGACCGCCTCCCAGGTGGTATATACATACACACACATATATATATATATATATATATATATATATATATATATATATATATATATATATATATATATATATACACAGTGCGACCTCGATAATCCGGAGCTTTAGTAGATGGGATTATTCGGTAATCCGGCCAAGCATTTCAATTGCATTGTGTACTTTATAATCCGGATTTGATAGTACTCGTTAATCCGGACCTGCGTTTGTAATTAAATTCTAGACTATAGGATATCTAAAATCGGTTGTGTGGGGTTCCCCTAACTTCCGAAATTCGGCCGGATCAGATGTCTGGGCGTTCACATAAGCAGTGCGTGCCTTTGTGTTGACTAGGCGCGGCCCGTGAAATTTTAAAGTTGTTATATCTCTGTTGCTACTTATGGGACCCACGCCAAGTTCAGGTTTTTTAATAGTGGGCCTACTAGGAATATTTTGGCGAAAAAAAAAATATTTTGTAATTTGCGAAAAAAAGTTGAATTTTTGAATTGACCCACCTGGGTAAAAAATTAACACGCTTAGATATTTTATTTATTATTTTTTCTAAACAAATTTTACATAATTTTGTCGACAATTCTTAAATTTTAAGAGAAAAAAATGTGTTAGTAGAAAGTTATCGTCATTTGAATTTTTTTAAACCTAAAATATAATTAAAAAAAATTCAAATGACTATAACTTTTTTGTTAATATGTATCTGTACTATTTGCTAATTATTTTGTATTACATATTTCACTTTCCAATAAAAAACTGTCCCGCTTCAGTAATCCGAATTATTTACTAATCCGGATCACCGCGGTTTTAATTAGTCCGGATTATCGAGGTCGCACTGTATATATATATATATATATATATATATATATATATATATATATATATATATATATATATATATATATATATATAATCTATTTCATTTTGCTACTACTACGGAACAATAACTTATAAAAAATTCACAGACAAGCCTTTACATAGAACCTTTTAGATTTCGCAGATGTACGCAGAATTTCCTTGTTTGAAAAAATCAGGATGAATTAAATCTGGACTCTGGGGAGGCGGGTGGGTTTCTATAAGAATATGTCGATCATTTCTTACAAAATATGATTTTACTTATTATTAGTTGTAAGTGCGGGACTGCATATGTTAAATGGCAAGACAGCACCAAGGCATTGACAATATACCAAATGTAAAAAAATCTTGATTAGGTATTGAAAACATGCGTTATGAAAATATAGTATAAAAAATTAATTTATAATTTTCTTTTGAACCATTTTTTTTTGTTATGTGTGTACATAATTGTTTTTAAACTGTACATAATTAAATGTAGCTAAGGAAAAGGGACATTATTTACGCTGTACCTACTTATTATAAGCACACAATACCAATTGACCTTAAGTAATAATATCATAGAAAGGCGCCCTAGATATCTCTCTGGGAACTGCGTTTTAACAATGTGGGGGCGGAAACTAGGTGGGCACTTAATTTATTACAATATTTCGTATAGAGTTTTTAAACAAATACATTTAATAACGTATTACATAAAAGATTATGGGTCTACGTCTATTGATCGAAAATCAATTGGCTAAAAGTCAATTGGTCGAGGTCTATTGGCTGAAAGTCAATTGGGCGCCAGTTAATTGGCCGAACGTGAATTGGGCGAAAGTCAATTGGCCGAATTCATAAATAAACGTGTTATAAAATCGGTGTATAGCTTTTTAATTGATGTCCTTAGGACAGTCTAGTTAGCTGGTGCATAAAAGGACTGCAGGCTAGTTTTTGAGGGTATTTATTAGGTATATCAATAGTATGTCCTAGTATACAGATTGTACTTTAGGAGTTTTAGGTGATCGACAAGATTATAGTGTTTTGATACTCTGCATATGACACATATTTTAGAGGACAATTTAATGTCAGTAGTATGTCCTAGTACACTATCTATACTTTAGGAGTTATAGCAATCGTGACGGTTACAAAGTACTATTATAGTCGAGAGTGGAGAATAGGTTCCCAAACCTGAGGTTTATGTGTTAACAGTCGGTAAAAAAATGCATGAGACATTTTCACGGGGGGTTTTACGAAAAATATGAGTGGTTAACCAGGTGCAAAATATTATCAAAATTGTTCTGCTATGCTGGCCCTGTTCACTTTTCAATATGAGTGAGAAAACTCACTGAAACTCAATGGCAGTACAGATTTAATTATAATTTTCACAAAATTGTAAAACGCCATTATTTTAATTATTTTTATCGAATCGTACACCTGGCACTATGTTTATTTAAAACGCACATTAAACGTATTTGGTTCGCTAATATTTTAGCATTTTATGTGTGTCGTTGCTAATAAAGATAATGAGATCATGGACATAAAATTACATTTTCTAAAAGCATTAAACTATATATTAGTTAATGAATAAGTTTTATGACACATTAACAAAAGTATTTAGCCTATAAATAATTACTAAATTAAATTTATATCATGCAGTAAAAATTATAATTAGGTATTATACAGGGAGCAAAAGTATTGTATAAAGCTGTAAAAGAAAAAACGCTATGAATGATTTAATTGAAAAACAATTTTTTTATCGCATTTTAAATTGATTCTCTATAAAAATGGAATACACCGAGGCGGAAAAACTGGCAAAAAATGCCCATATAACACCTCTAGCTCACAATGCACACCACACAGTTAATGGAAAAAGTTGTTAAGGTTTTTCTTCAATCACTCGAGAATTTTCACTTCCCCAAATCCTATACAATTTTGCTTGCTCACATAACCATAATAAGCTGTGCCGGAAAAGGTCATTTTATTACAAAATTTAGCATTATTTTCGTAGTAAGTTTGAACAATTCTTATGTCGTAAAACGATCCATAATTATATTGTCGGGTCTCTAGATGGCACATTATGCAAAATATAAAATTTCTGGGTTTAAGTTTCTTTTTATCTAAGACATCCCACGTAAATTTCAAGCCTAAGTACTAACGTACCGTGGATGTCTGATGAGAAGGGAAATGTAGTCTATTGACACGGAATTTGAAGGATTGGAGGTTGGGACGGGAAGGGAAACCATCTGCAGGCAATTTGTTCCATAATCTGGAGACCCTACGTATGAATGAGCGAGAGAAGTGGTCTGTTCTAGGCTTTTGTAGCTGGACAGTAAAGGGATGCATACGTAACGCGCCTCCTGTTGTTCTGTTAGGGACATTCAAGGGGAGAATAATACCGGCTAGTTCTTCAGAGCAAAACCCGCGGAAATAGAGGTAGAAAAGGGATAAATCCCCTACAGCCGGGCGATGAGCGAGAGAAGGGAGTTTTCTCGTGCGGGCTGGGTCATTGATAAGTTGTTAAAAAACGGTTAGAAATTTAAAACCCGCAGTTCCTGTTGCGACATCTTTCGTTTTTGTCCTAACCACCGCACACCCACATATGTCGTAGTACAGTTCCTCTTCATACGTTACTCTTAACTTCGTATTCGAAATGACAACTTCTCTTATTTATGCAAATACAGAACATTTACATGGCAAATTTCTTGTTGCGCATTTTACGTAGTTCAGTCGGAAATTTATTGCTCGATTAGCCGTTAGAGAATTTATTGGATGGAACTGTCAGTGCAGTTTAATATAACGTGCGACAAATTAAATTTTCTCTATAAATTAACACTGGACGTTTTTTGATTCCAAAATGAATTTTGCTTATTTTTTACTACTACAGTTTTTTTAATATGGCAGTTCGGCCAAACCTGTCTATTCCTTTTATAGAAAGCCTCCACATCCGAACTACTACATATCGACATTTATTGTATGGATATAATTTACCAAATGATCGTACATTGTTGGTCATGTTTTTCTCAACTCTTCTTACCGTCTTTCTTCATCAGGGATCCTTTTACACTCCACAATATTGATGAATGCAATAAGTCAGTGTCTCTCCCAACAATGGGCATTTTTAATCAATCACCAACAGAAACAATACGTGAGAAATAAATAGATTCTTCAGGTTGCGAGTGAGTGATTTATAAAAGTTGTGAGGGGATTTTTAAAAAATGATCCGCAGTGTAAAGCTGAAACTATCGTCATTTTGAGGCCCCCGTGTACTGTGTTGCACCTTTTGGTAATATATCTATATGTTTACTAGTTTTTAATATACAGGGTATTCCTGGACCCCTAGTAAACATTTCAGGATGTATTTCCAGGGCTGTTTTTATATAAAAAAAGTTGATATAGCTATACTCGTAACATAAAATAAAAAAGGTTCTAAAAGTATGCCGTGGAACCAATCACGACTGTCTTGAATTATTTTTATTACTCTTAAAAGGTAACAAGGTAAATGGTATAGGTGAATGAAAAATAAAATTGTCAAGTTCTGAATTTTTATTTTTAAGAAAATTACATTATTGCCATTGCCATGGCATAATACAGAATTAAAAAAAAACATATACAACAAAAAACCTAAAAATTATAAATTTAAACTAAATGAGAGACGAGTCTACCTTCTACTTCTAAACATGTTCTCATTCTTCTATTTACAGCATCAAAAACATTGGTGGGCACCTGGGGGGAGTTCTTAACCTCCAGGAATTTATCTGTAATTCTAGCCCTTACGTCTTCTAAATTTGAAAACCGAGTTTTTAATGCGTGGTCACAAAAAAAGTGGAGATTGCAGGACCGTGGTGGTCACCTAAGTGGCATATTATTACGATTCGGTCTTCGAAAAATTCTTCCAAAAAATTTAAATTATCAAGAGTTAAGTGAATTGGTGCGCCATCCTGCTGGAAGGAACCTTGTCGCACCTCTTCATCATCTAATGCGTTTACAAAATTTTCTAAAATTTCATTACGGTATCGCGCCGAATTAAGAGTTCCTCCAAAAAAATCGGTCCAATTAAACTTCTTTTGGATATGGCCGCCCACACGCCCACTTTCTGTGAATGCAGAGGCTTCTCTATAAAGAAATGTGGATTTTCAGAACTCTATATTCTCATTTGTTGAGAATTTACATAACTAGAGAGGTAAAACCATGCCGCGGCAGTAAAAAAGTATTTTTTTAAATATGTTTTCATTAATATGCAAATTACCCATAAACCACTCTGAAAACTGCATTCGCTGTCACATTTTAGGATTGCATTGCAGGTTCCGTAAAATAAATTTACTTGCTGGCTTAAACGCCGAATAGGGGTTTGTGGGTGTTCATTAACAATTTGCCTCAATTCTTCTCTTTTCTGTGTAGTGCGAACTGTGGGTCTCCTACTGCCTTCCTTTTTATTCACACTTCCTGTTTCTCTAAATAAAGCCACAGATCTAGTCAAAATGTTAATTTAAATATTTAATTTTCTTAAAAATAAAAACTTCAGAAGTTGACAGTTCTATTTTTCATTCACATATGCATTTTACCTATGTTACCTATCAAAAGCAAGAATTCAAGACATGCGTAACTGATTCCACGGCATACTTTGAGGCCTTTTTTAAATCTTAATATAATAATAATAGCTTTGTGATTTTTCTTTGACTAAGATGCAACCTTAACTATCCACAACTTACGAAACAGGCCGTACTTATATACCCAACCGATTTACATAAAGAATACCATCCACCATAAGACATTTATGGAATGTAGATTTAATGGACATGGCGGAACCTCAAGAATATTATCGCTTATTCGAGAAACGTAATAAATCATAAAGATATTCGACTAATTAGCAAAAATAGAAATGTTTTGAATAGAAGAAATTATATTTTGCTGTAATTTAGAACCGGCATTAGATTATTATCATTATTACCATTATTGTATAACAAATTGTTTTGGAAGTAGAACTAGAATTACCGTATAGAGTCGTTTAATCAAAAGAGCCGATTCAAAAACCAGGAAATGTATTTCTTGCGAGTAAGTAAAGTAGCTGTTTTGCACTCCTGCTAAGCATCGTTTTCAAATATTTAAGAGTCGCATTTGCTTGTTGCCTTACCCTTGCGCTTTTTCAAAATATAAAATTGTTAAATTAAACAGTTTAAAATCAACCATTCTCGAGAAATCGGGGCTATTTTTATTCCAAAGAATCTCCCTTTTAGCGATGGCACATATTTTTGGAAACACCCTGTATATACATTTTAATATTCTATTTATGATTAAATGAAAATAATACTTAAACACACTCCCTGTCAAATAACTAAAATATCCACGGGAACTTGTTCTACATACCGAAACCGTTAAAAAGCAATAATATATTTATATAAAATACCTGTGGCTATTGCTGCTCCGCAGTAATTATTACTAAAATTAAATTAAACTTGTTCCAGTTCACTAACTTTGACATGCCCAACAGTATCTATTAAACGCAATATTTGTTTTTTATTTGTACAATTTTTATTGCTGCCGCTGATAAAGTGGAATTATAATGAACATGTACTACGACTGCACTGTTGTAGTAAAAAAATCAAATCATGTTTACAGTTTTAACATATCAAGGTGAACGTGATTTAAATGAAAAGTTTTTGCCCTGTAAAAATTCTTTCTAATATTGGGTTCCTCGTGTATCCTGAGTATTTTGCAGGAAAAATTTCTCCAAAAATGTTAACTAATGGGTCATTTTCAGGGTTATTGAGATCAGAAAAGCTAAGTTTATGTAACGTATGTAAAAAAATTACGGCGGGGAAGGGGAGCGAAAGGAGCGGGTGATTTTTTTTAAATGTTAACTACGTCATTTTTGGGGTTACTAAGCCCTGAAAATCCAATATTACATGGACATTACAAATTTAAAGATGAAGGGAAAGGGAGGATAGGTGATCTAAAAAGAAAGAAATATTTTTTTTTCAAAAAAACGAACCGACTTCACAAACGCAAAAGCACTGAAAAGTATGAAATAATATTTTTACGTATTTATAACTGTGGTTGATGGTAACTGAATAAATAATGATCTTAACTAAACGTAGTGTAGAAAGACTATCCAACAAGATAACCTTCTCTGATTGGGAATCCTTCTCGATGATCATTCTGTGGGTCCGACTTAATTAAACACAATCGAGGCAAAAAATCAACAGAATCGCCTGTTTTGCATAAATCTGTTTGCTTTGCTACAGGTGGTAAGCACCTCGTTTGCTTCAAGTTTATTTAGCTTTTACGGTGTGTTTGCTGAAGGTGTTAACAGTTTGACACTTTAGACTTTGAGAAGCCGGACTTGAAAATGCAGGTGGATGGGTATGTATACAGTACATCTTTTTAAAGCGAACCATAAGGTTTTACATGTTACATTTTTAACCGCATGTTAGGCCCTGTTCTATTAAAAGCATAGAGATAACAATTGACATCGGTAAATTTTAAAATTTAAGATTATGTTTATTTAGCTTTTACGGTGTGTTTGCTGAAGGTGTTAACAGTTTGACACTTTAGACTTTGAGAAGCCGGACTTGAAAATGCAGGTGGATGGGTATGTATACAGTACATCTTTTTAAAGCGAACCATAAGGTTTTACATGTTACATTTTTAACCGCATGTTAGGCCCTGTTCTATTAAAAGCATAGAGATAACAATTGACATCGGTAAATTTTAAAATTTAAGATTATGTTAATTTGACAGTTATGCCAACGAAGGTAGAAAAACGAATAACAGACCTGAGCAAACCCGAAATATTTATTTTTCTACAACAGTGCTTAAACAGCCACTTTCCCGCACGCATTCTGTTTCGGAAAATTACACCTTCTCGCACTTTTTTGATAGTTTATCTCCTTTTAATAGATGTGTCTTATATCTAGTGGTGTGAATCCGTCTTGTAAATATGCAAATTATTATTAACTTACCACTCCATCTCAAGCATGGACTATTTCTTCAAATTCAAATTATTTTTAGATATCCCATTAACACTCTATTATTTAAAATGTCACGTAACAATAGAACTATACGTCCGTCAACCTCAGATAGTTTTAATTTCGATTTACGTCATGGCAATCAATTGATTTATCTGTCACTGTGGCAGTCATACACTATGATGATATCACTATAAGAAGTTCAAAGGAAGGTGAGAAATGAAGCAAGAAATCTGATCGAAAATGATGCTGAAAGTATTATAAACACATTTCCGAGGCAGAGAGGAATGCATGAAAAGTGCGAAAAAGTAAATGGAGGACATGTTAAAAAAAAATTGATATTTATTCGCTAATGTTAACACTAACCTGTTTATGATATAATTCATTTGTTATTGTTTATAATCACTGGTTATTGCTTTTAAATATTAATATATAACTAATAAAAATCAACAGTTATTGTTTAATACATAAAAATAAAATTATAAATTCACGATGACCAAAGTATTATTGTCAACATTGACATTAACTTTGACTTGCCTACGAAGAAAATTTAAAAAGGTGGCAGGTATTTCGTTCGCAACCTGGATAGTCGTTTAAAGTATATTTATGCGAAATATCTTTTAATTTGAAATATTTCAAAAACGACTGAAAAACTGCCTAGGGTATGATATACAAAATATATGTAGAACTTCTCCTAGAATCCAAAAATATGATAAAAATCATACCATCCAATTTAAAATTAGCGAGAAAATCGATGTTTTATACTAAATTTTTTGTTATTCGATGCTCAATTGCTTTGCTGATAAGATATATGAATAATCCATAAAAATCCCCAAAACTTTTATATTTTACACTTTTTTCCATCTTTAAAAATAAAAAAGTTATAAGGCCTGTTCATTTTTATTTGGATATTCCTGTACTTTGGTTGCCAGGAAAAATAATTATCGTTCAGTAAAATCAATTTACAGTTTCTGTCAATAATGACAGTAAGTGACAAAAAAAAACATTATCGTGCAAAAATAGTAAACTATTTAGCTTCCAAAAATACTTTTTTTTTTAAATTCATCAATTTTTCTTCTAAACAGCAAATTTTATAACTAAATATTAACAACAAATAAAATACTTACTCATCGACAATTTCTCTCGTCAAATCCAAGCTGCTTAACGTCGGCGAACACCGTCCGATATTAGGCGAAGGAACCCGAACTTCTTCGAAACTAAAACTCCTGTTAAGCGCTGGTCCGCGCCCTTTAACACTAATACCACTCGAAGCACTAGTGTTCACACTCGAAGAATTACTTATACCTAGTCTACTTACTTTAGGCACAACATTAGGAACGGTAGTGTTCATATAGGTAGTGTTTTGATTTGGTAGTGTTGTTAATGGAGGTGTTGTGTCGTCGAACAGACGAGTGTTTTGATAGTATTGAACAGCCCAGTCAGGACTTTTAGTGTTGTAGTTGGAAGTGTTAGTATTTGCATTAGTATTTTCACATGACGGCTTTTTATATGATCCTTTTTGGGCAAAACCTCCGCTGTGTCGCGTGCTGTTTTCCACCAACGATCCTTTTTGTGCAAAAAAATTTCTATTTGCCCCTAAATTAGCTTTAGACTTGCCGTACAATTGCCTGTAGTATTTTTCTTGGTCGCCGTACATCCAACACACTTTCCACCATTGTTTGCACATGAGGACGTTGGCGGTTGACGCGTTCTCCCTTTTAAGGGGTTGGTTAATGGTCGTCGGGGGCATTTTTGATATTGAAATGAAACGGTGCTGATTAGCTGGCGTAAAAACCTGTGAAAGAGTAAAGGTTATTTTACTATAGGGTGTCGGGTTTACGTAAAGTTGTAGCAGGTGCTCTGAAAGTTATTTTAAGTTGTTAGAAATCAATGGTATTTTAAACTAGTCTCTTAGGGCGATGGACAGTAAATACCATAGTATAATAACATTATCTGACTTAAATTAAGCCATTTCGCCGAAGATCTTAGGTTAATTGCGCATAAAATAGTTATAACGTACTTAGGATTATCTCTAATGAGATTATGCTTATTTTTGCTATAAAGTTACCTCAAAAAGGGCATTTTTATAAAACGTTTGTAATTATTATCGGAGATTATGCAGAGATAATGCAGAATTCTCTGTTGCTTCCTGGGAAGAGGGCAAGAAATAACTTTAGACCGAAGAAGGATTTGAAGCCAAGAACTTCTAAATCTCAATCAAGCGCTTCCCTCTTCTTAAAAACTGGTATTGCTTTAAGTTACACTTTTATCACGAATCGTAAAACCAATTCCACCGGTAATAAACAAATTAAACAACAACTTTGCAATCCATCCGGTAATAATCAAAACAAAAACAAAATACTCGGCTGCCCACAGTTGACTACTACCATCTGATGCGATTGCGCCTCAAGGCAGTACCATTAAATTTGCTTTGATTTGGTGGTACTGCCTAGAGACGCAACGCGAAACGGGTTTTGCTTTACGACATTTAGTTCTTTCCTTCTTAAAATTGTATACGCGACCACCGTTTTTGCATAATGTTGGTAAAAGAATACGTTGGTTATTTAAAAAGTTTTCGAGAGGTGTAGTCGGCTCCATTGTTACTGTTTTTTAACCGACTTCAAAGGAGAAGGTTCTCAATTCGATCCGTATGTTATTTTCATGTAAAAACCAACATTTTTGGAAAAATGACATGCTTGCTGGGGGAGGTCGTTGGGTGTCTAGTGATGAAGGTCCCAAAGTTGATTATTTAGTTATTTTAATATTCAGTTATCAGTTTTGTTAATCACTATTAGTTATACGGTAATACCCGAGGTAATACCGTAAGTTCCCACATACCATTTACTTGTGTCTTTTTTTATTGACGCTAGTATAGCGCAGGTAATTTATTTTCTTTTTAATATTCTTGTATCTGCGGAGAGCTTCTTCTTCATCGTCGGTTAATTTTCTTTAGAAAATATCCCTCCTCCTCCCTTTATATTAAAGCAGTATAAAAAAGTTGAGTAGAACAAAGAAAACCTGTGACTAAAACAAGATGCTGAATACACACTCTGCCAATTTTCATTGCGTACGATACTCTTTAATGTCAGTATATTTGACTGAGAAAAATCTCGCCCATAAGAAACACTTACCTCCCTTCTAAATATGGTAGTTCATATGAAGATAATTGAAATGAGTGGTCTGATAGAAATGTATCGGCCAAATTAGAGAATACTACGTCCAAAAGAGTTTTTTGATTTACTGGT
This sequence comes from Philopedon plagiatum, assembly GCA_963971165.1. Taxonomy (NCBI): domain Eukaryota; kingdom Metazoa; phylum Arthropoda; class Insecta; order Coleoptera; family Curculionidae; genus Philopedon; species Philopedon plagiatum. The sequence continues at coordinate 549,735 of OZ020197.1, forward strand.
TATAGGCGTAGGTTTGTCAATACAATTATGCAAGTTAAGCTAGGAAAACATGTTATTAACTTCAAGTCTCTGGTGAGTACTTTTAAGGAAGTCAACATTTACATCTCCAAACGCAATAAAATTGTTATCGTTTTTATAGAAAATAGACAAAAGAGAATGCAAGAAAATATTCAAATCACTATTAGGCGTTCGATAGAAGGAAACAACATAATAATGAGAACTGGGTGATTCCAGTACTGCTACTGCAACCTCAAAATGCCGCTCCACAGCTGTATGTATGGAGATCTGCCTCAAGTCCACAGTTTTTAGTGTGTACATACAGACACCACCCCTAATATACACAACACGACAAAATTAAACCTGCTTATTAGATTATAATTTTCAAAATTTACATTAATATTATCGTCGGTAAGTCAATGCTCACTGCATATTAGCATATATTTTTTTATCAAAAAATGAAGAAACTTCAAGAAAGTTCTGCAAAGTATAAAATACATACATATGTATATTAGTGCCTTATTACCGTAACCTTACTTGTAACTCCGCTTGTCATAAAACTCTTAAATATGATTGAGGGCCTCAGGTATTTCTTGGTGAATCGTGATTTTCCATAATTATTATATTTATTTACCATTACTCTGTTTTTATTTATTTATTTTTCTTTAGTTTATAGAGTTTCTCGTGTCATTAGTCGGAGTTGTGGTACCCACATTTAACGTTTTTTACTTCTTTGTCTTCTTTTTTATACAGTCTGAATTATTGCAATCATTTATTTCTTCTAATGAACTGAACATCTTGTTTATAGCCGACTGTTGTCGTTATGTAGATAATTGCATAATTAAGATATTATAGTCGGTATTTCGGTGTTTATTACTAAGATATACCTAATAGTTATTGGCTCCAGACGGCCTACATATAAGTATAAGTATGTCTACAGAGTGTTTCCTTCAGAAAATTATCTAGTAAAATAAGTATAATCACCAGTTTCTTTGTTCTAAAGGGCCTGGACATTCATGTGCATGGGATTAGCGTTGCTGGATTTTTTGCATCATAGGGAGCAAGATTGGGTTTTGGAGGCGTTGAACTGAACAAGGCACTTCAGTTTAAGATTAATTGAAGCTCTTGGGAAAGGGATAGATGCATAGATCTGCGGTTATTACACAGCTCTTGATTTAAGACTTCAAGAAAAATGATTGTTGGAGTGAAGAGTACTATCGTCAGCATAACTGTGGATGCGATTGGTAGTTGAAGAGAGCTTCAATATGAAGAAGAAACAGGGTTGTTGCCAGGACTGAACCTTGGGTTAAGCCAACTTTGACACATTGAAGTTAGATGGGTGACGGGGTTTGCTTGGGTGATGTCTCAGGTAAAGTGTGTTTAATTAGAGCAAAAACATACACAACTTAATTTAAGTGGTCCACCCTGTATCTAGAGGATCAAAAGTACCTTTATTTACATATCAACGCCTTAGCTATATACACAACGTAATTTTTGTGAGATTTTCTGATGAAAAAACAGTTTTAATTTGTCGGTAATCGTGGAACAAAAGTCATATAAACATTAAAATGGTTTATTTCCTTTTTTTTTCTTCTTTCGCAAGCGAAAGGTTTTGTGTTTTTCGTTATTCGCCGTCCACGGTATTGAAATTATTTATTTATTTACTTTATAATGATACCATAAATAATCTTATTCCCCTGTGACGATGCAGGTATCTCGTTTGATACCGGCGAGTTCTTTGCGGAGAATTTTATAATTAAGATATGATATTAATGACGAGTACGAATGTTATAAATACTACCTATATGTCCGACGAATATTTTAGTTTAGTAGCAATAAATTCACTTTAGTGCTTCTCTATAAAATATAATATATGAGCCTTTGCGAGGCATTTTGGAATTAGGAGCTATTTTAATCTGTTTTGCAACATTTAAATAAGAAATTAATTACCGAACCTGGTGAGCCCAAGAAAATGGCCAGCAAAAATTCGGTTTCGGTACCGGGTGTCTTGCTTCCGCTCCTGTATTTGTTTTATGTGTTGGCTAAATATCAGTAGGAGCTTTACTTCAACATTGTAGTCTCTTTGAACTCTATAGAGGACAGAATTTCAGAACAAATGTGATAGATTTGCCTCTACGCGGACTGTAGCCATTTCTCTTTTTCTACTGGCCGTTTTAGTACGAAAACTAACCCTGAAATGATTCTTTGTAATAGCCATTATTTCGTAACTCGTTTTTAATATGTGCAATGACGCGAGTACTTCTAATTCAAGAATGGTCTTAGAGCAATAACTATAAATTGACTAGAGTTGAAACTCCATAACAATCATTAAACAGGAGGTACATTTCCTGATTGAAGATTGAACTGTCGGCGACCTGAGCCTGGGTACTAATTTAATGTGATTATAAGGGACTTCTAGAAAAGTAATTGTTCCTATGGGGCTTACAGTGGGTTGCAGAAAAAAAACTTAATGGTAGGTACCTACTTATTTAATAATGATAAATTAAAGGCCCATCTGCAATACACAAGTGTATAATTTTAATTTCGAATATTTTAAGAAAAAGAATGAAGTAAGTTAGAGAAGTTTGATATATTTACAACATATATAATATATAAACATATATAAAACAAGAGGAAAGCAAGGACATTATATGCATTATTGTATACCCAAATTCCTAACATTGCATATTAATTTTTCAGTCATTAATCAACATTTATTTTTGCAAAAAAAATTCGAACATAAAATTTATGCAAATTACCTTGTGCCGCTACTGGTAAAAACCAAACACATACAGAAAAAGCTATGAATAATAAATAATCAATAGCCACAGATGTCCCAAAAAACAACGAAAAGAATAAGATGATGTGGCTGATATTGATCAGTTTGATCTGAATGATTTTAATGACCAACTAAACGTATATTTAAAAATAAATTACGGTCCAACAGTGCAGAGTTTCCAGTTTACGAAAGTTTTTTGAGAGATTATTATAACTATAATTAATCTGAGAAGAAAAAAAATTATACCGAAAGTTTTGGGTTAGTTGTTCACGTTGGTAAACGAACTGACATAGATTAATAACGGATGCCACTGACAATGTATTTAGTTTTAGAAGTATACTTAAATACAAAGTTTTTGTTTTATTACTATACTTTAAGGGCAGTATTCGGCATTGATGCTACTGTGCTATAATCTTGCGAAATTAGTTTTTAAACACGAAAAACAGAAATGTTGTTTTTAGCTAAGGCGTTTAAATATTGCGATTTTTTAAATAAAATAAATAACGTTTACTAGACAAACCAATAAGCCTGTACTTCAAAGCGGCATCGGCATCATATTGGCCGAAGTAACAAGAACTCTTTGTTTAAGTGGCTAGTAAATCAGTGAAGAAACAGTGAAGAGAATTAAGCTTCCTTTTAACAATAATTATACAATAAAACTGAAGACCGTTTGAACCTACCGGAATACCACTTTTACCAATAACGAAAATATATTTCTATTAACAGATTTTACAAATTAGAGCAATAAAATATTTGTTAAACTTAATGGAAACCATTGAGCACAGTAAGTGTATGTACATCGATCTGATGGAATCAAGCCGATACAATTTTATTTTAGTCAGTTCTGTGTTAGTCGTTAAGTTTTGCATCCAATTCGGTAATCTTCTTTTTATCTGCAACAGCCAACGTAGACTTCAAGCCTAAGTACTAACGTACCGTGGGCGTCTGAAGAGAGGGGAAATGTATGATTGATAGTTGAAGAGAACATTGTGCATTTTTCGATATTCAAGTAAACAGAGCTATATTACATCCAAAAGGCTTTATCTACTCGAAAGTGATGATATAGAAATAGGTGTCAGGCAGGGGTGTGTGTTGAATCCATTGCTATTTTCAGCCGTGACTGATGATGCAATAAAGAAAGCAAAGAAAAAGATGAAAAAACTAAAATTGGGATACTGGAAGATGGAAGAAGAAGAAGATATGGCTATTCTGGCAGAATCAGAAGAACACTTTTAATTTAACTTAAATATCCTTCAACGCGAATTAAACAAAATAAATATAAAAATAAACGTAAATAAGATCAAGAGTATGGTATGCAAAAGAAAATAGAACACATAATATCAAGTAACATGCAGAAAAAGATAGAACAGGTTGATGACTACAGGTATTTAGGAACTATTATTGAGAACAATGGAATATGGGACAAGAAAATAAATGAAAGGATGAAGAAAGCAGGAATAATTTTCAACACAATGGAAACGACATTGTTAGGAAAAAGAGAAATTGAAAAAAAAACACAAAAAAAGTTGTAAAGAAAATAGTCAGACCAACAGTATTATATAGTAGCGAATCTTGGACGATAACAACAGAGAATCACCGATTAAGAATAAATGCAATGGAAATGAGATTTTTGAGAAAGATAGAAGGCAAGACCCGAAGAGATAGAATACGAAACGAAACGTTTAGACACACAAAAAATTAGTGGAAGGCCAACTAAGATACTTCGGACATACCTAATATGCCGCATGTCTGATGAGAGACCCACAAGAAGTGTGTGTGAAATGAAGATATTAGGAAAAACTCCATGAGAAAGATCTAGGAAAACATGGAATGACGGAATAAAGAGGAGGCTGGAAAAGAGGAATAAAATGGAAAGGAATAAGATAAGAGACGAAGAATAGAAAGTTATGCAGAAACTCAACTCAAATCGCCTTACTGCACCTCATGGTAGAAAGGCATAAGATTAAGTAAGTAAGTGACGATATACCTACTGATTCTGTGCAGGAGCTAAAATTAAAATTAATTTTAAATGAAATCAATGGAATCTAGTGATATATTATGGGCTTTTTAAAATCGACAATGGAAAGAAATATCTTGATTGATTATTCCAAAAAGAAGTTAAAAACGAACACGTCCATATCGCGTCCAAATATCGAAAAAGGAAGAAAAAAAACGTGTGGGTTGCAATATGAGTAATGAATTACCAATCAGACAAGGTTACGAACGATTTATTTTCTTCACCTTGCCAAAGTGAAACAATATTCCAAACGAGCAAATCGTTTAAAGGTTGGCGCCCACTCTGCTTGTCTCTTGGATATATGCAATGTAGTATAAAAAAGATACATTTGTTAATTGATTTATAAATATTTGAGCCAGTAAAACAAATTTTACGGCCAAAGTATCCACACCAGTATCGGAACTGGCAAAAATTCTTGAATTAGGACTGGGCATGTACATGAAAAGAAAAGAGTGGAGAAGATTATAAGGAGAACTGTGTGAAATCTGTTTGGAATCTGGGATAAAGATTGTCCAGATGAGCTGCGGAGGAAACTGTTTCATATATGCGCCTTTGAACTGGCATGGAGAGGTAATAAAGCCGCGTCTGCGAGATCGATTATTTTAAAGATAAAATGGACACACAGGGAAACTTTACAGGAAGAATAGAATACAACCCTGTTTTTTTTTCTAAAACTACACAGTGTGGCTCAAAAAACTGTGCAAACAGTAAGTGGTTAGTGGGAAACATAAACAACGTCGGTTTGTGTCCAGTTCGATTATTGAAATTTCTTTAAAGTATATGAAATAATAGCATAGCATATTTGTTTTAACCGTAAATACTAGTTGGAAAAACGGAAGGTGGTTTAAAAAGAAGCCTCTAGGTATTACAAAATCGATGAATAATGCGGTGGAGAATATTGGCTTTAATACAAAACAGAAAATTACGAATTACTTCCATCGATCATCATACTCATACATATGCATTTTTTACAAAATCAACTTGGAGGCCTTTTAGCAGATGTACAACTAAACGTCAGGCAAAATATGTACCTCATGCAAGACGGTGCGTCGGCACACTGCTCCATACGAGTGCGAAACTATCCTAATGAACAGTTTCCTGAATGATGTATAGGCCGTGATATGACCCTTGTCTTGGCCGGCGCGAAGTCCGGATTTTAATCCTATGGACTTCTGTATTTGGGGTTATTTGAAATCAATTGTTTATGACAGTTCAATAAACGACCATAACGAGTTAGGTCAAAAATTATAAATCCTATTGATCTGCTCAGAAATGATAGGGATCTTTTGTTTAAAATCCGGCAGTCTTTTATAAAGGGCACAGCGAAATGTATTGAGGTCAATGGTGACCATTTTGAGCTATTGTTATCAAGATGTTATTATTTTTACTTCTAAGAAAGTTAAAACATTATTAACTTTAAGGTGTTGTTAAGTGTTATTAAATAAGAAAGTTTTATTAAAATGAAATTAGTATTCCCGCATGAATAGGTGTTTTTATTTAAAAAATCTTCAGTATCTCAAGTATCTCCTATAATATCAACTTTTGAACTAAGTAAACTTAGCTAAATCATAATAATTTGAAGTCAGAAATTCACTGTTTGGATCACACGTGTTTAATTGCATAGGAAATTTCAAATGCGATTATCTCGAAAACGGATACTCCTAGAGACTTCAATAAAGTATAGGTACTGTTTTGACGTAATAGAAGTAGGATAATCGATTTTTTCAATAGTCAGATCGATATACTAAGCTTAAAAAAAGTTACGTCATTTAAAAGAAGTCCAGTATGCCTTAGATGGCGCCCTCTACTAGTGACATCAAAAGCATGGACGAATTTGAATTCCTTGCCTTAAAATCCCCTATTTTGGCTATTATCAACCTTGGAATTGGAATAAATCGCATTATTTCGACATAAGAAATCTGCTGTTGCTCTGTGTACCATTTCTTTTGGACCATCCTGTATCTTAAAATTTGTAAAAGATTTTTTTTTTCTTAAGAGGATACAAAACGAATAATTTCAGATTTATATTGCCTGTTAGCCTGAACACAAACTGTTACAAAAACTGTGTAGACAAAATTTTTAAAGATCCAGTAAATGGGGGAATAATCTGTGGGAGATAAGTACAGAACAACATAAAACCAAACCCCATGAACCGCAACAGACATGCCTTTAAACTAATGACGAAAAAATCATTTTACGATCGGCCCCTGCCTTAAAAAAACCTTTTTGTTACAAACTAATCGACAGTATCGGGTTTCGACCAATGAGCTCCTCGGGTTACGGGCACCATTTAAAATCCTCGCGGTCGCTTTTTTGTGCGCACCTGTCGCGCTCGAAATTTACGATTGAATGTAGTACCCGCGGTTGTACCCGAGTGCCGGAGTGGTACCATGTGGTTCGAACACGGCCTTAAAAATGTTAATCAAGATATATTTATTCGTATAAATGAACGTGGACGTTCGGTACGAACAGGTAAATAAAGAACAAAAACAGCGCTTATCTGGCGTAATGTATTATTGATTTTCAGTTGACGTTAGTAGTTTGTTTTCTAGGTATTTTCAGAACAGCTGTAGAAAAAATTACTTTCAAATCAAAGTCCTGTATTCTAGATCCATTAGCTTTGTAAAACACTAGTATAAGAATGCGAATTCTTGTTATTTTAAAATTCGCAACACATTAAACTTTGACGTACACATTGATCACTGCTATGCGACGCAAAGACAATTCCCTTTGGAGAATTGCGTCTTTTGATTAGTTCCTCATACCCGATATGATCATAAATCAAAAATTAATTGATTCGATATTGCTCGGCGCAGTCGGTATAAAACACTTACAGAAGTAACTGGTGAAATGCACGCAATCGTGTGATACTATCTATTGCATTTTTATCACCTTTATGAGATTTTTATAATTATTATTAAAAAAGGTAGCCGGGCTATTGCAGTTGTGGAATGTGTATGTAGTTTTAAAAACTGTTTAAAACATTTTTTAAATTTCTTTTTGTAATAGTTAGAATTCTTCTGTTTTTCCTATTCTTGAATAGGAAAGACTTCTGCATAAAGATAATGACATTTTGTTGTTAAATTTTTTCCTTCTCAAAAAGCACAAAACATGTATTACAATTATAAGAGTTCTGGCCTCGAAAATCATAAAGAACTGTAGAACTTCTTTAGAACTATTAAGCACTGTGGCGAAACATTTGTTTTTGCAATAATGGGGGGCTGCGGGAAGTTAGCCCCCCGTTTTTAAAATAGTGTTTTTACTTTGATTTTAATGGAACTATTAATAAAAAATAAAAATAACTCTAGAATTCTTCATAGGAAACTCAGAACTCCATTAATTTTTAATAAATTTTGTATTTGGGGGTCAACTTCACAGACATTGAAAGTTTGTTTCTTGTTTGTGTAATTAAAAATGATTGACTAAGTTATTTACTTTCGTTCAATAAATGTTCTCAAAATTATCATTGGTTTCGATTTAAATTGTGATTTTTAAAAAAATCAGTTGCTTTAAATCATGATTTTTATCTTGAATTTGATCAGAAAAATTATAATTTTTGGGATAAGTTTTCAAATGGAGTACCTATTATTAATTTTAAAAAATTTCTAAGCCCATTATGATTGTAGTTACATATTTTAATTATGTTCTTCTCTGTGCTAGTGTTTGGAAATTAAATCAACAGGTTGTTAGAACAAGTTACTACAAAAAGCCACATTTTAAACAGCATGTCAAGTAAAAAGTTAGACGATTAACCGGAGAGTTAAATAGATCTATTAGAGAAAGGCACTTAGGTGCAGAAATTTTAATTCAAATTCAATCAAGCAAAACACTTCTAGTGGCAACATCTTGCGCCAATTTCAAATCTTTGATATAAATCTGGTTTTTCCTTCTTGAGAGATTGCTTTTCTCGGTTAGAGGAATTGCTGCCTTGTGAATTGACAATAGATTTTTATTTTATTGGTACGTGAAGGAAGTTTTATAGTAAATGGGTTTTGTGCTAACTAGAAATGTCACTAATTTTATCTGTTCCGTTATTTGTTGACGTATATTGGGCATCTGAAGAGCAGGGAATTATAATTTCTTAATATGGGATTTAAAGACCTGGAGGTTGTGAGAGGAAAGGAAAACCTCTGCCCTATGGTAATTGTGTCCATATTCTGGAGATCGTAGGAATGAATGAGTGAGAGAAGTGCGATAATCTGGATTTTCGTAGCTGGACAGTAAAGGGATATATACGTAATGCGACTCTTGTTGTTCTATTAGGAACAATCAAGGGGGGAGCATAGAGAGTATATAAGTTGGATGGGCTGGGTAGCAGCTGATTGATGTAATTTGTTTGTTCTACCTGAGATCATGTTCGAAAGCGATGGTAATAAGCTCAAATGTTTCTTTGTTTTGTATAGCCTGGCCATAGGCGTAGTTAGGCAGTCAAATTCAGGGGTGCTTAAGCCCTAGACCCTATTCAGCATATGACCAAAAAATTAGTTAATTAGAAGCGCTTAATGTGAATTTTGGATGACCGACCTAATTCTTGTAAAACATAAGCAGTGGTGCGATTCTAATCTTCTATGTTTTAATGGCAACAAAACCAGTATGGTCAGCTTTAAATTTTCATTCTTTAACTTGAACTTGGGCAAGATTTAGTAGAAAGTGCAAAGGCTACAAAATTCTTGGGGGTCTATATTGACGAAAAAGTTAAGTTTAGGGAGCATATCGCATATCGTCTTGGTTTACTAATTGGGTAATCAAATCGCTGGAAATGTTTACTTTTCTTTAATTGAGAGCCACCTAAGGTATGGTATTGCTTTTTGGGGCTTTTGTAGTCAGGAGATGTTAAGAACTATCTTAGGAATACAAAGAAGATTTATTTGTGGTGCTAAACCAAGGGACCATTGTAAACCCCTTTTTATCAAATCACGGTAATTGGTATTTTTGTTTCAGAATCTGTTTGTCTAATTCACAAGAAAATATAAAAATCATACCAGCTCTGACATTTATATTATGCCCCAATACCCCGTAACCGAATATAACACTCACCAAACATTCTGTGATATTTGAAAGAATCAAAATTTATAATAGTAATACGCAGGTTTCGTCAAATTTTTCGCGAAAAGGCTTTTAAAGTCATTAAAGGATTTGCTAGTATTAAGACCAGGGTTCGAAAATATCATGATATTTATATAAATATCAAAATATCCGATATATATCGATATATATCCGATATATATCAACGTCTTGATATTTATTTCCTTTATGTTCTTTTTGGTCAAAAATTAATAGATTAACCATATTAAAAAAAGTTTTTGATAAATTTATTTCAAATGACAAAAATTTGTTGTTTATGCTGGCAATAAATGAGTGTAAGCTTCTTCTTTCTGCTTGTTCTTTAATCGTTGCCCAAGACATCTATGGTCCAACATATGGGCTGCAAAATGAGCACCTCCTAATGCCATACTTCTGCGCTTGTGAAAATGTTTTTAGACTTCTAGTGGTTGATCTTTTATATATATTTCTAATTTATTCCATATTTCAGCAGCCACGAAAATTGTTGTTGACGCTTTTTGCATTCGATCAAGAACCACTGCAACTGGTGTTAATCGGGCTAGAAAATCAACATCGTTCATTGAGATATGGCTATCATTTACAATTTTGACAATTTCATTATCAAACTCCTCTTTACTGTCTTGACATATTTGCACAAGAATACCTTTATTATCTAAACATGATTTGATTGCAAACATTCATTGTGTTCCAGCTTTTAAACAAGATCTTTTAAATTTTCTGCGGTATGACGATCGACGCCTGTGCTTACACAATCTACCAAAATAGATACACCATTTGAAGCCACTATACTACAACAAATAACTGTCTCATTGTGGATATTGCTCCAACCATCCATTGACATACACACTGTAGAATTTTTAGTTTCTTCTCTGCACTCTGTTTATACTACTTTGTGCACAGTATCTAAACTAGAACCACCAATTTGCTTTGCAGAGGGGCCTTGGCAACCTGGGCGTAATATAGAACAGTGATCAGCGTGGTTGAAGTGCGTATTTGTGGCATAAAAATATCGAGTTTTTGATGTTACTTGAATATTCATTAGACGTTGCAATAATGCCCGAGTCACTAAGAATAGATTGGTTTTTTTTGTTTCTTTGCAGATGCTAAAAAAGCGCTATCATCTGAAAAAAAATTTGGAACTATAATTTACCTTTTTAGGAATAATCCAAAATAGGGTTGCCATAAATCTCTCAGCCGATATCGGGATATGTGGCTCTTTTACAAAGCTTAAAAATAAACATTAAAAAAACACTTCTAGCAAAGTAGCACGTAGTTACCGCAAATTGGAAGAGGCAAGTGTTAGGGATTCAGCAGTTTTATAAATATCTGTGATATATATCATTGCTTATAAATATCGATATATATATATCGTGATAAATATCATGATATTTATCGGCGATATATATCGGTCGAACCCTGATTAAGACCGTATTACAATCTTCCTGAATTTTACAATGACGGGTCACTAGCTTAACTATAATATTTTGATTTATACTCTTTTTATATTATATTTTTTAATTCAATTATTTTTATTTTAAAGGTGATTTAACTTTTATTTTATTTATTGACTACATCTCGTCGTTTGTTTTACTGTTGTATGTAATGTCTTTTTATTGATATTGTCTTTTATTTTATGTTTTTATATTTTAAATATTATCTATTTTATATAAATTTTTTCCTAACTTTTACATTCAAAAACTTTTACTATTACGGCTTTGTTAACAATAATTTTTTTTGACAATAAAGCGTAATTTGATCTGATTTGATCTGAGGTAAGTTAGTATTGATAGGATACAAGTTACTATCCACCACGACAGACGTGCTTCCATAAAAAAGAAATCTACCGATCCAGGAATATAATTAATTTAAGAGGAAGACCGTTATATGTCTTTTTATATATCTACACTTTTTTCTAAGCAACAACAATGTTAACAAAAAACAAGATGGTAGTAATGGGCAAAATACTGCTCTTAATTTGATCTCTTGGTATAAAAGTAAGTCAAAATTGGTGATTTTAGTCAACATCATTCATACAAAATTTAACTAACGATGATTACATTAAAGAAACGTCTCATCTATTGAGTGGTTAAATCCCATTGTAATTTATGCACCATCCTGTATAACGCACCATATGTTTGAATTTTACCGCTTTCGCGATATTGACGTTTGGAAAATAATATTTATTACACACCTTGCTAGACTGTGGTATTTTATGGGTGTAAATTGGCGTTAATTTGCTTGAAGAGTGTAATTTTTTTCAGCACGTCTAAGAAAATATACCAAAGGCCAGATTCACTATGGACAAGGCAAATGAGACATTTTTAAACCAGTATTTAAATATTTTTAATCAATAGTAAAACTTAAGGGCAACATTTGGGGTGTTTTATATCCCCTCCAACTAACGGTTTATTGAGCACCTGCTACAGCGCTACCATATTTTATAATATACCATCAGAATAAGACCATCGGTCTATTTTTAAACTCCATTAATACACACCTGTTATTTTGTTATCCTTAGAATCCATTTTATAAGTAATTCGTCTTGACATAAGCAGCGGCTCAACGTAGTGCCTTTTTGTAAATAATCTTTGGATTATGTCCAAAATAATAATTGCAATTTGCAAATTTTTATCTCTTGTAGCCAGATTTTGCTAATGTAATATTACTTGTGCACTTTTAAGCATTTTCGTTTATTCATTCTATATTTTAAAGCACTTTGTATGATTAGTTCTGTTGCAGCTTTAGTTTTCTGTGCTCCCCTGTTGTATAAAGTCGTTGCGTTTAATACTGACTGAAACTAAGTGAAAAAATACTCGCAGTAATATTTTTTACTTATGTAAATGCCGAAAAATTTTACGACTCTGTGATATTGATGGTCTTAAATTTCCTCGTTGTAAAGTCCTTAATTAGACACGCCGAAAATGCGCATTTAAAAACCAATTACAGCTTTCATAGTCATTCCTTTCCTGAATACCATTAAACACAGCACCACACTTTATATCGAACAAACTTAAAACAATAACCAACACTGGAAAAACCAATACGATTAGTAAGGCATGATCTGCTGTGTTACAGTACCCTAGCAAAAACAAATCGCGCAAAAACAAAGACCGCCACGAGCCCGCTCGCAAGATTTGCGGTGGTACTACCAGAGTCCGTGGTACTTCGGCGGTACCCACTGGCTCCCAACTGACAGGCGAGAGGCATGGCACGCCGCGATTGCGATAGCCACCTGAAAGCCGCCTCTTTTGACTCTCTGATGCCGAAGAAAAGCTAATATAGTACCTTGATCGGTACTTCGGGATTAGTTCAGATAATGGAACAAAAGAAGAAATGTATTATTTTTAAGGGTTTGGCAATGGTGTATTTATGTTTTCAGTATTTATTTTGAGGACCGGAATTTACAAAAAAGGTTTAAGACTCTGGTTAAAAAGTTATTTTTTGATTATAACTAGCTGCTTCGTGCTGGCTTCGTTTGTGTTGTTATAAGTATCTTTTATAGGTATTACAGATTCTATCTAAACTTGAATCTGCTAATTGGTGTTATTATACAGTGTGGATCTTTTGTTATTTTATAGTTTCTGAACAATTTTGTTGATATTTTGTCTCATAACCATATGAATGTGAGACTAGATCCGATATTTACGACGATATTTTGTTTTATATACCTAGATAATAAACCTTGTTGGTAGGGGGTCCACCAATATTTTCGAAGCCATGTTGAAATTAAAGGGAAATACGACAAATGTTTTTTTTTTATTACAGACCGCCCCAGTGGCTGGGCTAATAGAAGGATAGGGGGCCTAGCTTCGTTAAAAAATTTATTTATACAGGGTGTTTCGTTTCGGAGCTACTACACGTCAAAGTCGAAATTTCCGCGATTTCCGTCGAAATCGGGTGCGGGTATTTAACTTTTCCAAAGATGTAAAGGACCCGAGGCTCCAGAACTCTATTAATATTTCTGAGAAATGAGAATTGGAAAGTGAGAAGCAATTATTTTGCATTTTTTTTGTCAAAAAATGCCATTTGCAGACCCATTTTTTGGTATTTAATAACTCGAAAACGGTAGGTCGATCGGCTCAAAAAACGGTTTAACACGTCACACCTTAGAATCTCAAATACCTTCTTTTTGCAACACATCTTTCTATACCTAAAAACCACTGGAAATTGGGAAAAACTAAAAATTACAATTTTTGACCCAAATTTTTAATTTTACGGTTTTCAATTTTTTTAGGAGTCAAAATGGATCCAAACCAAAATTATATTTTCATCATCTAAAAGAGCTCTTCGAAATACGTGATGTTCATATTTTTTAAGTCTCATTCTTTCTAGGAACGGAGCAATCGACGATTAAATTTAGATTTTGCGAGTTTTTTGCCCATGCACCGATACATTTGACACACTCTATATTTTTTTCTACCTTATTTCCATAAACTTTTTTAGCGTTATCCATTATCTGATAAAGGAATAATGAAGCTTTAACATAAAAACCTAGGGGAACATTCAGGCGCATATTCAGAGGGATTTTTTTTTAAATTTTTTCAATCAAAACCTATCTTTCACCGACATTATTATATAATATTTTTTTAAACTTTTAAATCATAAACCAGTAAACCAACCAAATGTCTCAAGGGAGACCGGCCTTTCGGTGTATTCGAGTGTCTGTCTATATTCTTTATAGTTTCTGCTGATAGCAAATATATTTGCCTATACTAAGACTTTTCGGACACCCTATATATGTTTGTATGTATGTGTGAGTGGAATTGGCGATGGGTATTTCAAAGCAAGCAAGCTTTTTCTTTATAAATCCACAAATAAAAAAGTTGATCCTATTTTTGGGTAGATACACTATCCGTGGACACACTGTTTATTTTTTACTATAATAGTAAATATACATTTTAGCAAAGTCAGCAAAAAGTGTGCAGAAAATCTGAACAGTTTCATAAATTGTTACGTTTCTATACAATGACACACTTTTACATCAGTATTCGCGTGTTTAAAAGGAATTAACTACATAGGCATTTTCTCTAAATGTGAGGCCAATGTTACCATTACAATTTAAGCCTACGTTAAATCACCTGATTTGCTTATAAATCTCCGTTCGATCTGATGCCAAACACACCAAAACAAATTCGATCTGACGAAGAAGCGCTTCTTCTTGCTCACAAATTACCGCCTGTCACGAGATATCCCGCAACATTCAGGAAACTACTTCGTTGATATACCGTTCAGTAATTGTTAACAGGCCCATCACGTTTCGCGGGTTTGGCCAACGTTTTTACTAAAACAAATCGTGCTCATGTGTTTCTAGTTTATTGCAAAAAACATTTACTTTCTTTATGCCTTGAATTTCGCCTTGGTACTTCGGGATTTACTATTTACTTTTTAACTAAAACCAATAGTTTCAGAAAAATATGATTGCTTATTTTATCAAAAAGTAGATACATGGCAGTTATGTTTTCAAAATAATATTTTCGAACTGCCTCCCTCAGCCATTTTTAGAGATGACCTTATTCTTTGCGTAAAATTATCGCTAGCATTTTACCAATAACTTGACTAATGTTTTGTTTCAGGTCATTAATCGTCTGCAGATTGCTAGGTTAGACAGGGGGTTAAATTGCATGATGTTGCAGGCCACTGAATATCACCATTCCTGAAAATTACGCGGCCAGGAAAACGCGCCTGTAACAAATCCAAAATTTCCCTCGCTGCGTACTAGAAACTAGGTTCCAAGATACAAATGGTTGCTCTTCCGATTTCTGATGGTAGGTTCTCCCTAGCAGTTCTATTCCGGGTGGTTATAATTTTTTGTAATCGACACAAAGCGATCGTGTTGTTTTTGTCTGCCGATCATTCGACAGCGAAAGTAAAACAGAGCGAAAAAATATTGCTTTATCTCTACAAATAGCATTATACGACACCGCGGAGTCCTACTGCAGGACATACAGGGAATCCAAGATGGCGGATTGAAAGAGCATAATTTCTACATTATAAACAGGCCTACATGGTTTTTTGTTTTGGATCAATATAACTTCCCGATGATATTAAAAATAAATATATATTCTCGTATCTATCGACAACATTATACAGGGTGACCGAAAACTTTCCGCCCAGGTTTATTTTCTTTTAAATAAATAAATCAAAAAACGCTCGGACCCGTATAAACTTTAGTTTTCAGGGGGACATATTTTTTTGGTATTTTTACACCCCATGCTTGATCCCCTAAGCCGGGGTGGTTTTCCATTCGAAAGTTTTGATGGTTTAAAATGTGTCAATCAATGGACCCAGTCTTCAGCAGAAAACTCCCCTTCTCTCGTTCATCCCTTTACAGCTACAATACCTTATAACATCCCACTTCTCTCGCACAGTCATTCCTAGGGTCTCCAGATTATGGAACAAATTGCCTGCAGAGGTTTTCTTTCCCCTTCCCCTTCAATGCTTTTAATTCCGCATTAATAGATTGAGTTTCTTTCTCTTCAGACTCCCACGGTACGTTAGTACTTAGGCTTGAGGTCTACGTGGCCGCCTGTCCCGAATAAAAAGTATTAAAAAATGCGTTGTCTACGATCGCAAATTCACTTTATATCTGTTTTACCACAGTCAGCTAAGAAACCAATAAAAACCAATAATACAAAACCTTATATTACACCACATACAATTATTTTTTATGATCAGTTACTATGAACTAGTTACTAGACAAATAGTATCGAATAGTTCATCTATAATATATTATCATTACCAGTTAATGTGTAAACTACTTTCACTAACTATAATATATCAAAGTTTTTAACATCGAGCTGATTAGCGATGCAGACTTAGCAAATAAAGCTATAAAATTATACAGTCTTCAGTCGCCTGTAACTCGATTAATTTTTTTTTTGTATTGGATGCTTCTTGCCAGCAGATCTTATCGATCAGTTCTTTAGGCATTAATAGGGATGGGTAATTGGCTTTTTTTTTATCTAAGACATCCCACGTAGACTTCAAGTCCAAGTACTATCGAACCGTGGGCGTCTGAAGAGAAGGGAAATGTAGTCTATTGACACGGGATTTGAGGGATTGGAGGTTGAGACGGGAAAACATCTGCAGGCAATTTGTTCCATAATCTGGAGACCCGAGGTATGAATGAGCGAGAGAAGTGGTCTGTTCTAGGCTTTTGTAGCTGGACAGTAAAGGGGTGCATATGTTACGCGTCTCTTGTTGTTCTGTTGGAAACAGTCAAGGGGGGAATAATACCGGCTAGCTCTTCAGAGCAAAATCCGTGGAAGTAGCGGTAGAAAAGGAATAAATCCCCAACAGCGCGGCGATGAGCGAGAGAAGGGAGTTTTCTCGTGAGGGCTGGGTCATTGATAAGTCGAATGGCTCTCTTTTGGATAGAATCAAGGATGTTAAGTGTCGAAGGTGATGCCGCCCCCCAGATGTGGGAGCAGTACTTGACATATATCGATATTTACTAAGGTAATGGATGAGGCTTAGCTTAGTATTAAAATATTTGACAAAAAATTGTGGAATTAGATCTATTGTTTTCAAACTGATTTTTTCCTATATTCGCTGCTAATCTTTTCTGATGTTGCTGGTGGATCCATATTCATATAAACTTTTGGCCTTAGTTTCTTTTAAGGGCTCTCCCTTTAAGGGATGGCACATGTTTTTTGAATCACCTTGTATGTGGGTACTCATTTATTGCTACCTAGCTTCTTTAAAGAAAATTATTCAAGTAACTTACCAATTCAATTGCTGATTGAATGCGTGTTAAATCTGTTATTATCTTTGGTATTTACCTGCAAGAAAAGAAAATATTTAAATTTATTAACAAAACATCATAAAAAATCACAAATTTATAAAATTCTGCGCAGGTTTCGTTTCGCCCTTGTCCGTATTTATTATCAGTGGATAGAAAACAATGGTAATGGTAATAAAGTAGCTTTATTGGCCGATACATTAGTCGAATAAATGAGTTTCATTAAAAGGAAGTGAATGGTAAGCTAATGAACGCTTAACATCTTTCTTAGAATTAAGATTCCCTTTATGCTTAATCTGCCGTATTCTGCATTGTACCATATTTCTCACTCTTTGAATTTCTATAAAAACAGTTAAATTATACGTTTTCCAATAAGGTTCGCTGGATGAACATTAAACCTATTATAACAACAGCTTAATCTCAGTACCTCATAGTGAAATGCAACATTAAGATTTTAAGGGACTGAAAGCCACCCCTTATGGATATTCGCAAATATCCGGAGATGTCTCGCCCAAAGTCGGCAACTTCAAAGGTTTCCGGAACTTCTTGCCTTTTCTGGTGGAGCTAATCACTGGCTGATGCTCGTGCGATTGTGTCTGTCATTTGCTCTGCTGTGCAGAGGCTTAGGGGGGTGAAAATACCAAAAAATATGCCCCCCTGAAAACTAAATTATACAAGTCCGAGCATTTTTTGATTCATTTATTTAAACGAAAATAAACCTGGGTGTAAAGTTTTCGGTGGGCCACCCTGTATATGAGATGATATATCTGAATCAGACGTATTCACTTATTATCCATAGATAACTAGTGTTTTGAAAAACTGGGTTTATATATTTTTAAACGGAAATATGATGTTTTTGAGAATTTATAACGATTGTAGATAAAGATTTGCAGGTACCACGTGGGACACTATATTCTTGTCGCATTGATATGATTACCCTTGGATGAATAAAGAAAGGATGCGGTTTTCTCTATACTGTGAGCGTGTCGAACGAGTAACTTGCTTATTTGTTGTTTGTTATGAAAACTCGTACCCCAGAAGTGTATTCGATTGACAAAAATTGGATCGATCCGGATCAGCTTACGAACTTTAAATGAAATACGTAATTGAATCAAGAATGGTAGTAGAAAGAGATAAAATAGCAATGGAATGTCGTGATCCAGGTCGATCCAATTTTTGTCCATCAAATACGGCTCTTACGAGCGTTGCTCTCTCAGTTTTCCTTTCAACACCTGAGTGGTTGACGTCGAATTACCTTGGATGATTCTTCATTCGTCCAAGGTCTGAACACTCGGTTAAACGTATGTCTTTGTCTAATGAACTAGAAAAGAAAAAGTGCGACTTATAGAGTGATAAATGACTCGGAGCGACTTTAAATAAGCCTTTAGAAATAATGTATTTAAGAGCTTTCTATCCTAAATTTATTATTATTTAGCAGAAAATAAAATATTTTACGGCTTTTATTAGTTTTAGTAAGTCTTGCGATACTTCTAATGTATTGTTTGTACAAAAATACAAGGTAAAATAAGATGTGGCCACTGTTTACAAATTGTGTTTACAGTGTCGCTTAGACTGGTTTGTTATGACTTCAAGGAATGTTAACTCATTCCGTATCCATTCTGTATTCATCCAAGTCATTACCCGACTCGACCTAATAGCCTCGTGGTGCATCTATCACATGCTTGAAATAATAATGTCTATATCCCACTTACTACTTAAATAACTATTGTAATTCCTAATAGGACAAGATGACATTTGTTGACGAAATTAAATTTTAGCAACAAATTAGCAATGTGTCGATGTCTACTGTTCGATTCTATTAATAAGTAAATAAAAATACAACGTTTCCTTTAAATATTTGACACTAATAGCCGAAAGAAGTTAAAAATCGACACGAAATCGAAAAATCGATATATCGTTACCATTACTAGATATCTAAAGCAACGAGATCAAAACGAAAACATCAAGATCAAGACTTTTGATCGACTTTAAATATAATTAACAGTGATCGAGGAAATTCCTTTATGAAAATAAATGCGTTCGTTGTTTTTTAAGGCGGAACACGTTCACGTAATGTGTGACGATTATTGGAAAAAAAGATTATTAAGCGTTTTTCATTTAATATATGCATGCTTGTAAACGTGGTAAATATTTTCTTATTCGTTTTGTTTGCTGAAAAGTGTTGGTACCGATGGTTAGACGGAAGTACTGCTATATTAAAAAAAAATACTATGCAGACCGGTCAAATTATACAGGGTGTAAAAAATTAGTATATCGTAGGTGATAGTACTCATAAAAATAAGAAAAAAAAGTTAATATGAATTTAGTGATGAATTCAAGAGGTAGTCCGGGGGAATTTCCCCCCGGAGCAAGAACCAAACCCCCCCACCCCGGGAATGTCTGTAAAATATAGGAATTGACTTGCTTAAAGCATAATTTACCTATATCCCTCCCCACAAGAATGTTTCTCCCCCCCGGAAAAAATGTCTGGATTCAACACTGTATGAATGTAGTATAACCTAAAATGCTTCCTAAGTGCGTTACTGCACCTTAAATGGTGGACACAAAGAATAGTTTTTATTTATTTTTAGGAACAGTGGTAGACCAGCTTCTTTGAAAATTGGAATTCTGCCAAAAAAGTTTATGCCGAACCCAACGGTGATATTAAAAAAGGAACCCATACAAAAATTACGTTTCTTTGGAAAAATATGTCATATATCTGAATTTAATAACACCCTGTACTCTTTTGAAAGACGCTTTTGCTAAAATATAATGTTTGGAAAATGCATGAATGAAAAACGTAGTTATGGTCTACTGGTCAAGATTAATGTATGTAATATACATGTATGTTACAAACCTAAGCAAACCGGACCAAAAGCAAAAATACCAACAATTGCAAATTTGCCCAGATTTGTTTAAATCTGCTCATTGTTTTTTTGGGTAACTACTATTTCCTAAACTGTACAGTAGAACTTTGAAAAAATTTCATTTTTAAGCAATTGTTATAAAATTAATTTATATGCTGCTATGAAGAAATTACAACAGCATTTCTAAAGAATTTTATAAAACTGAAATATTATATTTTCCATGAAGGTAAGTAGATATACATGTTCCAGTTATTTCTTCGGGCTGAAGGTAAGCAATATACAAAGAATTTTTAATCTTCATGCAATGCAGGTAAATTGCAAAATAGAACATAACCTATTTTATATTCTGGCCTGGATTCCCTTCTGCTTTCGCGATTTCTACCCTTCGTTCAGGGGCGTACCGTGGAGAAAACATCCAACTATACGACGCTAACAATTCAAAATTGACCTTTTTTGGAAGTTCTGTCCTAACAAAACTATCGACGTTTTTTTCTATAAATGACTGTCCTCTACGTCGACATTTTCTTTTGGTATTAGGTCTCAATAGCCAACTCGCACTCTAATTAGCCAATTCGAGCATCTACTATTCCCCCCCCCCCCTCTCCATGTGGGCTGAATGTTACAATACTCGGGGTATATTTTTTATTTGAGACAGTCCAAGTGGACTTCAAGCCTAAATATTAACGTATCGTGAATATGAAGTGAATCCTCTAGTTTTGCTTATTTTTTTTACTGAATCCACCCATTAGAATCGTATTTCAAACACAGTGTAACGCAAATATACATATAAAATCGATTTTTGCTTCGGAACAAGCAACAAAACTTAAATTAATAGGCAATTAGCGATTAGAGGCCCTGTTTCCTGCCTAAAACGAAGTATTTACGACAGTTCTATGAGTTTTATCTGTTTTATTAGTTCCGTTAATTTTTAGTTAAATGTATTTACATATCAAAATTGTCTCTAAAAACATGTTTTTAGTCTTAAAATGACACGACTCCGTGTAACTTTATGAAATTTATTTTTATTACGTTTTAAAACAAATTTGGTCACATTGAAAAGCCCGTAAAAAAAGAGGTTACTGTTCTAACGCACTGTTGATGTTTTTTTTAGTCCGGAGATATGTATTAAGACAGTGGTAATTATTTAATTAAATCCCGTCTTTACTATTTACGTTTTTTTAAACATTGTTGTTACCGGATTATTTGCCATGATACAAATAAAAGAATATATTATGATACCGCGCAGATAGGCGTGGCCGTTACGTCACGCCGTGACCAATTCCGCGATATTTTGTAAACTAAACACGTCTTTTTTAAGACCGCGTTGTGTTTTCAACTAGTTTTGGTGTTTTTATATTACTTTTAGGAGCTTAAAAGTAAAAATGAGATGTGCTGTGTATGGTTGTGATGGGGACAATCAATCAATCAATGTAATCAATGTATGTATTTATTCTTTTATTTATATGATTATTTTAAATCATATACTATAAAATTTGTATTATAAGCAGGAGGTATATTGCAAATAGAATTTATATAAAATCGCCTATAACTAACGTAACCTCTATATTGCGCGTTATAAATTTCAAAAATAGGGCACAGTGTGACGTCATTCGCGAACCCGGACGAATTTGACACGGTTTACAGCTAATCTCGCTAAAATCATGTGAACAGTACGAAAGTGCATTCAGTTTTTGAAAACTACCACACGACAACGTTAATATAAACAACCTTATGAAAAATATCGAAAATTCTCAAAGAACTAATGTTCCATATATCACATTTATTAATGTTGTACAAATTGTACATTCAACTTTAATTTAAATAAATAAATTCGTGTTACGTGTTCTCTTTTTTAGTTAATTGTTGGTTGCAGATTTAAGCACAACTTCACTTACTAACTTGCACTTACCGGCTTAGATAAGATTTGTGTACTTTGGTTGCTAGAAATTTTTGAATTTTCGATGATTTCCATGAAAACAAAGAATTGTAGTTTATTTACTCGAAATTATTAAGATATGATGTGTCGATTTCGCAAAAATGCCAGTTTTTGTTGCAAGATTGGAAGGTTCCTGTGCCGATTTCGGCTTGAAATATACATGATTAAGATTTTAGGAACCTTCTACTTTAACTGCAGGGTCATTTCATTGGATGAGTTACACACTAAATGCTATTTTTATTGCTTTTTTAATGACTCTACAACACTGGAATTCGCCATGTACTCATAAATTTACTTTTGATGACAGCCAATGGGATCACATTTTACAAGCTTCAAAATTCGCGAGAAAATTTGTAGTAAAAAATCCTTTTTTTTTGTTAATAAAGACCAAAATAATTGGATAACAGCAACCGCCACAAACATTTAATTTGTGTAAAGAAAATAAAAAAATTATTTCAGATTTATTTGGGATATATGCATATTCCCTATTAAGAAGGATTTTTTACGTATTAAAAAAAATACTAATGTAGGTTGTATATACGTCCCCAGACTACTATATACGAAAAACAAATTATTAAGTTTTATCACTTTTTACGACTTTTAAATCTATTCATAACTTAAACGAAAACGCCGCATTTCACGCCATTCAAAACGACTTAAATCACCGGATTACTAGCAGTACCAGCTTAAATACATACAAATCGTATTCTTAAAATGCCAATCGAATGCCTACATCGACGGACAA
Organism: Philopedon plagiatum; assembly: GCA_963971165.1. Taxonomy (NCBI): domain Eukaryota; kingdom Metazoa; phylum Arthropoda; class Insecta; order Coleoptera; family Curculionidae; genus Philopedon; species Philopedon plagiatum. The sequence goes on from OZ020197.1 coordinate 572,881, forward strand.
TAATTTGTCACCGAAATGAATAGGAGTTTTATAGATAACTTATTTTACGCATTCTACTTAATAAAAGCCATATTGGATTACCGAAAATCAACGGTTAGGATAAAGTTAACAGTATTTGGAAATGTCAATAAAGATGTCAAGTAAAAATCCGGACGGAAATATGTAAATTAGATAGAAATCGGTGAGTGTGTTTGTCACGTTAAAGATGTGATTCGTTTTAAATAAAATAATTGCACACCTGTTGGATGACTTCTGCAGTTTTAAATCAACTTCAAAAAAAGTAAAATATTTGGATTAATAATTGCACATTATATATTAACTTAATTTTATTATATCTATTATACCTTTTACATACCTAATTAAAAAATATCAAAAAATAATGTAATAAAGCCAATCAACTTGAGTATATTTAAAAAAAGTTTCAATTCACTTGTACATATTAAGAATTTTTTAATTTAAAATCTAATTTTAATACAGCATTGAATATTCTTTTGATCTAATAATGATTTTAATATCAGTCGGTTTTTTCTTCTTCACATCATTTAATATTTTTCGCTATTCTTTGAAAGTTACGGTCGTCATTTTAAAAGCTTTCGCCCAGATTCACTAAAAAGGTTTACTGTTTAGTACTGGTTTAAATTAAGATCTTCTATATTCTATCCAGTTTGATTTGACAATGACGACAGAAGAAACAATTAAATAAGAATTCATCCTATTGGTCAGTTCTATGGGTAGTTTTACACCGGAACATATTTTAGCAATCTTCACAATAGCCATCTTTTCAGATTTCTTTCTATCCGTGTTGGCGAAAGTGCATTAGAAAGATATAAATAAAAAAGAACGTGATAGTGTAAGATAAAAGGCCCAGGTTGATGTGGTTTTTACTGATATATAAAAGGCTTTTGACCGGGTAAAACATAGCTTAGTATTAAAGTTATTCGATAGATTGAACATTGAACATCACTTATTTATAACAGGACGCAGTATGTGCACCCGTACTTTTCTAATATCTTTCTTTAATACTCATACCCTATGTTCTTCAATAAAAGAATTATTAACATACTAATACACCTAAACAAAAACTACACATCAACATAGTAAGATCTAAATTTTCCCATTAGTAGATCTCTTAAGACAATCACCGACCGTTACAAGTCATCAACCATTTTATTTCAGTCGATGCACAATCTAATCAACAAGTTATATTAAAAATTCATTGATTACATACCCAGAATGGGACCGTTCTATGGCCCCATAGGTGTGCTGTTCTAAACAGGACATTGACTGAATAGAAATAATAATCTGTCATGTAGTAAATTACCATAAAAATGCCCAGTCACTATTGTTTATGCATCGAAGTATTTGAAGTGTATACAGGGTGTGGCGTAACGAGTATTGACATTAAGTTTTCGGGTACTTGTGGGTCAATAGTTATGTGAAATATAATAAGGAGAGAAAGAGAGTACTAACCGTTTGGTGTTGTTCACTGATAGTTTCTCAATGTGATGAGGCAAAAATCGTTTTTATTTTGTCTTTTTGTATAGTGGAAGAAGGGCGTGCAGCTGCCCATTTAGAAATAAAGGGTACTTTCCTATTACTCTAGGACTACTTTTTAAAATACATTCCTGGATAAAAAGCGGACAAACAAAATTTTGTTTCATTTTAAATATCATTTTAAATCTTACATCGATTTTAATGAATTTTTGGTATATTGTAGATCCTCTCATCTTGAATATTATCACGAGCTTTGGTGATGTCAGCTTTTTCAGCAGCTACTGAATATTCACTCAAAAAAGAAAAACAGGCTAACCAATGACAAACCAGCTAAATTACTCTGCGTGTCTCACGACAAAAACTTACTGCGAAAAATAGAAAGGGGCAGCAGATCAATTTTTATTTTTGACGAAAATCAAGAAAATGACCAGTGTAGTCTTAATGAAGATGAAGATATTGATGAAATAAATGAGAAATCTGATAGCCACGAGAACAGTGACGATAATAATAGCAAAGAGTTAAGTAATAAAAACAGTTCAGTTGATAAAGAAACATTACCAAATATTCAAAAGAGAAGTTTATCAAATGATGACAGTGATGAGGACATGCCTCTCTCCCGATTTGCGACTCGCAAGTAACTGATTTTACGTAGTACCAATTTCTTAACAGTTTTTCGGTATTTTGCATATGTATATTTATCTTTATTTGTTTGGTTTTGCTATATACTTCTGTATGCATTTATTTTTATTTGTGTATTTTTGCAATACATTTTGATTTCGATGCTTATTTTTAAAAGATACTTTGTCAATAAATATTTCCAATGTTTCCATATATTTACGGAAATATTTCATTTAAAACTGTCTATTTTTTGACGAAATGAACAATCATGATATTTTTCTAAAATTGTTGGGTTTATGGAAAAAGTAAATCCGGAAGTTTCTATTGGAACACCTTTTACATTTAATAGAATAATAATAAGTAAATTATTTGTGAATTTATTCTGACCATATTGTTAACATTTTTAGGTTTATATGCGGTGTGGTTATTTTCTCGTTAATATTCCGGAACAATGCATACAATTGCATTCCTTTAAAAAAATCGAATCAACTCCGTCTATCTGCGCCTAGTTAAACTTTAAATATTTGTATTTGTTATGTAAATCTACAATATTAACATAAAAATTAAATAATCGATTTATGTTTACGTGTTGTAATAAAGAGAACTAAGTGACATTTATAAATCTAAAATGACGGAGATTTACGATTTTCCAATTCCTGCAATTTGCTCAGGATAATTAACTCTTGCGTGGTAATTGATTTGAAATAGCATAGTTTAGTATCATAGATAAAAAACTTGTCGACGCAATCGTATTTAATGGATATAATTAGAACGAATGATTTTTAGAAATTTACGGTTTATGTATACTTACAAATCGTGGGTATAAAATTACAAGCATTGATTTCTGAGAAAATGTGACAAGTGAGTTCCAAAATGGATTTTATTTGCGAGAAAATGTAATTTTCCGTCTTGACTGAATAAATTCAAAGAACGTATTTTTTTACCAAAAGTGGTTTTTACAATAATTTTATCTGAACAAATAAAGAGATGTAGAGAAAACGCGAAATGACTGAGCAAACCCCACTTGACAGAGTACATTTAAAAAATACCAAGCTACTCGTATGTAGTAATAAGATTGAGCAAAATTATTCGCAATAAGTCGCATATTTTGTTTTATCTGTCCGTAAAACGGCCACCGCTGAAAGGTTGCACCTTATTAAAATAAATACATGAAAGCTCCATTAATTTAAAATACCATATTTGTATAAATCTCCTTTTCTGGCAAATGTTAAAAGAGTATTCCTGCCATTGTGCTCGTTTGCTGTATTTATTTATCTAAGATCATGTTCTAATTTATGCAAAACGCATCAGAGAATTAGGTAATGTATGTAAGTCGGATTCATGAAGGCTCTAATACCTTCATGAATCCAGGGTTCCCAGAGATTAGCTAAATCATTTCCGTGACACTACAGAGAAATTCCCTCACATGACAGTAGAGCAAATAGTTTTATTCAACGCTTTTTATTATGCATATTTTTATATATAAATAGCAGATAAACAGCAGCTTTGCCTGTCAATATTTTAAACCAATCAAACCCAATCATATTATTTATAAACTAGAATATTTTTTTTTTTCAAAAAACTGAACCGACTTTACAAAAGAAAAACCACTAAAAAGTATGAAATAATATTTTTACGTATTTATACATACATAAAAATAATAATAATAATGACATACAGGTCGAATTGATAACATCCTCGTGAAAGTCGGTTAAAAATAAGGGAAGTTGCTATTTTTCCCCACTTTAGGAAAAAAATCTCTATTCTTACCATCACTGAAATTTTCCGTTTTCCTTATTTTTGCCTAAATGCTTTTGAATTTCCTGACATTTCCCTGTTTCTCCTGTTGTACCCGATGCTGAAAATGCTGCGAAAGGTATTTAACTGATAACTTGATTGAATTTGCATTTCAGTAATGCCTGTGAATTTTTTTTAAGTTTAGCTAAAATCGGCGGTAATTACCTCTAAAAAAGTCATAAAATTACCGTAGTTTTGTGACGCTAGTGTCGACTTCACCAAGTATAATTTTTAATTAAAATACGAAAGTCCCCAGGCGATGTTTAAATATTTTAGTAATACATAGTACTTACCGTCTGCTTTTTTACCGAGGGGGCAATTATTTGAAATTTCACGCCAATTTACAAGTAATTTTTAACCGTCCCGAAAGCCGCATTTTATTTTGCATGTATGTGGTAAAAACATGAGTGTAGTATATGTACACCCATGGTCGAAACAAATCGTACCTATACCTATCTAATGGGCTTATCTAGCAATTTTTTTTATTTCATAATACAAAAGTGCCCCATTCGAAAAGTTTATCCCCAAAAAAATTAGAATTTTTTCTGATCAATTTACGAGTTATCATTACGGACTCATGGCATCGACTTAACAGTTTAGAACTTAGATGTAAAGTACGAATCAAGCAAGAAGAAGTCATAACTGACAGAAACCACAATTATTTCCCTCGCTCTCATCTTTTGCAAAGTGGGCATCAGAGGCGTATTGTGTATTATTCTTTATTCTTATGATAAAAATAGTGGTGCTGAATGAGTTGGTAACGCTGCACGATTTTCCCCTTTTCCAAATCAGAATCGAAATAAAATCCGTCCCATCGACATGCATCTCTTATCATTGCGAGTGCGTCTCTGATGTTGCCGAATGTAGAATATGGTCAGATTGTATTTGCCAACATGTGAAAATATATGAATATGAGCTTATGAAAGAGCGCTCTTGGACGACGCCCTAGAACACTTCGTTTTTACACTGAAGGAATATTCTAAAACGAGACAAAACACGCGTGATGTCTTCACACCGGTGACGCTCGTGGCTTTTTCTTGCTTGGTTCTTACTATACGTTATAATAATATAATATTTTATTTTCAATTATATTGCCGATCAGAGTCGCATTCCCCAACAAAATTAATATCTAAATATTAAAAATATGAAGACCCACCAAAACTTTACTGTATTTCTCCATAAATCTATCCATAAATTATTATAAAAGTAGACATAAAGTCATTTTAAACAAGTTAAATCATCGGATTACTGAGTTAAACACACCAAATCAAATAGAAAGTTTTTAAAATGCAAATCTTCTGTTTATACATGGGTTTTGATGAGTCCTAATGATTAATATTTATTTTATGCATTCCAGTTTATAAAAATGTTTTGAGATCATTCCTTAAAGTTCGTAAATTGCCAGAAGAATGAATACATAAACGTTTTAATTAAGTTAGCATAATAAATTGGCCAGTATTAATAGTATCAATAAATATGAATCTTCGAAAAATTCGTGCATAATTCTTGAACGGATTCACCGATATCGAGTAATTCTGTTCTATAGGATACATGTAGGATGCACCCAAAAAAGCGGATCCAAGCATGTAAGGGGCTTATTCCATATTGCAAGCTATTAGGTTTTGGCTGACACGGTTTTGCTATTTTAAAATCTCTGCTCACTTGCAAGAAGGTCCGGGGTGTGGCTTCACATACTGGACAAACTGCACTTGATTTTATTCCCGTCAAAGTGTTAAGGACTTTTCCATCAATTAAGGTCATAAAAAGCTGATATGTCACAATTAGGGATCTATTTTCTGGTAGGGATATTCTTAGTTCTTCCAGATTTGCAATTTGAAGGTCTATATTTTGTTTCTCTCTTAATATATGTCCTGATGACTCCTTAATATATTCCAGTTTTATGGATGTACAACATCGATCAGACTGGAGTGTTCTGTTGTTCCATAATATGACACCGTTTTTTGTTTGCAAACGTAAAGATATACCATCAAACCCAACCCAACCTTGCAAATACAAACGTATCAGAGTGAGTGCCAGGTGATCCAAATTTTTGTTTATAAGAAGAATGACAGTTACTTCCATCAAACCCATAGGTACAAAGTCCTAACAAGTTTTTGTTGCAAGATTGAAAGGTTCCTGGACCGATTTTGGCTTGAAATATACATGAATAAGATTTTAGGCTCTGGCGTAGCTAGAATTTTGTCTTGGAGGGGGGAGGGCACGTACTGTTGAACTCGCGACATGAGGGCAGGAAGTTTAGGGGAAATGCTGCAGTAAAAATTTTTCGATAATATTTATGACTCTTGGAGGGAAAGTGACTAACTTACCTAAATCTGAACAAAATTTAGCTTACCATTAACCTCAGTAATATAAATAAGTAAAAATATTATTTCATACTATTCAGTGCTTTTCTGTTTTGAAGTCGGTTCGTCTTCTCGAAGAAAAAAAATATTAAATATACACCGCATGAACTCTACTAAAATTTATATTCCGTCACAATAGCTTAGACTAAAGCCATTTTCATTATGTTATAAGTGTGTATACAAATGCGTTACATATTGCTTTTTTAAGCACCTACAGTAAATTTTCTATTACACATTAAAAAAGTGTTTCGTCACTCATTTTCACGGTGAATTCTTATTCGATTTAAAAACCACCATTAAATGATGGCCTTGAAAAAAAGACCAGCGAGAGTAACAGCATTCTTAGTGCCAAATTAGTGATGCAGAGAACAGATTTAAAATCAGCGGCGTACAGGCAAAAAATGATGCTGAAAGTACACCCACCACAAGATACCATTTACAAAACGGAACTGAACGATTTACCATTTGTCTTTCAAGGTAAACCCAAACGTAGAAAATTTTCCCACAACTGGGGATTGGCAACACCCGAATGTTTATTCTCCAGGCGCGGCCCGTCCATAAGGTCATTTGGTTAATGACCCACCTAAAATCTTCAATGATCTAAATTGACTTTATGGGTGTATATCGACTTCATAAAATACATTAAAGCTAAGAGAGAAACAAACATACGCGCTTGAGGAAGTTAAAAAGAGACACAATTTGTCGACGGCCCGCCAATAATATCGCTTTCGGGGCGCGCGTGGTTGTCAACGACGCCGCGCTATCGCAAATTCTGACTCACTAATTTAAGTCTGACCAATTTATTATTAGAACAATATTATTATTGTTTAATATGTAGAAACTAGTACTGTGGTTAAAGGTGTGAGGAAGAATAGTTGGGACATTGGGACTAATAAAGTGATAAAACTCCTTATTTTAATTATTTCATTTTTTTAATGAAATCTTGTACTTCGGCTAACGGTTTAATTTAAAAGATATTTCATATTTATTTTATTCTTTTGGTACAAAATGATAAACAAGAGATGTTTACTCTTACGCAAAATAACGTTTTCATATCCCTGTATAAAATCTTAAATTTTTCATAGGCGAATCTTATTTATTTTACAAGCAAAAACTTTTATTAGAAGTGACATTTTTACGTATCTTGCAACAACAATCTTCTCCTTAACCTCATCCGCGGACAAACTGTATAGTAAAAAATTGTTGCAGTTTTATTTTATAATCAATCCATTTTACTTACAGTATTCTTGCACCGCCTATGGTTGCCGGACTGACGTACCGAACGATTTTTAAAAGGTACATCGATTAATCCTGCTCAAAGGAGCCAAGCTGAGTAGTTAATTTTGTAAAGCTTTATCTTTTTTGCCCCGCAGACTTGTAGGCCCGCGTTTAATAACGAGATAATTTTATTTATTTATCTAAGCTAAGGGTTTAAAAGACTGAAAAAGAGGCGCTGGTCTGTGTGGTCAAGAATGAATTACTATTACAAGACAAGAACGGAAACAACCATTTTATTAAATGCTCTTTACTTGTTAAAACCGATGTGTAATAATTATCTGTTCTTGGGACAATTAAACCAGTAAGGTGCTTAATAAAATTGCATTTATCTCCTAAAAGAAGTGAAAAAATATGAAAAGGTTTGTTTTGTTAAGAATTTAACCCACCATTTGACTGAGATAAGAAAATGTGAAAATATCAGTGACGTACATGTTTTTTATTAAAAAAATATTTTACCGTCTCCTCATATGCACGCCTCTGGAATGTCTGTTATAGTCTTCTTAATGTCAGAATTATGCTTAATTTAAGTATTTTACACAACGTAAATTTCATCAAAATTGCTAAAGCCATTTTAAAAATATTTTGAAAAAACTCAAAAAAATAAAAATTTGACATCCTGTATCTTTGAAACAAAGCATCTGCGGTCCCCTGTTCATATGAACCTTTTGCCCTAGTTTCTTTTCAAGACTCTCCCCTTATGGCACTTTTTTGAAACACTCTGTATGTATGTACTCATTTAATGCTTACTAGCTTCTTTAAAGAAAATTATGCAGGTAACTTACTTAAAAAATGTTTAAATTTATTATCAAAACATCATAAAAAATCACAAATTTATAAAATCCTGCGCGGGTTCCGTTTTATTATCACTGGATAAAAATCAATGGTAATGGTAATAAAATAGCTTTATTAACTGAGAAATGAGTCGAAATAATGCGTTTCATTAAAAGGAAATGAATGGTAAGCTAATGAACTAAATTAATATCTTTCTTATAATTAAGATACCCTTTATGCCGTTTTCTGCATTGTACCATAATTTCTATAAAAACAACGAAATTATACGCTTTCCACTAAGATTTGCTTAACGAACATTAAACCTATTATAATAGCTTATAAACAGCTTAATCTTTGTACCATAGTGCAGTGAAACAAGGTGTGCAACTGTAAGAAAAAATGTAGTAATTTCCTTGAAACCATCAATTTTGGGTTTGTGACGACCTGCTTAAACAATGTATGCAATAAAAAAAGTTCTTGCTCATTCCTTATTGCTAAAAAAAAAAAATCAAAAATCTCAAATACAAGAGACAAAAGCTTAAGGCTACCGGTTGTCAATGTATGCCTCGACCGGACGGTAAAATTGATTTTTTTATCTTCTGACAGCCCACGAAGACCGAAGTCTAAGTACTATGTACCGTGGGCGTCCTGGGGAATCGACTCACACATCCAGAGCTGGAAACATCCGTAGGGATTTCACCAGCCCTTTAAGAGGATGTGTGGGGTGGTACCACCTCGGTCGAGGAAGAATTCCTCTACCGCCTTCCACATTGTATGTCATTTTGATCTTTTTAATGAATGTTGCATGTAAGACTACTTCATAGTAAAAACCTCTTTAAAAGTACGGCTTGCAGCCGCGCGACACGCCGTCTGCAACCCTCTGTGAGCGAGTCGAACTTGCATTTGACCGTTTTTTAATTTCACATGGATATGTACTCAATTTTCGGCATCGACGCCCCTGGTAACAGATGGACAGTGGTCAAGCTCAATAATAAGTTCTTTCGGTCTGACGGTACTATTTACAAGCCTCATTTAAGGTGCTAAACGGACTCTAAAGATTCTAATGCATGTTTACGTTACGCTAATAAACATATCATAATAGCGTAAACAATAACTCCAAACTAACCATTTTCTAGTTCATATTTTAAACAGGCGATAACCATTTTGCAATTAGGAGCGATTTAATAGCTGGAATTTAACACGATGTGCCCGAATGATAAACTTAATTATCGTGGCACGGAGTAATCCCTATTTAACTTAGAATTAATTATTTTGGATGCTGTTTTGCGCCGTTAAATTACACAGCGTTTACGAAATTTCTTGCTGTACCAAATAGTCCGAGCGGGTTAGTCTACATCATCAAGTACAAAAAAATATATATTTCTTAGGGAAAATATACATTAGGCAAATTGTCGAATCCCTGCTGGCCCAGTTTTGAAATAGATGGTCATTTCAGCGATGATGGGCTTATCCAACTACTGTAGTAGTAGTTCGCGACCAGTTAAACTGAGCGCACCTTCTGAAGATGCCAACCACTCGTGTTGGCGAAACGTCAGGAGTAAGAGACAACCGACGACGACCTAATAACCCAGAAGCTACACAAATAACAATATAATTTTAAACCAACTTTATTTAAACCTCCAAAATTTAAGATCCAATGAATCATAAGCTCTAAAAATGTCCAAAACACTTGCTTCTAAGGTTCTGTTACCGGTATCCGGTAACTGATGTTTATTTCACTTAACGTTGTAATTGTTAGGTCTCGATTCTAAACAAAGTAGAACCAAGATACGGCCTAGAAAGATTTACCAAAAAGAGCTCAACATGAGTAGAACTGAAGAACAGGTCATCTAAAGAAGATGGATTCAGATACAAAGTGTAACGATAGCTGTTGAATACCTAACTATACACTTGAAGAAGTAGCAGGTAGGTTTTAACTTTCACAATAATTTATTAGGGATTCTACAACTCTCACACGAATAACACAACCTAATAATTATTTTATACTTTGAAGATGGCCCCAGGCACCGTACACAACTTAGGAGATCCTTGACGATAAGGTGAACTAGAATGAAACATACTTAGTACTGAGCGAAGACCTGGTAAGTTTTTAACTTTTATGTGCAGAATCCTAGAGGCAAAATAAAACCGTAACAAGACTGTTATTTGTTTCCAAAACTCAAAAAACATCTTAAAGGCAAACTATTTTCGACAAATAAATGACGAAGTCATGCGCCGGTGAGCAGTGGTTTGCAGACCAAGACATTCCATCTACTCTCTGCTAAGACAAAATAATTTATTTGTAAAGGGCTTAGAATTACTTTATGAACGTTCTGTTTTAAAGGAGATTATGTTAAATAATGGCTTCAGGGACACCCGATGGAACTAGAATTTCTTTGGAGAGAAAATTGTTCGCTCTTACCATCTATTTTCTGCTTGTAAGGTAGGAGTGCATTCATCCCAATAGAGTCCCACCAACACCCGCCGATGCCAACTTACTGATAAAAATCCTGTGATTAACCCTGTCGAACGCCTTGGAGAAGTCGGTGTATATTGAATCCACCTGGTGACCCTGGTCCAGGCGCTCGACAGAAAATCCGAGTAAACAAGAAGATTCAGTTCAGCTGATCGACCGGAAACAAAGCCATACTGATTATTAACAATGTCCATGGACAGCTGCCCCGTCAAGCATTCAGTAACCAAACTCTCAAACAACTTTGGAATTGTACTTAATATGGATACCGCGGTCTGTAATTTTTGACTTCAGATTTACTTCCGGATTTAAAAGCAGGCGATATATAACTGAGCTTCCAAACATCAGAAAATGTACCTGTTTGAAGCGATGCATTGAAATGTAATAAAGCGGCCTCGCCAACACAAAGCTACAGCTCCTAAGCAAATTCGGCGGGACTCCGTCAGGCCCGCCAATTACCCCATGCCAATTTACCCCATGAAATTAACCCCCAGAATCAAAATCCAATTTTTTATACTTCACGTCCATAATTGGACCACCACATTCTATCTCTGTGCTAAATTTCAAATTTTTACGTCGAATAGTTTCAGAGAAAATCAGTTGTGACAGACGGCTAGGTCTGCTCTTAAAACTAACAAATTTTTACACCATTTTATCATTAGCTATATTAAAAAAATATTGGAAACACTATCAGTGAAAAACACAAAATACCTGGCCGGTAAATCGATGTTCTCATTATTCTTCAATAAAGTCCAGATCTCGTCCGCGGTCGTAAAGTGTCCCCGGAGGGTGAAACCGCCCCTCGGAGGCGCCTGTCTGCCTTCCAGAGGATAAATAACCACTTTACGGTCAAGTGAGGACAGCATAAGGAAACTTTATGGTCGTTTTCAATAAAACTTTCAAATAAATCTTCGGATTAGGCGGAAAGGCGGAGGGAATAAAAACAAGTTTAAAATGTATGGAAGTTTTCAGTTTTAGCAGTTTCTTTCCGTCGAAGGAGCCACAGATTTTTCAATTGTTGTATTTAATGTAAATGGGGTGTGTTTATAAACAAACTACTTAAATGCAAATAATTTAATTCTTATACGCAGTTTGGCAACATTTAGAAAATTATTAAGGTTTCAAATTAGACCAAATTCAAAAAATTCAGTTTCCCGTCTGACCTCATCCTACGAAAAACAGCTGAACCTAGTGGGCAATGTGGCTATTCAAATTAAGGATACGACAACACTGCCATGCAACCTTTCGGACGTTTTAGTACTAACAGGGAATGTTTATAATTTGCGTAACTTTTGTACCGATTTTTAATCATCGAATTTAATTTTATTTTAAAACTTATTTCGAAGTTCTTAAGTTTAAATATTATTATTAAATTTTAATAATCAAATTGCTTTATATAGGGTGAGTCGGAAGGAAGCGTCTATGGAAGTCGTTAGAGAATCATTCCCGGAAGAGGTCATCTCCCGCTTTGGAGATCTAAACTGGCCGGCTACATCTCCCGACCTCACCTCACTGGACTTTTTCTGTGGTGATACTTCAAAAGCAAAGTTTATGTTGGTAGACCTATCACTTTGCAAGAGTTTAAACAAAAAATACGGGAAGAAATTCATGGAATACCACCTGAGATGTGTTTAGCAGTTTTTGACCAAACGAAGACGGCATTGCAAGAGTGTTTTGACCGAAATGGGAGGCACCTCGACAATATAATTTTTAAAAAATAAAATCCGCATATATTCTACTCTACGTATTTTTGTCTTAATAAATTATTTTGAAAACTCCAAGAAAATTTTTAATTATCCCTCAAAAAGGGAAATTCTTTCCTTGCATTATTTGGTTATACTGCAGCAAAGACTTTATAAATTCATTGTGGAAATTAATTTTCCCGAAAACTAATCAAAAGTTCCATAACTTTTCACTTTATTGTCGACTATTATTCACTCCCTATACCTCCGGGTCTTTGCCCACCCGTGGACCCGCAACACATGTGAATTGCCAAATTAATAATGCGGAAACTTTAATCAAAGAGTAGTTTAGAGGGTCGAAACTGGCACAAAGATTATTGAGCCGTTAAAGTTTGAGTTTGAGATAATTTCGATGGGAACGGGTTGGGAAATAATGACCTTTGGGATGACCGAACACACTTAGTTTTGGTTTTGATTATTTCGACGAGAATAAGAGGATTCCCATTATTTTATGCAGTGGTTTTGATTATTTCGAGGATGAACTATTTGGAACTTTTGCAAATAAGTCAAGCAATGCAAGACTAATAATAAAAGGAGTAATAATTTTTCAACAGGGTGGTCTCTAGATGGTAACGGCCAATTAGGAATGTATATATTCTAAAATTCACGAAATTGTGTCTTATCTAATAAATACTGTGGAATCCCACAAACACTAAACTTATTCGACATTTAATATCCTTGGCTCTATCCAAAAGAGAGCCATACGACTAACCAATGACTCAGTTTCACAAGAAAACTCGCTCATCGCGGCACTGTTTCGCATATGTCCCTTTTGTACCGATATTTTAACAAATTTTGGATTCAGAGTTCTGATTTTTGTCCCAATTCCCATATAAGATCGCTGCACTGTGCGGTACGGTAATACTTAGGCTTAAAGTCTACCTGGGCTGCCGCAAATAAAAAGCAATATATCAAATTAAACATTTCCGTTTGAAATGATTTCCAATCAAGCAGTAAGAATTGTATATAAAAAGACCTATACAAATCAACATCCCGTCGTTCTATCTGAGCCTAAAATTAGTCTAATATGCCGTTAGGGGTGATAATTACGTAGGACGGTACACCAAAACTACCTACCTCGAGTACCTTTCGACGCAATTAAAAAAATGAGAAATTCCACCACGGTGGTCTCTTCTGAACAAAAAGGCTCCATGTGAACCAATCTCCGACAATTATTTATTTTAGATACCGTGACGTACTGATGTAGAGAGAGGGACTCTTAAATTAGTTTCCGATTTTTAAATAATTTCAGTCGGCAGATGATCAAAAAGACCGCTTTCGTGCTTCTGATGCGTGGTCATCATATTTTATATGAATTTGTTTAAAAAACGTTTTATATTTTTAGGGTTCCGTATGAAAGGAAATAGGTTTCAGCTGCACTCTTCCAGCAGTTACCGAGATTCTAATCCTTACCTACAGAGACAAAACATTAATGTATTACCGGTAAGTCCGTCTTAAGGCCACAAACGATTCAAGCGTGTAAAAAGAGTCATTTTCAAAACTTGTAGAATATACTATTGTTGTCAGTGGCGGCTGGTGAAATTTCAAAGTTGTATATCTCTGTTCCTACTTACAGGACCCGAACCAAATTTACGAGTTTTAATAGTGAGCCCACTGGGAATATTTTGGTAAGGAAAAAAAAATATTTTGTAATTTGCGAAAAAAAGTTAAATTTTTGGTGTGCCCCTCCTAGGAAAAAAATGAAAGCGTCTATGTATTTTATTTCTTCCTTTTTCTAAACAAATCTTACATCATGCTGTCGACAGTTTTTAAATTTTGAGAGAAAAAAAGGTGTTAGTAGAAAGTTATAGGCAGTCATTTGAATTTTTTCTTAAATTTTATTTTAGGCTTAAAAAAATTCAAATGACTATAACTTTCTACTAACACCTTTTTTTCTCTCAAAATTTAAAAACTGTCGACAGAATGATGTAAAATTTGTTTAGAAAAAAGAATACATAAAATACCTAGACGTTTTCATTTTTTTCCTAGGAGGGGCACACCAAAAATTTAACTTTTTTTCGCAAATTACACAATGATTTCTTTCTTTACCAAAACATTCCCAGTGAGCTCACTATTAAAACCCTTAAATTTGGTTCGGGTCCTGTAAGTAGGAACAGAGATATACAACTTCGAAATTTCACCAGCCGCCACTGATTGTTGTATTGTTGTACTGACTAACTGATTTAAGTTATTGAAAAAGGAACGTTAGTAGGTACTATTATTATCGTTCTCTGTCTCAGACACAAAAATGCGCCGATTTGAAATTCGATTAGCTTCGTAAATTACATTTCGAACAGACGCAACAGGGCTCTATAATTTCGAAATATTCCACACCGAGTGTTCTGATTTTCTTTGAATTTCTGAATGATCTGATTTAAATTTAATTTCAGACGCTGCTGGTAAAAGTTGCCTTTTATTGTAACTTTGTATCGTTGGTGATTATGTTTACTTGTGAAATACAAGAATCAAATGAAGGTTTATCTGCAATGTACTAACTTTAAATGTAGATTCTCAAGGGTGTACCAATAGTTACTTCGTTTAAATTTGGCATTATTTTTCAAAAACTTAACCTAGAAATTTTATATTTGGCAAAATTTGAGGTTTGCGAATCGGTAGGTGCCGTAAGTGCTCGATCCAATAAAAAATATCGCTAGAGTACGTAAACATGTTGCCAAAAATCCCAGAACCTCAGTTCGTCATCGATCTCTAAGTGGAACATAATGAAAAGCTCTCTGCATCGAATTTTGACCAAAGATCTGGCCTTGCACTCATATAAAATGCAACTAACTCAAGAGTAGCCCCCAGACCACGAGCATGGCCGTGCATTAGCTAATTTTTTCTTGGAAGAAGTTAGAAATAATGCAGAATTTTGCAATAAACTTATCTTTTCCAACGAAGTTCATTTCCACTTCAGAGGTTATGTGAACAAGCAAAATTGTAGGATTTGGAGAAGTAATTGAAGAAAAACCTCGAGTGACTGAAAAGAAAAACCTTTACGCCCTCTTCGAGTAACTGTGTGGTAGATAATACGCTCCTTAATAATATGTTCTTTAATACTCATTCTCATATTCATAATCTTCAGTGATCATTTGCTACTACATAGTGTAGATTATGACAGGTCAAATTACGTCACATACAATAAAACAGTTACATATAAACACATAATCAACTTACTGGTTTTGACAAAATTCCACCAGTATTCCTCAAAAACTGTAGTCTGATTTTATCCCTACCACTAAGCTACATTTACAGAATATCTTTGAGTTCTGGGCAGTTTACTTCCGCATGGAAAACTGCCGTTATCACTCCGCTATTCAAAGGTGGCGATCGATCAGACGTAACTAACTATCGACCAATTTCTGGCATATCACGTGTCGCTAAGGATTTGGAGTCACTTGTGACAGACACCTTTTCGCCTCATTTAGGCGAATCAGCATTGATTTTTGCCTGGCAGGTCATGCCAATCAAATTTATGATAGCAATTTTTAAAGACTTTTCCTCGTAAAACCAATAATAAAGATTTTTTCCTCTTGTCAACTCCATCCGTGTTATAATATTTTTTTAAAGAAAGAAAAAAACATATCTGAATAAAATGTTGCGGTAAACACCGCCATACCTCCATATAAGGACAAAACGCATCATAACTGCCATTATAAAAGTCTCCTGGAAAAACTGGAATTGCAGCATAATATGCGGCCAAATGACAGATGTCATTCTGCAGACATGTTCGGAATCAGCCAATAAATAATAAAGCTAATGATGTATTGAATGCGATCGGTCCTCTGTATACCGTAGGAAAGTACCGATGTTATTGGGTCAAATATCTAGGTACGTAACTGCAAGCCTTGCCTTGCTTAAAATAGTATATTGTACAACAAGTTTTAAAAATGATATTTTGTGCATTGTATCATGCAGATACTAAATTTTTACGTATATACAAAAATACAACAAATAGGTACTGTTATGTATAATTTGTTTATTTATTTATACTATAATTATATTTGAGCAAAACACAGGAAAAATATTTTTTAATAATGCTTTTAAGTGTTTTCCTTGTCTCCATTTTTAAAATTTTTCTTCACATCGTTCTCTTGAAACCGAAGAAAGCAGATGCTATCTCTGGAGGACTAGATTCGAGATAATTTTCGTCCAGATTTTCACAGATTACTTTTATAATTATTTTTATTACTAAATCTCACTTCTATTCTATATAGTTAAATCTTCTCGGTTCTCTGGGTAGCAGTTCAGATAACGCCATCAATTTATTAATAAACCAATGAAATTGGTTGCTAGAAGACATCTTTCAAATTCTGACCGCTTGGGTTTGCTTGCCCCGTACTAGAATTCGAAACATTGACTCAAGATTGATATGATATGCCTAAATTTGAAAATGTTAATGAGAAGTTCTCAAATAGGTTATTTTACTGCTTGGAAGTAAACGGAGAACGCTTTCAACTTCTTTTGCAGTAAAAAGGTAAGTTTATTTTCTCCTTAAATTTTTTACGAATATCCATGTGCTAATACTTTGACACGCCGCCATTTCTTTGCTAATGCTTTCAAATTTTTACACAATAATCTACTCTACAAGACTTTTCAAATGATGTCTTACCCACAATTTCCATTTGATTTTTTAGACCGCCCGCCGCCAAGTTGACTATTAAAAGTGTAAAACTTATACCAAAAAGTAGCATTTAAGTTGTTATTGAAGTGTGCCAAATTTTAAATTTTTGTTTATTGGTTCAAAAACGAAAACGGGGGGGGGGGAGGCTTCTTGAGCCGCACTGGATATGTAAGTTACAGGCTAAACTTTTATATACATTATCTCAAAAACTAAAGGCGGTCACCTAAAATCTTTTGACTTCCTAACTCAGGAAGAACTCCTCTACAACAAATAGAAAAATTATCAAAATCGGTTACTAACATGTTTGGTAGTCCCATTGTTTGGTAGTTCCTCTAAGTTTTGTTAAAAGGCGGATGCTTTTTAACAAAGAAATAGGCAATATGAAATGGAGGTAACCGTTTCGCTTGCAGTAAATAAGTTTTTGCAGGAACATTATTTTCCATCCGGCCAAAAAATGGAAAAAGCTTTTAGGAAGCAAACGAAAAAGTAAGTGCAATGTGCTTGTAAATGAATGTATTATGGAGATTATGAATTTTTTATGTAAAACAAAAGCCCGCAGATTTTTTATTATTATTAGTTTTTAGTGTTGGAAAAAGGATTTTCTGTATGTTCGCAGTAGGATAACTACCGCGTATTTTAGATAAGAATATTAAGAAATAAATTTAAATACCAATAGAACAAATAATATGAAATTTGTTTTAAATTAAACTCTAAGCCGAAGTACAAGATTTCATTACAAAATTTAAGTATTAAAAATAACAAGTTTTATCTCATTATTTTTTTAAAGTCTCAACTATTCTCTCTCACACCTTTATCCAGAGTACTAGCTTCTATATATTAAACAATAATAACACCTATGGACATGTTTGTCAATGTCTTTATTAAATGAAGCAATTATGGCCCTGGATGTACTAGGAATGCAGTAATCGTGATCCATAATAAGTTAATAATATCTAAAAATTTTGACAAAAAGCCAACACACCACTCCACAAATAATGATTTTTTCTGGAATTATGTACTTTGAGCTGTATATTACAAAGCTGAATACAGTCAAAAATAACAAAACAATCATCATTTTTGAGCGCGTCGGAGGTGCTTTACATGGGCAAGATTGTCTACGATTATATTCTCTTCGTGATTAGCATAACCTCTAAAAAATATGGCAATTTAAAAGGAAAATTTTAAAAACTATAAGCTTTTAGACTAAACTATTCGTTTAGATTCGTAATTTAGGCAGCAAAACATATGCTAGTAATTTCTATAACATTAATTAATTTTGGGGTAATGTTTGTCTAGATAATTATTAAACAAATAAAATATGTATACCTACTTACTTTTCACTAAAAAGAAGCACTTTACAGCTACACAAAGTCCAATAGTATACTACCAAAATATCTAATAAGCACAAAATAATCAAAATAATTGCTAAATGCTTTCTAACAACCCCGAAAAGCCACAACAATATTTCTAAAAACAAACTTTGACGGGCGGAGACGGCTCTGTAAATAGCGAAGGAACGCGGAATAGACAAGACGGGTTGAAAACTGCCGGAAAGAGATATGCCGATGGAAAGGCATAAGAAAAGGATGACCATCTACACGGCATTCGTGATGAGGTACTGCACATATTCCACATATTGAAACTTTTTCCGGCTGCAAGGAATAGATGCGGAATATGTATCTTCGTCGCGTACATGTAAATATTTATATATCCACCTCTCAGCGATTGTCTGTGTCCGCGAGGTGATTTCTGAATTAGAGAACTTTAAAAGTATATATATGTTGGCAAATATGTTTGACATATGTCAACGGCCGCGGCCACCATTAAAATTTTACGTGGGATTGTATATAAAATGGATGGAATGGAAATGAAGTTCCATTATGGTGAAAAGTACTTACTAAAATCCCTTTTCTTTATAAATTTGCACAAAAACCTCAGAAACAAATTCATAGTATAAAACTTAGTTGTCTTGTTCTTACACTTTTCGGTTTAAAACTTTTGGTTGTCAAATTAGACCGGTTTGGCATTGAAAAATCTGGTCGTTAAATCTCAAACCTGGTTAGCAAATCCCAGGAATAAGTTTTCATGCATAATATTTATATTTTTAATACAAAATAACGAATATTACAGCCAATAAAATGTAATGGAACGTAATTTTAGAAATAGCTTTCTGGTCATATAGTCACCATCAAAGGAAGGTATTCCTTTTAAAACCGATCATCCGTGACCAATGGGCCTATCTCTTAGCAGGTGATCTAGGTGATCTCTACATTCACTTGCAGTTTTAAAAAAGTTTAACAACATAGCTTGGAACAGCATCCTCATAATAAAGTACAGTGTGGATCTCATTAAAATACTTAGTTGAACTGCAAATCTAAAAAAAAATACATCTAATACCAGGAATATGAAGTGGTAAAAGCGTATTATCAAGCCACAGTTTCCAATTTCTAAGAAACCTCACGTATAATTTATTTTCCGTTTATTATTTCCTTTGTATTGGAAATAACGCCAGTATTGAAAGTGCAATCAACATTTCTAATTAGCTTTCATTGTGTTAAATTAGGAGTTGTATGAAATAATCGTAAAAGTATTTCTTTTTTGCTTTTTGCAAATGACTCTAATCAAACATACACAGCAAAATAATCTATAGAAACCTAGATAAAACCATAATACATATAATTTCATTTATTCATTTACTTATCGTAAAAGTTAATTTTACAATTCTTCACCAAAGAAATGTTTAATATCCATGGATTTCTGCAAATGGTATGCTGTATTTCATAGGCGTAGTTAGGCAGTCAAATATAGGGGCCCTTAAGCCCTAGACCCTATTTAGGATATGACCAAAAAATAGGATGGAGGGTTGTAAATTTTAGGGGTGCTACTAAGAGTTTTAAGGGTGCTTAAAGCCCCCCTTTACTACGCTTATGCTGTATTTTTAGACTCTTCTCTTTCTCCCCCATGTGGCTATTTTCTGCAGAAAACTCTACATATCCCCTAGAAATGGCGCGGCCATGGGAGGGGGAGGGAGGTAACCCTCGGCCTAAAGATTATGTAATCTTTGTATTCATTTGGTAGGTGGTAGAGGAGTTTCCAGCCCTGGGTGCGTGAGTCGGTTTTTTCTTTCCTTTTCTCTTTAGACCTGTCATTCTTTCTCTTCTCTCCTTTTTCTGTCACTTCTAATCCTATTCTCTTCTAACTATCCACCTCGTAAAAAATAAAAATTTAAAAATGATGATGGCGCACCCAGAGGTAAAAAATTCCGGAGGTAAACTACCCCTCCATTCGTTTCTCCGGGCCAGGGGTGCTCAGGAGGGCCCTTAATAGAAGAATTCCAAAAATATAATAACCTTTGTCAACATCTGCGAGCTTAATTCAACTTTGGACTCTGTCCACCACTACCTCCAATCATGCAAACCCCACATTCTTTTTTTTGACCTGAGCAAACAAAACAGAGTCCCAAATCCTCAACTAATCATCTCCTGTTTCCAGGCTATGAACTTCTGTCATCTTTTCGTCTTCGTGGGATATGCGCTTACATTCGCAGCAGTCTTTCGTGCGCCAGACTCCGGAACCTGGTATCACGCAAGCTCGATATTCTCTGGGTAAAACTTGCCCTTAAATATTCTACTAAATTTATCTCTTGCATCTACCGCTCCCCATCAGACAACTCCTACAATGAGTTCTTTGACTTTCTCTCGTAAAAAATTTAGCATCTTATCTCTGAATTTTCCTCCGCTGAAGTTATCGTTCTAGGCGACTTCAACGTCCATAGCATTCTATATTACCACCCCTTGTGGAACTCGCCTGACAGGGTTGACCAATTAAGAGTTAATTTGGCGATGACATAAAATTTATATACGAATAATATTTAAGCAGATATTATTTTATTTGTCAGAAAAATGAAAGGGGCGGATCGTTGATACCCTGGTACGACGACGAGAAGACGAAAGGGGATCGATATCTGTAGCCATGTGTGAATCTTTTTTATGCATTTGGAGACATATTTTTAGAACGCTAAAGCAATAAAAGTAAGAGATAAGAGGTTTTCTAACGGAACTAGCCTTTTGAAGTTTCGCCGACAAAGACATTGTACGAACATGTTCATAGGTATCATTATTATTGAATATGTAAGTAGAAACTAGTACTCTGGTTAAAGGTGTGAGCGAGAATAGTTGGAATTTTAAAGAAATAACGTGATAAAACACGTTACTTTTAACATTTAAATTTTTTAATGAAATCTGGTACTTTATTGGCTTAGGGTTTAATTTCAAACATATTTCATAGATGTTCTTTTGGTAGAAAATGATAAACAAGGTATGTGCACTCTTACGCAAAATAACGTTTTCGTATATTTTATGCTCCCTGTATAAAAAATTAAATTGTCCATAACGTGAATCTTATTTATTTTACAAGCAAAAACTTTTATTGGGAATGGGAGGACCCCTTCCGTGGACATACGGAATGTACAGTCGTGCCGAAAATTCTTTTATTTATAATGCCTTTTCTTATTTAAAATAAAACTGTATTTTAGCCATAGCTGTGCATACATACGTGTTTAATTGTCCACTTTTAAAATTCAAATTAAAATCTATTTAAAATTAAAAAGCTTAAATAGGCTACCATTATGGCTAATTGGTACAACCAATCGAAATCGATACCCGGGACTGGAGTAAAAGGAAAACCCATATTCGAGGCGCATAATAATAAGCTGGCCAACTTGATTTATGCTAAATTATTTAATATATGATAATGTAAAACAATGGGAATTTTTAAGAGAATATATATAGAGTGTTAACAATTATTTTAGGCAGATAATATTTTCTTATGCGTGTAAAGGCGAAGATTTTAAAAGAAATGAGAAAATGTATTACTCATAGTCATTAAAATATTTATAAAACAATCTACATAATATGTATTTTAATGTCCAATAAACTGGAAGGTGGTAGAGGATTTCTTCCTCGACCGAGGTGGTACCACCCCACACATCCTCTTAAAAGAGCTGGTGAAGTCTCTACGGATGTTTCCTGCTCTGGATATATGAGTCGGATTTCCCCAGTACACCCACGGTACATAGCACTTAGACTTCGGTCTTCGTGGGCTGTCAGAGCACAAAAAAAAACTACGCTGCTCTGCACAGTGCACATGTTAACCTTTTTCCAACAGAAATTTCTTTCAAAAAGATTTTAACTTATAAACCTTATCTTCTAATCTTAAGCAAATTTCCGGCAATTTTCTGGAGATTCTAAACATGTACAGGGTGTATATTTATAAATTGAATTAAATTTTCTCTAACCAGCGGTATCCGATACTGTCAAGAAACACATTATACCGATTAAGTTACCAATTCTATTAATCATTTTTTCTATGCAACAAGTCAGTTGTAATAATAATAAGTTTCTTAAAAGCAAATAAACCTAGGTGGAAAGTTTTCGGTGGGCCACCCTGTATACTCCAATCTAAAGCATTTTCTACAATTGTAAGCAAATGATTTTTCTTAACGAAATAGTTTTAATAGCTTATACTTTCCATCAATTTTAAGCCATATTACTTTCTATACCTACACAATATGCCATAAAACTGAACAAGATTTACAACAATAGAAACTGCGTAAATCAAATAGCCTACACTAAAACGAGTTTTAACAATATTCTGCTGAAATAATAAATTCCGAGTCCAATTCATAAAAATGTAAATAAATTTCTATTTATGCTCGACGAGATCTTGTATGCGACTGGGGGCATTTCGAGTTTCTAGGTTTGAATGCTGCGCTAGTAGTTTTTGAGATATTTCATTATTTAGGAACTTCGTTAACAAATTTTGTCTAGAAATATAGTGTGAAATTATTAAGCTATTAGGGGCACAGTATTGCCCCGTCAAGTTCTGTAATATCGATACACCTTTGCTGCTTTATCTTTTTTAAAATTTCTGCCCAATGATATATTATAAGTTATTAAGGTTTCCTTAAAGATCCTGTCCAGAAATTTGTAAAAATTAAATTAAGGTAAAAAATTTAAATTTTTATGGCCCTCTTTTCAAAGAAGTCTTATTTAGTTAACTGTATTTTTTAATTATTATATTGCTTTATCTAAAGTCAGTTTTAATCGAGGTGTGTTCCAAAACAAAAATTTAGAATTCCTAGCAATAATACATTGAACAAACATAACAACTCCTTATAGACAGACAGACGTGTAAACTCAAATACAGACACAAGCGTTAGCGATACATTCCGACACAAATTTAGGGCGACACACGTTTAAATTGGGATAAATTATCTCGGCAAACATTTGCTCTAGTAATTTACGCCCGTGTGTTGGTGCCGGCAAACACATATGGCAAATATGCAACCCCCTCGACAGAGGAGGAAGGATGGGTTTGCTGTTACGAAATAACCCTCAGACAGGTAGCTGAAAAAAAAAGTTTTTGTAAAAAGAGCTATCTGTTTGTTCCTGGTGGACAACAAACAGTTTTTTTGTCTCTTAATACAAAAATTTAAACATAAACCAAACATTGCACATTGCAAAAAAATATAGAAAAAACATTATTTCTCATTCACAACATCCTCTACGACGCAACAACACTGTTCGTCATCTTTACATTGGTCACAGGTCAAGTTGTCGCCTCCGCCATTCCCGTTACCCCTTTGATACTGTTTTTTTTAAATTGGATCTAACCAAGCTAGTTTCGGATCTTTTGTAGCCCATTCAGGTCCTGACAACTTAACCAAAAAAGTTGACAGAGTCCAGTTTTTTCTTCTCAATGGAGTCCTTGATTGGTAATTGCGGAAACCGTATGTTAGTCAAGTTGTTTTGTTTTACTAGACTTACAAACCGCTTAGACGGATCGTCATTCCGGTACAATACTTCCGTCTTAACCAATTTTTTTTGCTCTCCTCTAGTTTAAGGTGCTTTACAAATGATTACCCTTTTCGCCTCACTAATTTCTGGATTTCTTTTTTTGAGGAAATGAAGAGCATCTTTGATATCATAGACCATCCAGTCAGAGCCGACACGTCGCACTTCTCCTTTTTTAGAGTACACCTCATTAAGTTGTGTAAACAGAATGACATATGTCAACCAACGGCCGCCATTAAACTAGGCTGATATTGAGTATAAAAAAGGGTAAACTTAAAATAGAGGAAGTTCTTTACATTAAACGTTATAACTAAAGTCGGGATTTTGCATGTTTCCATTTAAAAATACGAACAAATAATAAATCTTATGATATTTATAGACCTTCTCATCTTGTATGATATAAGAAGGTTTTAATTGACTTGTTAGACATCAATAGAAATTTAATGTAGACAAATGGAGCAAAAATCGTTGTTTTGTACAGATTATAACAGATGTCATTGCGACTGTAACGTTTTGTGTTTTATGGCTGAGCTTTCACAATTATTAATGTTGTAATTACGTTGTTAAAAAATAATGTGAGACCACCCAACTAGTTGGGAAAAACGCCGATGCACGGCAAATATTCACTTTGCTTTTTATTCAAGTACCCTGCTTGTTTCCAGTCGTCTGATTGACTAAGAAGTTTTAAGTCTTATAAAGGGAACTTTGGGTATAAATAAAACCAACAGTGTAAGAAAAATAGCATGCGTATTTATTTTATTAAAAAGTCGAGACGTGGCAGTTATGTTTTAAAAATAATATTCTTCAATTAAACGGATTTTTAATATGATTGTGGTATTGAAAACAGGGCGCTACCAACTTTAGGAAAACACATTATTGTCACACCCTGTATATTGTATAAAACAGATTTTTCTTAAACAATAGTGTTATTCTTACATTCCTAACGAATAGACCTACAACAAAAAAAAAAGCTTTTTACAATTTTTAGATTAAGAGTTCGGGAGAAAACGGATACCAAAATTATGATACATTTTCTGTGGTACGGTAATTAATTCGAGCGGTGTATTACTGTACCACTATACCGGGTTGTATTGTGCCGGGTCCTGGTGTCTTCTCATCCATAAATAGCGTATTGCAATTTCTTTTAATTACAATCCACGACAAATGGCAAGACACCAATGCGGAACAATGCCCATTAAACTACAGTAAAGTTAAGGAAATCTGTGAGATTTCTTTTCTTAAATGCTTCAGACAAATTAAATTATCACCTTGTTAAAGATTAGCATAAGTGCGGTGAGATTATAAGAAATAAAATTTATTTGTGTAGAGTTTAAGATTTTTAGTATTTTGATTTTTCTAATATTGTTGCTCTGTTGTTGGTTAAAGTTTTTTTTTTCATGAAAAATCGCTTAATAGGGAGTCTGCAGATAAACCTGAAGTTTTGCATTATACGTTAGTAAATAAAACACAATATTTTTGGTTGTTTAGTTTTGTTTAGTTCTGGTTTCAATAGCTGTACTCTGGATTGTTTTATTTGTGTTGCACAGAATTATTTTTGAGAGACTTCACTGAAAAAATCGTTTGGACTTTTTTTCACACAAAATTGTAGCATAGTCTTTGTAGAGCAATTTACTCTAATTGGATTATTAATTACAACAGTTTTTATACATTTCCATACAATTGTAGCAAATTTTGCTACAAATTGGTCTTGGACGATTTTGAGAACAAATTGTTGGAAAAAGGTACACAATTGTAGTGAAATGTCCCACAATGTTTTTTCAGTGTTGGCAACACAACAACCTAGGTCACTGTTCTTTATATGGCCATGTGTTTATTACCAGTGGCGCGCAGTAGTTAATTTTTTTTTGAGGGGTACTATCTAGCTTATTATCGCCAATCTTTCTCCAATCTAAACTCATACCAGGATTTACCAGTTTCAAAATATGCAGTGAATTTCATAACACCCTGTATAATTCATGAAATCAAAATTGTATTTGCTACTTTCCCTTTAAAACCGCGCGTTGCATTCCCATATTCTATTGAAATTTTGCAAAATATCCATTTTTGAGAAAAAAACTTTGTGTGGATAGATTGCTATTTGTGCCGCTTATATTCTCAGGTAGCGACATCTGCATTTGATAAATGTACTTGATTAAATCACACGACCCGGTCGCTTTATCAAAGGGATAAATCAAAAAGTTTACAACTAATTAAAACGGGCGAGAAGCCGGTCCAACGCGTCACACCTGTCTCAAAAACATAAATTAGAAGCGCCTTGTATATAAATTTTGTGACCGAAATTGCGTTTTGGGATATGTGGGGTACATAGGTGGGTATTTAGTAAATATAGATTATTAAATGCCGAAATTTACTAATATTGAGACAGACGTTTGACGTTCGTTTAAGTCGAGGCAAATAAAAAAGAGTAGAGTACCACTAAATAACTTGCGAACATTTGTTTTAATAAAATACGTTACAAGGTACAAAAATATACAGCGCGGCTCAAAAATGTCCCCATTCACTTTATTTTTTTGACCAGGTAAACATGGAAATTTGAAATTTGGCACACTTCCAGTAATAAATACCCCTTTTTGATATAAATTTCATAAATAAGGATTTTTCTTCAATCACAAAAAAGACTCATTAGATCTATAGCTCGTGTACCTAAGTAGTACCTACTCATGTACAAATCTTGTAAAAAAATTGAAGGTGTTAACACTCCATAGTTTATTTGTTTTTGAAATATGTATATACTCGTATGTATGTTAATAATAATAATGATATTCTAGTAAAAGATAAACATCAGGTAAACACACGCCAACAAATCAAATTTTATGTTCTTTATAGGTATAAAATAGTATGTAAGTCTCCTGATTCTTTAGGGACACAATTTTTAAATAAATTTTCAGACTATGTGACAAAGTCTCCTACTTTGAAAATTTTTAAAACCAGATTGAAAGAGGATAAATGTTTGTATTCGGTAGAAAGTTTTTTATACATGTAATAATGTTAGTGTTAAGTACTTTTAAGATTCTGCGATTGACGATTCCTATATAAATTAAAATTTGTCAAGAAATAATGGGATTTTAAAATAAATATTATTACAAAATAAAAAGGCTACAACTTTACAAAAAAAAGTAGTACATATTAGCATTTAAAATTGACAAAAGTGTTATATCCAGTGTTCTACATTTTAAAATACATTTGTTTTTGCCCATAAAATAGCATACGTGCAATAACCAGTATTTAACGGCATGCCATTTTCAGGTATTTTGCATTAGGTAAATTGGTATGTTGCTGATTTATGGTATTTAAACTTGTTGGTAAATAAGTAGGACACACTCTAATCGATTTTTTCCTATACATATGGGTAAAAAGTGGACTTTGTTGCAGTGTTTAAAGGTATGTATTTATATGTATCCCATTTAAATTGCATAGAACTGTTTATTTAGTCACGCACTTAGTGGAGTTATTTATTCTGGGCTATTTTTTTTGTTGATATCTTTATAATTTGCCGTCAAACTATGAAAAAATCTACGAATTTCCTAAAAAACGTCCTTTTTTGAGATATTTTTTTTAGTTAAGGTCATTTCAGCCTAATTTCTTTTATAACAGACCTCCTGGAAGGCGCTCTGTATGCCCCCCCCCCCCCGTGATGTCGCCGTCAATTCCGACGATTATTGTGCATTGTCAAATTTTATTGTAGTTAACTTTGGCAGCTATTTTTTTTTAGTTACGGCTACACCAAAGTCCTTTAAAAATTTTTTATATTAGAGAAATTTGCGGTCCTTTATTTATACCCTGTATATGAAACAGAATTAATACTTCTATCTTTGTATATGCCTGTCTTTTATTATAGACAAACTAATAAAATCCTTAATCAAAAGCATATTGATACAGCGTTAAATCAAGAAAGTCAACACAATATAAAATAAAGTGTTACCATATAACGACCAAATGGCCCCAATGACGATAAATACTAATAAACGTTAATAATAAAAAGATGGAAATAAAGGGAAATGGACCAAATAAAATAAGTAATGATTATAGTTTCATGGTCCTCTTGCCAGGGACGTAGAAAAGAGCAGACTAACGAAAAAAATATTTTCAAAAAAAACATTCGATTTGTTTACGACACAAAGTTTTGTTGCATGTCTGTACGCACTTTTAGACTGGGGGTGCTAAAAATCTTATTCAGTTGAACGCCTCCAAAACCCAGTCTTGCTCCCTATCACGCAAAAAACCCTTACCCTATCTCCATCTACATGAATGGCCAAGTCCTACAGAACAGGATCGCAGCTAGCACAACGAATTGCTTGCAGATGTTTTCCCTTTCCCTCCCAACTTCCAATCCTTTAAATGCCGTGTCAATAGATTACATCTCCCTTCTCTTTAGACGCACACGTTACGTTAGTTCTTAGGCTTTAAGTCTACGTAGGCTGTATCAGATAAAAAGAACTATATAACAAATGCGCCTCATTTCGTATACATGTACTGCTTCCTGCCTAATATGATTTCCGTACGTCCAAGTCACAGTCATAACAAACACAACGCAATTTTATGACGGACATTCAGACGTGCCGATCGGCCTCGAAATCGACGGGGTGCTAATTAAGGGCTCGCTTTATTGGGGTTAAATTTTGTTTACGTGCCGACACATCACTGCGACGACACATACAGGAAATCATTTACTTAGGCTTTTAGGGGCGGTTTTACGACGTCCGAGTTAACGTACGGATAATTAATGAGCGATTTTAGTGCGAGTTTTGATTAGTGTATGTGGACACGTACGAAATTTATTGTCGGGACGCTTTTGCTAAATGTATGATACAAATACGAGTATATTATAAAGTATTATGAACGGTGTCCCAAAAGGTCTTTCGGGAATTACTTTCTTAATAAGTCCAACAATTTTAGAAAAATAACATGTTGTTTATTTTATCAAAAGTAGAGACATGGCAACAGTGGCGCAATAATAATAATCTAAAATGTACTCATTTGTCCTTGATGAATAATGACGTCAGGAGATTAGCAAGAATAAGTGTCAATCTATCTACATGTTAACGTAAAGCTTAGTCTAAAGTCGAACAGGATT
The DNA here is from genome assembly GCA_963971165.1 of Philopedon plagiatum. Lineage (NCBI taxonomy): Eukaryota > Metazoa > Arthropoda > Insecta > Coleoptera > Curculionidae > Philopedon > Philopedon plagiatum. Next base: position 601,987 of record OZ020197.1, read on the forward strand.
TTTTTTGGAAACAGTCAGAGGAGGAGCAATTTTCTGTTTTTTTCTTATGTTCTGACAGCTCACGAAGACCGAAGTCTAAGTACTATGTACCGTGGGTGTACTGGGGAAATCCGACTCACACATCCTGAGCTGGAAACATCCGTACGGACTTCACCAGCCCTTTAAGAGGATGTGTAGGGTGGTACCACCTCGGTCGAGGAAGAAATCCTCTACCACCTTCCATATTATTTTTTATAAACAAACCCCTGTCGACAGTCTCCAAACTTTAGGAGAAAAAAATATGTTAGTAGAAAGTTATAGTCATTTGAATGTTTTGAAATCCATAACATAATTTAATAAAAAATTCAAATGAGTGTAACCCTCCACCACACACTCCCCTCTCCCAAAATTCAAAAACTGTCGACAGAATGATACAAAACCTGTTTAGAAAAAACAGTAAGTAAGATATCGAAAAGCGCTCACCTCCCTTCCCAGGGGGCTCCGCAAAAACCCTCCTCTGAAATCACAAAAAAAATCCTTGCCAATACATTCCTACTAGGCTCACCATCAAAACCCCTGAAATCGGATTAATAGAGGAATAGGTAGTTCGACTAGCTTCGGTAAAAAATTCAGATATACAGGATGTTCCGTTTCGGAGCTATTAAACGGCAAATTCGAAATTTGTTGTTTCCCAAAGGAAAAGGATTTCAAAAAGTGCTTAAACGTTTTGGCCCGCTGTGAAATTACGGATTTTCAGTTGTAGCTAGTAGTGTGTTTTTTAGGTATTTTCAGTTCAGTTGTAGAAAAAAAATTACCGCAATGTTAAACTGACTACCTATCTTCTATTTTTACCACTAAATTAGGATTTAACGCTGGATTAAAAGTTTTGTTGCACCGAGCGTAAAGCATTTCCGTTTATGGAACGAAACATGTTACACAGATAATACCCCGATAAATGCGAAAACTCCTTCAAGATCTACTCCGCGCAATCCACCATTAATTCCAACTAATTAGGGAAATGTAATCAAATCACATAATCAGCTAAAGTCATTAATACTGTCGTCGTACGTCACGATAACTAGAATCTATGGGTTTTGGACCTTGATTTATAATCCTACAACGCCTCTAGTACACCTCACTTTTCAGTTTTTGGTTTTATTAGAAACACTACGTTAAAATAAGTTTAGCTTGTACATTTCTACGCCAACGTACCGGTGTACTATAGAATCGATTGCAGTAAAAATACGTCGTGCAGCTGAATTTTTAGTATTGAATTTTCCCCACTGAATTTTCACTATGCAATTTTATTTTCACCTACTGTACGATTTTCAGTGGAATTCAGCGATAATTATGGACAAATTGATATATGAGCGAAATTTTCGTAGTAAGTTTGAGCAATTCTAACACGCTCTTCCGTCGTATCTCTAGATAAGACATGCACAATATAATATTTCTAGGTTAACTTATTGAAAAATGCAATATACGTATGACTACTATACTGTTAGCATCCAATCTACCCGTTGTTAAAATTTGAAGCAAAGATGTTTGTACCACGTGATGTACCAGCACTTTTGACGGAACTGTCACTGTCGGTTCTGACAGCAGTTTAAAATGTGAGCCTGTCGGTTTCCTTTTCGTTTTTTACCTTTCAAAGGTAAAGAAAAATGTGTTTTTATTTGTGAAAAGCGGATTAAAAGTTAATTATTATCCTATCTACGATAACGATATAGCTAATGTACCGATAATGCCAGTTTTAAGCAGCAAGAAGTGAAAAAATTACTTGTAGTTTCAGCGGCGGATAGTCTTCACCAGAATGTAACCTGAAGAGTGAAGACATCATTTTTAATAACAATTTGAGATTTTGGGGCAAAACGGGTACGGCATGTGACTGGTTAGCAATTGTTTCCCAAGGCTACGTCTTTGCTTCAACATTTTCTCGTCGTTCGCGATATACTAGTAATTACGTATATGGAAAAATGGCGCCAAATTTAAATCCCGATGCATCCATTGGGACACCCTTTATATCAGTATTAATTTTTTTTTCAATTTTATGGATTTTAATCAAAGGAAATTAATAAATAAAGCAAATGAAGTTCAAATATATGTATATTAACCCAACTTACGACCATCCATCCGTTTAATACCGTATGCACTGCATCGTTTTCTTTATTTTCCTGAAAAAGATAATCGTGTTCCTCTTAGTAATGGAAAATCATGATAATTATCAGTCCTTAAGAGTCACGCCTCACGGGCTGCTGCTTTTTAGGAATCTAGAATCTGTTACTTTAAGCAGAGACTATTTTAGTTTATGCTTTAAGACATTCGTACCTGTTTGGTTTATTTCGCAGTAGGTACATGTCTTTATAAAGGGTGTGCCAATAGGTACTTCGGTAGAATCTGTTTTATACTCAATAACAAAATTATGTTCCATCATTTCATGTCATGTCATAAATTTCTCTTCAGTAGTTAATGGTAAGTAAATGCTTATATGTTAAAATTTGAAATGAGCTCGAAAACATTGTCGATTTATTTAAGGATTGGACCCCTTAAGAAATCCCGTTGTTTCAATCTGACCGATTTTTTCGCGATTTTACGGAAAAGTCGAACATGTAAAGCCGATTAGGGCTCTCTGAGAGCGTAATGGCCGGATTCAGCATTTGGTAACTAATTGTACTAAGCGGTGCAATTGAGTAATCGGCAACTACTCGGGAGTAACGGTACGGGATGGTCGTTGCTTCATAGTAAAATGGCTTCGAGGTACTCGTGGCTGCTGGCTCTAAAAGTAGATCGTTTTTAATGACATACATACCGCATTTGATTGCGGAATAGGTTCGAGATAATTTATGATGTCGACAGATGGTGGGTTTTTGATTTTCTTCTTGAAGTTTTGAACTTAGGGTCATTTTACTCTCATTTAATTTGTCTATAGAATAGAACGTATTGTGTAGTGCATCTATTACTTTTAAGTAAGATAGAGGGCTAAAACCTGGAACAAGAGATGAAACCCCCGGAGGCATATTCGTTAACTGCACCCATTATAGACCGTTCGGACAGCCGAGCGTTGCCTTGTTAACTGCAGATGATATAGATAAACTTCGCAACAATATCGTCTACACTCAACTAATTCTGTCATATTGGTATGCTGACATTTATGAAAATGACAACGGAAAAATGCTGTCGGAACAGGGTTAGCACCTGGTTAGGGGCCCTAACAAGTCTCTTCGCCTGCGAGGAAAGAGGCTTGTCAGGGCCCCTAACCAGGTGCTAACCCTGTTCCGACCTTAGGGTGCCCTCCGATTCGCTTGGCCCCAATTTAACGCTAACGCTCGGCTTTCCGAACTGTCTATAATGGGTGCAGTTAACGAATATGCCCCCCGGAGAGGGATACCTGGAAATATTTAGGTTCATTTATTCTCAGGGGGGGCTCCGCAAAAATTCAATTTTATTTCGCAAATTACAAAATATTTTGTTCTTTATCAAAACACTCCTAGTAGGGTCACTATTAAAACACCTGAACTGTCTACTTAACTAATACATATATACTAACAAACTGCACATACTACATCCCCTAGTTAGGGCAAGCAATGCAAGGCGACCGGAGTGCGGCCGGGGCTGATGGAATCCCTTGGTAGCCCAATAACACGTGAGTGAGTGAGAAGAGGACCCTTACCGCATTGCTTACAGGGCCAATGAAAGATTATTTGCTTAGGAAAATCTTGAATATTGTTGGAGGATGTTTCCTAATTGTAAGTTTATACATTAGTGATCGCTGGAAAAATCACCCGAAAAAACCAGCTTAAATTTGAATTCAACTAGATTTTTGGCACCTCAGTCTAAGATTAACTGAAAGTCTTGGGAAAGGTATCTGCGTCTATTATCCAGCTCTTGATTCGATACTTTTCTGGAAAAATAGTACCAACTGGGAGGACATCAAAAGGTAAGTGGAGAGCTGAAGGAGATAGATGCCTGAAAATCAGTAGAAAGAAATCCGATTAAGGAAGAGTGGAAATAATGATACAAAAGGAAAAGCTGAATAAAAAGAAAAATTTAAATATTTAGGTCTTGCCAACTCAAAAGATGGCACCTGGTATTTGGATATGTGCAAAGTGCACGGGGTATGAAAGAATTCATATGAAAGTCTTCGGCGCGCTCTGTGACCGTCAAATTAGTGCGAGGAAGAAGGGAGTGGTCCGATCTGCAAAGATCTATGGAGCGGAAATATGGCCAACACACGAAAAAATCTTTATTGCCAGTAACAGTTCTTTTATTGAATACTTTTTTATTATTCTTCTGAATAAAAGTCAAGAATTAAACCATAAATTAAGTTTAAAGCTATAAAAGTAACATATTTGGATCAATTGTACATTAAATATTAACCTGTTTTTACCAAATATTATTTGATTAAGTAAAGTTATGTGATTCTCAATTAGTATAGGCAAATAACTTTGCTATTAGTAAAAATAGAGACACCAAATTTTAGGGGTATCCTATTGGTTTATAAATCTACCTTTTTATGTAATTTAAGATTTTCAAACCCCTTGAGGGGTGACGCTAAGGAGTTGACCTTTAAAATGAGATACCATACGGCATAGTGTTGCATTTAAAATTTTTGACTTCAACTCCCAAGCGTCACCGCTTAAGGGGATTGAAAAAGTTAAATTACATAAAAAAGTAGATTTATTAACCAATAAGGTACACCCATACAGTCTCTATCTTTATTAATAGCAAAGATATTTGCTCATAATAAGATTTTTCGGACACCCTGAATATAGTACACTGTAGTATATGTGACCGTCTCTGATAAAAGGGACCTAGTGTGCGAAAATATGTTTTTGAGAAAAAAGCGTTTAAAGTCAGTATGTGTATTGCACAAATTTTTTGGAGTCAACCGGAGCTTACTCTCCACCCCTCACCCATCCACTCCGATCAAATCGATTGGCAACCGTTGGAAAGTAGTAGTAATAATTGTCCAAATATTATTTGATTTTAAAGTCGCTCCATCGCATGCAAAATTTAACTGAGCAACTTAGCAATTTAGATGACAATGACCAACTAATATAAGGAATTCGTAGATTCCGAAGAGGAAAGTTTTCATCTACAATTACACACGTCGCCTTCTGCCAGTGAGTTGCCTTCTATAATTCTACCAAAAGGATTACCAATTGAAAGAAAATAGTATCTTTATGACAGCATTCGTACTTTATGCTCCGATCCAGATAAACAGGTCCTTGTAACGCCAAAACCAGCGGAAAAATCACCCAAAAAGAAAAGGATAAAATAAAAAAAAATGGTATTATTTGGCTAATTATTTTTTGTATGTATTCAGCAATCATTTATGTTGTTTGATCATAAACAGAAGGTTTTAAATATTTTTTTTTATGTTCTGACAGCCCACGAAGACCGAAGTCTAAGTACTATGTACCGTGGGTGTACTGGGGCAATCCGACTCACACATGCAGAGCTGGAAACATCCGTATGGATTTCACCAGCCCTTTAAGAGGATGTGTGGGGTGGTACCACCTCGGTCGAGGAAGAAATCCTCTACCACCTTCCATTTTTTTTTATTTTAAGGAACTCCACGTCATTCTATGTGTTTTAAGGTAACCGAATCTATTGTTAACATTCAACACTTAACATTTTTTGACATACTAGGTCCCTTTTATCAGGACGGTCACGTGTATTGATAACTAATAAGGAGATTAAATTCCGACGAAGCCCTTATTGGATGAGGCTCACCCGCATAAATAACGATTTAAAAATAAGGAAAAAGTGCATTTTTCTCCATCATTATAGAACATCTCGTCAAGGAAGTTGGAGGGGTATCTGATCCATATTAAACATGAAACAGGTCTTTGGGCTCTTTAAACTTGTGCAAGGTCAGTCACTCCTTCGGGCCATTTCTGTATGACGGGGGGGACAACAGGAAATTCCAGCCATGGGCGGAGCGCGCGGGGTTTTCCATTCTTTCATATTTTATTATTGCATTTATACCATTTATTGTTAGTGATATTTAGAGCGGGTAAGTGATCGATTACTTTTGTAAACGAGTACTGCAAGTGACTACATTGATAGGAATCGCGGCTGATTAATTCTTTTACGGGTAATCGGTAACCGATTACAATATTAATTTGAGCAATTTGTAATTACCAGCAAAATTACTGCGGTAAAAGTAAAGTTGTAATTATGTATTGTGATTACTTTACGATTACATAGCTAATCGCGAGTTGATTACGATTCTTACTTGCAATCAGCAATAACTAATGGATTACTTTTTTAACTAAGTAAATGTAATCATGAATCGCTTCCTTTTTTGTTGTAATTGTTCCAGATGGAAAAAGTGCCATGCTATTTTCAATAATAGTATTATTCTTGACCACTGTCACTTTAGTTATATTAAAGTTAATATTGTCTCAATAAAACAAACACTATTGAAATAATCAAATAAAAATATTTCTTACTAGACTAGACTAGACTTACAAGCTTTCGCCCGCGGTATAACACCTTTACTCCATTGCAAATTTTGAACCCCCATTTTACCCCCTTAGGGGTTGATTGATCAATAACTGTGAAACACGTTTTTAACATTTATTTTTTAGAGCACTGCTATGAAGTTTCGACTTAGTAGGATCATCTAATATTTTTTCTCCATACAAAGTTTGAACCCCTATTTCACCCCCTTAGGGGTTGAGTTTAAAAAACTCTTCCTACGCCTACGTTATATTATAACAAACCTCTAGTTCCTAGAGTTGATATGTCAGTTTCTTCTTTTATATACATATATAGAGATTATTAGAGTTTGAAAGCATTCTTACTTCTTTGAAAACTGTATTACCATTTTTTCAATGACCAAAAGGCTATTGGACAGCAATAATGTTATATTATTCCTTAGAGTATAGAATTGTTAGAGCTAAACAATTAAAATATTTTACGAGAGTGCTTAAATATATGGGGTAAGAAAATAGCTACATATTTGTGGACGGTGTCATTCAAATCAAAATATACTTAATTAAGCAAACAAGAACTACAGTTTAAATATAAAATAGAGAACTAATAAAAAATATTAATTCAATGAGTTTTATTGTTGACTGAAATATTATTTCTAGTGCTAGCTGACACCCTTTGGAGGGGTTAAAATTGTGCTGTTGGTATTTGTTCGTTGAATCATCGTCTAAGCTTGCAGCCTGTTTGTTTATTGCGTTATCATTCTGTGTCTAGGTTTGTACAACCAAGTAGGTGTACTTCCAAAAATGTTAGATTTTTTGCAAGATTGGGGACTGGAGCAACTCATTCCAGTGATTTATGGTAAGTAAAACAAAAGTAAAAAGCTTTGCAATAATAAGTGTGGTTTTTATTTGTAAATCTCTCTTGGGTGGTATTGTTAAAAAACTGTTAACATTAAATATTCAAGTTTATTGTTGTATTTATTGACATGATTAGACATGATCTTCTCCAAATCTAGTTGCAGCTCATCGTTATATTTAAATACACTGAACACTGCAAAAATGTTACAAAATCAAATGAAATTCGAAGAATAAAAAATGCTACAAAAGTTACGCAAAATATAAACATTCCCTGTTAGTACTAAAACGGCCGAGAGGGCGCATGGAAATGTTGCCGTATCCTTAATTTGATTCGGCACTCACTACATTCAGCTGCTTTTCGTTTGACGTCAGACAGGAAACTGAATTTTTTGAATCTAGTCGAATTTTGAACCTTCATATTTTTGTTACTACCCGTCCAACCGACGTAATTTTTTGTGTGCATGTTTCGATTGACCGATTGTGCAATAATATGAACATATTCATTGAAAACTCAAAATGACCGATCAAGCCTATTATTTGCTTTGGCCATTACCATGTTCCGCCCATGCTTCGCTTTAAACTATTCAACCTGTTCTTCTCACCACGGGAGAGCGAAACTACATTTTAATGCGATTCTTGTATCGAGCCCATACAACATCGCGAGCGCGGTCGATACACCTCAATGAAGAATGCGCGTAGTACCGCGTTCATGAGTGAAAGAGACATAGTACCATGTTCGTTACGAGGGCGCGTCGCTTATAAGAAAGCTGTGACATAATGAATCTAGGAAATACTTTCCAAAAGCAATTTATCTGAAAATATTTGATGGAAAAATCATGTTTTAAAAGCTCATTTTTTTGAAAATATTTTTTTTCGGAGATGCAAATTTTCGAAATAGTTATTTGTTTTACTAGGCATAAAAGCACAAGATTTAATGCCGCGGCTGGTGTTTCATAGCCGAGCGTAGCGAGGCTATGAAACCAGCCAAGGCATTAAATCTGCTTTTCTGCCGTGTGAAACATATAATTTTTTCTTCAAATTTGTTCCAATTCCACGCAAAATCGACTTTTCCATATTTAAATTGCGTTTCATTATCAATATCCAAATAACTAAATTATTTTATCAAAGGTAACCGGGCCCTGCGTTACTATGTTTACCGCTGATGATGTTTATTATCATCAGCATCATTTTGAGTTTTCTTAATGTCATTGTCAATTTTAATAACCAGTTTGATTTAAATTATTACTTGGAAGGTTGCCTAGCAACGAACTTTTTCTGCCTAGGCAGTAAAATTGGACTTTTTCTGCCTAGGCATTAAAAGTACAACTTCTAAGCCTGCCAAGTGTCATTAAAAGGCCGCTTTTAATGTCATTTGGAGAAAAATACATTTTTTGACAATACAGCTTTCCAAAAATTGAATTTTACATAAACTAGTGTACAAAATGGTAATGAAGAAAGAGATCATGAGCGAACATAAACAAATAAACCATCATTTCGTACCAAAACGGTCAAACTCCAGTTTATTTTTGGCGTGGAAAATTAGGCTTAGTTCCATAACGTACAACCTCCAATAATAATTTAGTTCCAAACCCAACCCAACCTAATTCGTCAATTAAAGCAAAATGTATAATATCCACTGATTATTATACAGTAATTTTCAAAGTGAGCAATATTTCTTTCGCGCTAAAATCAGCTGTTTACGTGTTGTTTAAACAGGTTATAACTTTATGAAAAAAAAAAACGTTTGAAAGCATACTCGTTTATGTTAGTTAGCTGTGTCTGAAGTATGTTGGTCGGTTAAGTCTAAATAAAAATCTTATCTGAATTAAATTTTGCATCCAAAGTGAACAATACTCACCAATAAATTTCATAACGTACAATCTCCATATCTTTTATTGTAAATATTTTTGCAAAACATTACTTTTTTCTCTAGGACTCCATAAAATATCTATAGATTTATAACAACATGTCAATGAAATATTCAGATTTTAAAAAGAAGGCACCACATTCAATTTTCTTTTTTTTTGTTTTCTGGAAATTTGTTTAAACTGGAGAGGCATTTTGGAACCAGGTCCCCCATATATCGATATATATATATATATATATATATATATATATATATATATATATATATATATATATATATATATATATATACATATATATATATATATATATATATATATACATGTTTTTATGTCAAGTTGAGATCCGATCATATTTTGGACTACCCGAGATCCACCTGAACAAATAAAGGTATTTAAAAAAATCTGTTGTAAAAGTCAATAATTGTGTGTTTTAATTTATGGTACCACCAGAGGGGTAGGTCATTTTCAAATTTTTATATACACACAGTATAATGTGAAGTAGAGATCCCTTACAATACTTGTAATAGGCGAGATCCGACCTTGTAAATTAGGAAATATATGCGTAACGTGAGATCCAACCATGTTGCCAATTTTACTGCTACGATTTTATTGCATTTTACAGTGCTCTAAACATATGAAAGATGATGATTGAAGACAACTGCCCTTACCATGTATTTATTTTACATATCATTTCTAAATGTCCGCGGTATGCTGACACAATAATAAAATCGTACAAAGTATCTGTAAAATTTTCAAGTGAACCCGAGGTATTTGAATTAAGAACTGCAAGGAAAGTTCTGAGTAAAATACTTCCCATATTAATACAAAATTAATAACCTATTGGGGGCCTTTCTTATTTTTTAAGATTAGTATAATGATTTTGTATAACATTTGTGAATATCTCTATTAGTATCCATAAAAAGATAAATTCATTATAATGGTGTTAGGATTTAGTACACGGTATCTTATACAATATTTTCGATTATGCTGCAGTTGGGTAGGGTAGATGGGTTTTATTTTAATTTTTACACGCATCTTGTCATATTAAGAATTTTATTTTCTTTACGTTCCATGCATTGACTATTTTTTATCTTTTGCTGAGTATGCAATATCGTGGGCATGGGAAACCTTGAAATTCTCAGATTACACGATCCCTCTAGGGATCAATATTTTTAGTCTCCTTGTATACTAAATCTACCAATATAAAGTCACATTTGCTTGAAAATAAATACTTATTTTTTTATTGCTCCTATATCGGCAATTTTTGTTTAAAAATTTTTTTACATTGCTATGCCATGACACTATAAATTAATTAAATCATATTCATTTGCCTTTCTTTAATTTGACACGTAAATAATGGTGATCTAAAACCTTAATAAAGGTTCTTTTTGAGGCACCCTGTATAATACATTAAAAGTCTTTTATGCCAAAGTTATTATTTTTAAAAGCAAAGCTTTTTATGCAGAGTAATTTCCCCCCAACAAATGGTAATAAAAAAGTTTTCCATTTGGCAAGCAGATTCACAGACACGCTCTATATTGTTTACATTTTTTTGTAGACTTATTTTAGTTAAATTATTTTTTTCAGGAAATATACATGAAATACTAAACAAAGAGCAATTATTATTTTATTTACTTTTCTTTAAAATTTTCCTTAGATTTACATATATAGCATACATACTATGTACAATAACTATAAATACGGGGTTGCCCAATGAAAACGAAACAGACTGAATATCTGATTCCATGTTTATTTTTACAAAAATCGCTCGTACACGTACTTAATTAGATTTGTCAAGGGAGAGGTTTTTTTGTTACCATTATCAGTCATTATCAATACTGCAACTTCAATCCCTTAGAAAGGGTGGGACCAACCCTTAAAATTTAAAAGGAAATAGGGGTCTTGCAATACATCATTTTAAAAGTCTCACTAAGTACTTTATGACTCTAAAATATTACGATATTATTCGTCCCGAGAACAAAATGGAGGCTTGTTTAAACAAATATTTTCAAATACGATGTACAATGTTTAATTGGCGATTTAAAAATACGCTTCTGATGATAGCAAGAGGTTATTATTTAGCTCTCCCCAGCCCTCACTAATTGAAATAAAATTTGAATTGTGTTAAAAATCAGATCTAAAATTATTGAAATGACATTGAGTGTGTTAGTGGGGGTGGGGAAGGGCTAAATAATTTTTTTTAGCCTCTTACTATCATTAGAAACGTATTTTCAAACTGCTAATTAAAAACTTCAGCAATACCCATTAACATGCATTACAGAAATATTCAACAAGCCGCCATTTTGTTCTGAGGGCGAATAATGACGTAATATTCTAGGATCATAAAGTACTTAATGAGACCTTTAAAATGATGTATCGCAAGACCCCTCTTTCCATTAAAATTTTAAGGGTTGGTTCCACCCTCCCTAGGGGGTTGAAGTTACAGTTACAGAAGTTACAAGCCAAGCCCCACCAATAACATATCGGAAACCACAAAAGATTTAAATTGGGTTAAACTAATACAAAGTTACGCATTTAGGAGTCCAGCTATATGGCACCAAACAAGTAAGAAAATTTTAATTAGCATTGGAATGAAAAATATAAATTTGCCCAAATTGATTGATTGATTTTATCGCCTACATACCCTTCAGGCATACAAATTCAGGTTTTTGTCGATATCTTTGTACTAAAGGAAAAATTTTAAATTTCTCTCGCATTAATCTGGCTGCTAGTTGACCATCTTTACAGATAAAAAAAAAACATTTTTTCTAAACAATAAAGAAAAATGATGGGAATTTCAAAACTTTTCCACAATAAAGGTCTAGCAGCCGCAGATATTGATGGAAGAATAATTTAAAATTTTTATACTAGTACAAAGATATCGGCAAAAAACTGAGTTTCTATGCCCTGAGGGTATGTAGGGGATGGGACCGCCTTAACATTAGGAATGTCCCAAAAATACGTATTCTGAAAAAACTAGCCCATTTTTTTTTATTGCATGTGCGATGACAACTAATTCTTGTTTTATGAGTAGCTAACTCAATTTGTAAGCCTTTTCTTGTAAAATTTTAATTACATGGGCGGCTAAGACAGAAAACGTAATTTTTAAGTGTCTGCATACCTTTATTTGCAGGATAGTTCAAATAAAGGAATAGGTATCACAATAAACTTAGATGAAATTTTTACGAATAACTAATTTATGCATTCACGAAAACAGCAGCTATTTTGAGCTACTCATGAAACGAAAATTTTTAGTCATCTCGTATGCATTAAAAAATGTGGATTAATATTTACAGAGAACGTCAATTTTGGGACAAACTTGTAAGATTTTAGATTATACCAATCTGTATATTACCAAAAAAATAGAAAACTAACAGTACTAAAAGACCTAAAAAGTATCAAAAATTAAAAATTTTGGCGGCCACACGGTTACGATCGTCGCATCTGACTATATTTCCAGCTGAGTCTCTATCTGGGGTAAAGTGATGTTGGATCCAACCATTAATGATATATAACCATTGTTGATATAATATAAAACATAAGATTTAAGCAGCTTGAACGCGCTGTATAAGATCCAATAGAAATCGGTAGTAGATATCACGTGCGCAAGCTGTACAGTCAACTCGCTCCGCCAACGTTGCCGTTATTGACGGATCTCGCCTTAACTAGGATACACAACGCTATATGCAGACGATCAGAGCGCCCTCTGAAAGTTTGTTTTTGAACCCAAATTGTATGTAATATGAAAAAAAGGTGTAAAATGAGATCCAAACAAAAATTTGTAGAAATTCGTTAGAGGCAGTATCGAACCAAATGCCGCTCATATCCACGCAAAACAAGGCGAGGTCCAAATTCGGATCTCTCTTTGCAAAACAGATCTCGGGATGTCTACTATTTCACTGAAATGGATCTCACCTTAATCAGGAAATGTGTATATATATATATATATATATATATATATATATATATATATATATATATATATATATATATCCGATATTTTGATATTTATACAAATATCGTGATATTTTCGAACCCTTATCGTAATTAACTATGACAAATTGTAGAAAAAAGAAAAATTACCTGTGACCACTGAACGACTGAAACATCGGAAAATTGGCATTTGATGATTTTTACATACCTGCAATAAAAAAAATATTTCAGTTTATTACTCTACTATCGATAATATAAAATACCAATATACAGGGTGATTCACGGTCGATGGTAGGTTAGACGTTTATGGAGAACGGAACGCGGGATTTTTTTGAAAATTTGGCAACGTGGGTAATTAGCTATGCTCTGTCCATCTAAAATATTTTCAGCATTGCGACGTTGCCGCTTCTATCAAAAAGTCCTAGCAACTTTATTTTTTTAAATGGAACACCCCATATATTAATAAATTTTTAGAATCGCTCTTTTATTACAATACTTTTTTGTTAATATTACCCTATACCTATCTCTATCGGTTTTCGAGATAAAAATTAGTTTGTGTTAAATATGGTCCAAAACATGGCCCTAATTACACGTAAGTAAATTAGTGCTCTCAATTCATGGAAAGTTGATATTTTGGCGGTAGTTTAGACAGACCCGATGTATTTATTTTTCACCATGAAATCGACTCCATATCATACAGGGCGTGCTAAGATTACTATTATTTCCGTTGTTCATAAAAGGGGTCAAATGTTCGTTTTTTTAAATGAAACCCCCTGTATATTAATCAATAAATTGAAAGACGAAGAAAAACGCTTTAAGATGGTACATCATATTCCTATACCTAAATCATCAAGTTTTCTTAATAAAAGCGCTTTTTTGTGAAAAAAAAAATAAAGACTTTAATTTTAAGTAACCATGGATATCAAACATCAAAATATCAAACTTACGACATTTTGACGACTGTGTTTAAAAAAATCTCCCAAAATGAACGCAGATAATCATTATTCAAACGAAGTTCTTATGAAATTATTTATTTTACACGGACAATGTGATCAAATCATTGCCAGAACTTGCAGAAAATTTAACCAAATGTATCCTGAATTGACACAAATGAACGAAAGGAAGTTTGTAAGATTACAAAATAATTTCATTAACATGTGAAAATAAATTAAATAACAAAATTAGGAAGGTTCAAAAAACAAAACTGTAAACAAAATAAGAAATTTTTACAATAAATGCTGGAAATGTTGTCCATTACATTCTAAACATTTTAGTATGTGCTTTTGTACGCGACTCGTAGTTGCTTTTTCAATTTCATGGGGATCCAGATCTTCAATACACCGAACTATTCGCCGTCGCAGTTCTTCTTTGGTAGGCACTGGAGTACTGTACACTCTTTCTTTTAAAACACCCCATAAATAAAAGTCAAGCGGCGTGAGATCGGGGGATCTCGGTGGCCAATCCCACGGCCCTAAGCGCCTAAACCAACGATCGTCAAATATTTCATAAAGTACCCTGGAAACTTCCTGGGTGCAATGAGCTGGCGCTCCGTCCAGTTGAAACCACGAATTCCTATAATCCTCTAAAGATAAATTTTCGACGAAATCGGTAACAGTCGTCCTTAGTATTTCGAGATATCTCTCAGCATTTAAAGTGGCATCATAAATAAAAAAGCTAATTTTGTGCTTTTTTAAAATACAAAAAACATTTAGGTCAAATTTTTCTTGAAATCCCATTTCTTTTGTCACGTGAGGATTATGATCAGCCCAAAAATGCTTATTTCTTCTATTAAAAATCCCATCCCTTGTAAATTTTGCTTCGTCGCTCCAAATGATTTTTGACAAAAACTCCGGATCCTCTTGTATACGTATTAAAAGGGTTTCGCAAAAATGCACTCTACGTTCAAAGTCTTCTGCTTTGAGGGCTTGCACTTTAGTAAATTTAAACGGATGCATTTCGTGATTTCCCAAAATTCGTTGTATTGAAGCATATGATACACCCAAATCTTTTTCTGCACTACGAATGGAAGCCTCTGGATATGCATAAAAATATGCCAAAACGTTGACAATATTATCTTCATTTGAAGTAACAGGTTTTGGTAATGTTAGAGGCGCTTTTAAATTTGAGCCATAGTTAATGAAATTATTTTGTAATCTTACAAACTTCCTTTCGTTCATTTGTGTCAATTCAGGATACATTTGGTTAAATTTTCTGCAAGTTCTGGCAATGATTTGATCACATTGTCCGTGTAAAATAAATAATTTCATAAGAACTTCGTTTGAATAATGATTATCTGCGTTCATTTTGGGAGATTTTTTTAAACACAGTCGTCAAAATGTCGTAAGTTTGATATTTTGATGTTTGATATCCATGGTTACTTAAAATTAAAGTCTTTATTTTTTTTTTCACAAAAAAGCGCTTTTATTAAGAAAACTTGATGATTTAGGTATAGGAATATGATGTACCATCTTAAAGCGTTTTTCTTCGTCTTTCAATTTATTGATTAATATACAGGGGGTTTCATTTAAAAAAACGAACATTTGACCCCTTTTATGAACAACGGAAATAATAGTAATCTTAGCACGCCCTGTATGATATGGAGTCGATTTCATGGTGAAAAATAAATACATCGGGTCTGTCTAAACTACCGCCAAAATATCAACTTTCCATGAATTGAGAGCACTAATTTACTTACGTGTAATTAGGGCCATGTTTTGGACCATATTTAACACAAACTAATTTTTATCTCGAAAACCGATAGAGATAGGTATAGGGTAATATTAACAAAAAAGTATTGTAATAAAAGAGCGATTCTAAAAATTTATTAATATATGGGGTGTTCCATTTAAAAAAATAAAGTTGCTAGGACTTTTTGATAGAAGCGGCAACGTCGCAATGCTGAAAATATTTTAGATGGACAGAGCATAGCTAATTACCCACGTTGCCAAATTTTCAAAAAAATCCCGCGTTCCGTTCTCCATAAACGTCTAACCTACCATCGACCGTGAATCACCCTGTATAATTATATATATATATATATATATATATATATATATATATATATATATATATATATATATATATATATATATATATATATATATATATATATATATATATATATTAGAGGCTCCCCCGTATCTATACAACGCTATCTCTTTACTTACGGACACGACCAGATAAAGTGGTACCTAAAGAAGCACCGTACGATGTCGAGCAATAGGCAACCAGCACTACACAGGTGCATTACAAGTTACCTACCGTTGTAAGTCTATTGACTTAATTATTTGAGATAGTGCGGCGTTGCCAAGAGTTTTGAAATCTAGTAACTTAACAAGTTCTTTTATTGATAGTGAAGCGAAAATTAGGTGGCTTTTTAGCGGCTGTAAAAAATTGTCCAGGCAAAATTGCTCAACAAATTTTGGGTGTGTTATGAAATTATTCTCTCTCTATCGAATTGCATTCGCGGCGAAAGGCTGTCTTTTTCATAATTATTTTAAATTCTTTTTCGAGGGTCTGCACGCGATTTTACTTGTAATCGCTACAAAAGTGGATTTAGAGAAGAGATCGCGAGAAATGGTAGATAAGAAATTGTATATCACCAGGGCGATCCTCGTCGTTTCATTTTTTATTTTTTTTTTTGAACGTTATTTTCTTCTTAACAAGACATTTTCATTTTCCTTCTATTAAATTGAAACAATTTTTCAAAACGAACCACTTTAAAAGCATCCTCGCTCCTTTTCCCTTTATTTTCCGCCCTTGAGAGGGCGAAGGTGTGTGCAGCCCGTCTAACAAGATGTTAGCAGTTATTTTTTAGTATTAAAACTTGTCAGCATTGTAGAGGGGTTGTTAAAATGACAAATAAGGATTATGTGCCGGAGAAAAGGAGGGTTCGTGATGAAATAAACAAATAAAAGTAAATATGTATATTGCTGCTTTAAATTTTTGATGGGTAAAGTATTAGAAGGTTGGAGAAAGAATATTAATAATTTGTGTTAAAACAGATCTCATATATTTAATATTATAGTACTATTTTCTAATAGTAATGCTTTTGTTACAACTGTAAGCTTTTATTAGTTGTCAATATTATACAATAATTGAAAAAAAACAATAACTTTACTGAATTAAATAATATTTGACAAAACAGGTCAATATTTAATGTACTACAATCGATCCAAATATTTTATTTTATTGAACTATAATAAGAAAAATCTTATTATAATCGTTTTTTCTGTTGCTTTATCTATTGTTAAGATCCAACATCTAATAAATAATCCATTCGAAACTACGTAACAATGTCTACTTGAAACCATAAAAAACAATCCGTACCTAACCAGCGCTGTTTCACAGCCAGAAAAGCTAAAAAACCGCAAAATAATACCACAATATAATTTTTAATTCGTTGAAATGGCAGCCATTGAATCATTACAAAAATTAATTTAACAACCGACTGGAGCTGAATAGATTTCTTCTGTCTGTCGGTCGAAATAAAAATCATTTAGGTAGACCAAACGGAAAATTTAGTCAAGACGAATTTCTTCAAGTCATCATCCATGGACAAAAGATTTCGTTGTGGGTAATTTCTGAGGCGATGAGCTCGAAATCGTTTAAGGAATTCATTATAAACCCAAAAATATTATTTTGAAGAAAATTATTAGGACTATTTTCGTTACATATGAAAAAGTAGAGGAAATAGTCAAAATGTCAGCGACTATTTTCCCACTAGTCAGGCGAATGTTCGCGAACATTTAAGAAGAGCCGTACTGGGTACATATTCCCTATTATCCTAGTATTTTTCTTCAAAATAATATTTCTAGATTTGTAATTAATTATCTGCTTAAAAGACGTATGCAATAAACCAAATACACGCATTAGGCAATAGGGACTATTGCCTAAAACATTTTTTTAACAAAACCCCTGCTAAAACACCTTAAAATCCACAAAACCACCATCGTCTAATCTAATCAAAATCAACCGGACGTTTCTTCCGAAACTAGATACTTCCTTTTATGAACTCTCGTGCTCATCAAAAAGTGCCTAACTCGATTCCTGAAACCCTCAGACAGAAATTTAGTTTGTGTCGCAGTTTTTCCCACTTTTCCATTTTTGTCCGGCCCTTAGGGCTATCATCTTTCTACTGTCGGAAGCTGTAATCTAATAAAAAAAATCCCCCGGAGTGGTCTGGAGAGAGTGGTTTTTCTTATATTTTGTGTTATCGTCGAGACCGAGTCTCAAGAAAATGTAAATGTCGAAAATATGAAAGGAAATAAAAGTAGATTTACAGAAATACTATATATGCAATTTTTATCAGTTTGTTAGAAAATGGTACAAAATAAAGCACAATAAGCTTATAATATGTAGTTAATTAAAAAAAATCACTCTGGAATTCACTAACAGGATTTAGACACTGGTTTAATTTACCTAAGCCTCCTAATTGATAAGTATTTGTTCCGCCATTGTTAATAAGTGGTCTTTAAAAATCTATGAATACTGATGCTGCTATTATTAGTATACAGTCCTCGTAGACGGCACGCCTAAGTAGTAACGTACCGTGGGCGTCTAAAGAGATGGAATTTAAAGGATTGGAGGTTGAGAGGGAAAAGAAAAACATGTGCTGTCAATTTGTTCCATACCCTGGAGACCATAGGTATGAATGAGCGAGAAAAGTGGGATGTTTTAGGCTTTTGTAGCTGGGCAGTAAAGGGATGTATACCTAGCGCGCCTCTTGTTGTTCTGTTAGGAACAGGGAAGGGGGACTTATAGCGGCTGGTTTTTCAGAGCAAAATACAAATCTTATTTGTTTTATTCCTACACTTGTCACTGTAAAACCTTCATAGTCAAATTAAACTGATCTTGGCAATAATAGTGAAACTGCGTTTTCCATAAAATTGTCTTCAGAGACACGTTTCGACCTCATTATCGTCTTCATCTGTTAACACTTTGTGAAATAATTTGAATAACGTTAAAGAACTCTGATAGATAAAGCAGAAAAAAAGCAAATATCCTGCTATATTCGAGAACACTATGCAATCATACAATTTCAAGGCAATACGAAAAAAATCTATGTACCGTTGTAACAAGAAGAATTATCTAAAAGCCACCATCAGTTTTAACGGCTTATAGCAGGCATATATCGCTCAGGATTCTTTCTTATTGGTATTTTAACGAACGTATGCCTTTAGGTCATGTCTACACTGAAATCTCGCTTGAGCAATAATTGAGGCTTAAGTAGGAAAAAAATGGGTTGGTTAAATAAAATATGCTCTTATTTTGACTAATTAATTGCCAATTAGTGTGTTTACATGCACTAGAAAATAAATAATTATTGAATTTTTAAAATATAAATTGATTTTTTTATGTTGCTTTGGCGCCATCTTGTTGAAATAATAATATATTGTTAATGTGCATTTTTTTATGTTCTGGCCGCCCACGAAGACCGAAGTCTAAGTACTATGTACCGTGGGTGTACTGGGTAAATCCGACTCAGACATCCAGAGCTGGAAACATCCGTACGGACTTCACCAGCCCTTTAAGAGGATGTGTGGGGTGGTACCACCTAGGTCGAGGAAGAATTCCTCTACCACCTTCTACTATCTATTTCGGACCATATAAAGTTCCTTAACATATTGGGGTAGCGTTCGTCATTAACATTAACCGCTTTAACATCGTCATCTTCATGAAGTGTTTTTTTTTCTGTGTAGAATTAAGGATGCTTCTTGGTGTCGTAGGTGATGGCGTTCACCAGCTGTGGAAACAATATTTTATGTTAAATTTTGTTGGAAAAAGAACTGTACAGAATATATGAATTATTACATATTGTGCAAAGGAACAAAATCCAGTAAAGAAAAGCTGTAAAAAGTGTGTCGGAAAATGTAAACTGTCAACTTTATACCGGATAAAATGCCTCTAATTAAATAAAGGTAAATTGGACGTAAACACACGACTAATTACCATAATTAAAAGTTTATGATTAATGTGAATGTCTTCGATAGTATGTACAAGCCTACACGCGATGTGGTGTGTAATAAACCATAAAATATATTTTAGCTTGTGATATGGCCACATATTCGTGAAATACAAGGGACCTCTGTAGGTCATCAACACTATTCTTAATTAAGAAAAAATTAAACCGTTTGATGACTAAGATTTAGGAACTCAAATTTTTCACTGTTTATCGTTTTATAGGCTGAGTGGAATTTAGATTCGAGACGTCTTAGTTTTATCAATACTTGTAGGTATTTTTTTTCTATCTCCGCTAAAAGATGTTATTGTAACAAACTTCTGATTTTATTAAATGAATTTCGATTTTAATTTTGAATCCAAATTGAAAGAATTTTTCACGTTTTTAGATAGCAGGACTGGGCTAATATCAAAATATTAAAAATAACAATCAGGGTAGCAGATGTAAAAATTGTATTGAAACGCTTCGCGTCCTTAGTAACCACAATTTTCTTATAAACAATAAATCAAATATCTCCTTTTGAATTGTCCCTAAATATTTATGCATTGTTTTATTAACATGAGTGATTCACAGAGTTTGCCTTCTAATTTTAAGCCTTAAAAGCTATTTCCGGCCTGTTACCAAAAGAATCTAAATTAAAGTATAAAATTGTCTGTGCTAAATAAGAAAAATGGTGCCTCGAAAAAGAAGATTCACAATCTAGCAAATGAGAAGGTACTACTAATATATTTTAGTAATTTATCAAAAGCTTGTAAATCTTCATCTTTATGGGCGTATTATTCTATGATACGTCCGATGATTTCTGTAAAAATAATGCTGACATCAGTAAAAATAATTATTGGATTTCTTAAATGAAATTCTGAAGGTTGTCGATCAAAAAAGTCAAGAATATTAACGAAAATAGATATATCCAAGTTTTTACTAGAAGAGGATAATAAACAATTTTTATTTATGAAAGTGGCCCTAATTATTATTGGACTTGCTAGCGCATGTAGACATAAGACAGTTTGATTCGACGCTCCTCAATTGCAAGTCTTACAGAAAAATCTAAAACTCTCACTCTTCTACTACCTAAGGACCAATACAGTAAAGATTCCACCCTGTATTAAAACACATTCTAATCCCCTCATTATCTTTTACACGTACCCTAATATGTATTTAAAAGCTTGACATAACTCTTACATTCCCCACGGCGACTTTAGAAGTTCCCAAACTTCAGAAACCCTTATCTCAAATCCTTATTATCTGATCATAGTGTTTGAAATTGCGCCACTAAGCATACCGCACGTATTGAGGCAATATTTAACTAAACATTAACCAATTTTCGGGAAAATAAGGCTTAATTTATGGAATTTCGGAGTTAAAGTTTGATATTGTTAAGTATTAAGTTAAACAGACATAAAATGCGGAGTTAACTGTTAAATGTTAGTCCAGAGATTATTCTACAAACAGTGTGTGCAAGAATACACGGAAGTAACAATATTTTATTACCAATTTTTATACCAATACTATCTAAGGTGGTGCCGCTCCCCAGATGTAGATACAATATTGTAGGTTAAGTCGTATTTGGAAAACATAAGTTGGAAGAGAAGAAAAATGTCTAACTCGAAAGAGAATACCAAGCATTATCAATAAAAAGACTGGTCAAGATTTATAAATAAATGATAAAAAGGTTGGATAAACAAACATATTTATTCATTTTCACTAGATGACGTTTTAATAAAGCATGTTCTTTCATAGACAAAGAGAAAACTGTTGTTTTATGTCGGCTGAACAAAAATATTAATGATGCGTAACCGATGAGCCAATTAGCAGGTTTTTCTGACTGCTATCCTGCGGCTGTACTCCAGTTTTATCTGAAAAACGCCCGTAGGTATCATATTTTAAGTAAATTACCAGCTTACTAATAATAATTAAACGTCACTATTTGTTAACATTTTTCTTATACATGATGCCGATAATAAAAAATATTTTAAAATATGTTGTTACGCAATTCTTGTAGGTAGGCAAGATCATTATTATAAGAAGTTAAAATAAACCATTTCATGTTTTTGTGATTCCGTATTAAAAGCTTTTACAAAACTGTATAATATGTATGCATGTAAGTATGTCGCATTAAAATCTTATGACTACGAAAGCTAGAAGCTCTGTTGCTAAGATAGGTATAATTTGACAGTCAAAAACTTTTTGTTTAAAATCATTGGATGGAAGGGACTTGGAACCTTTCTTCGGGACAGGCTGCACACGGACAGTCTTCCAGCTATTTGGGAAGATACTCTTGTCATAAAAGATCTGGAAAGACGAGTTAAGATGGGTGCAAGTTCTGGACGACATTTTTTAGAACAATTAATTAGTGGTGTGCCATCCAGACCGGAGGACTTTTTGGTGTCCAGGGATAGAAGAATTTTTTTGTACTTGTTTGACCTTATTATATATATATATATATATATATATATATATATATATATATATATATATATATATATATATATATATATATATATATATATATATATATATATATATATTATGTCGGGCATTTTGTGGGGTACAGATTTGTTCGATTCTTCATATTACTTGGACCGGGCGTTATGGGGATGATCAACTATCCGGAATGCTGACCCGATATAAAGTTGAGAAAAGAGGGTGTCAAAGAAGATTCTTCTCGTTATTGAAAAAGGACTGAATGCTGATCCGATATAAAGTTGAGAAAAGAGGATGTCAAAGAAGATCCTTCTCGTTATTAAAAAAGCATTCAAAGTTGACCCGTAAACACATGTGATGTTTGTTTTCATTTTGGTCAAAGGCCTTGTAAATAACATAGAAACTTCACCTTAGGACGTTTAAAGAATTCTTTTTCCCCTTTTAAAAAACTTATATTTTTCATATAATATTCCCAGTGGAGAATAAGAAAATGACTTTGACAAATTTTCATTTCTCCACGCTTACGGACACTGGGAGTCTGAATATCCTCTACTGCGTTTACTTTGGCTTGAAATATGTGGCACCTCAGCTGTGAAATTAAAAGCGAAAAACTTTCCCAGGATAGGGATGACTTTTCGCTCTCGCTGTTTGATTATGAAAATGAGTCGAGAAATAGAAGTTTATCTTTGTCGGTATCAAGAACTTCTACATTATTTCCCGCAGCGCCGTAAGGCATGTTTTAGGTGAAATTTTAATATCATGGAAGGATGGGCCACTTTCATAATTTCTCATTTATTTGCTTCTGTATTAGATTAAGTGCTGTAGAAATTATGTGCACATTTTTTTTTCGAATTTGTTTAGCGCTAGCTATGACCTAAAAATCGATTTAAAGTGAAAATTTTCTAAGCTTGCACAGTGTTGTCGACGATTCTCTACAGCAGTTTTAAGAATGTCTTAAGTTTCAGTTAGAAAGAAAACCTAATAAAATTTCTTTTATTTATTTGTCTTTGGCCGATAAAAAACCGTTATATTTAATGAACAATTGGCATTGTTGTGAAATTCTTCTTCTCAATGCCAAATCCTTGTGCAATTTGTCCATTACTAGACAGACTGGCTTGTTAAAAGCAAATAAAAATATTTATGCATTTAGCATTTTTGCAAGTTAAAAGTTCAAATCTGTTGCAGGTAAAAACAGTAATGCAGTAATGTGAGTAATGCATTACGAGAGTTATTAAAAAAGCTTATTCTTTTCTTTTTCAAAATAAGTCTCGAATCAAGAGCGTTGCACGTATTCCTTTTGCAACATCTCCAATTAATCTTAATCTGGGGTGCCAAACATAATCAGTTCAACGTCTCCAAATCCCAGTTTTGCTTCCTGTCAAACCCGGCAACACTTACCCCATCCACATGAATGGCCAACCTCCACATGACAATGGAACGTTTAATCTTGTCGGCATCACTTTCAAACATGATCTTAGCTGGCACAAACATATTACTTCAGTAGCCACATTAGCAGCTGAAAAGCTTGATTTTCTTTTTCAAGCCACAAAATACTGCTCGCCTTCCAACTTACACACGCTCTATGTTTCCCAAATGAGACCCCAATCTAACCTAGAGTACTGTACCTGAAATATCAAGAGAAATTAAGAGGCATCCGTATGGAAACCATAGCCGATCGATCCTGCGTTGAAAGAGGTTTCTGGCTTATCCGACTGTTGTTGTCTCTTTCGAATATATGGCGATGAAGTTGCACTAAGAAAGAAAGCAGCTCTTCTTCAGGTTGCAGCCACAAAATACTTCTCGCCTTCCAACTTACACATGCTCTATGTTTCCCAAATGAGACCCCAACCTAACCTAGAGTACTGTACCTGAAAGATCAAGAGAAATTAAGAGGCATCCGTATGGAAACCATAGCCGATCGATCCTGCGTTGAAAGAGGTTTCTGGCTTATCCGACTGTTGTTGTCTCTTTCGAATATATGGCGATGAAGTTGCACTAAGAAAGAAAGCAGCTCTTCTTCAGGTTGCAGCCACAAAATACTTCTCGCCTTCCAACTTACACATGCTCTATGTATCCCAAATGAGACCCCAACCTAACCTAGAGTACTGTACCTGAAAGATCAAGAGAAATTAAGAGGCATCCGTATGGAAACCATAGCCGATCGATCCTGCGTTGAAAGAGGTTTCTGGCTTATCCGACTGTTGTTGTCTCTTTCGAATATATGGCGATGAAGTTGCACTAAGAAAGAAAGCAGCTCTTCTTCAGGTTGCAGCCACAAAATACTTCTCGCCTTCCAACTTACACACGCTCTATGTTTCCCAAATGAGACCCCAACCTAACCTAGAGTACTGTACCTGAAAGATCAAGAGAAATTAAGAGGCGTCCGTATGGAAACCATAGCGGACCGATCCTGCGTTGAAAGAGGTTTCTGGCTTATGCGACTGTTGTCGTCTCTTTCGAGTATATGGCGATGAAGTTGCACTAAGAAAGAAAGCAGCTCTTCTTCAGGTTGCAGTCGTTTTGCGAGTGCTCCTGTTCTCACATCTGGAGAGCGGCTTCACCTTCAACACTTACCATCCTTAATTCTATCCAAAAAAGAGCCATTGGACTCATTCATGACCCAGTCGTCACAATCAAACTCCTTTCTCTCGCTCATGGCCGCGCTGTTGGTAATGTATTCCTTTTTTACCGATACTTCTACGGATTTTGCTCTGAATAATTAACCGCTATATTGGGGATGCGCATCGTTAGACAAATATTGATGTTGGACATGGCAAAAATTATCCATGTTACAAAATGAAATCAAAACATCGATGTTTGAAAAATATTTTTTGTGATTATCGATGTTTTGCTCAGTTTTATGCTACGGGAAATATTATATTGCTTTTTTGGTTGCATTCAAAAAATAAACCAATATTAAGAAACTCCATGTATTTCTAAAAAATGCCCTCACGCTTTGAAATATTCGGGGAAAAACCGAACACATTTTTTTAAGCAGACACTGCAAAAATCTGAAAATCCCTGCACAGCCGCTAAAGTTTCCTTCTTTTCTTGTTCTCGTAAACTTTTTGCAGCTATTATTTCGCTTACTAATAGATGGTGCCAGTAACACTGTTGGATTTTTGGTAGTGTCTACGGGTTCCGATATCGAGAGTCAATTTTTTATCTTTATGTATACGTGGCTTTTCCTTGCTTGATTCTTACTATATAATGGTACAATAATTAATTGCTCTGAGGTATTAAAATCAATTGTAAACTTTGCTGCTTTGAACTTAATTTAGTGTTTAAATCTTAGCTTTTATTCAACGGAATGACAATGTATTCAATGAAAGAACTGTTATAGGTAATAAAATAATGTTCGTTTCTGTATATGCGGTTAATAAATTTCAAATTAGTTTTATAACGAACCACACCTAATTAAAATTTCCCGCCGTAAATCAGTAGAAAAAAGCCCAATTAACTCTTCTGGTCATTCATTATATTCGCGAATATTGTTTTAGTGCCTTAACTGCCCTTTAGGGACCCCTCCGAATGCTAATTTCCGGTTAAACAGGCCCTTAAATTCATGAAAAAGGGCCCCAAATATGAATATTAAAACAATATGGCGAAGTTAACATAGGTTTTTGCAGTTTCGGGGCCGATGCCGAGTGTCTATAATGACTGCAAATGAAGCTGGTTATGTTTAGTGTTATTTTAAATTGTGTGTTGTGGCAATTATGACTTTTGTACTTGTGTGGGTTTTATTTCGAATGTAAATTTTATTATAATGTAGGTATAGCCGTGTTGCGATTCATTATGTTTTATATTAATACTTGTAATGAATAATAATTACTTTTATTATGGAAATCCTTACCTATATTATAAAGGGTATTCCAATAGGTGTGCATGTTTTGCATCAGGTGGGATAACTTATACGAAAGCGAAGCCGCGTGTATACGCTAGTATGTATAATTTTAAGAAAAGTCGTTAATCTAATCCGTTTTACATTACCAACAAAACATCATCTGAAATCGCTCGTGCGACCCCATGAAAAATTTATAACGCTCTTTTAAATTTCATTTCTTTCGCAGGAAAATTTCCATTTAAAGGTTTTACAGTCGCTAAGTGAAGGAAAATTTAAAATTTTACGAGCCGGAGTCGTAAAAAGTTTATGGCGATGCATTATCGTGGCAGTACAGGCCTTTTGTTAAAACGGAAGATTAGAGGAATGTCTTTGATGCCGAGATGGCGAAAAGTGATGTAAAAAGTGTCCTGGTAGGTAAGAGACCTTAAAGATGGCACGTTGTTTACCTTTTGAAATAGGGGGTTTTCAGGATACAGTCGTGGTCAGAATAAACTTGCATTTTCCATAAGCAAAAGCATTACAAATGAAACTTTATTTTGGTCACGACTGTACATATGTACATATCGTCGCCTTATATGAAAATTGCTAAAATCAACAATTTTACGGGGGAAACAGAATATTGTACAACGAGTTTTGAAAATGACTCTTGTCACACAAGTGAGACGTTCGTAGATCTGAGCCCCCGAATGCGCAGAAGGAATAGGAAACGAATAGGAACAGCTTGGATTCATGTCAGGTAAAGGATGTAATTTTTGAATTAAAACAGAATAAGGAAAACCAGCAAGAAAAACAGTTTCATTGGTTTTTAATAGGTCGTTTAAATATAACAATTATTTCATGCAGTAATACCCTATTCTAAATTCAATACAAAATATATCACTGGTTTGAGTAAACATTTATTTGTAAGAATATAGATCGTATTTAATCGAAATACTTATTATTATTGCCAAGTTATTTAGATTTGTTTTACTCACATACCATGAAACACTGAAATGAGTTGTTCCAGTCCCCAGAATTGCAAAAGATCTATTATTTTTGGCGTACCGTTAACGCAATAAACAAACAGGCTGCAAGCTTAAACGACTATTCTACGAACAAATACCAACAGTATAATTTTAACCTCTCCAAAGGGTGTCCGCGAACAATAGAAGTAATATTTCAGCCAACAATAGAATGGATTGAATTAATATTCTTTATTATTTCTCTAATACCTTGTATGTTTTATTAGAGTGTTTATTTTAATTAGGATGATATAAGGATTACTGACTGAATTTTTAGATTTTCAATTTAAACTGTAGTTCTCGTTCGTTTAATAAAATATATTGTAATTTGAATCACACAATTATATTTAACCATTCTCACCAAACCAAAAATAAAAGATTTGCCATCAAGCATGAGTCTCGACTCCATCAACACATAAATGTCGAAGCCATCGGGCTTCTTGACAACCAGAACCTAGTT
The DNA here is from genome assembly GCA_963971165.1 of Philopedon plagiatum. Classification (NCBI taxonomy): domain Eukaryota; kingdom Metazoa; phylum Arthropoda; class Insecta; order Coleoptera; family Curculionidae; genus Philopedon; species Philopedon plagiatum. Next base: position 629,758 of record OZ020197.1, read on the forward strand.
AGAAGGCTGAGGAGGACCAAGCCCTTTGCACTTGTATAGATTCTTAAAAAAGCACAGTACATTGCGCGAGTGTGTGAGTGTTTAGTGCCATGGTCATGGGCATAACAAAGAAACCTTTAGGACTCCATTTGGTGAACTTTAGTATAAAAGGATTTAAGTTTTCAAGAAGTTAGAGAAAAACTAATGGTTGGTCTAATAGACCAGTTTTAATAACGGTAAACGCAGCAGGCTTTAATCAAAAATGTTTAATGGAGAAGGCCAGAGCAGCTAGCTATAAGAGTGCAAGAAAAAAAGCTAAAAAAGGTAAAGAATTTTGAATATTTAGATTCCACCATTACAGAACGTTGTACGTTAGATTAAGGTTATTGAATTATTGGATATACATACACACAATGGATAATATATTTTTTATGCTGGACATAAAAAATATATTACTATTATTATAATTCTTACACAATCAACAAGCGTCGGAGAATAGAAACATGCTTTGTAATAAACTCTCGGTCCGTCCACGTCCAATCTATCAATCAATAAATTCTTGTTAAATATCTCGGACTCGCACAATAAATATATATCATTTAATTTGAAAGATGTGTAAAAGTCACTGACATTTTAATTTTTTTACGTCCATATAAAATTAAAATTTAACAAGATTTGTTGACGAAAATAAAGTACTTTACCACAAAATATAAAGAAGAAAATTCAAGAAATCTCTGGCATTATTATTTTAGAATATTGCCTTTATTTAAATCAGAAAACAGGAAAAATATTTTTTTGGCAGTGTCAATGTCAAATTTTAACCCTAAATTTCAGAATGATCTAAGTTTTTGTGAGTTTTCAATACCAAGTTCTTGGAATTCTCAACTATCACAGGATGATTTACCATATAACCCACCTAAATATCCAGCAACTGATATACATACTAAAGGAATAATTAAAAATTTTGAAGAGAATATAACTAATGAAGATAAATTTGAAAGTGGACCTTCATCAAAACCAAAAAATAAAAATAATTTACAAGAAAATTGGATTTGTTCATATTGTCAGAAGGAAATATCAATAAAAGAAAATTACATAAGTTGTAATTACTACTGTAAAGACTTAGTTCACATATCATGTGCTGAAATCACCATAACTCAGTTTAAAAAAATAAAACAACTGGAAAATTTAGTTAAATGGAAATGTAAAAATTGTGAATCTAATAAAGACTCAAAATTTGTCCAATATATTAAATATGAATTCGAGAAACTTCATGAAAAAATAAACCATTTGACAAAAGAAATTGGTAATTATAGATCAAATTTACCATTAGTTGATAGCAAGAATACGTATGCTTATGTTGTTAATAACAGTAATACCTCAAAAAATAAAGATTACTCTAGTCAAGGAATTATTATTAAGACGCATTGCAAAGAAAATATTGAGAAAATGAAAGAAATTGTTGAAAATAAAATAAATCATAAATCAATTAAAGTACCGATTATATCTTGCAACACAACAAAAACGGGTAATATAATTGTTAAAAGTAATAATAAAGAAAATACCATTCAACTTATGAACTTAACAAAGAAAACCTTGGGAAACGATTTTCAAATTAGTTTGACTAAAGAAAGAAAGCCAAGAGTAGTTTTTATAGGGACAAAAAATAAATATTCAAGCAGTGAAGAATTTAAAATGGAACTAATGGACCTGAATCACTGTGTTGATGATGAGGATCAATTTGAAATAAAATACCAGAGAAAATCTAAATACTTAAAAAATAACAAATGGATAATTTATGCAGAAACTTCTGGAAGAACATTTAGCAAGATAATTAATAAAACTCTTAATGTCTCATGGGGTCAATGTAAAGTTACTGAGGATTTTAATATAAAAAAATGCATGAAATGTTGTGGCTATGGACATAAGACAGTAGACTGTAAGAAAATCCAAAAATGTTCCTTTTGTGCGGGAGATCACATGTATAAAATCTGTAACAATACTACCTTTTCCCCAAAATGTATTAACTGTCTTCAATATAAAAATAAATCTGGTAATATCACTATAAATCATAGAAGTAATGACCCAAAATGTCCAATATTGCTTCAAAAAATAAAATTTACTAAAAGTATCACTAATTATTCTGATAATGGACTTTGAATTTCTTCAGGCTTTAAACAGTACAAATGAAACAATATTTATTGATAATTGGGAAAATTTTAACGAAATTAATAATAATTTTGGAATTAATATTTTACACAATAATATTCGTAGTGTTTCAAAAAATCTCGATAGTTTTCTTATATTTTTAGAAACGTTAAAGAGAAATGGTACACATTATGATATTATTATACTCTCAGAAACATGGAAAATTACAAATGTAGATTTATATAACATAAATAATTATACTCTTTTTTATAATTCTTCTGATTTATGTCAGAATGATGGAACGATACTATACATCAAAAATAGTTTATACTTTAATGTTACAAAAACTGAAAAAAATGGTTTCATATTTCTTAGAGCAATTTGCCAAAAAAATCATTTAAAATTTGGGTTAACTTGTATTTATAGACCTCCTTCATCAGACATTAATATTTTCTTAAATGAACTTGAAAAATTACTTAAATCATACAAACAAAAATTTGATTTATTTGTTGGTGATATTAACATTGACATTTTAAATGATGAAAGTCTAGAATCAAATAGGTATTTAAATATATTAAACTCATATTCATATGTTTCATACCTAGAGGGACCTACACGGATATCGGAGACAAGTAAAACCTGCATTGATCATTTTTTTGTTAAAGATAATTTCTCTAATATTGACGTAAATTCTAAAATAAATTTTTATATTTTTAATAACAACACAACAGATCATTTTCCAATAGCATGCAATATTAAAATTTTCAAAAAAACGCCATCTTATACCCAAAAAAATGTTAATAAGAAAATAATTAATTATTATAAATTGAATAACCTATTAAAGAATGAAAATTGGGAGTATCTTAAAAAAATAACAGATGTAGAAACTGCATTTAACTTGTTTTTTAATAAACTACTAAATTTTATTAATTTGTCAAAAAAAGACTACATTTGTAAAAATAAAATTAAAAAAATAAAGCCATGGATAAATGAGGAATTAATAACATGTATAAAAATAAGGGATAAAATGAGTAAAGTTGTTATAAAAAATAGAAAAAATGAAAAAATTCTAACAGATTATAAAAAATATAGAAATTATGTTAATAAACTAATAAAATTTACAAAAGAAGAGTATTATAAGAAAAAAATTTTAGAAACTAAAAATAATATCAAAGATGTTTGGAAAATAGTCAACGAAGTTACCGGAAAAGTTGAAAAACAAAATAATTTCTTTGAATTATATGATAAATCAAATAATAGGCTAACACATGACAGAAAAGAAATTGCAGAAATTTTTGCTAACCATTTTACAAATATAGGACCTGATTTAGTTAAAAATATTTGTGTTCCTTCAAATTATATTAATATCGAGCAGTATAGTATTTCAAACAGTTTATTTTTTAAACCAGTTACAGAAATTAAAATTATAAATTTCATAAGCTCACTTAAAATCAGTTCTTCTCCAGGAAATGATGAAATAAATAATGGTATTTTAAAATCTACTGGAAAATATCTTTCAAAAATTTTATGTCATCTTTTCAATTTAAGCATTTCAAAAGGAATTTTTCCATCAATGTTAAAGTCATCTGTTATTGTACCAATTTTTAAATCTGATGATAATAAAGAATGTAACAATTATAGACCAATTTCTTTAATTAACACAATAGGAAAATTATTAGAAAAATGTATAAAAGAACAATTATATAATTTTATTGAAAAAAACAAATTATTTAGTCAAAATCAATTTGGTTTCAGAGAGAAATTAGGCACCGAAAATGCAATTTTTAATGTTACTCATTTAATTTCAGAATACTTAAACAAAAACAAAAAAGTGATTGGGACATTTTTAGACTTAAAAAAGGCATTTGATACAGTTTCCCATCAAAAACTCTTATCTAAATTAAAAAATTATGGAATTCGAGGTATTGCAAACGATTTATTTAAAAGTTATTTATCTAACAGGGAACAAAAGGTAAAAATTGATAATACTATTAGTGGTAACAAAACTTTACTCTGTGGTGTTCCTCAGGGTACTGTTTTGGGCCCAGCATTATTTTTAGTTTATGTAAATGATTTACTTAAAACAAAATTAAATGGTAAAATTTTTTCATATGCAGATGATACGGTTTTAATTAATGAAGGAAATTCTTGGGAAGAATGCATATATAAATGTGAAATTGATATGTGTATTATTAAAAACAATTTAAGTTTTGACCTTCTGAACTTAAATTTGTCTAAAACAAATTTTATTACTTTTACGTGTTATAAAGATACACAACCAAAAAATATTAAGGAAATTAAAATACACGAACCGACTTGTCTCTTAAAAGTAGATGGTTCATATAATTTAATTTATAAAAATTGTCATTGCAGAAATATCATAAAAAAAGTTGATGTAGTAAAGTATTTGGGTATATTTATTGACCAAAATTTAAAGTGGACTTATCATATAAATACTCTTACTAAAAAATTAAGAGCTACCTTATCTAAATTTAGAATTTTAAAAAATATTGTAAGTAGAAAACTATGTTTAATGTTTTATTATTCTCTTTTTCAATCAGTTCTATCGTACGGCATAATTGGATGGGGAAGTACTTATGACACTGGTTTAAAATTAGTTTTAATGATGCAAAAATACGTATTAAAAATTATTTACAACAAAAATATTTTGTTTCCTTCGAAAGTTATATTTGATACGTACAATATACTTAATGTAAAAGAACTATTCTACAAAGCAGCCTTAACATACATCTATAAAAATAATAAAGCGTTAAATATAGAAGCGGTAAATCATTTGTATGAAACTAGACAAAAAATAAATATATCTCTATATGCTGAAAAATTTAATTTAACATTAATAAAAAAACATTCTTTAAATATTGGTATAAAAATTTTTAATATACTACCCAAAAAAATTAAATGTTTAAGTTACATTTCATTTAAAAAATATATAAAAAAATGGATAAAAGAAAACAGTTCTAAGATTGATGAAACTATAAAAATAAAACAAGTAATATTTTAATATTATTATTAGAACTTTGTAAAGGACATTATTAATTTTGTATAATGATTATTTAATTTATAGCTTTAATATTGTTTTTACCTGTATTTTAAAATTAATATTTTTGTATATAATTTTTATTTTAAATATAAACAATATTACCATATCACTATAAATTACGGACAGATGATTCACCTATGTGTTTATAGTGATTTAACCAAATAAATTTCTAATTAATTAACTTTGTATTATATATTATACTATAATTATATTATAAATAAATAAATAAATAAATAAATAAATAAAGACGTTTAGGAACTCAGCTAATTAGAAAGATACGTAGATCTACTGTATCGACTATGAATATGTATTGTTGCTGTTGAAATTATATATCTGGAGATCAAACGGCGTAGCTGGGCCGAATAACCGTCCTATTAGGTCAACGTCTTAAAACTAAAAGATAGGAGGGGAAGAGAAAACGTCTGCAGGCAATTTGTTCCATAATCTGGCCACCTTAGAGGCGAATGAGTGAGATATGTAGGAGGATTTGATTTATTTATTTAAACGAAAATAAACCTGGGTGGAAAGTTTTGGTGGGCCACCCTGTATGTGACGAGCTACTTATTGTTCTGTCATGATACAAATAAAGGAAGGTATGGCACCGCGCAGTTAGGCGTGGCCATGTACGTTAAGCTGTGAGTAATTCCGCCATATTTTGTAAACGAGTCACGTTAAGATCGCGTTGTGTTTTAAAGTTATGTTTTGGTATTTTTATATCACTTTTAAGAATTTAAAAGTGAAAATGAGGTGTGTTGTGTATGGTTGTGATGTGGACAATCAATGCAAAGGCTTTATGCCCGATATTAAAGTTTTTAGCGTCCCCAAAAACAAAGAAACACAAAGTGTTTGGAAGCGTCTGTGCAAACGGGAAGATAAGTTTAATGTGAAAAATGCTAGAATCTGTTCTAGACATTTCACATTGGGGTTTTTTCCACTAATTCTTGGCCAAAATAGGTATTTCCGAAAGTAAAACAATTTGCTTTTATTTATTACAGTAGTAAAGTAAATATTTCAAAACGAAGGAATTATCACCCGAAAACCCAATAAAAAGACCCTTTTTTACCTGTGCAGGTTTCGGAAGTAGACGCTTCCAGTAAGAGTTCATTTGCGAATTGTAAGCGAAGTGTGAACGGTGTTTTCAAGTGCGTTTAACTTCGTGGTGCATCATTATTTTTTCATCGGAAAAAGTGCATGATTTAGCTCTAGGTATGTACTTTACAGAACGATATTTTACTTTTTTATTAAATTGACCTACATTGCAGTAAACATTAAATTATGCGAGATTGTTTTGAACTTTGCGAAAGAAAATTTTAAATATGTCAATTGGTTTAAAACACAAACCCGGTCGAACCCGGTTTTCATAGTTGCACAGAAACTAAAGAAAACATTAGTAATTGTAATGCAAAAAAAAATTTCTGCGAATGTTCGCGAACTTCTGTTTTATTTCCTTTGGTTTATTTTCCTGCCGTTGAGTGGAAATTAACTTAATTTTAATTTTGGGCTTTCGGTCAAGTTTCATAAAAAATATTTATTTGTTTGTTGACGTTTGGCTTTGTTTTCTTTAAACCATCACCAGAACTACAAACATAATTAATTATCTTATTTGTGTTAGTAAGTTAAAAACACATAAGGCATGTTTAGGTTTTAAATATTAAATTCATACGTATAACTTTAATATTAAATTTTCTATGTAGTTCTGGTGATTGTTTAAAGAAAATAAAGCAAAACCTGAACAAACAAATAAATATTATGTATTAAACATTGACCGAAAGCCCAATATAAAAATTAAATTAATTTATTCCTTTTTGCTTCCAGGCATGCAGCATTTTAAAAATGAAGAGCTAGCCCAACTGTGGCTGGAAGCGGGAGATAAAACGGCAAAGTTGGCTGTAGTTTCTCATGCAGTTCTCAACAAACTGGGAGACAAGTTCACCTTAGCGGATGAAGAATCTCAAAACAAGATTCGGAAAAAGATTTGTCGATTTTGCGAATATCTGTCTGAGAGATGGGAAAAATCGTCGAGGAATAAAGATTATTTCGCTTCAAAAAACATAGCTTGGCTACAGGCGAATGCAGTTTTGGAGAGGAAGATGAGTCATTAGAAAAGCTTTAGGATACTTCACTGAGGAAGCATCGGAAGCCCGCAATAAAATATATCAGTACGATAGGCAATATCATGCGCGGAAAGCAGGGCGTCAAATCAATTTGTTAGATGTATTTAACAGGCAATGGACACGTCCGATCCTCTAATTTCATCAATTAATTTAAATAAAAGATGCCAACTTAAAAAAACTAAAACTTCCTTCAAATGTTTTGACTTTATTAGAAGAACCTGATGTAGATACAGAGTACAAAGAAAATCCAGAAGTTACCTCATCTGAGGTTGAATCAACCGATACCGATGAAGAACATGAAGATTTGGACAATATTATAGATTTAGATAAACTGGACAACTTAGAGCTAGAAAATGAATAATAAATGTTAAAATAATGTAGGAAATTTTATTTTTCTCCTTCCCTAAAGCAAAGGATGATGTACTTAGTGTAAGAATAGACCATATTTGAATAATGGAATCCTGAAGATAAAAATATACAGAATTTCATGAATAATTTAAATAACTAACTAACTGTGTAAGCAATGATTAAGTAACAATAGCCTTAATAGAATATTCAAAAAGTCGTTTTAAGAAAATGAAAACAAAATAGCTGATATAAAATAACTTTTTAAAAATATTTTTTCCAATTAAGTGCTCGATGTCTTATATTTCTTTATTCACAAGAAATCTAACAGACTGAAGTAAAATACATAGGGTATAGTAACAAAAGAAGGTAATGACGTAATTTTCGATGAAACCGCAAGTTATATTGAGTAAGAAAGTATACTATAATGGTTCTAAAATAGTTCCCACCCATTTTGATTTTGATTTTTTTTTCAGCTCCAATATAAATTTCAAGGTCATATAAGAAAACCACCCTGTATACATAAAACCCAAATTTATATTCAGTATTACATAACAACTCGAAACAACTACGTTTTGATCAATTTTTTGCATGATACAAAGTGTTTTTAATTTTGGCCAAAAATATGGCTCAAAAACCCCATAGTGCATTTTAACGAAAGTGATTATGAAGGTAATTTAAAGCATGAATTGTGTCATGTCATGAATGTCAAATGTGTTTAATGCTTTTACAAACCCGCTTCAATAAAAAAGTTTACTGTGACAAAAAATTGCTAAAAATCTCCACGGTAACGAATCACCACACTTTAATCGAGAAAATACGACAAACAAAGAGACTGAAAAAAGGCTATTTTCTTAAAAAATAATTTCTTGTTTTACTTAATTTCATAAATTTAGATATTTTTGTCTTGTTTAGAATTTTTGGCATTTTAAGTTTTTTTAAATTTGAAAAATTAAAGAATACAAAAATACAATAATGTTTAATAATTTACTATTTAAAGTTTAAAAAACCCCAAAAAAAACTATCCTAAAAACATGTTTCCGTCGCAAACATGCAGATGTTATTCACCGCAAAAAATATTTGACAAATTATAGGAACAAACAAAATTCTTATTTATAACATATTTTCGGAAGACTCTGTAGGTATATATTTTAATACCAATATGCCTCTAAACAAAAATTATCTTAATTATTAGGCATAGTTTTATTTTATATAATTATTTACCTTTTCTTTTCTCGTAAATAAATACATAGAACGCAATTGGCAAACAATTTACCTATATCTTTATTTTAAATTAATGTATCCCTTTATTTACCTGATTATTTTAAATCATATACTTTAAAATTTGTAGTATATGCAGAAGGTAAAGTATATTGCCCATAAAATTTATATAAAATCGTCTATAACTAACGTAAACTCTAAATTGCGCGTTATAAATTTCCAAAATAAGTAACAGCGTGACGTCATGCGCGAACCCGGACAAATTTGACACAGTTTGGTATCATATCTGTTCATGCAACCAAAAAAGCAATATAATATTTCCCGTAACATAAAACTGAGCAAAACATCGATTTTCACAAAAAAAAATTCAAACATCGATGTTTTGATTCCATTTTGTAACATCGATAATATTTGCCGATGTCCAACATCAATATTTGTCTAACGATGCGCATCCCTAATATAGCGGTTAATTATTCAGAGCAAAATCCGTGGAAGTATCGGTAAAAAAGGAATAAATTACCAACAGCGCGGCCATGAGCGAGAGAAAGGAGATTTCTTGTGAGGACTGGGTCATGAATGAGTCCAAAGGCTCTTTTTTGGATAGGATTAAGGATGGTAAGTGTTGAAGGTGATGCCGCTCTCCAGATGTGAGAACAGCAGCACTCGCAAAACGACTGCAACCTGAAGAAGTGCTGCTTTCTTTCTTAGTGCAGCTTCATCGCCATATACTCGAAAGAGACAACAACAGCCGCATAAGCCAGAAACCTCTTTCAACGCAGGATCTATCGGCTATGGTTTCCATACGGATGCCTCTTAATTTCTCTTGATCTTTCAGGTACAGTACTCTAGGTTAGGTTGGGGTCTTATTTGGGAAACATAGAGCGTGTGTAAGTTGGAAGGCGAGAAGTATTTTGTGGCTTGAAAATGAAAATCAAGCTTTTCAGCTGCTAATGTGGCTACTGAAGTAATATGTTTGTGCCAGCTAACATCATGCTGTTCTGTTAGGAAGAGTTAAAAGAGGAATGATAGAAGTTCCATAGCACAGTCCGCAAAAATGTCTGCAGAAGGGAGACGGATCATCCGCAACAAGGCGATAAGCGGGATATTGTAGTTTTGAGCAAGACTTGGATTTGGTAGGGGTAAACTGAACAATATTTTTGCCTTATTATCGTATTTGACTGCTCATTATGTATTTTTGGAGTATTATTGTCAAAAGAACTGACGTACCGTGGGCGTCTGAAGAAAATTTTCCATAATCTGGAAACCCTAGGTATGAATGAGAGAGAGAGAGAGAGAGAGAGAAGTAAGATGTTCTAGGCTTTTGTAGCTGTACAGTAAAGGGATGGCCGTGAATATGCACATTTTTCGAATAAGTAAAAATACAGTCAGTTCAATGTTCCATATCTCCAACTTCGTTGAGCTTTTCTTTTGAAAACGGTAACTGGCACCTTGAAAAGATTAATTGACCAGGAAGAGGGACAAAACGGATGACTTCATTATGAAGCACGATGCTAACGCAGGATAATGTAGCCTAAGAGTTTTTTTAAGAATATTAATATTAAATATAAGCGCACGCACTTAGTTTAAACAGGATTAAACCATAACCAAGTGTATTATATTTTCGAAATTAGTCGGAACGGACAGCAGACAGACAGGCGTCAGGAGTCTCAAGAGCAGATTTTTGTACTAAGTATGCGTGGATTATTTTTTTAAAATAATCATTCTTAAAACTATATCGTTCAGATTCACTAAGAAAGTTTAAGATTTAGTACTGGTTTAAATTAAGATCTTATAGTTGACCAGTTATGTTTTGACACGTTTTTATCGTGTCATTCTTAATAAGTCGTCATTAAAAACTTATGCACTATTCTGATATTTCAGCGATTTGCTGGGTTTCCTAATGATTTTCATCTTGGAACGAGTTGCTGTAATCAAATTAGTTCTATTATTTTCGAAAGTACGCACTAAAATTGCCCTTTTCTTTATAAATTTGCGAAAAAGCTCAGAAATAAATTTATAGTCTCAAACTTAAATGTCTTATTCTTACACTTGTCAGTTTAAAACTTTTGGTTGTCAAATTAGACCGGACTAGCGTTGGAGAATCTGGCTGTATAATTCTTAATTTGGCTAAAAGGCTAATTGTAACACTAAGATTCTGGTAACAGGGAGATCTTTTAAGGATCTAAAACTGTCTACGTTAATTTCCCCAACAGCAATAAGAATATATGCACTGAAATATTTTTTTATACTCTCTACATAAATTAAATGTTTATGACGGTTGCTGTTATCTATTTATTTTGGTCTTTATTAACAAAAAAAAGGAGTCGGGTGTTGATGGGACTCAGCGTTGAGGTGTCTGTTTGTGTGTGTTGGTTTTCTGTATACCGTGTGTCGCAGAGTTCCTTCTTTTGTTTTTGTTACTAGGACGTCTAAAAATGGAAGGCTGATATTAGATTAGAAGAACACAAGCCCTGCATCAAGAACAAACAAACATCGCCAGCCGTTTCCCGTCACCAGCTTGAAACAGGACACAAAATCAACTTCGACAGCTGCAAACAAATAGCCAACATAGACCATTACAAAACTAGACTTATCTGCGAAGAAAAAAGCGGCCACCTAAACAAACGAGGCGATGCCTTGAATCATCCACCAACATGGAAGTCCATCATTAAGCCAATAGAACCGGCTTCCAAGAAGAACACTCAGGGGGAGGAGCCAACGCCGGCCAATAGATACGACCTAAGATCGAAGTGATCCACTATAAAACCACGCACTGCGGCTGCCACCCACAGTTTACTTTCTACGACCAGCGAGTAAGCACAAGAAAATGCCAAATGAGATTTTGGCGAAACGTCTGCAAGTTTCAAATAGAAATGAGCCAAACAAACGGATGTATTCCCGGTTTAACTACGACATTTCTCCATGCATCCGTGAAACCCTACGCACTTCCTTATATATATTCCCTTAAAAAATAACACTTTATAAAAACATTTATCAAGTAGGGCCGTTAAGGCATCGTTTAAAACCGCCAAGTTCATAAAAAAGTCATAAAATATATTAAAAGTATCACATATGAACTCCGTTCGGCCATAAGGTAACGGTCAGACATGTCATAAAGTTGCGAACAAAAGCACACGCGGACGTCGTGAATGTGCCGATTCACGGCACCGCTTCGGAATGAAAACACTATGGCAGTAAAATTTTGAAAGCTGATGACATGATTTCTTTAGATTATGCACTCTTTTTTGGAGTCCTGTTGATTTTCTCTTTTCTGATCCCTTTAAAATAGGCCAGCAAGACCCTGAAATTCTACAATCGGGAATAGGCACCGACAATTATCTTAGAAAAATAACAAGCTTGTTTATTTTATCAAAAAGCATAGACAGTATGTCAGTTATGTTTTAAAAATAATATTCTCCAAATATGCCCCTTGACTGCTTCTAGAGATGACCATTCTTTGCGAAAAAATTATCAATAATATTTTGACATAATTGCGGTTCAATTTTAACAATATCTTGACGTCATTAATCGCCTGTGGATTGTTAGAATAGACTTTGTCCTTGAGAAAGCCCCTCAAGAAAAAATCGAGGGGCGAAATTTCTTTATTTTACCTTGTTCGGACTTATTTCTAACACTGTATATTTAAAATAGCCAGTCATCATCTTTCCATTAAACTTTTCCTTACGGCAGTCGCCGATGTTCATTTCTAATTTGGTTCATTTTTTCCTGCTCTCCTAGACGGCGCGGCGGCGGCATTTCGTATGCAGAATATTTAAAACTGTCTGTCAGCGCATCGTCAGCGCCTTTTTCAATTCTCCTGAAAAATGGTCTTGCATTTTTCAATGACGTTTCGAAAAATAATTGGTTTTGCTTCGAAGGGGAAATGCCCTGCAGGATTTTCTAGTTTATTTTGAAATAAAATAAATAAGTAGGGGGTGTTATATAATTCACTGCATTTATTGGAACGGGTGACTCCTGGAGTGGTCTACAGATATACCCAATACTTTTTCCCCTCAAATCGTACATTTCTTTATTTTAAAAAATCCCTAAATACCGGCCCTTATTCAACGCTTCTGAAGAGCCTGACTTCATAGGCTCTAATATTATAAAGAAAAAACAAAAGATCCAGCCGGGGCATTGCCAAACTTAAATATTATCGTGACATCTCATTTTTTTAATCAGTTTTAGTGAAAGCCGAAAATAATCCAAAGTACCAAAAACGTGTATTTTATGGAAAAATATGGACCACTCCTAAAATCAGTTGAAATTGTAACCAGAACGAAACAGACTATGTCTTATGTTATACCGACAACACAAAGAATTATTAATGAGATTATTATTCCTACTAGGTAGCTTAAACTTTGTGCTAAAAAAAGTTGAAAAATCAAAACGAAAAACACTAATTGAGCACAACTACATAGTATTTTAAAATTATAACCAAAACTCTTTCATTACAGTATTTGTCAAAAAAAAACATTATTCTATTTCATACAGCAGGTTCAGAAAGTTGTTACTCGCCCTTTTGTCAATAAAATTACTGCAACTTACAGATTTTTTAAAAAAATACCCGCTAAATGAGTTCTTCTAAAGTCGAGAAGTATCTAAATCGCTTTCTTGAACCCGCAAACGTAACATAATACATAAATATAATTAGTGCCGAATTTAACTTAGTTTTCAACCCTATTAAGCTAATTTAAGAAACACTATAATCACAGCACAAACTAGATGAATGGAACTTTCAATTATAATTATTAGTCGAGTGCTCTTTTTTGCATTAATGGCTGTACTGTGTTCTTAGTGCGTATCAGATATTATCTCTTTTTACGTTGCGAGAACTTGGTTCGAATTTATAGAAATATTCTTGTATTTAGTTCTGTTTCGTTTCTAGTACGGTCAACATTCGATATACCGATATATTTACAGTAATTAAAGTCTACATGAACCGCAACAAGCTATAGACTGTAAGTCGTAAAGCAAAGATCCATTTTAATGACATGTTACTCGAAACCACGCAAACCGAAAGTCTTGCAACACATTAAATGCCTCTTGACAGACAGAATATAACATGCAAACATATATGCGAGAATTAGTAAGGTTGCCAATGTTTGGAATATGACCACATTATAATGTGTATACACGAAAAAATGTGATTATTTAAAAGTCTATGATATTTTCATATTACAGAGTTTTGCAGGTGATTGTTAGGCTAAAAATACAGTATGACCACAAATGGGGTTTGGAAGAGGACAAACGGACCAGATTTTGAAAGATGTCACTCCTAATAAAAGTTTTTGCTTGTAAAATAAATAAGATTCGCCTTATGAAAAATTAAATTTTTTATACAGAGAACATAAAAAATACGAAAACGATGTTTTGCGTAAGACCAAACATAGCCTGTTTATAATGTTCTACCAAAAACTAAACCACTAATGTGGTCACTTTTTCGGCCCACCGTGTAGGTTTATAATTGGATGGGAGAGACTTGGAACCTTTCTTCGGGATAGGCTGCGCACGAGCAGACTTCCAGCTGTCTGGGAAGATACCCTTGTCATAAGAGATCTGGAGAAGCCGAGTTAAGGTGGGTGCAAGTTCTGGAGCGCATTTGTTTAGAACAATAATGGTATGCCATCCAGACCGGAGGAATTTTTGGTGTCAACGGATAGAAGAATTCTCAGAGTATGCATATTATTTCGTGTTAATACTAATTTAGACACAATAATTACCGCACCGTCTACGTTAATCAAGGATTAAACAGCAATTTAATTTTTAACGGATGAGCAAGTGCCGGGTCGACGTTGCTCCCTTGTCTTCACTATTTTAAAAGTCATTAATTTTAACTTTTAATCAGTATTAATGACTCTCTTTAAATGTATTTAAAATTTGCCCCCGGTTCAGGAAGTGTGTATTTACAGTTCATGTTTTCTCAACTTTGAGTGTTTATTTAATTTAAAAAGAAGACTGATGTGCGGCGCGAAAAAAATATATGTTGTTGAAATTCTAAGCCCCGAGGCTGATAGGACACCAATTAATATTTGTTTGGACTGTTACCCGAGAAAAACCAGCAACGAGAAGCGACAAAAACGTCGAATCTTTTGTTCTTTCATGTTCACGAATATTTAACAATATTGATTGGTTGATCGACGAAACTCTCAAATATTACAAATCAATTTAGCAGATCAGCCGGTTAAGGCGGAATTGGCAGACGGTGAATCTTATTTATTTCGGGGAAGTCCCGTAGTAGAGAAAAATATTAATATTAAGATTAAAAATAAGTCATTTTTGGTGACTACAAATGTTGAAAATCTGATACAATTTAAATTTGTGATTTGGTACAATTTTTGTGGCCTTTGGCAACATTGCGTCAATCTCAATAGTTGAATATAACGAAAAGTTCTCTGCATCGAATTTTGATTATAGAGACCTTGCACGCATATAAAATTCAAGGAACGTAAGAGTTAAAGCCCTCAGACTATTGCATAAAATTTAGAAATAAAGTTAAAGAATAACGAAACCAAAATAAAAACAGAAGTGCATCATCAAAACAAATTATAATTTAAGATGGATGACTTTCTAAACAGTTAAGACAAGGGAGGATCTGCGAGAGCGCGCCGTCAGTCAACTGTAAAAATTAATTAACTGGTTAAACGCTGACTAAATGTGACGGTTTAGTGATTGTATTAATTTGCCCAAGAAATTAATTATGTAAGAGATAGAATGGTTTGCATTAGGTATAGATAAAATATAAATAAAAGGAATGTAACCTGAACTACGTTCATGAACAGGATCTATCCGTATCTCGATTGCTTGATGACGATGACGAAGATATGTTTGGTATTTGTTGTGTGTTGTTTTTGTTATTGGCGAGAACACATACTTAAATTACAATTTTCTTTATAAATCTGCGAAAAAACTCAAAAATAAATTCATATTACCGAATTTAGTTGTCTTATTATTGCATAAGTCGTTTAAGGAAGCCACTATAAATCAAAAAATATTATTTTATTAAAGGCATACCGTGTAAGCTACTAGTAATAATGCTTAGAGTTCAATTTATGATAAAACTCGGCGTTTCGACAATTACAGATGACTTCAACGGCTGATACTGGTTCTTTCGAAAAGACCCTAGATCAGCAGTGGGTTGGTAGTTGACTGGGTCGTTTGTTTCCTTTAAGCCCATGGCGTCAGGCCCTTTAGAAGTGTCGAATATGGGGTGGTTTACGGTATTTTCTAAAATAAAAAAATTTGCGAGTTGGAGAAATCAATGTTGGGAATGCCTGTGCACTACCCCAACCATTTTCATAACACCCTGTATAATTTTCATATGGAAAAACACAACCTCTGTTTTTTTTACAAAAAAACAATATTTATAACTTAGACCACACAAGAAGTTTAATAAAATACTTTCCATTTGAAATGTTTACCACCAGGGTGCCAATTATGAAAAAATGTGATAACTCCTAATGCTTATACTATGTATTTTTTCCTTTTATACCTTATATAACTGTAACAATCAGTTAAATTTATGAAAATATCTTAATTAACTTTATTAATAAATTTAGAAAGGAACTAACACACGTATTGCTTCGTATAATCATGGGAATGTAGCAAATAAGGCTGAAAAGTGCATAATTTATATGTATTTTATTATAATTAAATAATGTATCTGGTGTATTTATTTATTGCTAATAAGCTTAGTGATTTGTGAATTTCATGTTTGTATTATTATTGATTAAATAAATTGAATTTATTGACTTTTATCAGTTTGTTTATGAGCTAGTTCAGGCAAGTAAATAGACAGTAATACTATTAAAGCTGGGCATTAAATAAATAAAATTCCTTATAGCAGAACCATTTGCTTTTCGAAGCAGATATAGGTTTTTGTTTATGCAACTGTATTCCCGCGAGTATTACTTTACCCGATGGCGAATTCTAAAAATATATAAATTATTACGATTTCGTTAAAGAATCTGTCTCTACTAATCTAAAGCGAATTCCCACGACTATTGCTTTATCTGACAGCAAATCTTCTCAGGATTCCAAAAATATAACACTCACCAAGGTTTTGTAATAAGATTCTGTCCAAAAATTCAAAAAAACTGAATTAATATGGAAAATTTAAATTTTTTGACCCTAGCTTCAAAATGTTTTTATTTCATCGACTGTCTCTTCTAATATGGAGCGAGTTCCCGCGAGGATTGCTTTATCTGATAGCAGATCTGGAGATTGCAAAAATATATAACTTAGTAAGGTTTCGTTATAAAATTCTGTCTAGAATTTCTTGTAAACTGAGTAAGGCTGCCCTCCGTGAGTGGCGCTTCTGTGGCATTACATCGCGGAGAACTCGCTCGCAGCAGCAGTGATGCCAGATTAGGGAATTTCTCCCTAGTTCTACGGACTTTTTTGTATTTAGAAAACTAATGAAGTTTGCAAGTTTTTTAGGGATTTTTCAGTGAGCTGTCCAAATCCCAACTACCAGTGTTACCAGGCCTTCCGATGACGTAGACTAATATAGAGTATGAGTGTGCGTAAATTATACAAAAGAACAAAATTAATTTATTATTATCATTTGAATACCAGTACTTCCCTGTAGTTGAATGCCTCGGTAAATGGGCAAATCTCCGATTATAGTGGAGCATTTTTGGAAGCAAATGGGGTATTTTTTACCCTTGCTTAAAAAGGTGTTTATATAATCAACTGTAACTTCTAATCTAGTATAGTAATAATAATAAGAGAAGGTTTATTCTAAACATCGTGTCTGTGTAATAAGAGATAAAATCTGTTGAGTTTATTCCGAAATTTTTACTGTTTGTCTACTCTTCAGGTCATAAATATAAAAAATCTTAAAAACAGATTTCCGAAACCGGTCCATTAAAAATCAGGACAGTGACTAAATTATGTGAAATAATTAAATTAGGCAGTTAATTTATTAAATTATAAATAATTTGGGATGTTTTAAATTTTTATTAGGCGTGTTTTATAAAATATTATGGCTATGCCTCCTAAATTCGATAATATTAGAGTTAATTATAGCGTGTTTTTATTAATTGATTATTTTCTATAACTCAATTATAGCGAACCCGTTAAAAAAATAATTTGTCACAATATTTATTATAATAATTATTTACTATAATTGGACAATTTGTTGTTAAACGGAGCACCACTTAGATTTTATGGCGTTAACATGAAAATGATGGTAATTTTAGGTTTTATTTCTCGCTTTAATATATCCAAACGCCTTGCTATTTAGATCATCGAAAATTCAATCGAAAAACAATTTTTTGAAATTATTTTTTAGAAATACAATTTTTTGGAAATATATTATTTTGGAAAGTACATTTTTCGAACATAAAAATTCGGTCAAGTGCAAGCTATACTTGGACAATTAGTGTTCCGTCCCGATCTCCGCCCATCTGCTGCGCTATCCGCCGCCGACGGCACCAACGTCGTATCACACCGCGTATGCGCGGAGCAGCCTGTGTAAGGATAAAAGTTGATCCTTACATTGTGAGAAATATTTCCTGTCGAAAATTTTTTTCTCTAAAACCAATGGTTCAGCAGTTATAAGGATATAAATAATTAAATTGTCCAATCCTGATAATTTTGCTCTATCTACACCTAATTCTGAATGTTTATGATTTTTTTCAGATCTCTCTGAGCGATCTTTTTGGTGATAAGGGTGGGGGACAGCAATTTTTAAGCGTTTTTCCCAAAAAATGTTTAAAAAAATGCCTACAAAAGATACATCACATATTTTGTTGAATTTATGCTTCAATAAGCTTTCATTTGACACTCTACACGATGCCTTTGAACATTTTTTTTATTTACCCCCTGAAATTAAGCCCCAAAATCAGAATTCAACTTTTTATGCTCCACGTCTATAATTGGGCCACCACACTCTATCTCTGTGCTAAATTTCAAATTTTTACGTCGAATAGTTTCAGAGAAAATCGTATGTGACAGACAGACGGACGGACGGAACACTGAAAGGGTCCTTTTAAATTTTTTTTCGAAAAACAACACCAAAAAGATAATTAAATATCGTAAATAGCTATAAAACTAAATTCCCATTCTAAACCCTCTAATAAAACCCTTATGTCCGCGGGTCACTTTCCTTAAACTACCCTTGGTTTCTTTTTTATAAATCCCTCAGCGCCGAATATTCTTTTAGATGATAGATAAAATCGAAATAAAACTGAAATCGGAATGGAATAAATGGCGTCGTTATGGAAACGACGCCTTAGACGCCGGACGTCGAATTCGAATGCTTGACACGTTCTGAATAGAAGAAAAAACCGTAGGGAAAGAAAGATGTTAGATTGGAAATGTATTGAAAATGGAAAAGTTTTTCAGAGGAATATTCTTTTTATTTTCTTGGAGTTTGAATTACTTTTTAATATAAAAGTATTTTTTTTCTTCTCAAACCAGTTATTGTAATACCTAGTCTAGAGAACTTGTAACATATTAAAATAAATGTAGCCCTACTATTGTGGCATATACAAACTTAAAATGTCCCTTTCTTTATAAATTTAAAAATCACTTAATACCAAAAACTCGTCTGGACTGGATAGGATCCCAACGAATTTATTAGATTCTTTGATAACGGTACTAAAGATTAGGTCTCGAAACGTCAGAAAAACTATTTCGATGAGATTTTAGAAAGAATATTTACTACACTAGAGATGGATTAGGGTCAGGCATACTTTTTATAATTAAAAGTCACTGAGAGTGTACAGAACATTTCTTTTCAGGACCTGGTTTTTGTGTTTTAAAACACAGTGACTTTTATTATTTTTTTAAAATATTAATTTTCCTTAACAGTGGAGTGGCGTAACCAGGCTCGTGGATAGGGGAGGGGGGCAGAGTGATAAAAAAGTTGCTCACTCTAGAAAATCACTGAAATCGTTGTCTTGTCTATTAGAAAAATATTACATCATAAGTTTGCCCCCCTAAAACTTTAGTTGCCCCTTCTGAAATCAAAACCTGGCCACAGGCCTGGGCGTAACACCCCAAATAATAAATCTTTTCAATAGTAATCCTAGGTTAAGCTATACGTTAATACGTATACGAAGATATATTTTCAAGACTTTGTTCAATTAATTGAAACTTTAGACATTTTGGTTCACTGACCAGTTTTTCCTACCGAAGAAAAATAAGATTTTTTGCTTCAAATTCATCAAAAATCCAAAATGGCCAATCTAACCATGAGTTGAAATGGTTATTTATTCCAATAACGCCTATAGCGAGCATGACTCCCAGAAATTCTTTAATTGTTCTGTCCGTCTGTCATTTTGACCTTTTTCACGGATAAAAAACGACCGTACAAAACTATTTTTAATAATACTTCATTATCGTAGAGCCTCAAAAGCTTGTTGTTATGATTATAAATAAGTATGAAATTATAGTCATTACGAATTACCGGTAGCAAAGATTTTGAACTATAGAATAATAGTTTTTTTCATATCCCACACTTTTTTTCGCATGATTAGATCAGTAGCGTAACTAGAATAAAATAGTAATATCGGTTCATCGAAAATATCTTTTCGGGTAACCTCTTTTTTATCTGACAGCCCATCTGGAGTGCAAGCCTAAGTACTAACGTACCGTGGGCGTCTGAAGAGAAGGGAAACGTAATCTTCGGAATTTAAAGGAGGGGAAGGGAAAATATCTGCAGGCAATTTGTTCCATAATCTGGAGACTCTAGGTACGAATGAGCGAGAGAAGTGGGATGGTCTAGGCTTTAGTAGCTGGACAGTAAAGGGATTCATACATAACAAGCCTCTTGTTGTTCTGTTAGAAACAGTCAAGGGGGGAACCATAGAGGCTAGTTCTTCAGAGCAAAACCCGTAGAAGTATCGGTAGAAAAGAGATAAATCCCCAACAGCGCGGCGATCAGCAAGAGAAGGGAGTTTTCTTGTGAGGGCTAGGTCATTGATAAGTCGAATGGCCCTCTCTTGGATAAAATCAAGAACGTTAAGTGTCGAAGGTGATGCTGCTCCCCAAATGTGAGAACAGTATCTACTCTAGGACACTCCAGGTTATGTCTTATTTGATTTATAGAGAGCGTGTGAGTCGAAAGGGGAGAAGTATTTTCTGACTCGAAAGAGGAAACCAAGCTTTTTAGCTTCTGATGTGGCTATTGAAGTAATATGTATGCCAGCTGAGATCACGTTCAAAAGCGATGCCAACAAGGTCAAACGTTTCATTGTTGTGTACGGCTTGGCCGTTCATGTGGATGGGGTACATAGTTTGGGAGGAGTGACGTGTACAACGCCAATTTGAATATTATTTATCAATATATTATAATTTTTGTACAGCTTAACTACGCCTCTGGTTCAGGTTAATCCCATCACGGGTACCATCGTTCAAATTGTTTCTTTTCTAAAGAACCAAATTAGAGATAAATTTTTGTTTCACAATTATGTTATTAAAAATAATCGGAGATGCGTTAAATTCGTTAGTTCCGGTATATTAAGTACCAAAGTACCAGGTAGTAGGGATAATAAATTTCGGAATTTATGGGTAATATGATAAGATCTCGGTGTGTGGTCGAAAGCAATTGGTCTGTAATGGAATATCTCAAATGAAATCTAAAAGAAATTAGTTTTAGTCAATTATTCTTTAGATGACCTTTGTATTGTTTGTTTGCGTGTTTATTTTTTTTACTATGAATCAATATACACAATATATAGTGCGGCTCAAAAATGTTCCCCCTTTTATTTTTTGAACCGGTAAACATGTCCCCTTTTTTCAGAGTAGCCGTCTTATCTGATAAAATACCTTTAAAAAGCTGCCGCCAACTGAACAATCAGTCCAAACTTAATTTAAGACAAGTTCCTGTCGACAGAGAGGAATTTTGCTTTCAAATTTTTGTCGATCATGGTATTTTAATGATTGCCAGAGGGTGGTCTTAAAAGCTTTTTTAATACCGGGTATTTTATCAAAATATCCTTACGGCTTTCAGTATAAAGGAATTTTACATGCCTAAACTTCTGGCTTTGTAAATAATACAGATTTAATTTAAAGATTTATTAAAATAGTGGAACCAGAAAAGTTAAAGAAGAGTACTATGTAGAATGGTATTTAAAAAAATTAAACAATTACAGCCCATTGTTCGATTGTCACCAATATCAATAGAGTTCAGTAGTTCCAGGACCTCTATAACCTCCGAAAATTTAAATCGAATTAATCCACTTTTGCATCATGTATGCAATTTTAACGGAAATCGGGGAAATTTCGACTTTAACGTTTAATAGCTCTGAAAATAAACACCTTGTGTAACTAAATGTTGTGCATGGTTTTCCATAGGAGGGTACAAGTACAATAAGAAGAACGTGGTTGTGAAAATATGCGTGATTTGTAAAATAGCAATAGAGTAATATGGTATTAAGAGGTATTAAATGTAATGTCAGGTTATTAGGGATATTAAAAAATTAAATTATTGAAAAAAGTCTTCCCCATAGACTGGGTGATGAAACGTTGACATACATCATTAACACAAGAGCCTTGGCTCTAATTCTTGAGAGATTCGAAAGGGATTACACCCTTCACAAATTAAAATATGGTGGGGAAAGCTAATACGCAGTAACGGTAAAAAGTCAGTCTAGTTACAGTCATGGTGGTACATGCATCAGGTATACAAAAGAGAAATAGTGAAACTCGGCACAAGCTAGTCGCACTATCCCTTTATTAATCCAGAAAGTTTAAACGTATCCTTTGTCTTAGCGCCTTGTCCTAGATGAAAAGCTGCCTGAGAAGATGTGCCGGAGGCAAAATTTAGCGCCTCGCATTTCTTGCGCCTGTGGCCAGTGTCATATTTGCCACGCCCTAGCTGCGGTACTGCCGAACAGTATTCGAGGATGCTCCAAACAAGACAGTTGTAGAGACACGTAAGAGTTTTCATGTCGTGGATATTTTAATCTCATGACGATTTTCATTTCATATTTTCCCTAAATTTAATTACTTATGGAAACTACTTCTCTCTTTCTAACTTACACACGCTCTATGTTTTCTAAATAAGACCTAACCTATAGTACTGTTCCCACATCTGTCTCAGATAAAAGAAAACCTTAACAGAAAACCTGAAAGATCAAGAGAAAAGCATCCGTATGGAAACCACAGCCGATCGATCCTGCGTTGAAAGAGGTTTCTGGCTTATGCGACTGTTGTTGTCTCTTTCGAGTATGTGGCTATGAAGTTGCACCAAGAAAAAAGCAGCTCTTCTTCGGGTTGCAGTCCTTTTGCGAGTGCTAGAAAATTGTATTATAGATAGATCAACACCATTTTAGAACATTTATTTATATGAATTTTAAAGCAAAAACGTAGGCCAATATAGAAAGTGCTTTTAAAAATTAGCCTCACAATATTATTTTCTTTTCTGATAAAATTCCCGAAAACGAAGAAGGTACGATAAAAATTTGAACATATCATTTTTTTATTTGTCTTTTCCTGATGCACTTTCGCCAACACGGATAGAAAGAAATCGGATTCCTCCGTGATTATCAGGAAAGAAAAGATAAATATTGTGATTGCTAGAATATGTTCTGGTGTAAACAGTGTATGTCATTGACCAATAGGGCGAATGCTTGTTCAATTGTTGTTTCTGGCATCATTCTCAAATCAGATTGGATAAAATATAAATGTCAACTTATTCAATAGGTATCTACGGTAGATAAAAGCAAAAAGATGCATACTTTTACTAGCAAACTAATGGGAAAACATGCATTTTCGCAATCCGCCCATGTGCTTATAGATAGGAACAGAAAAATCAAATCCAATAAAACTGTTAGTCTATCAGCAAGATTATCAAGAAAAATCACCCCGATAGTGATGATAGACAACACATGTATCCCCACGTTGCAATTTTTTAGAACACCACCTGAGCTCAATGAGGTATATGTATCATTCCCCCATTGTCGTATATCTTCCCCTGGAACATCAATCAGGACGTGCTGATGGTATTAAAGATTAAGGGGAACTTTATACGGGGGAAAGTGGTGAGTAAGCTTTTATGATGTGACAAACAAGTGTGACTATTTCTCTTACCTTGGATTATATTGAAACCTGTATACAGTTTTGTTAATAAACAAATTTGTTTGGCAATACCACAGTTTAAAAAAGGAAAGGGGATATTTCCCCCTGGTTTGCCATATAATTGTGTTGATCCCTGTCAAATTTTGTGGTAGGCAATACAAGACATGCTTGTTTTTCGACGTTAAATTTGCACTAAATCGAAATTACTTGACATGCAAAGCAGAATAATTGTAAATATATTTTTGTATTATCATTTCAAGCACGAATTCGTAGGTCTTAGATTTCAGCAAGTATTACAAAATAAATAATATATCGTTTAAGACAAACTAAATTGCCTATTTTAAGCAGGTGATTATCCTAGTTTAGTTGGTTTAATTTTCGAAGTCTCATATTTATTTATTCTTTCAAGTAATAGCACACATTTACCCTTAACTTTGCCGGCCTGGTGATTCTTAAAATTTCAGAATTTAGATTACCCTCATTACCGAATCTAAGCCAAATTCTGGATAATCCACACGTCAGTGATAATAGGGTAGATACGGGAGGGTTAAAGGGGGGTACATTTCCCTATTAGTAGCTCATAAACGAAACATTTAGCGAAAGTGACGCTTATAAGCTTGGAGGTCGTTAATTAAAGTTTGACTAAAGACAGGGGATTTTGGGGGAAAGGGATTTTATCTATTTCGGTTTAGATGTGGAAGTTAAATTTTCAATTAAATTTCGTAAGAATTTCACTGCGAAATCGTAAAAGCGATTTTATAGTTACCAAGGACTTGAAAACTTTTTGGTTCGCCTGGTGAGTTTCGTTCTATTAAGCAAAATAAAAAATTAAAAAACAGAATCTACTGGAAGTTCTTTTTTTTTAATCTTTAACAGCCCACGTATACTTTAAGTTTAAGTACTAAAATACCGTGGGTGTCTGAAAAGAAGAGAAATGTAATCGATTCATACGGGATTTAAAGGAATGGTGGTTGGGAGGGGAAAGGAAAACCTCTGCAGGTAATTCGTTAAATAATCTGGATACCCTAGGTGTGAATGAGCAAGCGAAAAGTATTAATTAAAAACCTTTAAGCAAAGAACATATTACAATTATCGAAATAAATTTATTTCTGACACTAGAAACAATAAACAATTGAGGTTAAGACCTGAAATCTCTTCTTTTTTGTTAAAAATTGTACGTTTTTAGAACGGACTGTACAGTATTCTTTATCATGTTTACCTCTATTTTGCCTATAAAGAGATGCTTATAGAGTACTTAGTATCAAAGCGATCGCTTTCTCTTCGCTTCTTTATCTCTTTCGCTATCGCTATTTTAAAAAGTTACCGAGTACCACTCTTGGTGCTCTAACCAACTTCTTAATGCAATTTACTTACGGTTCAGGTAATTGCCAACGTGGTATTAAAACTGCCCAGCTTACCTAAAGGGAAAAAATTGATATTTAAAACACTATGGATGTATTTGCTACAACAACAAAACTAAATCCACTTTAGCTACAAGTTCCAAGATCATTTGTAAAGCAACTCAATAGCAAAAATAGGTTTTTAATGTCGATTCATTAAATATAATGTTTTAGTACTAATAAGTACTAAAACTTTTTAGTGAATACTATTCCTTCGAAATCTTCGAAATAAATCGAAAAGCAGGTGATAGTCTTAGTAAACGCGTCTACAATCTACCGAAAATTTCATTAAGAACGGTCTAAAATTAGCAAAGGCATTTAAGATCAAACTTGATCCAATTTTTTCTTGTCCGTTTTTTTTTCTAATGAGTGTACTTTCATTCTGTGCGGTTAAAACTCTTTCATTGACCCTAATCCTGTAAAATGTTAACAACAAGTCATTCGTAGGAATTGGCAACATGTATGCCATGTGTTTGATTTTCTTTACCTGTAATTAAAGCACATATTCTGACAGCATCTCTTAATCCGCTTTAACATTATTATAAGATTTGTTACCACGAACTTCTTGCATTAAAATAAACAAATAGTCAGATCTACAATAATTATTATTACTCCGTTTGCTTGAGTTCTTCCTAAGTCGCAACTTTTAAAATGAAACAAATGCCATCCCATAGAAATGAGATAATTTATGAAATTTTTCTGTTCATTTTCAAGAAGGTGAACTAATTTATATACAGTGCGGCTCTTTTTTTCCCACTCCCACTAATTGAAATAAGATTTAAATTATTTTAAAAATTAGAACGACGCATTCCGATTATCGCCAAAGCCCAGTTTCCAGTTTAAGCATTTCTTCTTTCACGATGGCTCTAATGATACCACAGTTTTATTGTTTTTTTCTAAACCAGGCCTAACTGTAACTTTACTGGCGTATTCAATATATTTCTCGTGGCCTACAACTTTGTGGATAATTTATACTGATCAGAAATTCTCTTAATTTATTTAAAAGTTAGAGAGGTACTGTCTTATCTCGGCAACCCGTAAAGCTACTAAGGGGACTCAAATAGGCGTAAGTAACAAAGTGAATAAACACTTTTATAACCGTATTCGGGATCAAACTTCAATTGCGGCTGTGACAATAAGGAATGTGCATCTATTTTTTTTATTGAATAAATCGTTTAAGGTAAGGAATTCATTACAAATCTCCTACCTCATTACTTCGCCTCCAAATTGTGGCCAAATATAAGTTCTAGGTAAAATAAAACGAGCAAAAAACATACTATTTAATAAACCGATAAATTTAAATCTTTAATTTCTTCATACTATTAATTTGTGGGATAAGACCGTTTACTTCTACGACGGCAACATTTAACTGTACGTTTATTTTCATGTTACAATAAATAAAATTTGTAACGACATTTTAAAGAGAAATAGGTGGCCATATTCTATCATACCAGGCTGGAAACTTTTCATCGCATCCTTGTACTTATCAAATCTGTAGATTGCACTACTAGAAGTAAACAAGGCTTTAGGTCACGTTTATTATACAGGGTCCTTCCATTTTCTTATCGTTTAAGGTGTTTTTAAACTTGAAGAAAAGGAAATAAAGCCCGCACTTGATGAAATGAACCGCGGGGCCGGTACGCTATTCGTTGTCAATATACGGGATCTCTCTATAAGATAAAATTCTTTCAGATGAGTATAAAACGAGTTGCGGTACAGGTTTGACCACGTTTCACCCATTAGTTGCCTTTATTTCCTCTTAAGACCAATTAGAACTGATACAGGCAGATAAAACACTGCTTTTTTGCATCGCGTTAATGATAAGCAATATTGGGCATACATTTTATACAGAGTTGTAATTTTCAACCATTAATTTTTTACGTGGTGTTTCTCACATAGTAGTAGTTTTAATCCTGTTCGTTTAAAGCTCTCATTTTTATCAATATTTTTACGAAATTTCATTTTTATTCTATTTTAGCGACTCAAATTAAAAACGTGGCCCCCTTTTTAGCCGATTTTCTAACTACTATAACGAGAAATGTTTTTGTTTCGTCATTGTCTTTATTATCGTGTTATTTGGCATCTTTGTCAATTTTGTCGTCTCGTGAGACCTTCTTCCCCGTTACAAATCAGCTGATTGCAGGTGGCTTCCTTAATTATTATACTTCAAAATAAACACAAGACATTCATAGCATAATCTGTTCTCTCACAATCAGTCATATACGTTTAACTGCAAGTGAATTCTTTCTAAAATATTTCCCTTCAGCTTGATTTTCCCTCCAAATAAATGCTGATTACTGTCTGTTCGTAACTATACGAGATGACTGATGATCATTTAAAAATCCAATTATACACAATGATAAATCACCACAGTGTATCCCCCAACGTCAATAAAAATTGCGTTTTAAACAAAAAACCTCTTCTTTAGATAATATTTCTTTCATTTGTCAAGAAAATTTATTAAAGAAAATGTACAGCAGGGTTCTTCTGTACATTGAAAAAATATAATATAATATTATAATATATCAGGCAACGGGCATCGGCGTGCGTTAGCTAATTTTATCTTAGAATAAATTAGAAATTTTGCAGAATTTTGCAATAAAATGATCTTTTCCGACGAAGCTCATTTCCACCTCGGAGGTTATGTGAACAAGCAAAATTGTAGTATTTGAGAAAGTGAATATCATCGAGTGATTGAAGAAAACACTGCCATATCTCTACTTTTTGATAAAATAAACAAGCATGCTATGTTTCTAAAATGTTTGCTTTTATGGTTAATTCCCTATTTCCACAAAACATTATTTCCTTAAACTCCATTGATATTCAAACTCCATTTGTATTAATAATCGTACGCGAAGCCTTTTAACTCTCATCATAACCTTACGCCATCTTTAATTAACTGCAGAAAAGCTACATAAAGGACAAAGAACCGGTGCAGTGCATAAAGTATAATACGGGTTCTTTTGATCTATTTAAGTTACACGCACATTCCGGTTTATGTACTAAGTCTGCTTGTTATGTTATGTTATGATTATATGGATGGTCTGTGTGTTATTGCTTCGTTTATATTTCGTTTTCCTGTGCTACAGTTTTAAAGACCGAAGATGGTTTTGTTTATGTAAAGAGGTTAGTAAGCGGGCAGAAGTTAAAAGTATTTCTAAAAAATTTAACACGAGAAACGAAGTTACAAATAATAGTGAAGAGAAGGTATGAAGCAACTGGGAAGAAAAGGCCTATCCCGAAATGTATCAATATTATCGGTCCAAACTTCCTTTTCTTTTTCAATCATATTTATTATAATTTTGCTATTCATATAACATGCAAAATAAAGATTGTGTACTACACACCTACTGTTCTACACACCATACGATTTGTACTGAATAGGAGAGGGGAGCAGAGTGATTGGATCGACTGAACACCCAACTAGCAGTCGTTAAAAAATTGGAACGGTTGGATTACACACAAGACAATCTACAGGGTCTCTGCAGATTGGCCCCTGCAGATTTCTACATGAGTAGGCGCCTTTACAATACTCACACGGCGAGGGAAACTTTAGATTTGTTACGGACACGTTTCACTTCCCGAAATGATGATACTTAGTGGCCTAGTCGAGCTTCCTCAAGGACCAATTTGTAAGCTTCTTAGAAAACCAGATTCGTCTGACAACCGGAGAGAAAATTCATGTTATCTCCCTTTTGCTTCCCTGCCCCTGTCTCTTTTTTCTTGTTTCAATGCTGATTTTTAAACGTTGCGTTTGCAGTAATATTGCAGGTCTACGAGCGTATGTGATAAATGATAATCCTCCCAGTTTTATTATTTTGTCTGATGAAGGTCCATTGTATGTATTTATAATTTAAATGAGTTTGACAAACTCATCGACACCCCCTGTTCCAGACCGAAATGAAATTATGCCAGAGTAAATGCGATTCTGATCCAATTTGGTGCGTGACATCGACTCGGCCCCCGAACGAGGTGCATTTCAATATGGTGTACGTCTATTACGGAGTAAACAAGATAAAGGCGTGGAAGAGTGAATTAAATCACGGGCGAATTTATTACCGACAGACAGAGGCGGAGAAGAGGGTAGAGAAAAAGGGCGCCAAGTGCCTGGTGCTAATTTTTGATATTTTTTTAAACTGGGACAGCCCACGCAAACTTCAAGCCTAAGTACTAACGTACCATGGGTGTCTGAGGAAAAGGGAAACGTAGTCTATTGACATGGGATTTAAAGGATGGAGGTTAGCAAAATCGGTAGAAAAGCGACAGCAGCGCGGCGATGAGTGAGAGAAGGGAGTTTTCTTGTAAGAACTGGAACTAATGAGTCAAATGGTTCTCTTGTGGATGTTAGGTGTCGAAGATGGTGTTGCTCCCCATATGTAAGTTGGAAAGAAGAAGTATTTTTTGGATCGGAAGAGAAAATCAAACTTTTTAGCTGCTGATGTTTGATAATTGAAGTAATATGTTTGTGCCAGATAAGATTGTGTTCGAAAGCGATGCCAACAAGATCGAACCTTCCTTTGTACTGTAGGACCTGGCCGTTCATGTGGATGGGATAAGTGTTGCTAGATTTTTTATGAGTAAAACGGGGTTTTGGAGGCGTTGAACTGAACAAGGTTTTTGGCACCACTGTCTAAGTTTAATTGGAGATCTTGCGAAAATCTCCGTCTATTATTCAGTCTGGCTTCCCGGCTTTGTTATGGAATATCCTTCTGGGAAAATGCGAGTGGTTACCTGATCCAGATGCTTTTTGTAACTCAGAAACGAGCTGTGAGAGATACTACACTAGAGCGAGATCTCGAGAATCATGCCGGCCCTTCTTTATTAACCCACATATTCTTACGATTACATGTTTGTACATCTTGAACACTATCCCGCTAGTCTTTTTGAATCGCGATAGGTTCACTCTCAATAACTGAGCATATGTTACCAGACAACACTCAAATCTACGTCTGCCCATTTAAGCTTCCAACCTAGTGAGTAACTCAATTATTATATATGAGGTCTTAAAGTTGTACAACCACCTTCCTAGCAATATAAAGACTTTGCAGAGTCTAAAGATGTTTAAATAAAAAGGTGGACGTCTGCTGACTGGCAAGGCTTATTATTCTATTGCTAAAGTCTATGATGACTCATTTGAAATGTTTTTATGTATATATGTATGTTCCTGTTTTCCGTTTCAGCTTATTACAGTGCGGAGCAATATATTTAGGATATAATACCTTTTTTGTTTGTTGTATCGGTTTAGGGCTTAGGTTAAGATGCCTGCCACAAATTGTTTGGAAAGTAGTTCAGCTTACCCTTTAGAGGTGGAGATTTAGTTGTCAGATCAGAGGAGAAAAAAGTGCTTCTAATGCGGAAGCTTTGACGGTTTTTGGCAACTGACCTGAACGGTTTGCTGCTGTTGGGACAGGAAAGTACCTTGCCTTTTATAGTAAAGTATAGAGAAAACTTGATAAAAAGTAATGAAAGTTTTTTTAAAGGTTTTTGGGGCTGGTAAAGGTGGTGGTCAATGGTCGGATCCGCAACAATGACTGTAACGAAAGATGGCTCATAAAAAAGTGCATGAAAGAAGGTTATAAAGATATAAAGTGGGGAAAAGAGAAAGAAAAATATTCTTTTTATAAATTAATCTGTATATTTTTTAGTTTAACAACTTGTTTTTAATTATACATACTTTTGAAATCTAACAAATATTAGTTCTCGTTTTTCCTATAGCATTAATTGTAAGCAAATAAAAATGACTAACTAATGACCCAAGACATAACCATTCCTTCAAATAAATGTTATTTTAACTAACAAGATACAAATATTAGTCTTAGGTTGCTGAAGACCGTACTTTTTTTTATTAATTTTGGTTAAAAATACACTAAAGCCCAAAAAATAACTTCAAACCTGTTTAGCCTGCATAGTATGTACGATCCCTGTCTAATTATTTAAATATTGAATATATTAAATATTGTTGAACTAATGGTGATAAACAATATTATAACATCACAGAATTGATTAACAAAAAAATGTCCGCCGCTGAACAATGGTAAAACTTCCCTGAAATTCGTGAATGTTCGTCATCAATCGTCTCGAAGCTCAATCCAATCGGGGCCAATCTTTAAATCTTTTTCTTTACGAGCGTCGTCGTTTCATTTGAATTTACGCGTTGAGCCACTTTTCGAAATGAAAGATTTATCGCTGGAACTGCTTAAGGCCCAGTTTACCCAGATTTTTATTTAATTAAACTGGTACGAAGTTGACGCTAAACGTATTATTAGGGCCGGTTTTATTTCTATTTGGTTAAAATGTAGCGACGAAAAGGAAACAATGTTACGCTTGCTGTTAGAAAAAGGGATTATCCATTTACAAGGTGTTTCAAAAAAAAATATTTTTTGTGTTTATTTTTTTAATAGTACTGATGGTAAAAATACCGTGGATTCTCTTAAGTATTACATTTAATTAGTTAGTACTGTTTTGTTGGTGTTGTATAAATGTGTTCCTTTCTAAAGAAGGTGAATTTTATAGAGATTTTACTTTAAAAGTAACAAAACATTAGTTTTCAGTTTTTAATAGTGCGGGTAGTGACAAAATACCGTGAAATCTTTTAAGAATTGTGTTTAATCATTACTGGAACCTGTCTTAGTGTTTATTAGTCAAGCGTCGGTTTCTTGTATAATTCAATAAAGAAGGAACAGGAACTATAAGGATACAAGAAGAATTGCTACATAAAGTATGAAAAATAAATACCAACAGAAGATGGTGGAACCTAGGGAAGTGGTTTATGAAACAGTTGCAATGATCTATTAAGTGGAAACATAGCGAATAAAGAAAGTGCATGAAAGATGGTTACATGTGACAGAAATAAGAATGTTAAGATGTATCTATGAGGTACCCAGATGATTTTAGGAATGAAAAAATCAGAGAAACTATCAAGGTTATGGAGATAATTAACTCCGTCGAATAACTTGCATAGTTTCTGGAATTCTATATCAAAGAGGCTGGCATTTGATGCATCCTGTACGTTCGTTCTGCAGTAAATCACGAAATAAATGACTGGTCGTAGTAAACCGCTCTCGATATTAAAAAATCCGGATTGGACGACCTTGCATCGCAATTACAAGAAAATTAACTTAAGGCAACTTGGAAGATCGCATGTACTCAGATCAGTTTATATCTCGGCGGAATCCCAATCTATAAATATCTCAGAGCCTATTTGCTGCCTTGTCTCATATACTTTAATTACTTTTATATATTATAAAAGGAAAATAAAAATTATTTATTACTTGTAACTGGTTTATTTATCGTGCTCTAGTGCCTTGTGCATATCTGCCTCATAAATAAGGATTTCTTTTAATCTAATAAAATGACAATGTCAATAAATTCACTACAATATAACCTATTTAAAAGATACATCAAAACTGACTGATTTAAGACTAATTGGTTAAACAAATCCTAATGGTTGGTTTCAATAATTAATTAACCCGGGATCGGTCGCGGCGTTAGAAAAAATCTAACAATTTTAGTTTTTAACTCATAAAATAGGACACGCTCGCTTAAAATCTTTCCTTCTCCAGAAGGCTCATGGCAGGTTATCATTTGACCTTTTTTATATTTTGTTTATACTTACGTACTATTTTTTAGTTAATTTTTTACTTAATTGGTATGTTAAGGTTCTGTCAATTTATATAAATAAACTTTATAATTCTTTAAAATTTGTTTTATAATAATCTTAAGCACTAAATGATGATTTATATCTGTTTTTGTTAGATAACATCAAACACGCGACCGATCACGTTATGAGAAGGTTAGCGACCGATCCCGGGTTATGACGACTTATTAACATTGACAGGGCACAACACTTAACTGACAAGGAAATCTTCCCAGAGAGCTTGTGAGCTGCTCGTGTGCAGCCTGTCAAGAAGAAAGGTTCCAAGTCCCTTCCATCCAACCTGTCTCTCTTCTCTCTGTTGTCATCAAAGTTATGGAGGAAGTCGTCAACTTGCAAATTCCAAAATATCAACAAAAACACAAACTTATCCATGACAGATAGTACGGATTTCATCACCAAAGATTCGGTAACACCATATGAAGGGCCAAGCCCAACAGAAAAATGAAACCTTTGATCTTGTTGGCATCGCTTTCGAATGTCAGAATCAGCTTCAGAAAATATGTGATGTGATTCTCAATCAGAAAATATTTCTCCCCTTCCAACTTACACTATCTCTATGTTTTCTAAATAACACCTAACCTGGAGTACTGTTCCCACATCTTTGCTCAGGTTGGGTTCATTATCCTTGATTCTATCCAAAAGACCATCGATGACCCAGTCCTTACAAGAAAATTCCCTTCTCTCGCTCATCGCCTTGCTGTTGGGAATGTATCCTTTTTCTACCGAACTTCCACGGATTTTGCTCTGTAAAACTAGCCGCTATAATTCTCCATTGACTGTTCCTAACAGAACAACAAGAGGCGCGTTACGTAAACATCCCTTTACTGCCCAGCTGCAAAAACCCAGAACATTCCACTTCTTTCGCTCATTCATACCTAGGGTCTTCAGATTATGGCACAAATTGCCTGCAGATGTTTCCCTTTCCCTCCCAACCTTCTATCCTTTTAATCCTGTGTCAATTTCCCTTTTCTTTAGACGCCGACGGCCGACAGTACGTCAGTACTTAGAACTGAATAACCATCAGACTCTATATAAACTTTTTGTTTATTATAAATGTAATAAGGTAATATGTAACAATGTAATTATAATGTAATAAAATGCGAGTATCAGCTAATCAGCTGCATTAATACTTTTTTAGCCTCACCACTTAAGATCACATTATATAAAATTGCATAGTATATAAATCTCGTTATTTTAATCGAACTTATAGATCTTCCATATTTTTTTTTACTGCACAATTTATAATTTCGTTCGTTATTTTTTCGAGATCCGGTTTTCAGTGTGTGAGATATCAAGCGAGATAATAATTTCATATAGGTAGGCGTTTTATATAGTTTTCAACCAGCAGGTGAGAGAATTTTTTAAACCTTTATGGCGTATGGACGTATCGAATTGTTCCTATTGAAGGCAGATTATTATTTATTATTATTACTTATTTGCTAAGTCCATTAACTATTTCCTTCATCCACAGAGCTGCAATTATGCTAAATTACATCTTCTTTGTGAAATCGGTTATAGAGTCTGATCGCTTGTTTAACTTTTTAACATGCGGTTTAAAATTTACCCTATAAAACTCTAGGGTCCACTTTAAAACAATGCACTGTATATGCTTCACGTGACGACACTTCGAACTGACATAATGTTATTCCGATACATTATGAGTTTTTCACAATACGGTTACAGTTATCTGTGAACCCGTACCGGGAACCAGACGCTGGGCGCAACCATTGTTCAGGCATTTTTGTTTTTGCGCGGAGCCGTGCCTACAATTCGTAACAGCTAATTTACTGATGCCCCCAAACAATGCGCTCTCACGAGTTCCAAGACTAAGGTGCATTTCAACAACGAAGAAGGAAATAGTCGCTAGTTTACTACGGTTGTCCTCTGAGTTCATTGGTGCCGAAACGTGTTGATTTTGTTCTTTATGTATTTTTGTTGCCCTTACATCAAGTGACTTTTTATTTGCCAAATGGGCTGAGTTAGTCAGAGAGAAAGATAATATGATAAATTTGAGAAGGCAGAAAGAGATACTAAGCTCTATCTCAGCTCAGCAGGCAACTGTAATATGAAAAAATAATATTAACTATATGCACTGTCCACAATGATAGAACCAAATCTATTTCATAACAATATTGTGCTAATTGTTGCTAAAAAATAGCTTCAATTAAATTCCGACGATGCAAAGCACCATTTATCTAAACAAATGATTACTTATTTACTAGTTTTTTCAGCATAACTAGGTTGATATTATTTATGGAGTTAAGTACGCTTTTATACCGGGTGTTCAATATAGTATTTTTTATTGTTGCTGTAATTCAATAGAGTACGTTTTAAAAAAGTACTTGATTGAATTTGGAAACCTAAAATTTAGATTTTCCATGCAATACACGGTTAAATAATAAAAATTGTTTAGTTTTACGATAGCTCTAGAACTCTAGCTTAAAAGAAATAGTATTCCATGGAAAAACAGGGTGGAAAACAAAAAAAAATATTTTCTGTCTACGACTAGAACAGGAAAGATAATGTAAATGACCTGTTACTGTCGACAAAGGACGAAATGGTGGGCATTTTTAAATTTTATTAAAGTTAATTTCATTTCTCGACGGAGGTTCGTTTTATGCAGACCTTTGCATTACCAAAGTAACGTAACTTAGCAACTTTAACGTAAAAAGTAAAACTGAATATACGAAAGGACTGGGTGTGTTTTTATTATAAAAATATCTCGAGATCTTCCAGAGCTTGTACAGTTCACTTGTCGCAGGTTTCTCATCTGTATGAAAGCTACTAGGGTGCAAGCCCGACCACCGGGAGGGGGAGGGGGACTGTAATAAAAATTCGCATGACCTATTTTATTATGAAAAGCCTTGTTTGTTGTTGATTAATTGCTGCATCTTGCATAATATTATAAACATAAAATTTAAAAATGCCGCTTGCTTTGTTCGCCGACGTATATTTATTTATAGAGCATTGTTCTTTTGGTAATTTAAAAACTTGAAAGGTGACATAACTCCTGTTAACCGTACGAATAGTACGCGATGGTACATAAAAACCGACTATAAAATTTGTTTTGACACCGTTGAATGTCTAAGACAACAAATCTGTTACACAACATAAATGTTTATGGCTTTGTCGACGGGCAGGTATAGAGCAAACAAGGTTCGAGATGGTGCAGAGGAGAGTAATCAGCCACCATCGTTACTGAGTTGATTTTTAACATTGCTGATAGTCAATAATTTTTTTTTAAACTTGAACCATGCCCAGCCCATGTAGACTTCAAGCCCAAGTATTAACGTACAGTTATATTCAATGAAGTGTTGTACACCGATTCTAACATCTTGTAAAATAGGCTTGTCGAAATAGGTTATTAAAATTTTTTACTGACATTGGCTATCAATCAAAATCATAATAGAAAGAAATATGTCTCCAGTAAATTTAGTTCAGAGAGCAAAACTTATTGCTTATATACAAGATGGGGTACCTATTAGAGATGTTGCTTATATAATACATACAAGCAAAAACACAATATAAAAAATAAAGCGTAGGTGGGAAAGAGATGGGACTTTAGCAAAAAGAAGGCAGCAGAAAAAACAAGAATTTCAACGGAAGACCAATATAACGCCCTGATCCAATATTTATAGGAGAACCTGGCGTATCTCAACATTTTCCTGACAACAACTTCATTTTCCAACAAGACAATTGTCCAGTGCATAATGCGGGAATTATCAGAGAATCGTTTGAAAATTATAATATAGAGACAATGTTATGGCCTGTGAAGAGCCCCGATCTTAATGATATTGAAAATGTTGAGAGCCCTATTAAAAATGTATAATGTAAACTTTGAATCTAAAAATAGAGAGAGTCTCGTAAATGCAATAGAAATGATCGGTTTGGTGATCCGGAATTAACCAGAAGTCTATATTTATCAATACCTCATTGACTTAATAAAGTGTTAGAAGGAGATGGGCAATGACTAATTATTAAGAGATCTTTATATAAACAAATTTTGCTATTTTAAGTTTGTTTTTAATACAAAAAGTTTGTATTTGAAATATTTGCAATTTTTTGCCAACTTTATCTTATTTTACTAACCAATTCCATTAACTTCTCTAATAGAAGTCAATCAAGAACCAAAAGGTACGTTATAATAAAACGATTGTTTAGGATCTACCTATACATTTGTACCAGCAACCATTGTTTACGACATTCTTGTACAACACTTTATTGAACTTTAGAAAATGATAGGCAGGTTTACAAAGCACAACTGCTGTACCAGCACTTCATTGAACATAACTGTACTATGAAATTCCAGAGACTTGTTCCAGCTATGCGCGACAAAGGCAAGGAGCAGTTGTGGATCTTTGGTGACGAAATTCGTCCTGCCGGTTATGGATAATTTTTTATTTTTCTAGATATTTTAGAATTTGCAAAGTTGATCACTTTCGCTATAACTTTGCTGACAACAGAGGGAAGAGAGAAAATTACCATATTTCACTAATACCTGGTAGATATCGTTAAGAAAACAAAGTGGATCATTTTGCTCGCAGGAATCATCTCACCCATGTCCCCCCTACAATAGTTTCTTAACGATTAATGGTAATAGTAATGTCCCTTGAAAGTAAAAAAGTTAAAATAGTAGGGATGGTAGCTGACTACTATATTAAACCATGGGTGTTTCTTTCCATCTCGCACTTGTTGCTTTCTTTTAGCCGAACGCGCCTTGAAAGTGGAACAATTCGACGATGTAGTGTTGATTTATTTAAGAAAGATCGCCATTATATGCCCTTAAGAATGAGTGGGATGAGTGGAATTTGTTGGAAAAGTACATGAATGGAACGTTTGTTCTCATCATAGCTGAATAAAACTAAAGCGTGCACAGAAAACAAAAAATGGGAGAAAAACAGACCAACTGCCGGGATTTCTCTATCGAGAAGTCATATTATGATGTCTACAGAACCCATTCCTGAAATATACAGTCAAAATACACTTTTTTAATTAAGGACGGTTTTTAATAATTTGTCTAGTTATAACAAGAGATTATTTACCTACAAATAAACACCGCAAAAAACATAAAATATTAAAATTAGGCATTATTACAAAACGAAAGAAATTTTTAATGAGCGCTCTCCTGACCGTCCGATATGTAGGAAATATCTTCGCGAAATTGTACAGAAATATGTTACAACAGGTAGTGTTAAAACTGTAAAAAATCCAGGGCGACTTCCTAGTGCGGAAGAAAAACCAATAGAAATCATTGGTCAAATGGTGGTGACCATTCTGAGAGCTCTCGCACAAGTCTTATTTTGTACGGATGAAACTTTTCGGTTTTCAGAAGGCGGTCTACGGATATGTGTGAATCGTTGTTTTCTTTTCTCAGTGTTTTGGTAGAAAGATAGAGATTTTCCTTTAAGCTGAGCAAGACCTTCAGAGCCTTATCACCATCTGTTGCACTTTAAGGTCGGCCAGAGCGTATTGCGATTTTTACGTTTCCAGTTTGACAATTTTTTTTTAAAACACCAGTACACCAACACCAATAAATTAAATAAAAATAATTTTCATGACACCATCTTCAAGGGCCCGTTGCATTTGCTATGTTATTATGAACTTTTTTTCATATTTTTTTATGCAGAATCATACTTTCAAATTTATTATCGTCATTTCTGAACACCCCGTAAACTACTGATGATAAAAATTGCTCACCTAGAAGATATAAATTGAAACCTGTGCTAACTCGTAAACCTTTTCATTGAATTTCGAATATAAAACTTAGTTATAGGGAAATATCCCATTCATATAACACAGCACAGCCCTCGAAGCTCAATCCTGCAACTCTTCATGATTTTTTAAATTATTTCCTTTTATCGTAAAATTCTGGTCCTCACTTAAATCCACCTCGTCCCCGTTTTAAAACACCTCCATAAAACCTAAAATCCACATCGTTCTATGTTCCCAATGACTGCCGTTTCTCTCAATTTTCCTTTGTCCTCTTTTTTCTTTCGATCGTCCTGCTCGTAATCCTGTCATCAAGACCGTATTCACTAAATTTACTTCCTGCTAAAGTTACGGCCGACGGTAAAATGCCTCCTTCGAACGAGAAATCCGTTCGTTACGATTTTTAAACTGGTTTCTATCAATTGAGGATGAGGAATTGGTTTGACAATTTGTTCAATTTGATTTTTTATAAAGAATATAAAATGATTTTGACTGGACCTTACTAAGCAATATGCATATAGTCTAAATAAATATTTTTTTAAATATTAAGAAGCGATTTTCCATTATAAATTTTCATCTAAAATTCATAACTTTGCAAAACGCGATCCTATTGGTTGTGACGTCACATGATATGTAAATACGAGTGCTATTATAGCTGGTATACTGTAAATTCCAGTGCTACTTTATTTTCTTGCTTATTTACCTAAGATTTCGTGGATAATTAATTTTTTACTTCTCGATATAATTTATTACAATTTAAAAAGAAACCATTTGCCCTTATTGCCAAGTGACGTCAGGTGATAGACAAAATAAGTGTCAATGTATATGTTAACGTAAATCTTATCCTAGATATGCTAGACTATATCAATTCATTTACCAAATTCACTGTTATTATTTGTGATATTGTATTCTTAGGAGTGGCAGAATGGCTGTCTACAAGACCTAAAGTTGAGCAAGTTTGTTATACAACACAAAAACATCCACATTACCTAGCGTCACATACTCTATCCCAGCGGTTCCCAACCTTTCTTAATGGCGTACCACCAAAAACGTTTCGTAATTTTAGGTACCACCTAATTAGAATACCTCTCTAGGTAATTCTGAATAATTACAATTTAAGTATATACCATTGCGGCCATGAAATACTGGGAAAAAGAAATTTGCTTTAATCTCCTGGACTGTTATAGGTAACATATGTTAATTTGCAGGTAGGTAATACGGTAACGTGAATACGGACCCAAAATATTGACATTTACTCCTAAATTACACTGCTTTTTTTTTATCTGAGACATCCCACGTAGACTTCAAGCCTAAGTACTAACGTACCGTGGGTGTCTGAAGAGAAGGGAAATGTAGTCTATTGACGCGGGATTTGAAGGATTTGAGGTTGGGACGGGAAGGGAAAACATCTGCAGGCAATTTTTTCCATAATCTGAATACCCTAGGTATGAATGAGCGAGAGAAGTGGTCTGTTCTAGGCTTTTGTAGTTGGGCAGTAAAGGGATGCATACATAACGCGCCTCTTGTTGTTCTGTTAGGGACATTCAAGGGGGGAATAATACCGGCTAGTTCTTCAGAGCAAAATCCGTGGAAGTAGCGGCATACAAAAGACAATATTATACAAGAATTTGGGTTCCTAGAATGGCAAAATTTTGTATTCACCTAGAAACAAAAATTGATGTAGACTCTCACTTTAGGCAAATAATTTACATTAAGTACATATTTGCTTTCTTCAAATTTAGTAACTTTTCCCATGGTAATCCTTAATGGTTTTTAAATAATAATTACTGGCATTACTCTAAAAAAATGAATGTATGCCTTATCGTTCCACTTTCTCCGTTATATATCTTCCGTTTAATGGCTTTACCAACCATATGTTATGGTAATAAACTAAGGAATATAAGAAATAAAAGATTTACACTCTTGTTTTTAAGTGTAAATAACAATACAACATTTGAGTCCGTAAACCTCAATGTTTTTATGAGGTATCTCCGTTAGAGTAGACGTTCTGAAATGAAACCGTGCTTTTAAAATATCTAGGACGGTTTTATTGCCGTATGTCACATGTTTACACTTATTTTGTCGCATCCTATAAAGCGGAATGTAAAAAACAAGGAAATGTTTCTCACGTTCATGTCTGTACGGATCATATTTGGACCAATAGATAACTTTTTCGTTTGAAGAGATAGAAAAATGTTTAAATCGTAGACTTGTACAAGAATCACCAGGAAACGTAAGTGAAAAAACAGTTGAACATCAAATGAGCTAGTTTTGAGCTAACATTAAGTTTTTTTTAGATTCTACCCGCTAAAAGCTCTATTTTATGTTAAGGTACCTACGTCGATGTTCGACTGTTTTCCTATAATTTAAAAAAATAAAACGAAACTCTAGCAACCCTACATACTCCTCGTATATGAGTCAAATCGTATGGGGATTCTATGGAAATATCGACAATCGTTAGTCAACTGTTAACCGTTAATGTCTAACCAGATGCTTCGGTTTTTCAAAGAAAGGCAGTTATAGACATATAAGTTTATTTATTATGGGTTACAGTTAGCAAGAAAAGGTTGATATGCATATTTTACAATATTCTTTATATTAAACTTGGATTAATAAAAAAGCAAGATGAATATTTTCTTTAGCACCCGCGTTTTGCTCAATTCAACTGCGATAACATGTCTTTAAATGGTTGATGGCATCCCACAGCGACTCCTTGTGGTATATTTTAATAAAATTTATTTCCTCCACAATTTGGGCCTTAGTTTTTCTAAAGTGTTAAATGTGTTCTGGTTATGCAATCGATCTTTGGCCCATCTCCAGAAAGACCTGTCCATCAATGTGAGATCAGAGCTATTAGAACAACATCGAATTAAACCATATTTACCAATCCAAGTCTGATACTTTTGAATTAAAAAGACAACTTAATTTTCTATTACTTACATTACAGATTTGAAGATAACTTCTTCAACAATTTATCACAATCACAAACGCATCGGACCGGAGATCGTGCACTAGTCCCTTTTCCAGCTCTCGTGTTTTCGATGGCCCTATCACCCAGTCAGCAGTTTCCCCCTCCTTTTGGGGAGCGTTGACTTTAGGTCAGAGGCCGCAATTCTGCTGACTAGATAATAGCGTCGTTTAAATAAGTTATTTCAAGTAATTGTTTGATTTTATAAAGGAACTATAATATACGTATTTCATAGTTGCAATTTTTATGCATATTCAATAAATGAGCTACATCCTTCTAATGTAGAGGGCAATAACTTAGGAATTAAGTAAAATAGGATTATAATTTATTTATTGAACTTCCGAATACTGATATATGCAATATTATTGGTTTTTCCACTTGTGGCAATATCTATCACCAGTTAGGCCACCTTCGAAAACCCTATCACCAATAACGCCACACCAAACAGTACAAGTTTCCATTTCCATCCTGCAATTTTGACGGCCCTTACAACACGAGAGTTTTCTTGACCTCAATAATGCATTGTGTCTATTATAGACACTGTTTGTAGCAAAGTAAGCTTTATCTGTCCATATTATCCTGT
Source organism: Philopedon plagiatum (assembly GCA_963971165.1). Lineage (NCBI taxonomy): Eukaryota > Metazoa > Arthropoda > Insecta > Coleoptera > Curculionidae > Philopedon > Philopedon plagiatum. The sequence goes on from OZ020197.1 coordinate 671,973, forward strand.
CACAAAAAGTCATTCCTGTGTAGTTGTATGTTCTAGCATAACATTATAAAATCCCATTTTTTGTGTTTATTTTCCTCAGAAAGTTATTGAACTTCATGGAACCAATAAGGTTTATATTTAAACTTTTGTAGAGTGTTTTGCACTCTATAAAATGTAGTGTTTAATGCTTCACATGCCACCGGTACAGAGTTAGTCGAGTTTTCATTAAAATAAAGCAGAACATGTAGCTGAATGTGTTCGTCAGGCTGGTGTGAGAATTTATTGTTTTCCTATAGGTCCTTCCAAAGGTGTTTAGGCTTGGAGCTTGTCGGTTCTCATATAGTCTTCCATATAATGTCCGTGCTTCCCTCTTATTTTTATTGAATTTTATATGTTGTCAATATATCAACCTTTTCTTGCTGACTGTGGCCCATAAAAAATAAACTAATAATTAATAAACTGTCTTTCTTTGAATGACTAGCACCTGGTTAGCACTAGCTTAACTAAAGTTTGTCGACGCTTCCTTAGAAACCCTATACGCCTTACATTAACTCATAATACATGAAGGGTATTTTTTCAATAATAATATTATTTTTGACCTCTGTCACATTAGTTATATCAAAGTTAATATTGTCTCAACAAAACATAATTGAAATAATCAAATGAAAATATTTCTTTAAATATAGACTTATTATTGGGGTTCAAAAGTATGCCCACTAAAGCAGAGTACACCTCTAGGACTCCATTGAGGTAAACAAACCTTAATATATAAAGAATACAATTTTTAAGAATTTAGAGAAAAGTTAATGGTTCACTTAATAGACCAGTTTTAATTATAGTAAACGCCGCGGTCGTTTAATTTAAAGAAAAATAGACTCATTTAATTCTTTAGCAATTTTACCCAAGACAAACAATATCACCAATAAAAATCCTGTTCAGTTCTAAGACCCTCTCCGATATCCAATTTAACACAAACCAGACGATGCCGCGCTCAACCCACCCCTCTTTATTTATATGTGTACACCAACACAACTTATTTCCTTGTACATTTTCCATAATACCACATATTTATATCCTTCAAATCGCGAGAGGGGGCGCTCAAAACGAATAATGGCATCGGTAACACCCCCAAACAATAAAATTTATTTCAGGAAAGCAGGACACAGGACACAATGGCATCTGTCGAAAAGGGCATCTATTTCAGGGTGCATATGCATTCAGGGATATAAATAAAGATTTGAGGAAGGGACTTGGGTAAATTGGTTTACTTAGTATTGTTATTTTATTGATATGGTGGTGGAGGAGAGGATGGGGACCCTGTTGGAATACTGTCCTGGTACTTTAGTATTCAGCGTCTATTATTTTGGGTTCGTTAACAGTGTTAACACTACTGTTTTGCTTAGTCATGTGCTGTGGAAAATCCGTGACTTTTCAGTCGAGGGATACGAAAACATATAATACGAAATATGCATGCATTTTTTATTAAATAAGTCGTTTAAGGAAGTCATTAGAAACCAAAAAACATTATTTTGAAGAAAGTTACTAGGATAACTTAACTAAAATAGTATAATAGCGGCGTTCGGTAATTAAATTCTTTTCATCGTTTTGGTCGGAATTTTTGACAGACACGTGGTCAGTCCTACTGATACAACAATGAGTCATGTGCCTGTCAAAAATTCTGAGCAAAACGTTGCGTTTCACTAATTTGAGCACGGAACAACGACAATTAATTTACTACTTGTACCCTAAAATTTGTATAGCTTTAATTTTAAAATACGGAAGAAATTAGGGGGTAACTATTTGCTGTATCACCCGGTATAGGTAACTATTGGAAAGCCCTAATTAATTCAAAATGATGTTTAAAAGATGCTGCAAGCCATGCCACACATACAGGATCATGTGTGACTTGTCTTATAAGGAATGTCCAGCCTATAAGAAACTAAAATGAATTCAACCATAAAGTCCTTTCCCTAGCTTTTTTTATAATCTACTGCTTCGTGTACAAGTTTACACTTTGATTTACGCCTTTAAAAAACGGTAACTATTTTAGATCGAGTTGTCGGCCATAAAATCATTCAAAACGAAGGCCAAGAATTTATTAGACTCCCTGGAAAAAATGGTTTAAAAAAAACAACTATTAATAGGAACCCGTCATAGTCATTCGTAAGCTGCTGTAAAGAAAAATAATTTAAGTTTTATTGAAATTCCCCATGTTACAAATACTACAGTGATGTTAAACTTAATGTATTTTAATTTTGGAAGGTTGATTAATAGATTTTTTAACTAGGAACCTCCTATGTTTTCCAATATAATAGAATCGGTTTGAAAAGTGTTATTAATTTTAAGCCGTTCATAAATTTGTTAAGGCTACATTTATTATGTAGCTTAATTTATAATTAGTAAAAGCTTTACCGAAACGTCAACCACAACTAATACGGTTACGGGATGTCGGCACCTTTGATCTCATAGAGGTTTCTTACACTCTTACATTGAGCTAACGAACAATGTTGATTTGGATCTACGACAACTTTTAAATTTCTTTTTTCAAAAATCAATTCTTGGCAAAATTCTTTTGAAACTTTATTTTGTTGTCTTTTTCTGTAAAAAGCGTTTTGATAATTTTTACCGAAAACTTTACAGCTCGAAGCTCGTCTTGCACTTAACCCAATTTTTCGTCAAGCCAATTGATTCCTAAATCTATTTCCTTTCGAGTTCAAAGTTTCCCTGTTTTTACCATCCTCAAAACACAATTTCTCCCAATTCTCAGTATGCAGGACCAAAAGGGATCGACAGAGCCCTTTCATTTTACTTTCTTGCAAGTTGCAGACATGCCGCAAAATTTAATTTGGCAGAACGTGACAAGACTCTTGACTAGACGTGACTGAGACTGATTGGACTTATTTTCAAGTTTCCCTTAAAATTAGTTTTGTCGGCATCATGTTTTGCCCACGGGATAACCATAATTTAATTTTGGAAAGTAGTAGTTGAATTTGTAATTTTACTTGCTGAAAGATTTTATAAATAGTCAGTCATTATCTGCGGAAAAAGTAGCCTTACCGCACAAGTGCGGAAAAGTACTACTTTCCGCATCTAAAACAGTGTGGAAAAGTTCTCTTTTCCTTACGCTCGACGCTCGGAAGAAAATAAAGTTTCAAAATAATTTTGCTAAAATGCTTTAAGTTAATTGATCTTAAAGAATTTTTTTAATAGTATACGTCTTGTAAAAATTTACTTATTATTGCAAAAAGCTTTAGATTCCTATCCTGGGCTCCATAAAAGCGAACATGTCAGTGTTGTGTGTCTCACGATAACTTCACTTTTGATATGTGCCCAGGAAAAAGGAAATTTATCAGCTGCAAATCTCGCCAAGCGACTACGCGTGTGCATGGCAATCGTGCTGAGCTACTTTTAAACATACGCGTTTCGATTCATGTTTTTGATAAAAATATTTTTATACCGATTTTCTGCAAAAGTTTAATGTGAAGTTTCGGTTTTAAAGAATAGTTTTGTGAAACGTCTCGAATTAAATTTTTTACTAATTCAGTGGTAGCTGTTGATGTTTGTAAATCCAAGGAGTTGCGTGACCCAGTTCTTCACCTTTGCCAATTCTGTTTTAACTCTCTTACTTCCCTCTATTAACGGTTCCGTCCAGAGATTCATCAGTTAGAGAAATTAGAAAATTAAAATTTTTCATGCTTTCGTTTCAAAAATTTTACATTTTATTAATTGTATATTCTTCTACAAAGCGAATTTCTACAAGTATTGCTGCATCTGATAGAAAATTTCCTGGAGGTTCCAAAAATATATAACATATTAGAGTTTTATTAAAGATTATGTATAGAAATTGCTGCAGATTTCCTGGAAATTCCAAAAATATAGAACATATTAGGGTTTCACTAAAGATTCTGTTAGGAATGACCCTCGTTTCAATTTTTTTTATTGAATTTTCTGTATCGTCCAATCTAAAGCAAATTATCATGAATATCGCCTAATATATATAATTAGGCCAAGGGTGTTCAATGATTTGAAAAAATTTAAAACCACCTTTGCAATAAAGAACAGATTTAGCTTCACGGAGCACTGAGCAGCGATGATGTGCTTTCTATAGGTGTTTTATACTGACACAATCAGTCAAGAGTAATGAAATACAAAAAAGTTAAATACCATTAACACATAGTTTTGTATGTATAAATAAATTTTAACATTAAATCGAGAATTTATCTGGTAATCTACTTTAGACACACACAGTTAAAAAAAACGCCCTTATATAATTCCGTAATTAGTGTTTCTATGACAGACAACGCACTAATTAGATCCGCAGATCTAAACTGAAATGTAAATAGAGTAAATAAAATAAACGGGGCCCAATTAAACATCGTGGAAACTGGCTGATGTACCGCCGCCATGTTGCCTTTTAATATTAAATCATTCAATTAAAAAGTTGAACTGCTGCAAAGCTGTTTCTGTTTGTGGTTATAGAAAGTAACTGTCGACGACGGGATTAAAAGGAGTTTTGTAGATGTAATGCTTAAATAGTACGTCGTTACCTAATTTTTATACCTATATTCATATGGGATTTGAAGGACGGGAGGTTGTGAGGGGAAGGGAAAACATCTGCAGGCAATTTGTTCCATAATATAAAGACCCTAGGTACGAATAAGCTAGAGAAGAGGGATGTGAAGTCAATTTTATAACACTTACATCATGAACGGGTCAAATTTGACCCCACGAGCTCAGAACTGCAAGAAAACTCAAGATAAACTATCCGCCTCTTCATAGGTCGACAAATCATTATTCGCTCGAAGATTAGACAGAAGCGCCTGCACCTCCATCAATGTTTGACTAGCAAAATTTGTTATTTAAAATGTGTGGGAGCAAATTTGACCTCACCATGGTACTTACGGGTTTGATGACTCATCCATGTTACTAACTTCACTTTTGTCACCTGAACAACTGACAGTATGTGTTCAGCGGATCAATCAGGTGGAGGCCGGAGTTATTTTTTTAAATAAAGAAAGACCGCGGTTTGAGGTGATAAAAGTATTTGGAATGTCTGTAGACCACCCTAGGACCCATTCCAATATATTAAACCATTTTTATAACATCCTGTATGTAGCATTCTTTCTTGGGTTACCCTGTTTCTTAACAATGATACCAAATAATTCGAATTGAGAAATTTATCCAAGATTCAATGTAACGATATAAAATTAACAGTATCCTAAAATGCCCTAATATTATTTTCTATTCGAAGCACCTTTTCAAGTGGAATTAAATATGTAAAATACTTGGCGAACGACTGAGTCGTTCGTTTGAATTCCAAAAGGTTCGTATTTCAGAAATAAATACCGTTGATACCGTTGCCTTTTACATTTTCAGTGTGGCAGTTCAACACTAGAAGCTGTTTTATTGCGTTCTTATTTAAAGCCGAATTTATTATGAATTTTATGATAGACGAGTATGTTTCATTTTGAAACCTTGCGTAATATTACAGTACTCTTACCTGTTTTTTAAGAATTAGAATAGACATAAAGTAGGGGAAAGCGGGGCAAGGTGGATTGAGAGAGCAAGACGCGGTTTTACTAAAAACGCGTCTCGGGATTGACTATCTCTGACACTCGGTTAATTTGACAGTTAGACATGTGACCTATTATTATTTTATAATTGCCAAAAACGCATTTTACTTGGGTTTGAAAAATGAATTTAATCTTTTTCATCATTTTGCTCGGGTTTTATGACAGGCACGTAATCAGTAGAATTGTTTACAACAATAAGTGATAAGCCTCTCGAAAATTCCGAGCAAAACGATGAAAAAGATTGAATTGGTGAACGCCACTAATATTTCGACACTTTCCTTATCTCTTATGCAACAGAAATGAATAAGTTTTATGGGTTTGCTGCTACCCCAGACTCATCCATTCCAATATATTTAACCATTTTCATAACATCCTGCATGTCGGAAACTAAAACTAAAAAAAAAAGCAAAATCCGAAATCTCCGGTGCTTGCATTTGTGTTAAATTGATCCCGAATCGACTCAATCACGAACGTGCACGGAATACGAGAAAAAATCATGAAAAATGGATGACTACACTTCGAAGGGGACTTTGTGACTTTTTGTATGAAACTGTACGTCTTTCGTGAATAGTAAGATGTAATGGGGCGTGGCTGGATTGTATACTTGAAAAATTATGTTTTTTGAGACAGAAAAAGCGAAATGGAAAAGAACTTTATATTATATTTTAATAATAATCCATTGAGTGAATTATTATGGTCACAGGTATTTAAATTACTTGTGTTTCCGCCATTTTTAGATTTAAATGGAAAGAAATCTGTACAGAAAACACATTATTTTATTTGTATTCGAAAAAATTGTTCTTCGAAAATAAAATTTTCCAAAAATTTTCATAAATCAAAATTTTGTTGCTAATCTTTTAAGAGCCAGGGAATTTTCCGGGAGTTATTAACGATGCGATTTATATTAGTTAACAAAGAGTCGTGTCGTTCGGAACTTTTAATGTGACCTCACACCTGACGCCATTTAAACTTTAAATGAATGAGCGTCCCCTGCGTGCAACACCTTGTCTGCCTAAACAAATTGCCTTAATTAGTCATCCAGTTAGCACGTCAGCAGCGTTCCAACGCAGCAGGGCCTGGCTAAAATCATTATTACATTTTCAAATGGAAATTGCACACTGTCGGTATGTCACATTCCCTATGTTTTGTCCGTGACGAAAATGTTACTGGAATGTTTTTTTTTTTAAATAGATTCAGTGATATGTATAAAGAATAAAAATTCAACCCTCACCTTTATTTTAAGAACTATTCCAATAAGCGTGGGTTTGCGGAAATGCTAAATAAAAAGTGTGTTCTTTTTAGTTGCAACAGCGCAGGTGGCTGGCCTGCAGCTATTTGAATATCTAAAAAGCGAGAACCTTCTTACTAAGGCCACAATGGCAAATACTAAAAGACAACTCACTGATTACGTGCTTTCTAAAATGCTAGATTACTCTGAAGAGACAGTACAAACCAAGATATCTTTTTTTTGTCAAAATTTTTTTTATCGGTGGAGGGCAAGTGGCAGAAATATACAAAGTTTTCTAAAGCGCAATCAAGATTGGCTTGAAAAGGCACTTATCGAAAAGGATGTTCATAGAACTGAAGACACGGAACATACCCCTACTACCACACCCAAACCAACATCTTATGGTCGACGTAAAAAGAGCTTCACTGCTTTAAGTACACGATCAAAGCAAAGACAGTGCAGAAAAGTAATTATATCCCATTCACCAGTAGAATTTGCCTTTGCAACACGAATGAGTTCCTCCAGAAAGGGTCAAAGAAATGTAGTCAAGGAATGCCGATATTATCGTGAACACAATACTCGCAAACTTAAAAGAAAAAAAATATGGAAGATCTGTTGTACATTCTGCTAGTATCCTCAGAAACATTAAGCAAGCAAAAGAGATCTATTTCGAAAAATTTTAGTAAATCCGATTATACGAATTTTAGAATTCTGTCATAATAACCCGTATAGGTTAATTTTGAAATGATAAACTACAACAATATTTTGAACTATCCTGTACCTGGAGAAATTGTTAGAGTAAACAAAAACCCCCCATTTTTCAACCACTAAAATCTCGCAAGCAAAAGAATTTCCATACATATCTGCAAAAATTTATGAGGTCTATCATACGCCTCAAAACGCGTTATGCAAAACACCTCGGCAATTTTTATTCAGATTTTCATATTTTCAAACAGGCGAGCACACGGAAAGATTTGAAATGCGGCCCTCCTGAGGCCACTTTTGCAGATCTCTGAGGTTGCCTGCAGATGTCACTTATGTGTGTCGCGCGGTATTTTACAGCGCTGTTGGAGTATTTTATAGAGAGCTTTAGGTTTTCCATGAATATTGAATAGAAACGTCGAATTTTTATTTATTTTTATATAGTCGAAGAGATCAAATCCAAAACGTGAAAATTTGATGCGAACACAGAGCCTCCGTTATTAATTATGAAGCCATTTGACCTGGGTTTGATTCCTAACAGAACAACAAGAGGCGCGTTATGTATACGTTACAAACGCTTAATATCTCATACCAATTAGACCAGTTTTTATATTTTTTCGTAAAGATTAATATGATTGTGTAAAAAATAGTATACAATACTTAGTCAGTAATTGCTCACTGATCTCGAAATTTTGCTACAAATATTCTCGCTGGGTAAAAGACACTTACGTTCAGATTCACTAAGAAGGTTTAAGATTTAGCACTGGCACATTTTTTTATTTTTAAAACTGCCCAGATACCGACTGAAGAGCCTGACGTCACAGGCTTTAATATTATAAAGAAAAACAAATGATCCAGCCGGGGCATTGCCAAACTTAAATATTAGCGTGGCATCTCATTTTCTTTTACCAATTTTAGTTAAAACGGAAAATAATCCAAAATATTTTTAATTCTAAAGACGCATTTTACCAAAAATGTGTATTTTAAAATTAAAAATTTTCAAATTCAATCAATATCGTTTGGGTACTTATTCGTGAAATCGGTTGAAACTGTAACCAGAACGAAACTGGCTATGTTATACCGGCAACACATAAAATTATAACATCCTATATTACGTTATTAATTTGACAAGCATTATTCCTACTAGTTTCAACTTTCTGCTTAAAAAAAGGTTAAAAATCAAAACGAAAAACACTAATTAAACACAACTACACAGTATTTCAAAATTATAAGCAAAATTCTTTCATAATAGCATTTGTCAAAAAAAAAAACATTATTCTGTTTCACACATCACGTTCAGAAAGTTGTTATTTGCCCTTTTGTTAAGAAAATTAACGTAACTTTTTTTTTAAATGATCCACTAATTTTTTTTTTCAAAGTCGAGATTTATCTAAATCGCTCTCTTACACTCGCAAACGTTACATAATACCTACGTAAATATTATTAGTGTTAAATTTAATTTAGTTTTCAACCCTATTAGGCTAATTTAAGAAACACTATAATCAAGGCACAAACTAGATAAAAAAGTTCCGTGCAAAGACTTTTACAATTTGTTATTCCTCTTATAGTTTAAACATCCGTCACACGTTCTAAAAATAAAAACATCCACGCTAAAAGATTTCCTGTCGTTATTTCCAACGTAATCTCCCCGTCTTAAGATCATTTACGACTGACTAAATTGATTAAAACGAAACAATTTTATCTAATCCGAAACGACGTATTAATTTTGACGCCAACGAAATCTAATATAAATTATTAATTTTTATTTCTAGTTTCTAACGGACTACAAGCTGTCTACTTCGTATTATGAACATATCAAAATATTTTCTGGTATTATGTTCACTGGAATTCTTGGCGGTGGGTCTTATATATATTTTAGACTTATACCCACTTGCTTAAAATCCTATTTAATAAAAATATTACTTTAATATATTCCGATGGGAAAATAAAGGTTCTAAATTAGGTGTCAAAAAATAAAAAAAGCAGCGTGAGTTCAGTGCGTATAATGATGGATCAGTTTCACTTAATCGAATTCAAATACAAGGATTTCCTATTTAAATAAAACCAACACTTTTAGAAAAATAGCATGCTTGTTTATTTCATCAAAAATTAGAGGCATTGCGGTTATGTTTTAAAAATAATATTCTTCAAATGTCCCTCTCGGCTGTTTCTAGAATTTCAACCACTTTTACTAAGATTTTTTCTCTAAAAAGTAAAACGTATTGTGTACATATCTTTGACAGATAGGCAAGAACACATAAAGACGTACGAGTCAATGTTATACCCCCTCTCCCTGCATTTAATGCACATCGCATTTGCATCCCTTTACAGTCCAGCTACAAAAACCATTCCATCTTTCGCGCTCATTCATACCAAGGATCTCCATTTTATAAAACACATTTCCTGCAGAGGGTTTTCCTCCCCCTTCCAACGTACAACTCTATAGACCCCATATCAATAAATTACACTTCCCTTCTCTTCAGATGCCCACGGTACGTAAGTACACAGGCTTGAAGTTTACATAACCCCAGATAAAAAAAATTCAAAACATAATTCTAAATTGACTTGATTGGAGAACCAAATATTTCTACTTAAGACTACCACACGTTAAACTCAATCTTACCTGATTTTAGCCAACTTCACCACCGTCCTCTGAGGACTCTTAATCACCTTTCCTGTAGAATCACCGCTAAATTCAACTTTCTTGGCACTAGAACTCGCTAAAGGCACAAAAGCATAATAATCACTAGACTTAATAGAGGAAACACTGCTGCTTTGGTGAGAATGAGCACTAGAAATCGGTAAGGTAGCACTAGAATTAGAGAACGCGGTCGTTTCTTGCGACAAGCGAACACTGTGACGCGGATAAGCGTGAGGTATCGATATAGGATCACTGGATTTTGAAATTTTTGTCGTAGAGCCTAATTTTGATGACTGACTGTGCTTATCAGTTCTGTTTAGTGTTAGATGATCACTAGAAGCACTTGATAACCGAGAAAGATCGCGATTGTGTTCAAAATCATCACTATTTTTACCGTGTGTTCGATATTTACTTCTTAATATGCTTTCTTTAGTATTGGCGACCACAAAGGCACTAGTATTCTTTGTGGGGTTTTTGTTGACCCTTTTAGAGCACTTTTTGGTACTCGATGTTTTAAAGGAACTTGGTAGTGTTGTTGTTTGGTAGTGCTTGTAGTAATCCGAAAGGTTTTTGGCTGAGAGGCTTTTCTGAAGACTCCGTTCTGACTGATCCGAGAATCTTAAAAACAATACATAAGATGAAGACATCGTATATGATAGAATGACTTTCCAAATTCATTATTAAATTTAAAAAAGTTAAAAAAGGAAAAGTCTTAATTTAACTATATTTTAACTCAATTTTGTACAAACCTTCTCTCTGGCGACTTATGTCCACAAACAAACTCCTTTATCTCCTCATTTTCATCAATGTCACTAATATAATGTTCATTGAAGAATACACTGTAATACTCGGGACTTGTTTCACTATTACTCCCCAAAATTTTACTAATATTTTCCTCAGCACTTGTCCCAATGTATTTTTTCTGCAACTCGCTATTCAAAGTCCTGACTTCTTCTAACTCATTCGACAATACCGAATCTCTTGAGAAATATTTGCTCCTATGTTCTTGAGATATCGGATTTGTTTTATTACCTTTAGAAAGAGTTTCTGGTGATTTACTGTTGTACAAATTATGATATATGGGGTAATCGTTGAAATCTTCCAAGCGTTCTGACAAGTTCTCCATATTTCTATGTCTTGGAAGTGGAGAAAGTCCAAGTTGGTCTGTTAGAGTAGCTAAAAAAATTACAATTTTTAATTTTTAGTAACATAACATGTTTAAAGCAACTGGACAGTCTTTCAACTTACCTTGATGAAGGTCAATTCCCCTTTTAGGTCCATAAAAGTCCCCTCCCCTGTCTCTGTGATACAAATAGGCTCTTGCCAAAATAGGGGACATAAACTCCACAGTGTTTGCTCTATTTCCTGTAAAAACTTGTCTCCTACTGTCAAGAGTTTGGCTCTTTTGGTTACAATCAAGCTTTGACACTTTAAAATGTCCCAAATTCCGTAGGTTATCATCGTTGGTACACTTTCTGTTACCAGATTCATGTCTCCCACGAGGATTACCATCGAAATGGTGGCTCCTTTCATCAAAACAAGTATTATTTCCTCGGCATGCAAAAGCACTGCCTTTCGCATTAATACCAAAAGTACTTTGCCCTCTAGTACCAAAGTCCATACTGTGACTTCTGCTGCCTAAAATAGGGGACCTAAACTCAGGGCTCCTACCCAAGAGCCTCCTGTAGCCTATTCGTGATGTCATCATTATGTTGGCCATTGGTGGGGGAGTGGGATGAGGTAGATCGGGCATGCGCAGAGGGGAAATAGAGGTAGATTCCCTGCTGTCTTCTCTTAGGGAGGGATGGTCGTGTTTTTTAGAAGGCGAGCCTGTAGTAGTTTTGCTAAAAAAAATTGAAAATCTGTATACAATCAATTTTTTTTGTATTTACGAATTTGTCCTATAAGATTTCCTAATTTTATCGGCTGCTTCAAAGCTCCCTTATTTACTTACAACCCTCGTATATTATTTTTAATCAATCACCCCATTTTTAATTCCTGACGTAACATACCTTTTGTTCGACATCCCTCTCGTAAGCCTGTGTTCCACTTGATCACGTGACGCCATCTTGATTAAACATCATAGCGATCCCAGGATGTTCTTTTGTTTTCCTGTTGCCGCGTCTGTCTTTCGTTTTTGTTTGAGACAGTGGCGGTTTGGCAACAGTGTAGGGATAATTGTGACGTTTTGTGTGATATTTGGTTATTAATTTTTTTTATCTTTTTTTTAATTTATGGTATTTTATCTTAATAAATAGTCTTTTACAGTATTACTTTGTTTTGTTTTTGATCAATATTACTAAATATTAAGAATAGAACGAGGTTAGTTAGGGCATGTTTTAAAAAAATCGGAAATAGATTTTGTAGCGAATAGCTGTGGATCTTTGGTGACGAAGTTCGTACTATCTGTCACGGATGATTTTGTGTTTTTCTAGATATTTTGGAATTTGCAAGTTGATCACTTTCTCCGTAACTTTGCTGACAACGGAATGAAGAGAGATATGTCTATAATTGAATGAATAGGAACCTTTCTTTCGGGACATGCTGCACACGAGCAGTCTTCCAGCTATCTGGGAAGATACCCTTGTCATAGGAGATCTGGAGGAGACAAGTTAAGATGGGTGAAAGTTCTGGAGCGTATTTTTCTAGAAAAATTGCTGGGATGCCATCCAGATAGAAGGACTTTTTGGTGTCAAGGAATAGAAGAGTTTTTTGAACTTGTTTGACCTTAAGTATTATGTCGGGCATTTTGTGGGGTACAGAGGTAGCGGTTGGAAGAGCGAAATTGGCAGGAGGAATAAAGGTGGAAGGATATACGTTAGTTTAAGGTCAGTTTTAAGTAAGGTAAGTGAAAATATTGTGAAAAATAGACATTTTCTACTGCGATAAGCCCCCTTCTGCCACAAATTAGTAAAATTATTACTTGATCTCTAAAAAACGTTAAAGTGCCTTGAAAAACATTTTAAACAACTTTTTAAGTATCCACAATAAAGTCTTTTTAATTGGTCCGGCGATTCTCAAATAAGATTCTTCGAATGTAAAATCTGCGTTTTATACTGAATAAAAAATATCAGATGATAATATAATATAAGTGAATTTAATGTGTTTAAGCTTATAAAAATTCCTTTCAGCCGGGCCCTAAATTATGGGTTTTACTGCCTTTTATTAGGGGGGGCTTTTGGGCTCGGAAGTATTAACACTTTGGTTTAATGCCTTATATTACGGAAATTTTTGAGATATGCGGCCAGAGCTAATAAAGTTAAAAAGTATATGGGTAAATTTATAAGTAGTAAAAAGTATTTAAATATTTATAGTGTAAAAGGGTTGTATAATTTTTTATGTTCTATAAAGGTTTATCGTGTGTTGAAAGCCGATAGATGACCAGTTTTTTATTTAAGTCCCATAAAATACTATAAGATGAATATTGGATGTAGACGTTGTTGACCATTGTACAGGGTCTTAAAAACTCAAGCAGATAAAAAAAATGATTATGGAAAATACATAAATACAGGGTGTTATAAGGAACTGGTTACATATATTGGAACAGGTAACTCCTGGGATAGTATAAAGAACAGGTGGAATTTGTGCAGCGCCTCACATCGAATGCCATATAGATGGGCATCCTTTTCTTACTCTTTTGCACCGGCATATCTCTTTCCGGCAGTCTTTAACCCGTCTGTCTATTCCGCGTTAGTTCGCTATTTATAAAGCCTGGCGGGTACGTTGGATAGAAAAAGTTTTCTGAAACACCCTATATATTGACACATTTACTAATTCCTGCTAATACCTAACAGAAACCGTATCATATTAATAATGCTTTTTTTAAATTTTTAATTACTTTTAAATGTGCTTTTTCGCCGCATGTGCTTTTAAAATTTTTCAACGTTTATCTGGTTTTTATTTATTAACTGTTTTCTAGTGGAAACCGAGCATTTAAATTTTTGTTTAATTCTACCTGAACCGGTCATAAAAAAGCCGTAAAAAAGGGTCGTAAATCTTAAAAATTTAACATGCTTTCGTGGCATTTTGGTTTGCAATTAATAATCATGGCATTATAATATGTATATGTATTTTGGAATCACAGCAATTAAGGAAAAAAAAACGGGAATAATTTATTACTAAATTTATCTTTTTATTGCCTTTCCTGTGAGTTTTAGATCGTAGAGTTCCGGTCTTAAAAGTAAAAAGTAGCCAAATGCGAATCATACCTTGTAAGATTAGGTTCCAGTTTATACAGGGTGTTTGAAAAAAACACGTGCCATCGCTTAAGGGGAGATTCTTTGAAAGAAACTAAGGCAAAAAGTTCATATGACCATGGGTCCGCAAATGTTTTGTTTCAAAGATACAGGGTGTTAAATTTTGTAAATGCTCTTGTTGAGACCGATGTGGAATGGGTCAGCGCTGGGATTCCCTTTCACTCGATATGACAGCTATCGTAACGCTTTCGATACTCGATAGTTAAAGCGATATCGACCAAATGGGTATACTCATTCGATATCTGGGCAAAATAACAATTCGAATAATGAAAAAAACTGAGCAAACCTAAGCAATCCTAAAAAGGGGAATGTATGCCGGTTTGCTCAGGTTTCTTTAAGAATATAAAAAAATAGCCGGTAAAGAGTCTAAAACCTAAACTCTTTCAGTACAAAAACTTCTCAGTTTTTGGGATAAATATAACTCTATTATCAATAAAGTTTTTAATAATTTTGTACTTTTGTAAACCGATCCTGATAACTAAGAATTTTTAAAATGGTAACGGACAAAAGATTGTCTACTGCAAAGTTACTGTAAAAGACTATAATATGGTCATTGTAGCTTATTTACCAACTAGAGCAAAAACTTTTCAATAAAACTAGTGCTTTTAACGCCAACATTTATAATCCCACTTTTGAAATCACTTTCACTTCACCTACTTATGACACCGCGCAGAATCACTCAAAACTCACGATAAAGCGTAAACTTTGACCTCGCACAACACTACACTCATTTTCCACCTGCTTGTCTACAACTTAGCGCGGTTTTCCCACAATTTCCACAGATTTTCCTACAACTTTCACTGGTAATATTTAAAACTGAAACTAAAAACGTGTATATCCATACTGGCGGTGCACAAGTGATTATACTTTGCCAATGAGGGGCCAACAACACCCCTCTGTCTGCCACCCCGCAATTGGAGGGGACCGCGCGGGGGGGTTGAAAGGGTGACTCAACGTTGGCCGTCGGTCGCAAGTGTGCGTGTGTCGGTGTGGTGCAGATTATTAAGGGATGGCAGGTTTAGTATCATTTTGGATCACGGTAAGCATGATGCGTTTGTGGCAAACTGTGATTACAAATTTAACATGTTGTACTGTATAACAAAATAGAAGGACAAGGGAATAAGACCCCAATGGGCTTTCTGGGTCTATTTTAGAAATTCTGTTAAAAACATTCGATTACTTTACGATAACTAAGATGCAAAATTGTTATCAACCGATTATACCTGTTTAATTCAAACGCTGGCGTTGGAAGATCCGTAAAGCTGTTCATTCATTAAATATTCTTGAAGTATACAAGGGTGGTTTCGTTGTTAAACGCAAATTGTAAAACTTTGTGAAGGATTATTAGGATTTTGGACCACAATTTGATTAATAATATAATCCTTATAAAATTGAAGCTGTATCAAAAGTTTGCCCAAATTACGTTAAAACTAAGCACACAATATCCTCGAATCTGCTAAATACTCAAAGCAATAAGCATAAAAAGAATTAATTAGAGGTTATTACAGAAAAAAATATGAAATGCGAGAGCACCACGAGAACATTGCAGACAACCAGATATACAAGTAGAATGGAACACTGTAGGAGATTATATCGTGGTGGTATCATAAGTGCATTAGCGTAGTTATGATCTACTGTTTAGTGTTTAATTTGTTCAAAATATAGTGCCGAGTTCAAAATTCTGACTACTTTTCTCATATGTATACATGCGGGTGCATCTCGATTCGAGAGAAAAACTCATTTAGGGGAGCTTTTCAAAAAAACGTTTAATTTTTTTTAACGTTGTCTTATATTACGCTTAAGAACAGAAAATAAATTCTCCTTAAAGATTTCTATGTCTGGCAACGTTTCAACAAATTCTATTGTTAGCCAGGTGCGGCGAATATGGACGGGTTTTAAGGTGTATTTGAAATTTTTTAAAATGTTCGATTTAAGAAAAAAAGTATTGAGTATGTTTGTAGACTACCCCAGTTTTCATTCCTATATATGCAGTGAATTTCATAACACCCTGTATATACCCCTAAAATTTGGTGTCTCTATCTTTACTAACAGCAAAGGTTAGCATACTAAGCTTTTTCGGACACCCTGTATATAATCTCCTCTTTTTATCAGAACACTTTAATTTCCTCTTTCTATTGCTCTCAATAAGTGGCAAACTTTTCCCTCGCCGGAATTACTTTTATTCCCGCTTTCCCCATTATTATCAGTTTCACTCGGACGAGCAAAATTAATTTTAAGTAAACATTAAATCGATACAAAGGAGTTCGAAACCGCGCCTTCGGTTACTTATTTGACGAAGTAACCACCCGTGAATTCCCGATATTTGGGAAAATTAATGGGGAACGAAAGTCAGAGGCGTAGATTATGGCACAAAACACCTAAAACATAAAGGAATTTAATTAAAATTCGTATTTTTTGTTTAATAACTTGGATACTAACAACATTTTCTGAACTGCTAAAATCGAATGCCCATACAGGGTGTTATAGAAATGGTTACTTACATATATTGGAATGGGTTACTTCTGGGGTAGTCTAGACATACGCCCAATACTTTTGGTTTAATCGATCAACTGTAAAATTTTCAAAAAATCACACAAAAGCCAGGCCACGCGCGCACCCGCAAATCTCATTTCCATAGTACAAGCTGCGACTTTGCCAACATTTTATTTTTGAGGGAATATTATTTTTAAAATTTTATTTACTAAAAAAATAAATAAATTACGCTATAATTGTTGAACAATAACTAAAAGATAATGTAAAAATCCCAAAATAGTAAGGGTCGGAGCTAATTAAATCTCTTAATTTCGTTTCTTAACATTGCATGCTATCAAAGTTGAGATTCGCTGTGAAAGGGGCTGATACATCAGCATTATTTCTAAATAAACTAATCTGCGCCGTCACTGATCCACTAGAAACCATAAGGGCATGAAATAAGGGAGTGTTGGCGTTTCAGCTTTAATCATCTCCGATGGAGATTTTCCAGGTTTGTGCGTTTTTCAATAATGTTTTGTATAAAGACGAGTAGATCAGAAAAACGGTGAATTTGCAGATTTTTCTTTTGTTAGGATCTTCTTTGTGTTCGGTTTTTAAATTTAAGGAAGTTTTTTTTACAGTTTAGTATATAAAGACTCTAGCAGATCCTATATTTGGAGTGAAATAAATATAAAAGGTTTACCCTGTCAAAATATTTATTTTTTATTTTTGAGAGAAACTAGATTCCTAGACAGAAATGTTAAGCGACACAGATTCCATGCCGCAAATAGACTGTTCAGTTCGAGATGTACAACTTTTATTACTAAGTATTATATGAAGACACCTCCATGTCCATTACCATAATAAACAAAACCATAAAAGCATATTATTACAACCATGATCGATTCTCAGATGAATCTTTTTCCCCGAAAAGCTGCCCGAACACAATTTATTTTTAATAATTTACTTAATTCTTTGCGGTAAACCCGAGATTGAACTTACCGCTACGTACGTTTTGTAATAATGTTCTCTCATTTCGCAGTTACTCAGATACAATGGTGAAATTGTGGTTTACCTGGAACAATAAAAAAACGTTATAAGTATAAAGAAATAAATATAACATAAAAACCGAAGAACAAAG
Organism: Philopedon plagiatum; assembly: GCA_963971165.1. Taxonomy (NCBI): domain Eukaryota; kingdom Metazoa; phylum Arthropoda; class Insecta; order Coleoptera; family Curculionidae; genus Philopedon; species Philopedon plagiatum. The sequence goes on from OZ020197.1 coordinate 689,965, forward strand.
AATCGGATATTCAAAATTTTACTTCGTTTGTTGTCATAATAATATATTCCACATATTTAACCACCTACTAAAGCGAGACCATCACTCGGTATATCTCTAAAATATAATTAATTTTAAAAAGCAAATTTAATGTTGAAAATTATTGTTTATTCGTTTAGCGCGGTCAGACATGTAATTATAACAAATAACTTGTTGAATTTGATAAATTAACACCAATAATTTTTTCAGTTCCTTTGTAACGCCACGAAAGCAAACCTAAGTGAACCTCTAAAGCTTTTTAAACAGGTGTATATGAATCAATTGAAGAATATTAAGCTGTTTTTAATAAAGATGAATGGATAAAATTGGACATTTGAAGTTACAGATCGAGGATATGTGTGTGAATTAAAATAATTATACGTAAGAAAAAAATTAATATGTAGGATGATCTTTGGGCTGTTTTCTCTGATGGAATAAACTGAACCTGGTTGGATCTGGTGGAACAAACCAGGGCTGAGTCAAAGCCATCAGCGAGAACAAATCTAAAGAAGTCACGTGGCTCTTGATTCTAGACTTGTAAAATGAATGAAGATAATAAACAAGATAATCCTACTCTTTAACGGCTTGAATTACTAGAACTAAATAATAGTTACTATAAAATATAAAAATCCAGCCTAGATACTTTGGTTACCACAAATTGTGAAATTGAGATTACAGCATTCAATTATGAAACACCCTGTATAGACTAATAGCCGACAAATTTTTATTAAATAAATTATATGATAATATTAATTTGTTCCACAGTTCTGATTTTTGTCCCTATTTTCCATTAGATCGTTGCACTGTGCCACGTCCCGACTATCTAGATGTTTTAAATTCCATCGAGTTTTAATAGATTGTTATGTCTGGATTAAAAAATTACGGAACACCTCGGGATTGTTTTATCGATTTCAGACGTTAAAATTAACGTTACGTAAAAATTACGGTTATAGTGTAAATGCCCTTTAAAAAACTCCTTATTATCAAACTATAACGTCACATTATAAATAATAATGCTTTCAAGCTGCCAAGGCATATAAAAATTCCGCCACACGATCTTTTTGAATAATTTAACAAAACGCAGCTTTGGGATTACGAGCCGCGCGCGATTTCGTGACAGATAAAAAAGGAAAGTAAAAATACGTATAATCGCCATTATAACGTAGTTTTGAATAACTTAACCTAGATTTAATAGTTTTTTTATTTATTTTAACTAAATACCGCCCAGTTCTACAAACAATTTAATAAATAAATAAGCAAATTGGACACTTACAATAATTACTTGATAGTCCTAGGCAATTTTTGTTTGTCCCCTGTAAGTTATTTGACTTGTTACGATGAGATAAGGGCAGTTTTGTTTGCAGGCGTGCACAAGATACAACTCAAAAAAATTCTCTTACTCTCTAACACACTTCCATGCAAAGCTAGCATTTGATATCTACAAATAGCAAAAACTTATTGGACATCGCGCGAAACCGACTTCTAGTTATATACGAAAACTTGGAATAATCCAGAAGCCCAGTCGGGTTGGGTTGGCTGTTTTTTGTTATGTAAGGGGTCAAATAACGTATTTAGGCAATGGTCAGTGACATACCTATAATGTGAATAGCAAGAAGAGTTGTGTTGTTTAATAAATAAAAAACTTTATGGTTTTTCAGTGTTGATAGAAAAAAATACCTTGGACTCTTTTAAGCATTGTGTTTAAATAGGTTACACAGTGGAATGTTTTTTACATTAATGGCTATACTTACCTACTGTTTTGTTAGTGTTTGTTTGTTTAGATTTTATTCTAAAAGTAACAAAAACATTAGTTTTCGTTTTTAAAATGGCGGATAGTGATAAAAAAGCGTAGAATATTTGTGTTTAACTTTTGTTAATTTTAATTACTAGTTGAGTGCTCTTTTTTTCTTTAATGGCTGTACTGTGTTGTTACTGCTTAATATGACTGTTTCAACACTGAAAGAGGTTGTGAAGGTAAAGTTTATTATTAATTTAAGTTACGGGACGATATCTATCTTTTTTTTTATCATGAAGCGCCATTTATGAATATTATTATTGTGTGAATTTATACCAGCATTTACCGGTTTCAATGTATGCAGTGAAGAAGTCTCGGCGCACCGGGGTACCGCGGCGCACACTTGGGAACCACTGGTTTAGAGTATTCATCCTCCTGTTTAATTCCAAACACTTTATCTGTAATGTAAGAGGTTAACAGCTCTACATTCTGTTTTGGTAAAATTTCGTTTAATTTGTTAATTAGACCTTTGTGCCACTCCTTATCAAAAGCCTGAGCGACGTCTAGGAACCTAGTCGCCATATGAAGCAAATTGTCCGCAGAGGTTTTTCCTTTCCCTCCTAACTGTAAATCCTTTAAATTCAGTTAACAGTAAAACAGTTAAATCACCTTTTTCTAGCACTTCACCAAGAAATAACCTTCACCGCCCTTATAAAAATCCCTTAATTGCCTCACATGATACTACATTATCCGAACGAGTTTCATTTTTTGTTCCGTATCGTTAACGCACGTTTAACACGAACCTTGCTCGCCAAATTAACGGTTATTACTTTAAAAGAACGCGCCCATCGAGAATTAGCGGCATATTTATAAAAGAAAAAAATCACATTTGTCAGACGGTGGTATGCAATGATATGCTGAGTAATCACATGGTTTACATGGTTTTTTGTCTGTGTTCCGTGCTAAAATTAGCAAAACCAAACTTAAGGAATCACTTCGGTGTCCGTCCGTCCGTCTGTCACAGGCGATTTTCTCTGAAACTATTTGACGTCAAAATTTGAAATTTAAAACAGAGATAGAGTGTGGTGGCCCAATTATAGACGTGAAGTATAAAAAAAATAATTTTAATTCTGGGGTTAATTTCAGGGGGTAAACTGGTAAATGGAGACATTTTTTTAAGGGCATCATTTATGGAGTTTTTAAAACATTTTTCGGAAAAAACGCTTAAAAATTGCTGTCCCCCATCCTCATCACCAAAAGGATCGCTCAGGAAAATCAGAAAAAAAATCATGGGCATTGAGAATTAGGTGTAAATTGAGCCAAAATTATCAGGATTAAAAAATTCTAGCGCGAAAGAGATTTTCAAAGATCATTTTTTTTTAATATTTCACTTTTATTCTATATAGTTAAATCTTGTCGATTCTCTGGGTGGCAGTTGAGATAATGCCGTCAATATTTAAACAAATGAAATTGCTTCCTAGGAAACAGCTTTCAAATTATGACTGCTGCCAAAACTGCCGTCTACGAGATTTCGGAACTTTCGTTCAAGATTGTATTGAAAATAGGTCCGGCGAATGTTTGGTTGCATAACGTTTTCGCACGGCCGGCGTGCGTAAACATTTTCGCACGCTGTTTGAATTTATTGATTTGCTGTTGTAGCTAGTAGTGTTTTTCCGATAATTTCAGAGCAGTTTTAAAAGAAAAATTTATTGTTACTCTAAATTAAAATAATAAAAAGAGAAACGAAAAGATCAAATAAAATCCAGAAGCTGTGTGTACATAAAACATCGCGTTCGATGTTTATCGTTTGATTTTACTCGAAAAAATGCCTTTGTGCGCCCACGACAACCTGGCGCGGGTGAAAATAAACAAAATAGACACGTGTGAACAGTGTTCGTTGTATGCACGTGCCTCGAAATCAAGTGAAACGACAGGGGACGTGTAAATGCGGCTGTAAATCTCTGTAAAGCGCTGTTGTTCCGATCGTTACTAGAGAGAGGCATTTGAAAGATAATAAAAATAGAAGAAGAGTGACTTCGGAATGCCGACATTTAGGTTTGTTTTGCATTCACTTTGATATACAATATCTAAATCTGAATAGTAGCTATACAGGAATGTGTTCTGTTAAAAGCTTTTACTCTGATTTATTTATAGTGCAAAATGATTATTATTACTATTTGGAAGCAAACGGAGAACACTTTCAACTCCGGTCCGAATAAAGAGGTAAGTTTAGTTTCTTCTTAACTTTTTACGAATATCGAATTAAGTGACAAATGCTCTGAAATTTATGCACAATAATCTACTCGACAAAACCTTTTCAATGATGTATTACATAACTTTCCTTTCTATTTAATTTTTTCTTCGAAATGACGCCCTTACTAAGGTACCGTGGGTTGTATTGTATTGTATTGTATTGTATTGCATTAAATGTGGTCGTTCGGCTCTGGTAGCCCTGCATCACTTCTACCGAATTATTGGATTTTTTGTGAATACCCTACATTATTTACCCATCAATTCCCAAACTTTTCGCGAAGTTTAGGATGTTTCTGGGGGCGCACTTTAATATATCTTCGGGCGCGAGAAACGCTCCCTCAAGATATTGCAGCCTTTGACGAGTTATTACTCTGCATTCACAGAGCAAGTGTTCGGCAGTTTCATCTGCTTCGTTACAGAATCTACAGTGTTCTTCATCCGTCTTTCCCATCTTTTTGAGGTGATACCTCCAAGGGCCGTGTCCAGTAAGAAGGCAAGTAACCAGTCTAAGTGGGTTGTATAGCGCGCAACCGACTCACACACCCAGAGCTGGAAACATCCCTAAGGATTTCACCAACCCTTTTAAGAAAGTGTGTGGGGTGGTAACTCCTCGGTCGAGGAAGAGTTCCTCTACCACCTTCCGTTCCTCTACCACCTTCCAATTCCTCTACCACCTTCCTGTCGCCATCTTGAATATTAAAAGTGTAAAATTTATATCAAAAAGTGGTATTTATAATTTTAAATTTGAATATCTACCGATTCAAAAACTAAAAGGGGAGGGACAGTTCTGAGCCGCACATTCTACTTTCATATAACTAGGTACTTCTAAATATAAAAACGATTTAATTAGATTGTCTTCTTATGTTTACCATTTTTCTTCCTTGTTATTTTGACAAGTTAAACGTGTAATTTAAACCCGGATTAAATTTAACCATTTTTCTTTTACTATTTATATTTTGTCTAAAGATAAACTGTTATTTTTAAAACAGGAAAGGTTTCGTAAACAGTAAGTTTATACTTTTACAAGCCGTAATAGAAAAAGCTGTTTTAAGAATGAGTTATTTCCTTGTAACGTGGCCAATTATACAACATAGTAAATACATTTTTAACTATCAGTTTATTGCTGTTTGTATCGGCTATTTTTTATGATGATGATTACCAGAGTATACAGTATGTCCGAGGGTGGGGCTTAGAAGGGGACAAATGGGCCCAATTTTGCAAGATGCTTAAAGATGTCACTCCAAATAAAAGTTTTTGCTTGTAAAATAAATAAGATTCTCGTTATTAAAAATTTAATTTTTTATAATTTGTTTTAGATATAAATCCTGATATTTTAGCTGTAACTGAATCTTGGTTAAATCATAATGATTCATCTACAAACTTTGATATTTTTGGCTATAAGTTTCTTAGATTGGATAGGAATACTAAAGGTGGTGGAATTAGCGTTTACGTTAAAAATCATTTAAAAGTCAAAGTAATAACTGTTCTTGACACTAGACCTTTGGAAACATTTTGGCTTAATATTTTAATTAATAAGAAAAAAGTAGGTTTTGGAATTATTTATAAACCACCAAACATTAGTTTCAATTCATTTTTTATTCTTAACCAGATAATTCCACAAGTGTACTTATCGGTTGATAGACTGATCATAACAGGTGATTTTAATGTTGATCTGTACAATAAAAATCAAGATGGTTATCTTCTTGAAAATTTATTTGCAACTTTCAGTTTAAAACAAATTATTTCAGAGCCTACAAGAAATGAAACGTCACCAAAAATAATTGATCATCTTTATATAGATGAAAATATAAATATTACAGATTCTGGTATATTCAAAACACAATTAATAAAAAATTCTTCGGGAATTTCTCTAACTGATCATTCAATGGTATTTTGTAAACTTTTATTAGAAAATAAATCTCCTTGTTCATTAAGGTACTACAGAAATTTTAAAAATATTAATTTTGATTTATTTAATGAAGATTTAGCGCAAATTGATTGGAATGCAGTTGAAAATATTAATAATTTTGATAATAAAATTGAAATATTTAACAATAATATCCTAAATTTATTTAACAAACATGCACCAGTTCAAATAAATAAAAATAAAAAAACAAATTCGTGGATTAATTCGAATATAAAAAATTTTGCAAAATTAAAAAAAAAAGCTTTCAAAAAATATTGTAAAAATAAATCTGAATTAAATTGGAAAGATTATGTAGAAATAAGAAACTTTCTATCTAAATTTATAAAGAAAGAAAAGCAAACATTTATAAAGAATAATATAAATCCAAATAATCCAACACTTTTTTGGAAAAACTTGAAAAAATTTAATATTAATTTAAAAGAATCTAAATCAGTAAATGAATATCCTTGTGCACAAGTACTAAATAATCATTTTATAAATTCTGTAAAAAATGGATCTCCAAACCAAAATTTACTATCTTTTTATTTGAATAATAAGTTTTCTAAAATTGGTAAAGATGTGTTTCTAAATTTAAAACCAATTACAAATTATGATATTGTTAAAATTTTATCAAAAATTAAAACTGAATCATGTGGATCAGATGGTATTACTTTACGCATGTTAAATCTGTGTATGAATAATAATTTTTTAAATACTATTAAACATATAATAAATTGTTCTATTCTAAATAATAATTTTTCCAATATCTGGAAAACTAGTTTAGTTATACCGATTCCTAAAATTCACAACGCAGAAAATGTAGATGATTTTAGACCAATTTCTCTACTTTCTGTAATATCTAAAATTTTAGAACGTATAGTTTTTGACCAAATAATAGAGTATTTTAAAAAATATGATATTTTACCAGAAAATCAATCAGGTTTTAGAGAAAATTTTAGTACTACTACTTTACTCTGTAAACTTAAAGATGATATTTTAGAAAATTGGGATTCAGGTTTTGTTACTAATATAGTCTTTCTCGATTTGGCTAAAGCCTTTGATTCTCTAAATCATGAAATGTTATTAGCAAAGCTTAAATATATAGGTTTTAGTCTAAAAACTTGCCAGTGGTTCAAACATTATTTATCTGACAGAAAACAAGTGACAAAAATTGCAAACGAATACATTTGTGACATTTCAAATTCACTGCCTATTTCTAGAGGTGTTCCACAAGGATCAGTATTAGGCCCTTTATTGTTTATTATATACACTTTTGATTTTCATTTATCTATTAAACACGGTAATCTTTTAGCTTTTGCAGATGATACTCAAATATACCACTCAATCAAGTACACAGATTTAAAAAATAGTATTTCCTTAATCAATAAGGATATTTTAAATATTTCAAAAACTATAACTGATCACGGATTAAAAATAAATGAAAATAAAACTAACTTAATTTTAACTGGTCCTAAAACACTAATCACTAAAATAAAAAATAATTCTGATTTCAAAATTGTTCTTAACAATAGTTTTAAGATACCGTCAATCGAATTTGGCAAAAATCTTGGAGTAATTTTTGATCAGCATCTTAATTTTCATGAACATATAAAAAATATAATTAAAAAAGCATACTACAAACTAAGAATTTTATATAACTTTAAGGACTACTTAAATACCGATACTAAACTTAGACTGGTTGATTCAATTATTCTAAGTGGATTAGATTACTGTGATATCATTTGTCACAAAAATATCAGTAACGAAGATAAACAGAAATTACAAATTCTTCAAAATAACTGTGTTCGTTTTTCAATAGGGCTAAAAAAGTATGATCACGTATCACCTAGTTTTGACCAACATAATTTAATTAAATTAGAAAAAAGACGCGAAATCCACATATCCTGTTTTATTTATAAAATAATTTTAACTCAGAAACCAAGATATTTATTTGAAAAAATTGAATTCAGGAATAATATTCATAATGTTAATACTAGAAATCAGAACGCAATAGAAATACCTAAACATCATACTGAAAAATATAAGTCTTCGTTTAAATATACCTCTTCTGTAATTTATAATAATATTCCTTCTAGTCTGAGGGGCTTAAGCTATATAACTTTCAAAAAAAATATAAAAAATTATTTAGTAAGGGTAGGATTGGAAGAATGATTTTTTATAAATCAAAACCCTACCTATTTATGCCAACTAGTATACTACTGTCATTTTTTGGTTTTCTTTTTTAGTTTATCATTTTTATATTTATATTTTTAATTGTTTTATTGGCATAAATAAACATCTTTATTATTATCTTTATTATTATACAGGGGGCATTCAAAAAAAGAAAACGTTATTTCGCATAAGAGTAAACATACCTTGTTTGTCATTTTCTACCAAAAAAAAAAAAAACAAATATGAAATATGTTTTAATTTCAATCCTAAGTACAAGATTTCATTAAAAAATTTAAATATTAAAAGTAACTAGTTTTATTACTACATTATTTTTTTAAAGTACCAACTACTCTCTGTCACACCTTTAACCAGAGTACTAGTTTCTACATATTAAACAATAATAACACCTAAGGACATGCTTGTCAATGTCTTTATTAAATGAAGCAATTACACCACTCAACAAAAACCAAAAAAAATTCTGATTCTGTGTTCCGTTAGTAGAAAATGTACATTCATTATAAAATGTAATAAATTTATAAAAATGAATATTTTCACTTAAAATTTGGTCTCCCGCCCATAAACGAAAATCTAGTCTTTTCGCTTCATCTCCGTCGTCCAATGTTTGGTTAAAGTGGGGTTTGAACGGAAATAATTTGGTTTCTTTTAAGATCATCTGATCATGAGTTTTTTGGCAACTTCTAAGGGACACCACAGGCGTTTCTCTAACATACTGAAGAACTAAAACTGTGGCCGCATCGTTTTAGACATATTTCTTCTTTTTCTTTTGAGATTCAAAACCGAACCAGTTCTTTGGAACTTTTTTATTCTAGATTGTCATTTCAGATATTTGGATTCCTACAAATTTCTTGCTAAACAATAATTGTTCCATGATATTGCGGTATGATACTTGGCCATCCCCATAACACTGGACTGTAAAAATATAATTGATATCTTTATTGTATTGCTTAGTTTATATCTAATTTTTTGAGTTTAACTAAATGTTTGTATTATTTAAAAATTGTACTTGAATCAGTAATATTTTTTAATTTAAGAATTTTGTGTGTAGGCTTTTTTTAATTCAGATTCTTAAATAATTGTAGAGGCTGGGTGCCACAAATTGGTATTAAATAGTTCAATGACATTTAATAAAAAAATACAGGAAGGACAAGCTTTCCTCTTCTTGTTAAATTATTGAAATGCATTTCGAATAAATCATACTTCTTCTTTAAATAAAGCTGGCTTTTTCTCTCATCTTCAAGGTATAAATCCCACCTACCTCCTGTCAGAATTATACATAATAGCTCTAGAAATTGCTCAGTGAAGTGAACATCTCGAGCACCGGTCTGATTACTCTGGTTTCTTATTTCTTATACTAAACTTGACACTTTTGCTGTCTATGCCTCCAGGCGGTCGGTGATCCGATACTATTTTATTACTATTATCGTGGAGGGCATTAAACAAGATGGCTACTTATCCATTTACAGGGTCGGCGGCATCTTTAGAATTATTGGTCAAGTGCGAGTTAACTTAACGTTAGAATAATAATACAAGACTAATTTAACACGCAACTATTTTTGGTCATACTTCTCGCATTTTTTCCCATAGTGCGACGCCCCGTAAAGCAACGTTGCCACTCTCACTTTAAATTTCTTCACCATGCAATGGAAATAAATTACTAAACATTTATTACTACGCCGGGTTATAAACAACTTGGGAATTGATTGCTCTAAAATGAAAATCTTTATTCTTCTTTGTTAGACGGAGAACTTTTCATTCAATCCTTGTATAACAACTTTTTAACAAATGTAATTTGTATGACAAAATTAACATTCTACAACGTTTTATTCGCACATTTTAAAACTATGTCCCTACGGAAACCGGTCTTGCATTTTTCCGAAATGGAATTTTAAAATTATTTTTCAAAGAATTCTTTCGGCTTTTAAATTGATTTTTAAAATGATTTAATAAAACTGTGCTTTTTATATCTAAATTCTAATGTTTATTAACAGGTTTGAAATCTTAATGGCCTCTTAGGGAGCATTAAAAATCTATAAAGTATGTGATAAACTGACATTTTGTTGGGAGTTAAATCGGAAACGATTGATGTTGGTACTCCCACTAAAAGGTATGATCAGTAGTACCTACGATATTAAGATTCAAATAAATTACAATAAGTGGCCATTAATGGCGGTTATTTAGCATTTTAAGAGTACTGTAAGCCGAAATTACTGACGTTTACTAATTTTTATTATAGTATTTGCTACTGCGCTTTGGGCGTGATAAGGGTATGTTTAAGCTTAAAAAATCCGCACTTTTCGACCCGCAAAATTTATTGCCTGCAACAGTTATGCAAAATCTTGCATAAAAGTCTAGGAATTGTAGCAGAACCTATTATACAGGGTGTTCGAAAAATGCATTACGAAACCTGGAGATAAGATTCTACATGGCAAGATAATTGTCTTAGTTGATTTAGTTTTTATGATTTCTGGACAGAATCTTTAACTAAACCTCAACAAGTTGTGCATTTTTGAAATCTCCAAAAAATTCGCTGTCGGATAAAGCAATACTCGTGGGAATTCACCTTAAGTTAGAAGATACAACTGTTTGTTTTTAGTTTGAACATTTGATTGGAAACAAAAACTTTAGTGCCGATTTGCGACCAAACAGTGAGATCTATCGACTCCAATGGAGTACATTATTGGTTATGCTCTTTATTGCATCGACGTCTCCATTTTTGCAATATCTGTCAAAATAGAAAACTTGTGATAAAAATTAATTTTGAAGCAAACCCAACCGGAGCGGGAACACAAGTATTACTGCAACGATCGGGCAAAGCTCTATAGTTTTCGTCCATCACCGCAGTGATGATCGTCCTGAAGATTCCTATGTTCGCAGTTAGGTGATCTTTACTGTATACCTACGGGGCGCGTTGCAAATATGAAAGAAATACGAAACGAAAATCAGAAACTATCACGCCTAAATTAATACGAAAGTTTCAATATATCTTCTTACTATAATATCTAAAATTGAATAGAGAGATAACCTGATACTTTTATTGTAGAATATATTTTATTGGTTTATTAAAAAACGTTACAGTGTAGTGGGTTCTCTGTCTCCGAGAGTCGTAAAGATAAGAATAACAAACGGCTCCTGTTCCGAAGACGATAAAAGAAGCTTTTATGTATTTTTCAAGGTAGTTTTCAGATATGAAAGGCTTTTAGTCCGTGAATTAGTTGACGGGAAGCGTTGCAATCAATGAAAAAGATTCGATTTAACTCATTGGTTTATTTTGAATGATTTTCTATGCTTTTTTAATGGATTTTCCGGTAATGCTGTGTTATGCTGAACAATGCGTGTGTCTTTTATGGTCAAATCATATTTATTTAGACATAGGGAATTGAGATAGAGAAAAAAACAACCATTATTCAAGTCACTATACAATGTGTTGCTGGGAGAAGAATAGTCATAAACGGCGCTTCGCGCTAATAACCTAGGTATCGCCTCTCAAAAAACAAATTAACTACTGTGCACCACTGGTAATAAACACATGACCATACAAAAACCAGTGAGCAAGGTCAGTACTTCCTGTGGCGTTGCCAAGTCTCTCTAGAACATTTCTATGTAACAAGTGAGAAAAAATAATATTTTTGTGACTTTTAAAGAAAGAAATCCTACTAACGTACTAACTCTTTCAAAATTCTCAATTCCAAAAGTTATATTACACAAATAAAGCAATCCAGAGAACAGCCGTTCAAACCAAGAATAAAATAATACAGCATGTATTTAGCGGACCAATCAGGTGGAGGCTGGAGGCACTCAAATTTATTGTTTTTAAACCGCGAAAAAATGTTTAGTTTTAAAAAAGATCTGCTTTTAGTTTGTGTTCGAGGCTGCCTCCAGGCAAACATCATCTACATTGTAAATCCAATACTTCACATTACTTTTAATCTTTCCAAGAAGACTAGTTCGAGCATTCCATCGATACTGAAAATAAAACTTGAGGCAAAAACAACCATTCTATTCAATTCATAATTTATTAATATTCAGGACTCGCAAAAAATTTCTCAATATCGGAATTCTTGCCGATAATACTTCTTTTTAAATATTTATAGTTGAGAATTTAATCGTGACAATTACACGCGGCTCCCCGATCACGTCCGACTGTTCAAGGCCGTACCGGCAACAGGTTCTTCGACCCGCCGTGGTACTCGCTGGTACTCGGAGGAGAGTGCCATAGCAATGATACATATCGATGCTGGAAACAAGTGCATAATTTATATTATTTGGGAGTTGGGTTTTTTTCTATTTTAGAGACGTGAGAAGTGTAGGTAGGTATATTTACAGAAATGCAATAACCATTTATAATAAGAATTTCAAAACAGTCAACTACATGGAAACAATATAGGGGAGCCCGGGGTAATAAGGTTAAAAAAATCGTTGGTTTCACTTTGAATACCAATTATTAATTAACCCATGTACCCACGTTCTTATTACCCCAAAACAGGTTTTTTGGGGTAATTCTATCAATCATTAATTTTAAAATTTTATGTGGCAATAGATTTTGGCTGTTGTGGTCAATGCTCTTAGTTCCGCCACTGTTGACCAAATATATATATATATGTATATATATATATATATATATATATATATATATATATATATATATATATATATATATATATAGATATATATATATATACATATATATATATATATATATATATATATATATATATATATATATATATATATATATATATATATATATATGTATATATATATATATATATATATATATATATATATATATATATATATATATATATATATATATATATATATTATTCCATTCCGTTTAATATAATTTCAGATCAGTGCGCTGTTGTCTAATAAAAATAACCATAAAAACGCCGTTTCTTCTGCTGCGAGCGTGATTATGGCCAATAACATTTACAATACGGACCGAACGTATTTCGATACACCCTGCTGAAAAATTGGGCCGCGCCCCTGCACGATATTTATGTTTCTCTAATGGACGTTCCGATACGATTTTGAAGTAGTAATAGGAGTGGTTGGCTTTATCTGATGACGACACAAGCATTCGTTTTCTTTTATGTTTAGAGAAAAAAGGCGTCTTATCACAAGTCAAAATCAGGACCGGTTGAAATATTTCATTTTAGACGAAAATCCTGCTCCCACCTTTTTTTGACAGCGGCTTGTGGTAGATTTGTATAAGTCACGATGTTTTAGTTTTGATTAAACTCAACATATCCAAAGCCTTGGACCAAGTGCACGCTGTACTCCTTAACAAACTTCCTTCTTACGGTCTCTACCTGCAGAGGTTTTCCCTTCCCTGTCTTGTTTGCGTTGGCGAATATTTATATACGATTAATTGAGAAAGCAAAGGTGATGGAAGATTCTTGAACAGGATAATCAATCAATGCTTCAATGTATAATTTACAATATGTTATGACGTGAGATAAGGATATAACAGACATTTAACTAAATTATAAATTAACGTGTTGATTTGCCTATGCCGTTAAGACACTTCCTTATAACTTTGCACACTTCCATTATTAACCTTTCGCGATTAGAAATAAAAATAGACATTTTTCTTGTAATTCGGTTAACGGGTTTGACGGTCGCTATTTTTAGGTCTCTGTGAAGGTCCCCAGAACTGAATTCCATAGAGCCAGATAGGTTTTAAAATTTGATTATACAATAGTAACTTATTATGCACTAACAGTCGAGATTTTCTTCCCAGTAACCAAGCATTTTTTTGTATTTGAGTTCGAACTATTTTTTTTTCTTTATAGGTATGTTTCTTTTACCCTACACGGACATGCAAATTCATTCCTATTTTTGCTGTATCGTAGTATGGAATGTTGTTACTATTTATTGATATTGGAAATTGGTCCCTTTTTTATAAGCAAAAGTAATAACCGATGATTTACTGTCATTTATTCTTGTTTTCCACCTCTCAGTCCATTCAGTTATATTGTTACATGCTTGTTGGAGTTTAGTTGGAACTTCTTCACTACTATTTCTTACTGCTAGGATAGCTGTATCATCAGCATAAGTAGCAATTGCGATATTTTCGGTCTGTAGTATATTGCAAGTGTACAACAGTAATAACTTTAGAAAATAAAGTTTTGCACGTAAAGGTACCCTTTGATTACATACTGCCGTGTACCAAAATGCATGTCAATATTTTTGAGAAATTAAAAAGAAACATTTAAAAAAGAAAATATTAAACACCCTGTATCTAGAAAAAGAAACGTTTAAGGATCCATGTTTATATAAACTTATTTTCATATTTTTAGATGTAGAATCTACCCTTAAAATTTCTTAACGTCCTTTTTTTAACACCCTGTATATTTATTATGGGTTAGTTAAAGATTCGGTCACAAATCGATTAAAACTGAATTAAAGTTGAAAATTAAAAGTTTTTACTCGGCTGAGAATAAAACTGTTTTATTGGAATTGCTGCCCTTTCGAATAACACTAAATTGTCTTTTCGGCTGCAACTGGTGTGTCACCTGAGCTTTCGGTGCAAATTAAATGTCGCATTGAATTGTCCCCAAGCTCGATTTAGGACGACTCTGCTGAAATACGACTCGACAAAGCCCGGACTCGACCGTTATTGGACTGCATTTTTATGAAGGTTTTTATTTGCAATTAAATGCAATAGTTTTTATGCTTACCGGTTTTTATTTTCGTTTTCAACTACTCGAAATGAATAAGAAGCGACTTGTAAAAAATTAAATATTTCTTCTGAATAATAATATTTTTAAAAAGTATCGTTTCTCTCTTTTACTACTACTACCAGAGAAAAACCAAGACAGGTGGTTTTTCTCTGCTACTACTCTTTTAAAACTTGCTTAAACTGGTTATCTACGAATAAAAATTAAAAATGTAAAGTAAACTAAGAAATTTGTATTATTCTTTGTTTACATTTTTAAATAAAAAGGTAATTTAACATTATTACTAATAGTGGGTGTGCCCTTCTCTAGCCCTGATGACTTTACCACAAAGACTGGGCATACTGTCAAATTTCTGATCATCCCTTGAGGCAGTTGTTTTCATTCTTGATAAGAATTTCTTCAAGTTGGTAGAGGTTTCCTATAGGCTGCCGTTCTTCGTACCAATGTATCCCACAGGCGCTAGTTGGGATTGAGATCTGGACTTGGCCGGCCATTCCATAACTTCAATATTATGATCATTTGTCCTGACCACGTGTGGTCTAGCATTGTCTTGCCGTAAAATGATCTTATGGTATATTGTGAGATCCATACATTGGATGAGTAAAATATTTTTCTATTATTTTAAATGAAGGCTTTTCGTATTTTGAATTTTTACATTACACACTGAAGGTAATAAATATTTCGATTTTATTTTCAAATCGAATCCTAATTTTATTTCCAACTAGGGTAGAGACGTCCCTGGAATAACGCATGTTTGCAATGCTTTAGTAATAAATAAAATTTATTGAAAATTTAATAACTATAAATTACGTGAGATATAAGCTTATGCTCACCTGCCCCCTTTTTCGTTTTGAGTAGTTTATCTCTTTGTCTATTATTTCTCAACTTTCTTTAAATTGCTAAAAAAAATTATAAACGCTTACTTTGTAAACGTTGCCCGTTGCACGAGACGAACAAAATTGTATCGTACCTTCTTAGAATCAGATAAAAACCTAAACTAAAATAAAAAATAAAAAGTTACAAAGCCACTCACGTAGAAAAAACGTAAACGTTTATTTTTATTCGTTTGTGGCCGGGCCGTAATTTGTGAGAAATTCGTTAAAAAGTCGTCCGGTCGTTCTCACGCCACCACAGCAAGATTCCGTCATGGTCGCGTAATTGCGGAGGGAACAACTCAAGAAGTTCTTTACTTGATTTGTTTAAATGGACATGAAGTCTGTTGTCTTTGCGACTTCTTGCTCATTAGGCTAGGTACACAACTAAGGCGGTTTGCGAACAGTGTAACCTTAATGATTGTCAAATAATAGTAGATATGGATATTCTCTCGGTAGTCGCATTGCAAATAGCACTGTTGACAACAGACCGGTCTCTACTGCATTATTAAAAAATCTGCAAAAGTCTTTGGACCCTCGCAAAATGAAATTAAGTGATAAATAATAACAATATTTCGTCTTTCGTCAACCACGCCCGTATTAAGCATGGGGCTCGGTGAGACTACTACTTTCCGGGACGCAAGTTCTAAAAAAGGAGAATTTTTCGTTTCACTTCACTACCCTCTAAACATAGTCCGGTCTCTTCTGTACTCTCCTGTACTAGGGGTTGAGGACGCTTCAAATTTTTGAGCCCCATGGACGAAATAACCTTAACAAAGATTTGATTCAGGTAGCAAATTTTCCGGAGATTCCAAAAATATTTA
This sequence comes from Philopedon plagiatum, assembly GCA_963971165.1. NCBI lineage: Eukaryota > Metazoa > Arthropoda > Insecta > Coleoptera > Curculionidae > Philopedon > Philopedon plagiatum. Next base: position 706,449 of record OZ020197.1, read on the forward strand.
CTTTATTGGAGTTTCATTAAAGATTGTGAGTACAAATTCATGAAAACTGAATTAAGGTGGGAAATTTAAATTTCTATGACCGTTGATTCAACAAGCTTTTCTTTATTCAACTGTATCTTCTAATGTAAAGCGAAATCCAGCGAATATTAGTATGATACAATAAAAGCAAGGTATGACACCAAACCGTGTCAAATTCGTCCGGGTTCGCGCATGACGTCACGTTGTGTGCTATTTTTGAAATTTATAACGCGCAATATAGAGGTTACGTTCGTTATAGGCGATTTTATATAAATTCTATTGGCAATATCAAATCTGTGGCAATATACTTCGCCTCCTGCTTATAATACAAATTTTATAGTATATGATTTAAAATAATCATAAATAAAGGGATAAATATATACATTGATTACATTGATTGATTGATTGTCCACATCACAACCATACACAGTACATCTCATTTTTACTTTTAAGCTCCTAAAAGTAATATAAAAACACCAAAACTAGTTGAAAACACAACGCGGTCTTAAAAAAGACGTGTTTCGTTTACAAGATATCGCGGAATTTGTCACGGCGTGACGTAAATGGCCACGCCTACCTGCGCGGTATCATATCTTCTTTTATTTGTATTATGTATGAACAAGGGGTAGATTGAATGCTAACAATATAGTAGTAATAATAATTATAAGAAATTACTTCGATTTAAAAATATAAGAGCTCAACAGTCGAATAAGATAGTAACCCTTTTTTAACACTATGCGTTTCCAATGTATTAAGAGGAAACTTCCAATTACATTTCGAATTTATTTAACGCTTAATGTCAGTTTCGTTGTTGTTAATTACTGAAATGTTTCTCAAAGTAACGCGAGGTTTAAAATTAATTTTCGTCGTAATGTACTTACATTAACGACTGCTTTAATCATATAAGCACATTGCCGGATACCTTATTTAGGTCATATTAGGTCTTAGTGACAGAAACAATGACACCATAGATCTCTTAAAATATTAAGCTTCTAAATGAAATCATTATATACGTTGAAACTTTAAATAATTGACTGAGAATTGCTTGCAGTATATGAATCTATACTTAATATTCTCATAATGATATTATTAGCAGGCCCGGGCGCGGTAATTTTTTATTGCCGTTTCCTAATGCACCCGATGTTACCTTTTAAAATCACAAAGACTAATGCATATTCAATAGTATCGATAGTGTCTTTTAGGTATCGATATTCTTCGATAGTGGAATAGTATCGATAGTGCAATCGATAGTATCCGACCACTAGTGTATGAACCGGGTATGTATAGATGTATATGCGGAGTTCTAGTCGGTATATATATATATATATATATATATATATATATATATATATATATATATATATATATATATATATATATATATATATATATATATACGGAGGACTGTTCTCGATCATCAGCCTAAAGCAGTGTCATATCTTTCTCAATACTTAGAAATAAGACATTTTATAAGAAACCATGCCTAATACATATTGTATCGAAAAGCGGAATTGAGCGATAAAGAAACGTAAGTTGAAAATGTACTTACCAACTACCATCTTCGACAGTGGACTGTATTTGCGGGGTCGGAAGCGTTCTTAGCGGCACCCTATTGAATTTGTTGTGGATTATGTTACCAGCGCGATAGTAAACGTTCCAAACTGAATTTTAGCGAAGAGAACAATAATTATATAAAATGCGTTGCGTTTTTTCTTAATACCAGGTTCTTGGAAAAAGTGTCAATGTCACCCAGTTTCCGCGGTAACCTGATCAAAGTGGTTTTCTACTGTCAGCTTCAGCCGCCAGCGACGTTATGGTACAAATTCAACTTATAGCGCGGTAAAAGAGATATTTAAATCGCGAAATAGGAATAAGGATATCTTCTTAAAATAGAAGTGAGTAAGACTAAACAGCAATTATACCCTAAATATAATAAAATGTTACCCGTTTAACGAATAACAAAAATAAAGAGACGTATTCCATGCAAATAAAACTAAGAAAAATGAGCGAATCGTAAACACATATCTAATTTATATTTCCTCTTCAATAGTAAATAAATCTTACAAAACCACACACAACGTACGGACCCACAATGTTGACATATCCGGCAATTTACGAGCAAAGATTCTGGACGTGAACAATCAGGACTTTCTGCCATTCGCCACGGTTTATCCCTCGCGATGTTTAAGCAGTAAAACAAGAAACTATGGCGGATTAAAAATCCGTGAAGGAAGAAATAACAATATTATAGATTTGATCTGGGACTAAAGTAGTTAAAACCTGAGAATTTACTAACAGCGATTGAATTTAGTACTGCTTAGATTAGGTTTTGTCAAGTTTTTGCCACCCTATTGTTATTAAGTCGATATTATGAGTTTATGAGGTATCCTATAATTTCTTAAGCCTATTTTCCGGGAATATTGCTTTATACGATAGAGAATTTTGCTGGATGTTCCAAGAATATATAACTTATTAAGGTTTTATTAAAGATTTTGTCCAGAAATGCATAAAAGGTAAATTAAGGTAAAACATTTATATTTATATATATATATATATATATATATATATATATATATATATATATATATATATATATATATGTATATATATATCGGTCCTTGTTTCTAAATCAATGATAACAATGATCAAATAATCCGCGTATAGTCGATCAGAATAAATTGTGTATAAATTGTATAGACGAACATCTATTTCCATGTAGACTCGTCTTTATTTCCATCCCGCCGCTATGATTTAATATGGTCATCAAACACAGCAATACAATTACAGTAATTTCGTTTATCACTCTGTGATTTGTAATTCTGTGCTGGAAATTTTAATGATGATAAATATTAATGGTGATTAAATACAGGCTCTGGGCTGCGTTTAGCGATGAAAAATTGACCTCATTGGCCGCGGATGAATCTGCTTTGGTTCGTGTATGCGCAATAAAGGGAATTGTAATCAGTTGTGTCGTGTTTGGAGTCAATTAAAATTAAGATTTATACGTTAAAAGTAAAACGAGTGCCAAATGTTTACATAGATTTTATGACTCGTGTGCTTGGGGTTGTGGCTTCCCGTGGTGAAAGGTTACCACTGTATTTTTAATTATGCAAAAATTGAGAATAAATTCTCTAACCACCTGAAAATTCCTTATACAATAAGGATTTCAACAAATAATGGCAAAACAGCTATTCTCCGGGCTATATGCCCCTCCGAGCGCTGAATTACATGCCAAAATTTGCCGTATTTTCTTCTAACACAGTTAGATAAGAAAATACTAATGTTTCGAATGCAAGAAACTACCAGGAAGAAGGAAGCTTTTTCTTTAGTTAGAATGTCGTCACCTGCAGACCAGTTTCGAACTCGTTGGTTCTCATCAGTACAGGATAGACGAACATACCAACCTTCCGAAAAAGTAATCCCTTAAAGCTACATTATTGCCATTATTTGTTGAAATCCTTATTGTATAAGGAATTTTCAGGTGGTTAGAGAATTTATTCTCAATTTTTGCATATTCATATGTACCCCTGACAAGTAGACTTTCATTCATACGTTTGAAAATTTTACCTTACGGTAAACTCTACTCTGAATGCTTGAAACTGCTAATGGATGGCGCTGCCTGTGTCTCACTGCTTATGCAGTACGACAGTTGTAGCTTTAAGGGATTACTTTTTCGGAAGGTTGGTATGTTCGTCTATCCTGTACTGATGAGAACCAACGAGTTCGAAACCGGTCTGCAGGTGACGACATTCTAACTAAAGAAAAAGCTTCCTTCTTCCTGGTAGTTTCTTGCATTCGAAACATTAGTATTTTCTTATCTAACTGTGTTAGAAGAAAATACGGCAAATTTTGGCATGTAATTCAGCGCTCGGAGGGGCATATAGCCCGGAGAATAGCTGTTTTGCCATTATTTGTTGAAATCCTTATTGTATAAGGAATTTTCAAGTGGTTAGAGAATTTATTCTCAATTTTTGCATATTTATATGTACCCCTGACAAGTAGACTTTCATTCATACGTATTTTTAATTGACTTCAGAAGAGGAAGTTATCAATCCGACCGGTATGTTCAATTCATTTCTGGACACCTTGTATAAGAATTAAGAAACAAAAAAAAGCTAATGCTAAGTATTAATCACGTCATGATAAAATTATACTAGTTTACATTTTAAAAAATGAAGATGACCTACAAACACGAAAATCAACGATCAATAAGAGGATGAAAAAAGCAGTCGTCAATTAATACTCTGCTTAAATAGAGCTTAGTAATTTGTAATTGTGCTATGAATATATAATTAATTCAGATGTAAATTACTTGTGGTTATGCGGTACTGTTTTCACACGGTGTGTCAGTCACACTTCACAGATATTCAGAGTGAGGTTTTAATTTTAATATTTTTAGTGGAATGGCGTTAAGCGATCTGATTTAACAAATAATTAACCCCGGGATTTTTAAAGTTGAAGTAATATGAATTTAAATTTAGATCTGCCAGTTGATCAGTTAGATTTTGACTTGTCCTGCAATAGTTAATATTTTTTTTTAATTGTGACAGTCCACGGAAGCTTCAAGCTTAAGTACTAACGTAATAATCTATTGACACCGAATTTAAAGAATTGGAGATTGAGAGGGAAACATCTGCAGCTAATTTGTTTTATAATCTAGGTATGAATGAGCGAGAGATGTGGGATATTCGAGGCTTTTGCAGCTAGACAGTACAGGAATGGGTACGTGACGCGCCTCTTGTTGTTTTGTTAGAAACAGTCAAGGGGAAATTATTGGGGCATTTGCGGCTAGTTCTTCAGAGCAAAATCCGTAGAAGTATCAGTATAGAAGGGATAAATCCGCAACATCGTGGCGATGAGCGAGAGAAGGCAGTTTTTTTTGTGAGGACTAGGTCATTGATGAGTCGAACGGCTGTTTCTTTGGAAAAATCAAGTATCTTAAGTGTCGAACGTGATGCCGCACCCTGGATGTGGGTACAGCACGCTAGGTTAGGTCTTATTTAGGAAACATAGAGAAGGGGAGAAGTATTTTCTGGCCCAAAAATGAATAATTTGGGTGGCTGAAAAATAAAATTGCAGGAAATTTTTAAACAGTGGTCTAAATTATCTACGGAATGGTATTCAGAATGTGAATTTTTGTATTTTCAAAGACATAACTCAAGATTTACTGATGACTGACTCCACGCACTCCCAGCTGGCTCAGAAGGTCACTATCTAATGTATCAAAAGCTCTACTAAGATCAAAATATAGTGCCAATGGTTGATCTTTGGCATTCAAAGCTTGATAGGTGAAGTGATAAACCTCAGCAATTGCAGAATTGGTAGATTGATTTTTCGTGAAACCATACTGACTTGCTTTCAGTAGATCGTCATATTCTGCCCGCACTGTAGATGGCTTGGGAGGAAGATGGTAAGAATATACCTAGTTTGTGAGGAGTGCTGTATGCCAAACTTGGCCAACGGCCTGGGCGGCAATCTGGGCTTCGCCATAAAATTCGCCATTAAAAACTTTCGGGTCTTTAGGTGAATATTTTGTTATTTCCCTTATGCATATATATTTTCAGGAGCTGATGTGGCTATTGAAGTAATGTGTTTGTGTCAGCTGAAATCATTTTCAAAAAATACAGTTTCTTTTGATACGAACTTTTGTGGATTTAAAGGTAAAAATGATAGTTTAAAGCGATGCAATCCCAAGAAACTTGTTAAAATACCATTAATACATGAATGACCAAAATGCAGTGGACATAATTTGGTACCTACATTGTGTAGTCAGCCATTTTCAAAGTTGCCTTTTTGTACAGTAAATTGCCAAGCTTCACTTAAGTCGAATAATAAATGGTTGTTGTTCTCACCTTTAGTATCTGGTAATTACATTTCCTTATTTTAATTTTGTAACGTATTTATTAATTAGTAATTAAAGGATGATTAATCGTCACCACTTGTTAGAACTTTGCAGAAAAAAAAATTTAAAACACTGGTTTAGTGCTAGACGAATAATATAATTAGTTATAACTAAGTTTTATAAGAAATACACAAATTCTGGCCTTTCAAATCCCTAATGGGACACTTGTCTTAGTCTGCGAACGTGAAGATTAAAGCAATGCTTAATCTACAGAGTTCAATAAACAGCATAACGTCGTTGTTTCATTTTTTTATTTCCATCTAAAAGGCGTCCCAATAGGTGCTGCGGGATTTAAATTTGCCGCCATTTTACAACAACTTAACCTAGAAATTTGATATTATACATGTGTCATCTAGAGACTAGGGCTGGGCGATTAGCGAAAAAGAAAAATATAATCGATTTTTCATTATTTGAAATAATCGAATATTTCCGATTAATCGATTGATCGAAATTTATCGATTACTCGAGAAAATCGAAAAATCTATTAACAGAAAAAACGATGAATCGATCGAAAAATCGATTAATCGACCCGAGCATAAAGGGGAAGCGGGGGAGCAGCCTACCGCAAATCAAACCCAAGCAAACCTAGACCACCCAATCGGGGCGCCCGCAAACCCAAGCATAGAGGGGAAGCGGGGGGAGCAGCCTACTGCAAATTACACCCAAGCAAACCGAGACCACCAACAATCTTGAGCGTGACATTAAAAATAATATAGAATTTAAATTATTTTTAACAAATTCACACACGGTTAAGTTGGAGACAAATAATACTTTCTATTGACACGAAAGACCACCAAACAATATATTTGTTAAGTTAAATAATTCTGGTCGAAGTGGCCCACATAGCTGTTGAATCCAGATCAAAATACAAACTAATAATGAAGTAATAACATAATGAAAGCGACTCCAGCGGGTACCTCTTGCCTATCTTGAACACAATTCCAGCGGGGGCGATTTAAATTTTAGACCCTTAAAAACTAAAGGCACGCGGATCGAAAAGCATTCAAATTATTTCGTTGAATACGTGTTTCATGATTACAAAAAAATAATCGATTAATTAAAATCGATTAATCGAAAAATCGATTAATAAAAAAATCGATTAATTGATTTAAAAAAATGTAATCGGTTAATCGATTAATCGATTATTTTGCCCACCTCTACTAGAGACCCAGCAATTTAATTATGGATCGTTTTTCGGCGGAAGAACGTGTTAGAATTGTACAAACTTACTACCAAAAAAATTCCCGTTCTTGTGTGAAAACAATTCATACACTTCGTTTAGTTTTTGGACTTGATCTATGCAGCATAAACATAATGTTCTTACATACAAACTAATTACATATACCTATGTTTTGTAAATCATAAGATAAATCTCAATAAGTTTAGCCTTTGATAAAATAATAGCTTTGCCATTTTTGCTAGATATTATGTCAAATTGGTACAAAAATATTATAATCATTACAAAATGGCAATTTTTTGTTACACTTGGTACAAAGATATCTGCTACCAGAGCTGGGCAGTAGTTAACTACAAAAGTAGTTGGGGGATATTTGGAGAATATTATTTTTAACACGTAACTGCCATGTCCCTACTTTTTTATAAAATAAACAAGCATGTTATTTTTCTAAAATTACCTATTGAAACACCCTTTATAAGCCAAAATAATGTTTAAGAATCATCTACCGGCCACAAAACAAGCCCAAGAAACTAGTTACCTAAACTAATATGTAAAAAATATGGAATAATGTCGGAAATAAAACATTATCATGTCGATTACCTAATCCGTTCAGCATACATCATAATAATAATCATAATTATTATTTTATCATCGGATTAAGTCTAACATTTCATCAAAAAATTGGTGTTATTCGTAATTTTCCAGAAATGGCAAGTCATTATTTTTTCTTATTGAGTGGGTTTGATTCCTTAATTCGTGTTCTTGCTTTTGGGACTTTCGACCATCGAATAATATAGAATCACGTCATATTTTTTCCAATTGATTGCGAATCAATTGTAGATACGATTATTTGCATTGTAGAGCAATCAGGGATTGTCAAGCTATATATTCGTATATTCCGCAAACTGATATGGTGAAGTTAGGATAAGAAACATTACGTTCGAATAAGATGCAAGGCCACATTTAGGCGCAGGCTGCAGCTTATGGGCCCGCACCACAAAGGGGCCCGCATAACAAAAAAATATTTAAGGGGCATATAGTTCGGAGAATATCTGTTTTAACATTACTTGTTCAAATCTTTAAATTATAATCAGGTGGTTTAGAGAACTGATTCTCATTTGTACATATTTAGAAATTTTAATTTTAATTAATAAGATGAATGTTTACTTGTTATTACGTAAAAATGAACGTATAACCAAATATGCTTACTTAAATGTGACGATACTGACCTGTGCATAAAAAAGTTACAAAAGTAAATGATTTATGCAATAATAAAAATGCGTGCATGTCTCTTATTCTTTCACCGTTGTGTTGAGAACGACGCCCCATTTTCTTGGTATTTATGACTTAAGGGCAAGAGGGGGTTTCCGAAAATGCTGACTAATATGACACTTTCGGGGTTACTGGGGTCAAAAAATCTAATTTTCTCTAACAGGTACTAAAAAATGTTGAAGGAGTGGGAGTGAGAGGAGGTCAAATAATTTGTATAGTATGTTGTTTTGCGGGGTAGTCTGGGTCAAGGAATCCAATTTTTTACACAACATACATTATTACATATAAAACAATAAAAAGCAATCAACATTTTTTAACCAAATTATTTTTGATGTAGTCAAGCGTCAAGCTTTAGGAAATTTGTGCTTTTTGTCTAGGCTAGGTTATATAAAAAATTTAGGAACATAACTCTTAGATTATTTGTTATCTACTAAGCTGAATAGTCTTAAAAGCAATATTTTTATTTGTTCCAGTTCGTTAAGCGTGAAAGGAACAGTAGGCACCTCTTGTTCGGTTTTTTCGATCAATTCACAACTTATTCTTACACAGTCATCTTTTGTGGTCGTAAATTTGTAAAAATTAAAAGCATTGTACTTTAATTTAAACCAGTTTTTCAAATAACTGTTTTTTATTGCATTTCCAGCAACGTTTAATACCAGGATTGGATGGAAAGTTTCCAACCTGATCCAGAGAAGATGCAATTTGCCATAAATTAACTTGTAGTATGTTGTTAGTAGTTATACCTTTAAATTTTCAAGAGAACCATGTAATTTTCTTAAAAATAAAAACTTTACAATTTTTATTTTTCATTTACCTGTACCTTTTATCTATGTTACATTTCAAGGGTAATAATTCAAGATATGCGAGATTGATTCCACGGCATACTTTGAGGACTTTTTTTTATCTTACTTTATTTTACACACGGTGATAAAATGGCCTATTTCACGCAACAAAATCAATGTCAAAACAAAAAGTCAACTTTTGTTGACTGTTGTAGAAAAATACCTTTTTACACTCGTTCGACTTGTGGCCTTCGCCACAAGCCTCTGGCCAACTAACGTCTTACTCGTGTAAAATGAGTTATTTTCAAAATTTGTTGTACAATATACGATTCTGACATTTGCTTGGCCGAAAAAAAAACGATGTACCCTGACAAAAAGTTCACAATATCTTCTCAGCATGACAACGGCACTTTTATAGCAATAAACGCAACCTGCTTTACACATCTAGTACTAAAGACTGAAAAGAACAAGAACCATAAAAAAACTGGTCAATTATTTTCAAAACCAGTAAAGTACTAAAGTTGTTTTATGAGTACCTTTCGTGCAAGACACTCATATTTTCAACATCACCATTTTTATGGGAATGTTAAGGTCATCAAAAGTCGAATTTAAGTAGACACTTGGGTGGTTAAGTTTCTCTCAGAAAAACAAGCGTAAAATAAAGTCATCAGTCAAATATATTACACAATACAATAGTAAAAATACACTAGTTAACATAAAAATTGCAACACCTAGAAGTAATATATCAATGTTAACTAAAATACATATGTTTAGGTTTAGCAGTAGTAAAATAATGAGCCTTTTCAATTATTTCGAGTTTACAAGGCGAATTCCAGTGTTGCAGTGTCATCGAAAATTCAATAAAAATGGCATTTAGTGTGTAACTCATCCAATGAAATATCCCTTCACTTAAAGTAGAAGGATTCTAAAATCAGAAAAAGTAATAAATATTTCAAACATATTTTAATTACAATGCACCGAGAAAGAATCTAAAATCAACCATCCAATTCTCGTCAGTCGACTGAAATAAAAGCAACTTTTTTTGCTTTTCTTTGCATCGCATCGGTCTGGTTTCGGAACGAGAATTGCAAAGTCGGTAAAGAAGGATTCTGCAAACACTGGCGGACAGTGATGAATTGCTTTTAATGTTGCACCGGACAACCAATAGATAAAAATAGAATGGTTATTCTGCAAAGTTTAGCGAGCAATGAACGGTTTGAAAATAAAAGTGTAAGTAACTCGCAATACCTAATAAGGAATATGCGTGTGTTTCTTATCGCATAAATCGTTTAAGGAAGTCATTACAAACCCAAAAATATCATTTTAAAGAAAATTACTGGGATAATTCAACGAAAAACAAATTTTTACTTCTCTTCACAATTTAAAAAGCAGGTGTTTGTGAGAGGCGCCTTATTTGTCGAGACACTCCAGACAGTAGACACTAATTGTTTGTTAATGTTGTTTTTTCTATTACAGTGTAATGGCTGTATAATTCTTTTTATTAAACAATTTTTATATTTTTGGATGTAGAATCTGCCTTTAAAATTTCTTAACATATTTTTGTAACACCTTGTATAGTTGCACTTAACATAAAATAATTACAATTAAACCTCGAAAATAAGCCAAATATAGTAAGTTTTCATCATTTTAACGTTCCAAATAGGCTATTAGCTTGCATTTCGCGTACACTTGCAACTGTCACATTCAGGTGTCCTGCAGGAGATAACCGGGATCGTGCACGTTCTTCTACCTCGTAAATCGTCCGATAATGACCCTAATATCCGCCGCCCGCCGCAAAACGACGTTTAGTCGCCATCATTTTCGGTTAAATATGTGAGAGTCGGTCAAATCCAGGGGACAGTGGCGGAAAGACTGGACTCCTAAAGGGTATTCCAACAGGTATTTTGTAATTTAAATTTGGCGCCATTTTTCGACAACTTAACCTGTAAATTTTATATTTTGCATGTGTCATCTAGAGACCCGACAATTTAATTATGGATCGTTTATAGCTCTGACTCTGGATCTCCAGGAGTCGTTTCATTACTTCAGAAACTTCGAAGGGGGTCATATACCCAGGATTACACTCAAATCTACTCAAAATCCGATCACCAAAATGTCATCAAAGGATCTCGTAACACCATGATTAAATAAATCATAATATAAATTGTCTAGATAATTAAACCTTTTGGCAAATCCATAAGGTAACGTAATGTTATGGGACTTTATGGGGCTGGGTTTTCCTAAAAGAAACCGACAAGGTCAAATTCCAACACATTGAAATTTGGTCAGAATTCACATTCATATAAAATATACGAAAATAATCAGAAGAAAACATTACTACTGGCCCTGTAGAGTCCCCAACAAAGGATCATCTGTTCAATTAGAAGGGATGAAACTAGATTTCTTAGTTTTTGTCAAAGAAAGATTATACAGGCACCAGAATCCTCAGAGTGGCAACAGACAAGTGACGGACAATAAATCCACAGTCATAATCTTCAGGCAAGAAAGGTGTATTCTATCTCGGGTTCATGCTCTCGTGAATACATGCGACTGACCCAAACAACCCGAAAATTTCGTGGTTAAACTCGACATACTCGAAAGTATATCATGTATTAACTGACGTTTTGCATACATCTTTTGTGAATGGCTACAGAAATAAATTTACTTTAATTTATTATTTATTTATATAATGTTAATGGCGAACGCTACCGCAATATGTTATGAAACTTTTTATGGCCCCAACTAGATAATATCATCTGTAGAAGCCTAGCCAGCCGAGGGGGACATTGGGAGAATATAATTTTTAAAACATGGCATGGTGCTACTTTTTGATAAAATAAACAAGCATTTTTCCAAAATTTTTGATTTTATTTAAAAAGCAAATCCCGAACTACCTATTGGGACATTTTACTTTTCAGTATTATGTGAGCATGTATATTAAAACTTTAGTGTTTCAGATACTCCACTGGGCAATAGATATAGATAATTCGCGGTCAGGAAATGTATTGGCCATTGGGTCCGTCCGATAACAAGTTACCACGCCGAAACCGCAAAAATAATTAATTTTGCGGAGTTTCGGGGTTTTAGTTAACGGGCTTAACGGTCACTTTCTATTAGTTATAGCCATTGCCGGTGGTGGTGGTGGTGGGCAGCAGTAGGGGATGATTTAGATGTAGATTATGCGGAGCTGATAAAGGATGAAATATAGAAATTTAAGCTGCAGGGGGTATATATTATACCGGTACGTAATACGTTTTAGTTCAGTAAAGCATCGGTAGGATTTTGTTGGACATTTGACAAATGTAAATTCATTTTAATTTAACATTTTCGATGAACATTTTGATATTTTAGCTTAAGTGGATTAATTAATCACCTCCCATTCTATTTTTTTTAAACATTGTTGTTGCGCAGTTATTTGCTATAAAGCCCTAATGACTTTTCGGGGTAGATAGACTAACAGGCAGTGGCGGCTGGTGAAAATTCAAAGTTGCATATCTCTGTTCCTACTTACAGGACCCGAACCAAATTTACGGGTTTTAATAGTGAGCCCACTGGGAATGTTTTGGTAAAGAAAAAAAACATTTTGTAATTTGCGAAAAAAAGTTAAATTTTTGGTGTGCCCCTCCTAGGAAAAAAATGAAAGCGTCTAGGTATTGTATTTATTCTTCTTTCTAAACAAATTTTACATCATTCTGTCGACAGTTTTTAAATTTTGAGAGAAAAAAAGGTGTTAGTAGAAAGTTATAGTCATTTGAATTTTTTCTTAAATTTTATTTTAGGCTTAAAAAAATTTAAATGACTATAACTTTCTACTAACACCTTTTTTTCTCTCAAAATTTAAAAGCTGTCGACAGACTGATGTAAAATTTGTTTAGAAAAAAGAATAAATAAAATACCTAGACGTTTTCATTTTTTTCCTAGGAGGGGCACACCAAAAATTTAACTTTTTTTCGCAAATTACAAAATGATTTTTTTCTTTACCAAAACATTCCCAGTGGGCTCACTATTAAAACCCTTAAATTTGGTTCGGGTCCTGTAAGTAGGGACAGAGATATACACCTTCGAAATTTCACCAGCCGCCACTGCTAACAGGCATTAATTTTGTTTGGCAGAAATTGTAAGTAGACACCTAAGTATGTATATTTTTTCTTTTCTATTCACGCGACAATCTTTTAAATTTAACATAATATATTATATCTGTTTCAGTGATAACTTTGATACTACTTTTATTAGGATCCACCCAGGCCAACTACGTCCACTTATCAATATCATTTGGCATTGCCACAAAAACACTATACTTATTTTTTTTTCGTTTTAGTACATCTAAATATACAAGCTTGTTTTTAAAAAGTATTTTTGACAATATTTTATTTTTAAATTTTAAGTTTCGTCATTTCTGATCACTATTACAAGAAATTTTACCTCTTATCGTATTCTACTCGTCAAACCGTTTCATTAAATGCCCATATCGAGGGGATTGTTAAGAATACGGTAATCCGCCATCTTGTGGCGTCCGCCATATTGGGTTTAGAATGAAGTCACATAGATTATCGTATTTTACTCGTCAAACCCTTTCATTTGATACCCATGTTTTATTTATTTATTTATTTATTCATTCAACAAGTGACCACAATATACATGACATAAGGGGGCTGTGAAAAAAGGTAATCCGCCATCTTGTGGCATCCCCTATATTGGGTTTAGAATGACGTCACATGACTTATCTTAGTGTGCTCGTCAAACCCTTTCATTTGATACCCATATCAAGGGGATTGAAAAGAAACAGGTAATCCGCCATCTTGGGGCGTCCGTCACATTGGATTGAGAATAATATTAAATATACTATACTGCATGTCACAGGACTTATACACGTGTATAAAATTTCAAAGGTCTAGCTTAATTAGAACTAGGCGAAATTTTGATTGCAATATTTGACCTAAACACACTAACATACTTACAAACATACATACATACATACTAACAGATGAAGTTAAATAAAAGCTTGTAAAAACTGAGTGGCGCCCTTTAAAAGCGTAAGTATTCCTAGCCAACGACTATCTGTTCTGCCAACGAAGAGCTACCGTACGCACTTCAGTACCTTCTTGAGGAAAACTACGTCATGTTTCCCTAAAACACATGTAGTTTTTGTAGTCGAATTTTAAACCTTAATATTTTTGTAATTATACATCCAACATACGTAATTTTTGACATTTTTTTCGTATTTTTATGTGAGGAGTCTCTTCCTGCATTTGGCGATGCGAAATAAACTTCAGAAGTTCGATTTGCCCAAATGCAAACTAACGGGAATAAGTTAAAAGTTCCTTCGCACTTCCTTATTTACTTTAACGATTCCTGTATTTAAAAAATTCCCAGTACCTCTATAAATCCGTCAGTTGCCAATGAAAAACACACGAGAAGAATTCTCTCCTTTCGGCAGGCGATAGTTTCAAGTCCATTGTCTTCTTGTGAGGCTGCTGCAGCGGCAGCGTTTAATAAAATACAAGTCGCAGTTTGTTGGATATTATGCACTCTGCGAGTTCGTTTCCCTTATTGGGCGTAACAATGAATGCCCAAAGCTATTGCATATTTGCTATTATATACAAGGTGTTTAAAGTGTAGTACGTGTACTGAGAAAGCCGGTCATAGTCAACTTTATTAATAGAAAATAGTTAGAGTACAAGGTTCCCTGTGGGATTGGTCTAACCAAAATAATAGTAACGTCTTGCATTTGCATAATGCACGTCGTGCATTTACCCGATAGCGCTTTGGTGATTCTTGCTGAGGGAATAAACTCTTCTTTTCCCTTTTTGTTTATACCTTTGTACAAGGGAGGTCTTCTCCTTCTAAGTTCAGATCTATATCACTGTTGCCTTTAGCTAAAATTGTAGAAAAGCTAGTAAAGCGGCGATTACAGTCTTTCTTGAAAATTCGTAACTTATTTTGGACCGAACGGTTTTAGGGAATCGAGGGACACAAGTGATGCAATTCTCGCATTTGTTGAAAAACTGTATTTGGTTATTAATGATGGCGAGGTGGCTGCAGCGGTGTCCTGTGATTTGTCAAAGGCATTTGACTGTATCAATCACGGAATACAGCTGTCAACCAGTCAGTCAGTTTCTTCTTTTGAGAGATTGAGAGATTCTCCCCATACGATCAGTACTTAACACAATTTTTTCCTATTTTTCCAGCATTCGCATGACTCACTTAAAGTAAAAGGTTAATTTATGTCTTGTACTAACTGATAATGTAAATTTTTGCAACATTAATTTTATTTTAATGTCCACTTATTTCGCTCACCAATAAAAAAGCACAATAAATATTAAATTGGAAAACAGCGATGGCTGTGTAATCGAAATATAAATTAAAATAAATACTAAAGTAGCAATTAAATCAATATAAATAAGAATTAGGAACCAATATGATGCCGCTATATAATTTTTAATTACTTAAATCATAAATCACGGTTTAAGCTATTAAAAAGCCATAAAATAAGAATTAACTAGGATTTTTATGGAAAAAAGCATATAACGGTTAAGATAAGCAATGCTTAAAGTACGGAAATAATTCAGAATTACTCATTTCATTGGGAAACATTTTAATGTTGTCTTAATTTTTTTTAATGGCAAATTTAGATAAAACAAATATTTTTATTAAATATTAAGTATTAAGGGGAAGATAATGAACATTGAATGCAAATTATTATCTCCAGCTAGACATTTATGTTCTTTAATGGGAGACTGCCCAATGTTTGTGTTAAAAGAGCCGTTCTGGTCAGCCTTGTAAGTTAGACATAATATATTAATTTTAGAGTTTTCCTAAACGTTGGCGCGGACCTCTCACTCGGTCCCCGAGGGACCTCTAAGGTCATCGCTGTCTTTGAAAATTTCGCATTTCTAGACCCTGTACTAAAAAAGATATCACAATCCTTCGAACAGACCGCGATAATAAGCTTTTATGTTAAGATATGGTTGGATATTCTGCGTATTTTAAAAATATTTTGAATTATACAGGGTGCGTAATGTTGTAAAAATTCCGAAAATTAATTTTTTGGAAATATTTCCGGAAATATACGGAAACATTGGAAATATTTATTACACAAAGTATCTTTTAAAAGTAACCATCGAAATCAAAATGTAGAGCAAAAACAAACAGATACAAATAAATGCATACAAAAGTAGCAAGCAAAAACAAACAAATAAAAATAAATTGTTGCAAAAATACCGAAAAACTGTTAAGAAATTGATACTAGTCAAAATCAGTTATTTGCGAGTTGCAAATCGGGAGAGAGCCATGTCCTCATCATTTGTTAAACTTGTCTCTTGAACATTTAGAAATGTTTCTTTATCAACAGAACTGTTTTTATTCCTTAGCTCTTTGCTATTAGTATTATTGTCACTGTTCTCGTGTCTCAGCTTTCTCACTTATTTCATCTATATCTTCATCTTCATCAGTTGTTCAAAATGACCACCATGAACTCCTTGGCAGTAATGAAGTCAATTTTGAGGCTCTGCCAAGAAGTAGGTACTTAACACCTGCCATTCTCAAAAATGTGACTTTATTACTGCCAATAAGTTTATGGTGTTCATTTTGAACAACTTTTAAAGTAATAAGAGAAATAAAAGAAATTTTTGATTTTATTTCAAGATTTTTAATTTTTATAGGCTTACCATTTAAAAACGAATTAAGATAACGGACCTCGGGTTTACGGTAAAATGTTTCTTTTTCCAAGACCTTTAAAATGAAGTACCACACGGCTTCAACTCCCTAGCGTCACCCCTCAAGGGGTTGAAAATGATAAATTACATAAAAAAGTAGATTTATTAATCAAAACACACCTAAAATTTGGTGTCTATCATTACTAATAGAAAATATATTTGCTCATACTAAGAATTTTCGGACACCCTGTATACTGGCTGTTACATATTTTAGGCTGTTACCCTCTATGTGATGTTTGTTTTAGTTTAAAGTACCTTAAGTGAACATATTTATGATCTGTTTACGACCCATCTTGCAATATTTCCAATATTTTCGTTATCCCTTCGGAAATTTCCAAAATTTCCATTTCCATGGAAATATTTCCATTTACACCGTCATCTAGATACCCGGCAAATTAATTTATTTTTGCCATGTCTCTACTTTTTCATAAAATACATAAAAATATTAACAATCATCCTATTTCTCTAAAACTGTAGGCTTTATTTAAAAAGTAAATCCCTGAGAATACTTTACTGAGAATCTTGCAAGCCGCAATAAATGTTAAATTTTCAAAAAAAAATCACGACATTAATGTCATTTCTCATTTTCATACTTCACACATTCCACATGATGCATTATCATCATCATCATCATCCATATGGTGCGGTGCGTGACCTTTGATAGGCCCGTTTACTATTCAAATATCATCATTTAAAAATGTGTTAGACCAACAAAACAACTTTGACAACATAAATTATTGTGTTTTATTCTTAGCATATTATTAAATCAACTAAATATATCAGCTGTCATTTTTCTTTATCCTGCCTTACACGCCGTAACAACCTGTGTATGTGTCCGTTTATTCTGTTTAATTCGAGATCTCTATCTTTCATATTCGATCTTTTGTTGACTCTTGAACTTAAGATATCGAATCTTCTAGATTAGGACGATTTAACATAATTTTTTTAATTCTATATACTGCAATCGCTTTCGATTTGCTATTTTAATATTACGACAGTGGCGTGCTATCCAATAAAAATAATTAAAAAAACATTGGCCCGCAAAACTTTTGTTTTGACGTCAGTAGTCGCTGTGACGTTGCCAAGTCTCTCTAAAAAAATAATATTTTTGATATCTTTAAAGTAAGAAATCATACTAACTCTTTTAAAACATTCAATTTCAAAAAGTTAAAATACTACAACACAAAAAATACATAGAACAGCTGTTCAAACCCAGAGTAAAATTTTGTTCAACTATTCTTGCAATGGAGGGACCATCTTCTATGAGTGTGGACGGTAAATTAGTCTGTATTTGTGTCGTATGTAGTTTATAAAAAAATTTCTAGCCAATACAATGTTTCTTAATTATTTTGGGGCATAATTATAATGGGCATCATATTATAATGCAATCCAAATATCTGACCTTAACCTTTAAAGAAGCATTTTGTTTCCAACGACTTCGATACACCACGTTCTTACTTAAATAAATATTATTTTATAATCCTCCTTTTCCTAAGATTCCTACCAATTAAACAAACATACCTTAAACATGTTTTACCATCCAGTTTAATTAAAATTTTTATTTCACCTCAAGAGGCTTTTACACTGAGAATAGTTGAGCTTTTGCTGCATGCTTGCAGGTGCGCTTTATTAATTCCTGCGAATCCTGCGTCAATATTTTCTTTGTAAATTAAAATAATATTTTATTGCCGACGAGTTATTCTTTATGGGATCAGAGTCAGGCGATGAATATTTTTAATGTGTTTTAATTAAAATATGAATAATTATTAAAGCGCGTTCATTTTCGCGGATCAACGGGTATAAATAATGGAAAATCATCAACTTGCAAATGCTAAAATATCAACATCCAAAAGGAAAATTTCTGGAACAACCCAAATCAAAGAAAATGAGCATGATGCGAATAGTTTATGACCAAAATAAGCTGTAAATTTCGCATAAACCAACCAAATCTGGATTTTTTCAATGTTCTACTTTATTTTATTCAAACTATGCATCCTACAAAAGAAGATTTTGTTTCAAAAATATTCGTTTTAAGTTATATTTAATTTAGACAAATCACATTTTTTTTATTTTTTGAAATTTTGTATATTTGATTTCAACTGTGATCACGTTAAAAACGCTCTTTACGCGTGCAAGAACTTTTATCCAAAATACTCAAAATTTGCTTAAAAATAGGAAATACTTTTTTTTCATACGACGCGAACTTTATAGATGCCGCTGTATATATAAAGTAATAAATAATAAATCCACACAATCATTGAATCGTTAGTTTTAATTTTCGCAATTATTTTTTGATCCAATAATTATTTAATTAAAACACCCTTGTTTACTACGCCACTGGTATATGGATTTCCAGCAATTAAGCCTGGAATATTCTAAAACGAGACAGAGCACGCGTGATGTCTTCATGCCTATGACGCTCTTGCTTCATTCTGAATAATATAATGAACAAGCGCGTGCAAAACTTCAGAGTGAATGTAACTTTGAAATATTTGTGCTATTTGTGCATATCAACCAGAGGCTAAACGAAGGCCAGCAGTCTAGTCTAGACTAAAATAATTATTTACAATCCTAAATTGGTTGTTACATAACTATGTAACATTACGTAAAGACAAAAACCTGTCGTCACAATGAAGAGAAAGAAATAATCACTACCAAGGATTGCAAAACAATCGTGGTAACAAAATGGTGCAAGGATCTTATTACCCTGTTTTTAATTTTTTTTATTTGGACTATCTTTTGTTTTACCACGGAGTTAGGGTTAAACGCTGGAAATATTTATGCAACTTTTTTATTTGAGACAGCCCACGTCGACTTCAAGCCTAAGTACGAAAGTACCGTGGGGTGGGAGTCTGAAGAAGAAAATGTGATCTATTGACATGGGATTTAAAGGATTAGAGGTTGGGGAATGTGTCTAAGCTTTTGTAGCTGATTGTAAAAACCTGATCGGGTTTGGGATTAATTTTAAGTACAAACACAAAATAATCTACTAATTTGACAGAAGAGTAACAAATGAAGGTGAGTTTATGCAGGTAACTTTAAAGTTAATTTAACCCTATTTTAATTTTGTTTTAAGACCCCAAGAAAATTTTAGGGCATTTATACAAATTATTCTACATTTCTGCGTTTGGTTATTATCGTTTTGTGGTTAAAATCAAGTTTTCTAACAGAAAAAAGACGTTATAATCATTAAAAGCAGGATTAGAATTCGGTTTCAGTTTCGATCTAGAGAATTTTATATTTTACCAGGTTATGTCGCACATGCGCAACTTCATGTTCATTTAATTTTACCTTAAGAAGATAAAAGTCGGCGAACTTCTTAAAGTAAAATTAAAGCAAAATTAAATTAAAGTTAAATTGTGGATAAACGCTGTGATGCCTTGATGTGTATTTAACTCGTACTATGTATAACGTTAAATTAGGGTTAAATTAAATTTAAAGTGGTCTGCATAAATCCACCTTGAGTAACTGGTTTGATTCGAATTTAAAGACGACTATCAGATCTCGTTGCAAAAGTAGATAAATAAACTATATGCTAGATTATGGATTACAGTCAATAAAGTGATAGCAGCCCGGTTTATTTATTTTAATATTATTTTCGTTGATCAGGTGAATGCTACTATGGCTGATTTTGTGAAGGGATGCATACGTACCGCTGTTCTTGTTCTTCTCTTAGGAACAGTCAAGGAGGGAATTTCGTGGATAAATTTCCAACAGCGCGGCGATGAGCCAGAGAATAGAGTTTGCTGTGTTCTGAGGACAGTATCACTAAAGACTCGAACGGCTCTCTTTTGAATACCAGTATAATCAAGGATAAGTGTCGAAAGTTATGCCGCTCCCTAGATGTGGGGATATGACTCTAGGTTAGGTATTTTTTGGGAAACATAGTATGTAAGTTGGAAGGGGGGTATTTTATTGCTCGAAAGAGAAAACCAAGCTTTTTAGCTGCCGATGTGGCTATTGAAGTAATGTGTTTGTGCCAGCTGAGAACATGTTAGAAAGCGATGCCAACAAGACCGAACGTTTTTTTGGGGTACACCAGCATTGATAGATTGGAAGTAGTAGAGTGCCCGTCTATCACGAC
The DNA here is from genome assembly GCA_963971165.1 of Philopedon plagiatum. Classification (NCBI taxonomy): domain Eukaryota; kingdom Metazoa; phylum Arthropoda; class Insecta; order Coleoptera; family Curculionidae; genus Philopedon; species Philopedon plagiatum. Next base: position 727,399 of record OZ020197.1, read on the forward strand.
AGATATGTGCCGATTAGAGAGAAAGGTACCGATCCAGGTACATAGTTTGGGAGGAAAACCGTAAGAAGGCACTTTGTTGAGGAGTGCGGCATGCAATACATAGACAAAGACCTTGGAAATATCAAAGACAACCATATCAAGGAGACCAGCTGTGGATCTTAGGTGATAAAATCCGTACTATCTGTCATGGATGAATTTGCGTTTTTATAGATATTTTAGAATTTAGAAAAAGATGAGTTCAGGTGGGTGGAAGTTCTGGAGCGTGTTTTTTTACAACAATATTGCTGGTGTGCAAGTGCAATACAGTTCCCATTAAATCTCTACATAACGTAAACTCATCAGTTAGCTTATGCACTAACAGGACTACCACTTCTCGTCAACGACCTCTCTTATCAAATATTATTTAAACATTCGTAACCAGCTTCTGTAAACACGCGTATCGCAAAATGCCCCTGACATTTCAGATGCATAACCATAATTTTGTTGTGGCCGCTGATTAAAGCCAGAAATACTAGTTTTATAATCTAATGCCAATGTATTACGGAGAATGAAAACCAACAGTTTAGTGCGAACCCGATGTAGTTTAAGTTCTATGAGGCATATCGGGTATTATACCGGGTGTTACAAAATAATTGCTCACCCTTATAACTTCTTTTCTATATAAGGTACCAAAACAATAGATCGTCAAATGGGGTATAGTTTTGCATTTCTTGATTTTGACAGTGTTGCCAGATCTTGTTTAATTCCGGCGTTTCTAGTATCAAGTTTGGGGTTTAAATGGGACGCCCTATTTATTTTTACTTGTTTCGGTTTAGCGTGACACGTTGAATACAATCATATTTCTCACTTGTCACAGTTGGTTAATAAATCTACACACGGCATAGGGTTGCATTTCAAATTTTTGACCTCAACTCCCTAGCGACATCCCTTAAAAGGGGTTGAAAAGTAAAATTACATAAAAAAGTATATTTATTAACCAATAAGATACACCTAAGAATGAAACCTCTCAACGAATGAACGAGATATATTTAGGTATGTATATCCATGTTGTGGGACATACTGTATAAATTAACCCCCGTATTTAAACGATCCAGAGAGATACAAATTAATATTCTAAGCCATACAGAACGTTGAAATAAATTTCTAGTAAGTGGTAAATACTGCAACATTATCTGAAACTGTACAACCTAGCTGCTTTTAATCCAAAATAATACTCGATACACACCATTAAAAGGGGTATTAATAGAGCAGCCGCCATTTTATGGGTGCTTCCAGAAAATTTTATTAATGAGATGATTTAATAGATCAGGATATATGGATTATGGATTGAACGATAATGTATATTTTTCAGTACTGCATTATATTGGATAAGAGTTAAAAGTAAAGCAACAAAATTATTTTTGTTATTTTTTTTACATTTTGATATTGAGTACGGTTATAATAGTACATATATTGTGCAAGTTTTGAAAATGGCTCTTATCACACGAGGGAGACGTCAAACGAGTGTGAAAAGATATTTTCAAACTAGTACACTATTCTACTTTTTCTACAACTGGAGCAGTGATATTTTGTGCATTGCATCAGATGCTAAATTTTTGCATACACAGGGTGAACAAATCATGGTAAAACAGCTATTCCCCGGACTATATGCCCCTCCGAGCGCTCGATCTGATGTATAAACTTATGTTTCATTAATTTATTAAAGAATTACTTATTCGACACCTTAGGATTACCTACTTATATTATTACAAAACACTCAAAAAGTCCATTTCAGTAGAGTAGTATTAATAAAATGAATTTCGGCTATAGCGAAAGAACCCATTTCAATATGACATATTGCATAATGTTGCAAATGTTAGAAAGCATAAAATGTCGTTATTTCTCTTGTGCATAATCCAAATGGATGCCCGCCATCTGGACTACACAAGAGCCAAGCTGCGCTACAAGACAGTTACATCGAGTGTTTTAATTTGTCGGGCAATAATTTTAAAAAGTTATCCGGTTACGAATAAATAATATATTCCACGATATGGAAATCAAATGTTATGGGCAACATAACGTTGTTAGACACTTCTTGTGGCATAGGGACTAGAGAAACGCGATATATTAAATCACTACCAGAATGCAAATATGATTTATCTGTTGAATGTTCTGTACTTTTCAATTTTTAGGGTTCCGTACATGTTGGACCTAACTCGTTATTAACCTGGGACTACCATCGTCAATTTTTCTGTCTTCAGTCATTTCGCGTTTTCAATAAATATGTTAATATTATTGCACAATCGGTCAGTCGAAGCAAACAACACAAAAAATTACGTTGGTTGGACGGAAAATAACAAAAATATTAAGGTTTAAAATTCGACCACATTAAATCCAGTTTCTCGTCTGATTAAAAAAAAATGCCAAATAAGTCCATTTCATGTTGTCATACATTCGAAAATTATGTTGGGTTTAAGGCATAATAATAATAGACCCATCTACGCTTTTCCCGAAGATTTATTTGATCTAGAACACCAATGCATGTAGGGTATCCGCACCATAACCGAATTCGTGCAAGTCTTTTCAAGATTATCGAAATTGGGCATCGAAACCAGTTTACCACGCCATACAAAGTCTCTCTCTATGGAGCACTGCCCATATCGTTCCCATAATTATCTTGGCATTGGTTATGTAAATCGTCGGCAAAATCGAGAGATGCGCCAAATTATACCTTTTGTGAGACGCGTATAAGTATAATAGAGCGTTTTTGCGAGAAATGTTTACCGTTTACGCAGGACCTGACGATAATGCACGAAATAAGTACTTATTTTAAAATCAAAATAGAGAGTACCTCAGATGAAATGTATGGGCTGGAATCCTAAGGCGTACAATAATAGGTCCTTTTTTGATTGACAGACCTCTTAATGGGCATCTTTATTTAAATCTTCTGCAAAAGGCTATTTTACCTGCAGTTGTAGGAAAATAAAGATTATGATTCATTTTTCCAATAAGACGGAGCACCTCCTCATTTTAATTTACCAGTCAGGGAATTTCTAAACAATGAATTCCCGGAGCGCTGGATTGGGGGACGTGGATTTATAGAATGGCCACCTCGTTCTCCGAGCCTTGCTTCTCTTGATTTTTTCCTTTGGGGATACTTAAAAAAACAAGAAGTATACCTACCAAAGCCCGAAAATTTGAATGAGTTACGTCAAAGAATCGTCAACGTCTGCCAAGAATTCGAAAATGTGGGAAGTGAGTTCCAAAATCGACTTTATTACTGCCAAGAAGTTCTTGGTGGTCATTTTGAACAACTTTTAAAGAACGAATCTGAACAAACTTTAAGCTCATTTCTGAAAGGATGAAATTTTTAGCAAAGGTAGGACTCATCGTGACAATGCACAAGCACTAGAATTCTGTTTAGACGATGGGGAGAGGGGATTCCCCCTCATCTTATCAGTGTTTCCCAGGCCACCGTGGCTCTGGTGCATTTTCGCCATAAGTCTTACCGTTCCGAAAAGAGCATAGTATTCTTACAGTCGCCTCTCCTAAGCAAACCTGAGTAATCTGGGGACCCCAAAATGTTAAGATTGTAAAAAATCTCGAGCGCTGATTTTTTCACGATACACTACTTTTTTCTGATTAAAAAAAGTGTGACTCAAGATATGTTTTAATCGACAGCAATTACAGCCTAATGACTAAGACGCGAGGCATCTTCTTTATTTTCATCCGGTGTTGGCAGCAATAACGCAAAGACTCTTTTCTTCTTCCATTATAAGTGTTTTAAAATGGAATGAGTGAAGAAACAGAAGAAAGAACGCATTGTGTCTGATGCAAAACGTGACGTCTAGAGTACGCCCGCATGGCTTCTTTTATTTCAGCTCTTTTCTGACTTGATTAAAGTTGTTTTTACTGCGTGTTTTAGAAGGAAATTTGCAAGATTAAAAGTGGTTTGTGGAAGATATTTTAATCAACAGAATATATTGAATACTTACATAGGTTTTGATTAAAGCATATACTTAAGATGCAAACCGTTCAGTCTATTCCATCCAATCGAATTATACTATTATTTATATACAGTGCGGCTCAAAAATGCCCCTTCCCCTATTTTATTTTTTAACCGGTCAACATTATCATTCAAATTCACTAAGAAGGTTTAAGATTTAGTACTGGCTTAAATTAAGATCTTCTATCTGATCAGTTATGTTTTGACAAGTTTTTATCCCGTCACTGTTAATAAGTCGTCATTAAAAACGTATAAAAAATTAGTCTGACATTTCAGCGAATTGCTTGGTTTCCAAATACTTTTCAGCTTGGAACGAGTTGCTGTAATGAATTTAGTTTTATTATTGTCGAAAATACGTACTAAAATTACCCTGTTCTCTATAAATTTGCGAGAAAGCTCAGAAATAAATTCATGATATAAAACATAGTTGTCTTATTCTTACACTTGTCAGTTTAAAACTTTAAAAGCCGCCATTTTGTTCTCAGGGCGAATAATAAAGTAATATTTTAGGATCAAAAGTACTCAACGAGACCTTTAAAATGATGTATCGCAAGACCCCTCTTTCCATTTAAATTTTTTTCCAAGATGGCGTCCAGAAGCCATCTTGATTTTTCCGAAAGTCGCTTTTGCACCAAAACATAGTATTTTTGTACTAATTACCGTATGGCAACTTTCAATTTTCTAAATATAACGGTCCAAAAATTAAAAGGGGGGAGAATTAAAGAGCCGCACGGTATATGAGTCACAAGGTTTGTTACAACTGGTTACGAGTGGTTAATAATACAAATCTCTTTACGCGAGCAAAGCCGCGGGTATCCGCTAGTTTATATTATAGAGCAGGAGTGCTCTGATAAGTTATTTTTATATTTTTGGAGTATTACGTGATTTTGATCGCAATTTCTAAAAAACTAATAGACAAATTGTAACAGACCTATTATCAAGGTGCAGCTCTCACCTTACCATTTGAAATACCTAAAATTTTGGATATTTAATCAGTTTTTTATAAACCTACACCATAAGCGTCAAAATCCACTCAAAAACCTTAATAAATATCCTGTTTAAATCCCAATTTGTATACAGTCTAACGAAATAAGAAAAACTGAAGTGAATTAAATTATTATAAAAGTGATACAAAATTTCCAAATGTACATTTTAATCTCGATTAAATACTATTTATATTAATTTTGTGTTGCGAGAGGCGTAAGGCAGTAATTTTGCTTGTCAAAAATATTTAATAATTAATTGTATAAGACACCGAAAGAATATAAAAAATTTACATATCAACGTTGAAAATACGAATCTCGGCATCTATCTCGAAAACTAATTGAATAATATTGTTATATAATTAACATAACAAAATGTGTTTTGCTTACTAACGAGCTGAATAAGGTCAAAACATTTCTGCCGATGATAATAAACATTTTTTTCGATGCAATAAAATGTCTGATATATGTATCTGAGGATAACCAATAAGCAATAAGACACTAATATGATTGTTTATTACAAAATAAATTTTCCATCTTGTCAGAAATTTAGAAAATCTCTATTTTTCTTTCTTAGATAATTGCTTCCAAAAATGTTTAACATGTCATGAAGCAACATGTTATTGTTGTGTTTAGCTGATAATTGCTTAACAACTGTCTGTATTAATTAAGTTTTTAATTTTTTTCTTTATACATAACATGTGAAATGATGTAGCTTAAATCTGCAATATTAAAATTTATAAAAGTAAAAAAACTCCGAAAAGCTGAAGTTATAAAAGTACAGGTACATTAAATCACCTATATATCTATGGCATAGCCTGTTGTAGAAATTATGTAGTTTTAAATTTTGGCATTTTAAATTTTCGCGCGAAGAAAAGGTCGGTAACCAAACCAGAACAAGGTCGAGAAAAATGGTGTGATGCAACCACGCAAAGCAAAAAAAGACACAGTAGTCACTGGTAATACAAAGATCATTTCGGTGTCCGTCCATTCGTTTGTCACAGGTGATTTTCTCTGAAACTATTCGACGGAGAAATTTAATGTCTATCCTTTTTTCTCCAATATTTTTATAAAATTTGTCGTGTTTTTTTTTTTTTTGATGATTTTAGTTTGTCTGTTTTTGGTTGGTGTTTATTTTGTCTTGTTTAGCGTACCACCGGGAATAACTGCATGTACCACCGGTGGTACATGTACCACAGGTTGGGAACCGCTGCTGTAGATGCGGGCCCGTAGCTGGGGGGGGGGGGGGGGTCAGAGTCGGCAATGCCCACTCTGAAAGAATAAGTTGCCTCCTCTAGAATATCACTGAAATCATTGTCTTGTCTACTGGAAAAATATTACATCATAAGTTACCCCCTAAAACTTTAGTTGCCCCCTCTGAAATCAAAACCTAGCTACTACACGCCTGGGAAATGATAATTAGGTTGAGTATATAAATTACTTCGAATAAAAAATATAAAAGCTCAATAGTCGAATAAGACAGTAGCCCCTTTTTAACTCCATGCATTTTCCAATGTATATAACAATAAGTATTAAAAATATTTTTTATTATACCCAGTTTTCACAATCAGTGTTGCTAATGTTGTCGTCTTTCCTTTTTTTCTTCAATATATTTATAAGATTGGTCGTGTTTGTTCTTTTAGTTTGTTTTTGGTTCGGGTTTATTTTCTGTCTTGTTTAGCGTACCACCGGGAATAACTGCATATATCACCGGTGGTACATGTACCACAGGTTAGAACCGCTGCTGTAGATGCAGGCCCGTAGCTAGGGGGGGCAGAGTGGGCAATGCCCACTCTGAAAGAAGAAGCTGCCCCTCTAGAAAATCACTGAAATAATTGTCTTGTCTACTAGAAAAATATTACATCATAAGTTACCCCCTAAAGCTTTAGTTGCACCCTCTGAAATCAAAACCTGGCTGTTGGATACCAGATCCAACAATATATAGTTGTTGTATTGTTACTTGTTACCTTTTTAGTTTGTAGTCATGAAAATAGATGTAAACATGGTTGTAAAAAACAATAAAAAAATAATTTTGTCAACGTCAAAGAAATTTCTTTTCGTTAAATTAAAAAATGTTTATGTACGCATAAAATATCGTACATTTTGGTCAGTTCGAACCGAATATAGAAGAAAATACAATCATACAGTCCATATAATAAAAGAAGGGAGAAGAAGCTTTCTCAGGTGAAAAATTAAAAATAGTTCCACTTGGAGACAAAGCAGTACAGCTCTTCTTTGGATACCTAAATGGGCAAGCATTGAATTTTGTATTTTGAATATTCCAATTGCCAATAGACGAAAAATATCAAGAATCTGTTGCAAAGTGTCACAGTTGGTGACAAGAAAGGGGCTCTTAGCTGGTGCCCTGAAGACGGGAATTATTGAAGGTGCAAGAATCCAGTACCAGGTCCAGGTGGAATATCATAATTAACAATTTGTCATAACCCTTAATTTTAAAAGTCAAATTTTTTATCTATCAAATTGACATAAAGGCATAAACTTATTACATATTTCTAAACAAAATGTCTAAAAAAGAAATCGGTAAACTAAATGTTATTATTAACCAACTCAAAGCTAGTATGTCGCGTATAAGTAGGTTTGTTGTTGAGCATGAAAACGAACCTCTTTCAGATATTTTAAAAAATCAATTTTTAATGAGAAAAGATCTCTTAACAAATAATTTTCAAAAATTTCTTTGACGACAAAATGTACGATATTTTATGCGTACATAAACATTTTTTAATTTAACGAAAAGAAATTTCTTTGACGTTGACAAAATTATTTTTTTATTGTTTTTTACAACCATGTTTACATCTATTTTCATGACTACAAACTAAAAAGGTAACAAGTAACAATACAACAACTATATATTGTTGGATCTGGTATCCAACACTGGCTACTACAGACCCGTATAGATGATAATTAGATTGAGTATATAAATTACTTCGAATTAAAAATATAAGAGCTCAATAGTCGAATAAGACAGTAACCCTTTTCTAACTCCATGTATTTCCAATGTATTAACAGGAAACTTCCAATTACATTTAGAATTTATTAACGTTTAAAGTCATTTTTGTTGTTGTTAATTACTGAAATGTTTCTCAAAGTAACGAGAGGTTTAAAATTAATTTTCGTCGTAATGTACTTACATTAACGACTGCTTTAATCGTATAAGCACATTACCGGATACGTTCTTTCGTCTTATTAGTTACCATAACAACTACACATAGTTATAAAATTCGTAAACCAATCGCAATGTGACGTTGTCACGCAGTGGCGTTGCGTGGGTTTCATGCTGGGAGGAGCGAGTCGCTCAGAAGAGAGGGCACATTTTATTTTAATCTTTAGTAAAAATTATTACACTGTTCGGCTCGATTTAGCCTCAGGGACTTTCTAAATCATTCCCGGTTCATTTTTGGTCGCAAATGACGAATACGACCGTAAATGTTCCCTAATATGCCAAGTTTTTGAGAAAAATGAAGACATGTAGGCGGAAAATTGCCTAACGGAACGAAGACAATATTAGAAATGCCAAAGTAGTCAAAGATCGCTGGATATATACTACTGTATAATCTTAAAATTATGCCTCGAAAATACAGCTAAAAATATCAATCCATCATTATCTATTATACCACACTAGTTTTTTGACAAACCACATACCTTTAATTATTTATTGAATCGCCACCAATCTCCAGCGAACCCAGGGACCCATCCAATCCATCCTGTCGAGTACACCCCAAAAAATAAAAAGTATTCAGCTATAATCCAAAAAGAAAACTAAAACACTTGAAACACTAAACTAGCACTTATTCAAGACACAAACAAAATTCCAAATAACTTCAAACCGATCGCGCGATCTTCAGATAGTTGGTATATGCAAATATAAATTGAAGCGTATTAATAAATTGCTATTTTATTGAAGTCAATTTGTTTTAGGACGAACGAATAACTGTAATACACATTAAAACAGCACACAAAACCGCTTATAAATTAATGTATTTTATTATCACGTTCACCTGTTGACAATAAGACACCTGTCATCACTGTTAAATCAGTTAAACAGGCAATGAAACTTGCAAAAAGTTCGACGTGAATACGCTGAAGAATAAACACAATTCCAACATCTTCAAACTTCTTAAGATACGAAAGATTTGTATAATTAATAAATCTTATAAAAGGAAAACGGGACCTATGACGTTGCCACAACCGGAGATCTTCAAGCAATCACTCTAAAGGATTTTAAAAGCCGTTTAATAATTTATTTTAAAACTAAAGTCTGAATAATCGTGTCTAGAAAACTGGGAGAAATGCACCGACTTGACGAATAAAGTATCTTTGTTTCTTCAAATTAATAAGGAAAACCAAAAAGTATTTTAAGTTAAGTTTCATCTACCCTGGTTAAGGGACAAATAAGTACCGTACTTCACGTATGATGACTTAGATTTTAGGCGAAGAAAAATTTGATTTCATCCAAGAAGGAACCAACAATTATTAGGTCACATGTTCCATCACTAATCGAAACACTGTACACTTTAAATCTTTTTTCTCAAGATTCCTGTACGTTTATTTTGCACAAAAATAATTACTAACGCAAAAATTTGACTTTTAAAACTAATTTCCGAAAACTTTTCGTCGCCAAATCGCGCACAATTCGGCGTAGATCCGTGTGATTCCTCGACCGCGACGCTGTCGCTCCTTGCGGAATACTGAAACCGTCAAACCCGAAGAATATTTTTGGTCCAAGCCGGCTGAAAGCGCTTGTGAATGGCTGCGCACCACGTGCACTGGAGCTTTCGCGTTTTCAGAAATGCAGGAATGCAGGAATGAAAAGGTGTATTTGTGCGTTGAGATGTTGTGACAGGGGTTGTACTTTGCCTCTAACGAGACGAACAGGCGTTTTTCGTTTCAAAATAAAAGTTTTTATGGGATTGTTTTCTATATGAAAATGTTTTTTTTACAAAATTGTTTAGCATCTTTACTCTGCCATAAGAAACGCATAAAACATGTATTAAAGCAAATATATAGACAAGGTGTTCGTATGTTTTATGTAAGGACAAGATTCGTTCTTTTAGAAAATTATATTAAAAATGCAATGACTGACCTCAATATGACATTTCCATCGGACGACGAATGCCAACTTGTTGCAAATCTAGTAAAACTTCTAGAGCCTGTAAAACTAACTGTAGATGCTTTATATAATAATAATAATAACAATAATAATAATAATAATAACAAAGTTTATTAGCTACAACAAAGCTATTCAATATAATTTTAAAATATAACATCTAATTTATTCTATAATTCCTCTTTCTTGCTTTTGTTTTGCAGATAGGTAATTTTAATCCATTTTGAATTTTATCGAATAATGCTTAAATTGCTTAAAATTTTCGTTTTTAATTTTTTAATAAATGATTTTAAGCTGCTCTCTTTAATTTCATTACTTAATTTATTATACTCTAAAATACCTTTAAAAAAAATAGAATTTTGGGTTTGCTTTAAATTCCTATGTCCCAAAATGAAATTATTTTTTCCCCTTGTATTGTATTCATGAATTTCATCAAATTTAGTCAAAAAATTGTTATAATAAGGTGCTGATAAATTTAAATTTATTTTATGAATAAAAATAAGAGTGCGGTAAAGTAAAAAGTTTTCTATATTCATCCATTTTAAACTTGATAACATATCGGTTATTTTAGTGTATTTATCACACCCCAGTATTATTCTCATGGCTCTATTCTGTAGTACTTGTAATCTATTTTTATTCTGTTGTGAACACATATATAAAATTGAACTACAGAAAATAAAATGAGGTAGAACAATTGAATTAAATACTAACTTCCTACTATAAATACTTAAATACTCTCTCAATCTACTTAAAACTCCCAATTTTTTTGATATTTTTTTACAAACATAATCTACGTGATCATTAAACTTTAAATTTTTATCAATAATTACTCCTAAGTATTTAACTTTATTTACAACTTCAACAATTTCATCATTTATTTTGAAATCCAAATTTTTTGTCTTAAATTCATTATATTGTTTTTCAGAACCTAATAATAAACATTTGGTTTTATCAATATTAATTTTAAGCTTATTTACACTCATCCATTTATATATATTATTTAATTTTATATTCATTTTCTGTTATATATTATATATTATATATATAATCGGGATATAAATTTATCTAAAGCAGATGATATTGCGTAAAAATTCATGCTGAATGAAGTTCAGAAAGTTCCAGTCGCTTTATCCTTAACCTCAAGTTTACAAACCTCTCTCAAACTCCGAATTAAACAACGCCAGACAATTTTTGCAAGTATCTTTGCTTATTTGAAATGTCCTAGTAGCAATGTAACAAATCATCCCTTTAAAATAAATAACAAAAAAACTATAAGGCCTAAGCCGAATACGAGTAGCTTTGCGCATGGGTGCAAAAGAATGCCCTAACTCAAATGCCGGAGAGACTGCTCATTTTTTTGAAAAAAAAGATTAAAAACCCTTATATGCATGAATCAAACGTACGTAATATTTTTCTTTCTCAAAATAATGAGTGCTATTTATAGTCAAACATCATTAATCAACGTAAGTGGTGACATCCTACACCGAAAAAGGGGATGTACAAAAAGCCTAAAAGGGTGCTTTTTACTCTTTTTTAAATCGCCCTTCAATAGCCGAAATCGGCAAACGGCTTACTGCATTAATGCATTAATGACGAAATCGTGTTTTTTAAAACGTCCAAAATCGCTTTTATTCCGAAGTCTCGTTTAATTCTTTGCTGATTGGCAGGGATGGGGAGCGGTATCGACTCGTTATGAATCGATACAACGAAATGAGGATTGCCTTTGCTAATAGCTTTGCTTGTTTAGTTTTTGATAAGAGGTTCCACTATTACGAGACCAGGTATGTGGGATTTGGAAATGATACGCAAGCGGGATGGCAGAATTGGTGATGCCTCAAAACAATATAACATTTTAAAATCCACACTTCACAATAAAGTTTTGGTAAAAGTACCAAATATAAGAAAAATTGGATCCCAGCCCATTTTAAATAAAGACGAAGAAGACAGACTGCTGAATTGGATTTTTTCGAAGGCAATAAGGAGCAAAAAAGGCCCAAAAAGAAGTAAAATAAACAAATACTAAACATTTAAGTAAAGTAAAAAGTCTAGAGAACGGTTCCACACAAGAAAATAAAAAAAGGGAAAAGCATGAAAATAACAAGGTTAGGAAAAGACTAAGTTTCCCCATAATCTCCGGATTTATAATAAGTTTTTACAATAACAAAGCGTTCTTTTACCGTGTAGCTAATAATCACAATATATCTACATGACAGATGTCAAATTTTCAGAAACCGGAACGATAATGCCGCGGAATTTAAAATGTGCGTTCATTCTGGGACACCCTTTACAATAATCTTTAGAGTTGATAAAAGTTTACATTAGAAGAAACTGTATTTTTCTTATTACTCAAAAAGAGTATGTATCTTTTCACAAGATCACGACCTTAAACTTCGCCGCTTACAAAGCTAGTCGATCCGACCAGCCATCTCTAATAATCCTGTCATTCAACCGGGTTTCGATTTTGTGTACAAGGCTTTGTCAGCAGGTTTTAAATTTATCTTGTGCCATTAGTTACTCGGAATGCCTTTTGAAATTGTCCGTACATCAACTGAAATTACAAATATTCGACTATTAATCTTATAATCAAAATGTTGTGGCTTGCTTGTATTCGGGTCGATTATAATGTCAAAATGGCTTGTTCGTACAGGAAATGGCTCCTTTTAAATATGGTTAGTTTAAATTAGTCCGAAATAAGTTTAGAAAAGTATTCAGCCGCCATTAATATATTGTATCCAATTTTATGTGAGAATGATGACAGAAAAAATAATTGAACAATAATTCACCCAACTGGTCAGTTCCATGGACAGTTTACAGTAGAACATATTTTAGTGATCACAATATTCATCTTTTCTTTCCTGTTAATCACGGAGGAATCAGATTTCTTTCTATCCGTGTGGGCGAAAGTGCATTAGACAAAGACAAATAAAAAAAGAATTTGTTCAATTCTTTGCTTGTAGAAGTATTGCTGGTTTGAAGTTTGAAAGATAAGTCATCGCAAAATTCTTTTTTTCCTGATAAAATTCCCAACGGAATCCGATTTCTTTCTATCCTTGTTAGCAAAAGTGGCATTAAATAAACAAGAAAAAAAAACGAAGTTGTTGCCAACAAAAAAGAATAATCAAACATTTTATCACAGTCGGCTTTGTTTGTGCAAGTATTTCTGGTTGTCTGCTGTGAAAGTTTAATCGGAACTGTCATAATAAATAAATTATTCTTACTGCGCTTTCATGTTATGCACCAAATCCTGTTGTTAATATTATTGTTTAACCAGCCCTTTTTTGTTAACTACGCTGATATGTATCCGTACATTATCTCATAAGAATAATTACATTATTTAATTTTTAATAACCTGCAGGAAGGCACTTTATTTTTTTAGCGATTTTCATAATGCGTTTTGTGATTATATTTTTATATACCGAGAGCTGTGTACTAATGACGCGTTTATCAAGTTTTTAACACTCATCCTTTTTAATATCGGTTTTAATTTAAACCGAATGCGAAGTGCTTTTGACAACTTTCAAATGTAAATAAAACAAAACGACGCGGTTCTACACTCACACCTGATGGATACAAATATATGTGCATTGTATGAAATAAATTAATAAAGGAATTATTATATCAAGCCAGAGGCGTATCTATGCTCGTATTTAACAGGCCAATAAGCAAGTATTTTTTTCTTGGCACAAGAGCTACCAAACCCTGTTAGTAACGGTATTTGCACAGAGCTAGAAATTTGTATGTTGACGATTAAAGAGCAACCATAAGTAAAAATCATGACCGGTATGTCGCGTCATCAACCCCTGCATTCTTGAAAATGTAAAAAATAGAAAATTAAAATTAAGTTACAAACTTCAAATTTTAATATGTTTGAATTTAGACATAACAAAATATAAAAAAAAAATGCCGGGAGGAACTTGTCCTGTTATTTTTATGTGGTCTATCTGAACTCGGGGGATTGCTCACATATTCTGGGACACCCTGTATACTATACTGTCTGCTCCTACACAGCCTGTTTTAATAAAATTATTGCACCAGTTGCACATTAACAAACCTAACGCCCACAGTACGGCACTGTACCTCGAAAAATTTCCTTTCTCCCAGCGCGTACTTCCATCATTAAAATCGCATATCAATTAAATTGCTGGTTTCGGCCAGTGGGCCACTTTTTGTTGGTTCGGCCATTTTTCTCGGTACGGCCCCATTTGGTATGCCGTCGAGACCGATAACATCGCAACCACTCGAAATTGCCCGACGGAAACGTGACGGCATTTTTCTTGCTTTCGGGAATTATGAATGCTCTTTTTGTAAGTTCAATAAAAAAAGAGGTATGTATGTATTAAGGAGTATACACAGGGTGTTTCACAACTATCAAGTTTATATTTTATTATAGTTGCGAAAATGTTATTAACACAAAGTTTATAAAACAATAATACAACCTCAAACGTTTTTAATGCATTTTTACAACAAAATACTTTAGTTTTCGTTTACATTTTACAAGCACTTTTGCAAACTTTACAAAACAATTTCATAAACAATTCTGCAGCTCGTAAAAAACTCAACAAGAACAATTTAAAATAGTTTTATTAAAGCTTTTTAAACTGCGCTATAAAATAGACTTGACTATTTGTCACAGTTTTATAAAAGCTTTTAAATAGTTTTGAAGTTACCGTTAGAAAGTAAAAACGATACATGAAATAACAACAATAAAATTTAAAAAAGTTATAGAAGTATCCTAAATGTTTCAAAAAGCAATACTATTAAAAGAAAAATTTTAATGTCGCTAACTATCATTTACGTGGAGCGATTTTATCAATTTTGCATCAAGAGTTGTAACAACTGTCTAGAGAAATTGTTTGTGATACAGAAAACAACATTTTCGCTGGGAATGAAAGTTTATTGTGAAATATATACCGATATCTAACAAATTCTGCGCGCCCCGTGATTATTAATATTTTGGAATATGTTTTTAAATGTGTAAAAATTAGCTCTGCAGAAAAACTTGCGCTAATATGTTCTAGGCATCGTTTTTGGCGGTGATTTCAACCTTCTATTATCTATATCTTTTGAACAGATGTGGATAGAAGGGCAATTTTTCTTGATTTGTAGATAATTGCATTGCCTTTAGAATTAATTTATATATCATCATATGTGAACGTACCTTTTAAGAGTTAGGTACCAAAAACTCATTTTTTCATCTTTTTAAGATTATCAAAGCCAATTAAAAATATTAAATATTTCACACCGTGCTCTCCCTTCTCCACTAAACACCATATACTTAGTTCTTGCCTACGGATTTGTAGGCTTATATCTTCTTCCAAGTAAAACATTTTTAAATATTGAAATGCAAAATAGCAAATCAACGGTACATCGCCATTATAACCGAAACATCTGTTTACTGTTGAAAAGAAAACAGCCTTTCTTGTTTCAAGCACTATCTCGGTACCACCTATATAGGAAAATCGTGAACCAAAACTATGCTCAGGGCGAAATTTAAAGGTTACTGTCCTAGTTAACTTTATACTATAAGTTTATACCGTAAATGAAACACTGTTTCAGATTTTCACTTAAACAAATTTTGTTTATTAAAAAATAATAAAACAAATCAGACACATGTTTCGCTACACTGTAACTTTGTCAAGTGTGGTAGGTATCTAAACTGAGGTGGTGATTGAAAATTTCAAAATTTCAAAATATAAACAGAAAAAAGACAATACAAAATAATTATGCTAATTTACATTTTACGACAAATAAGGTTTGTAAATGGTTTAGTTTAAGTGAAAATCTGAAACAGTGTTTCATTTACGGTATAACATTATAAATATATGAATATTTAAAGCCTGACCTGAGAGAAAAAAATTATCGATTTGAGAATCGTATGCAAATATGACTACGGACTATTTAGAGGGTGTAGATTACGAAAAGAGTACTCGTTTTCCTGTGAAAAATTAGCAAATAGTTTTTTCGTCATTTTCTGCGCTAGGATCGCCGATCCTAGCATCATCTCCGGGAAACAGGCTGTAGAAAAATAATGGAAAATGCTAGAGATCTGGGGTTTTGACCATTCGATTGAGAAAGTGTTCTTCCATAGCATACTATAATTTTAAAAGGCTAGCACGATTTTAATGGTAACAGGAATTTTTTTGTTCGCTAGAATTGCCGATCATAGCACCACTAGCCTTTTTTTGCGATTTTCGACCTAAAGGAGGCATATTCGTAAAAACAAACTAGGTATAGGAAGAAAGCTGACAAAATTTGCTACAGGAAAATGGAACACACGCGGGAAATCCGCGTTTTTGGTGTACTTTTCTATTGACAAAGTTCGATCGCTCAAATACTACACATTATATATGTGAAATTGAGTTGATCGTTACTTGATGAAAATCCATTTTACTTATACCGTAAATGAAACACTGTTTACAAACCTTATTTGTCGTAAAATGTAAATTAGCATAATTATTTTGTATTGTCCTTTTTCTGTATATATTTTGGAATTTTCAATCACCACCTCAGTTTAGATACCTACCACACTTGAAAAAGTTACAGTGTAACGAAATATGTCGTGTCTGATTTGTTTTATTATTTTTTAATAAACAAAATTTGTTTAAGTGAAAATCTGAAACAGTGTTTCATTTACGGTATAAGTAAAATGGATTTTCATCAAGTAACGATCAACTCAGTTTCATATTATACCATAAGTACTTAGCACCCTTTTCTGCCAGTGTTATTGTGGAATATTTTACAATCATTTATGTCTTTTTGTTGCAACACTTGTAAATATGAAACAAAGTAAAAGTTAATGAAAAAAAATGTATAATGCTTATCACAAAAATTGCAACACACAGATTGTAGTCAAATAAAATACTAACGCTATCACCAGTTCCATGAACAGTTTACACCAGAACATATTTTAGCGATCACCATATTCATCTTTTCTATATCCTTCTTATTTTATACGACTTAAAATTGTTTACTACCCAAGTAACAATACTCCCTCTAACCAATAATTTGTAATAAAATGATCGAAGGAAAACTTTTTAAATAAATAAAGAAAAAATAGCGAAAATGAGTAAATATTTTTATTAAGATAAAGAGTTTATATTAAGGTTAAAAAATATTCCCTATTCTCCGATATATAATGAAAATGGATCTATAGTACATCCTACCTGCGAACAGTGACGTTTGTGTAAGTTAAAGACGGGATCAAAATAGTTTAATCGAATATACCAAGTAGTTTCACAATTTTTAACTGTAAATGTTGAGTCTTAGTTCCAGAAGGATAGATACACTTTGTAATGCCACTGTGACTTTAGCTTTAAACTGAAACCAAACGTTTACTTCCTCAATAACTAAAGAAATCTTCTGTAATGCCCACTATTCTCAACTTTATATCGGGTCGGCGCGGCGCTGCCTTCCTGTTACTCATTCCCATAACGCCCGGTCCAAGTAATGTAAAGGAGAACAAATATGTACCTTGCGTAATATTCCAATAGTTGTTAGTCAGTCCCAGATTCATAGAACACAGGAATTTAAGCTGCTAGTAGTTTATATAAACTTTTTAAGTATATTTTTACACTGCAAAAACAACTTATATTATGGGACAGGCTTCAAATAGTATGCCATGTTTATCTTTCTCATAACCTAACTTTCTACCAGCTTTAAAAACTTTACGAGTATGAGAGAGAAAGAAGACGAGAGAGAAAAAATGAGAGGGAAAGAACATGAGAGAGAGAGACATAATAGATCTCTCCGTTGTAAAATCGATTTCTGTCATCATTCTTAAAATAAATTGGATACGGTATAGTTCTATGGCTAAAGGGGTGGGAGAGAATAGATGGGACTTTATTTTACAAGCAAAAACTTTATTAGGAGTGACATTTTTACGCATCTTGCAAAATTTGGATCATTTGTCCTCTTCTAAACGTTATCCGCAGACATACTGTATAGGTATAGTAAATAAAGCAAAGCTTGCCAAAGTCGCTTGATATTATATCGAAGCTATAAATATAAAATCAATTTAATTGCGTTATAACCAATAAAGAGCTATTCATTTTATAAAATTAGGGGGGTGATAGGATTTTGTCATTACGTGACTTGGGGGGGAGGGGGTCAAAGGCTGCGTTATGGATCGTTACAAGGGGTGTAAAATTACTTAAAATTAGCGTTACGTAATTTAGGAATGGCCTCTCACCTGCAATTTTTTTTGGTAGAGTTTTGCAATATCCTGTGTATTATTCTTCCTCTTAACAATATACATTTTATTGTCCTGCCAGAGAAAACGATGTATCTCGCAGAGAGCCCTTTTTAATTTTACATACATAACTCGCAAACGGTATGCAGACGGAATTTTGTCCGAAAAGTTCGACTCAAAGGGCTTTGAAATTGGTTTAGAGGTAACTGACAACAAGGTCCATACAAAACAGGCTGCACGAAATGTTTTCGGAATATTAAAAACGTGTGAGGGATGTTAAACAATGCTAGGACATGTTTTTTAATACTGTTAGTGAACTAAACAGTATTGTAAATACTTGTACGAGTACGTATCGTAAGTTATTGTTACGTGATATCCTGTTGTTAGAGAGTTTTAAGATTTTATAACAGCCAAGAATTTAAATTGAGAAGGCGTAAAAATTAACCCCTAGATTATTAAAAGGGTTTACTGGTTCAAATTTAAGTCCTACACTTGATCAGTTAAGTTTTAACACCTCCAAACGGTCTAATGGAACGAGTGGACCTCCAGGGCAGTAGTTAACCTAAGCAATCGAAATTTATCTCTCGAAGAAGTCGACGAGCTCGGCAAAGGCGGAAATTTTTGCCATAACTCCGCAGGAGGTGTTAACAGAAGATATCATCGCAAACCTCGAATCAGCAATTAGATCCCTTCCATTTGAAAAAAACCCAAAAAAAAAACTCACGGAAACAACAAGAATTCTGCAAAAAGCTAAACCACTAAAAAGCAACCTACAACTGAAAGAATCCAAAGCCATAAGAGACCTTAGAAATATGATAGTATTTTGGTTTTCCCAGCTGAAAAAGGGAACGCCACGGTAATAATGAACACTGTAGATTACAAAGCAAAAATCAACAGATCCAAACATCTACAAATAATAATTGACCAAAGATCCAACGCAGCGAATATTGAGAGCAACTAAAACCATGGTTCAAAACTCAAGCCTCGAGGAAGAGTGACACCACGACTCTACGGACTACCAAAAATACATAAAGCCAAAGTTTCCCTACGCCTAAGCGCCATCTGTTCGCCGACGTACGATTTAGCCAAGCATCTAACATCTTTACTACAACCATACATTGGACGGACCAATACTTATGTTAAAGATTCTTCACATCCAAGATTAAAGACCTAGTTTTCTTAGTGACCTTCGATGTGGTATCCCTATTTACGAAAATTCCATTGAACAACGTAACGGAATACATCAGCCAAATATTCTTAAGGGACATTTCTAACTTGTTTAAACATTGCTTAACGACAACATAATTCACACGGGATAACAAAATTTATGAGCAGACCGAAGGAGTAGCAATGGGAAGCCCTCTGAGCCCAGTGGTGGCAAATTTCCTTATGAAAAGAGCTTGAACAACAAGCCTTAAACAGTGCCCCTTTCAGTCCAAAAATATGGTTCCGATACGTCGACGATACATTTGTTATATGGAGTCACGGACAAGAAATGCTTTAAGAATTCCTCAGCTACATCAACAGTATACACGACAGCATGCTCCTGTATATGTTTTATTAGTAGAGTCAGAATCTGCTGGACGATCCTGTCGGCGGAATAAAAATATTTATGTATCTTGTTCGAGTTGAGTAGGGGTCAAAGGATATTGGAAGTGGTCCACGGCAAATCTTATTTTTTCCTTAGTGGTCCGCACTATTTTAAGATTGGGAACCATTGCTCTACGTTCACTACGTCCACTTATAAATAGCATTTAGCATTGCCACAATGAAAAAACTATACTTATTTTTTTCATTTTAGTACATCTAAATGATAAAAGCTTGTTTTTAAAAAGTATTTTTTACAAGATTTTATTAATTTTGTCTTTACGACTGGTCCGAGTCTTGCTGTTCTGTCTTCAATTTCGCGGTACATTTTGTATGTAAAATGGTATCGCGCTGTTTTTTTGAGGGTTCAATAATTTCGTGTCAGTAGTTCATATCCACTAGATATTTCCATGCCTCTCGATGCCATAACCTACATGTTGAAAAAAATGAAGTCCCTTCTAAACATACGATATAATAAATATTTAAAAGCATTGTATTGCCTTAAGCCTAGCATTTTAATGACAAGCAATAATGCTTAAGTCTATATTTCTTTGCCACAATCGTTATTGCTAAAACGGGAATAAGTTAAGCATAGTACTCACTCAGGAATAGCGAAGATAGTCTGCCATAGTCTGTCTCTTTAATACTACATTAGTGTTTTTTGTGTATA
The DNA here is from genome assembly GCA_963971165.1 of Philopedon plagiatum. Taxonomy (NCBI): domain Eukaryota; kingdom Metazoa; phylum Arthropoda; class Insecta; order Coleoptera; family Curculionidae; genus Philopedon; species Philopedon plagiatum. The sequence continues at coordinate 747,937 of OZ020197.1, forward strand.
GCTGAAAACCTTTCGAGAATAAACCTTCTAAGACGACATAACAACGACAATTTCTTCATCTGATAATGTTTTTGAAACAGGCTATATAGTTTTGATGAATTATTAATCTCCTGCTGCGCCCTACAGTGTAGAAAAACCCGGTTTTTCTTAAGAAAGTTTTAAAAGCTATTTAAATGCATTCCTTCGACGTTTTTTATTAATGTTTTAATTAATAGCTTCGGGCGTATTAGAAAAGTGCCTGTGTTTTACAGTCTTATGGCCCTTAGCATGTACATATCTATGCAGATTTCTTTCTTAACAATAAAATACTAAAACCCTCGCAAGAGTAAATTAAGCGATAATTAAGGTGTGTAAAGTTTATACACTTTACATACCGGCAGGAGCGCAAATTGTCTTTTTCAGAAATTTATACTACATCTAAATTTTTCTTCAAACCATTCCTGAGGTATTTACTATCAAATTTTAATACTCATTTACCAAGTCACGTTAGCCGTGGAAAAAGTAAAACAGTTAATATGCATGCCAATTTTAAATGGAAGATTAATAATAGCAACGAGTGTTCCAATAGGTACTTAGTTTTTAATTAAAACCTGCAATTTTAGAAAAATATCTTGCTTGTTTATTTTAGAGACATGGCATGTTTTAAAAATAATATTCTCCAAATGTCCCTCCCCCCCGCCGGCAGTTTCTACAGTTTCATTTCACTTGAAGAATGTTTTGCTTCAGGTCATTTATCGTCTGCGGATTGTTAGAATAGCCTTTGTCCTTGGATAAGCCCCACAAAAAAACGGGGGTCGGGAAGTATATCGCATGATATTGCAAGTCATAAGAATATTATATTACTTTTATTATACAGGGTGTTACAGAAAGTTGTATTCACCTTTCGGCGGTAAAGTGGCCCATTGATGGACACATTTGCTCGCGAGCATGCATAAATTGCAAAGCTTTTATGCAAATGTGAAATGAAATATGAGCCACTGACTATTCAGGTTGACTGAGCGATCCCGTCATTTTACTACAGTGGTTTGGTTAGATTTTTCAGAAACATTAATAGTTGAAAATACCATAAATTGGGTGGGTATATATCTTTTGTGTCCCTACCTGACCTTTTTGTTCCTTCAACTTTTTTAAACTCCGTTCGGAAGCAACTTCTCAAAGAATTTATTTTTCTTTTTACATCTTCGAATGTAGCATCTGGATTATTTCCTGTAAGACTGTGTTTGGATATCGAATGAGTAACGTCGTGTCCAGTGGCGGATATACGGGGGGGGGGGATTCAGGGGCTCAAGAACCCCCCCCCCCCCCCATTGACCGGCCAACAACAACAACATAACATCATAATGTCGGACTGGAGAGTTTAGATTTTTAGTGTTTGCCAAGAATGTTCTGTCAATAAATAGATATTTCGTTGTTAAAACTGAAAGTCCAGATGATTTTTTTTTCAGCCAAAAACAATGTAATGATTTTTTTTCTGTTGATTTTTGATTGGGTTTGATTGGTACTGTATTTGAAATATTAAAAAATAATAACATTGGAGGTGCTGTTTTAACCAAGTTCTAAACTTCAAATTGCAAAATGACGTCACAATAGGGAGGGGGAGTCACACGAATGCGATTGCTTGTGACAAGGACGAGGGGGTCAGAAAACGATGAAATTAGTGTGACGTAATTTATGGACGACCCCATATTGATATTTGAGTACAAGTATAGGTTCTGATTTATTCAGAAAATACCGAAAAATTTAATTACCTGTTCTAAATATAAGTAATCCGTCTTTCACAAATCCTCTTTCTCCACCAGCATGTACTATAACACTGGCCATATTCTACATTCGGCAACATCGGAGAGGCATTCGCATAAAGAGATGGATGCCGATGGGACGGATTTTATTTCGATTCTGATTTGGCCAAAGCGAAAATCTATTTTTATCATAAGACAAAAGAATAATCCATAACACGCGCACCATGCCCACTTTGCAAAAGATGAGAGAGAAGGAAATAATTGCGGTGAGTGGCTTATTCTTGATTGGTTCTTACTTTAACTTGACTCCATTTAAAAATCATTTCTAGCGATAACTTAAAGATGATAAATTTTGAGTTGTGTCACTATTGCATTCAGCAAGCGATATACTCTCTGACTTAATACTCTTCCCGGGCCGGGCGGTCACTTTTAACTTTATTTGAATTTCTTCCTACCGTACCGGCCGGTCGTCGTCACGTAACCGGTTTCTCGCATTGCGGCATCACTTGCATAATTTAAAAGTTTGTTAAAACGTTTATATCCGAGCCCGATCAGCCGATTTACATATAAGGCCTTTATTGGCATTTTATTGGCCAATTTTAAAAGGTGGGAAAAGGCATTAAGTGCTAAAGTTTACAAGACAATGCGTCGGGGTTGACTCCGGTTTCATCATTCGGTAGTTTTATTGGGACGTTTTCGGTTTTTTTGAGATAAGCGTTTCGATTTCATGATTCTACTAATTGATTTATCTTATCTGCGACGACCCACCTAGACCTCAAGCCTACTAACGTACCATGTGCGCCTGAAAAGAATGTAAATGTAATCTACTGACACGGGATCTAGAGGATTGGAGGTCAACAAGCAGAACTTTTTACGAATAATAACTTTTTTCAGTTCATTTCAGTTTCCCATTTGTTAAGATGGTTTCTGGACATGTTGTAGATATACCATTCTATCATTATCTTTTAACACAAAAGGGTTAAAGAAACTACTTTAAAGACAAAAGCTTATAAAATATTCATGAAAAGTAGCAACATCACTCTAAAATTTCCAAGTTTAAAGTTATGAATGCAATATCCGCCGTAAACGCCATCAAAACGTGATATTATGGTAATAGGTTGAAGAATTTTCGTTAAAAGGTATCGCTCCTTTTTCTTATTACGTTTAAGGGAAGTTAAAGGGAGGGATAAAAGTTATGAGAAGTATAAAGTAGAGTTTTTCGGGATATATTGTGTCATTTGGAGGTTGCCGGTGATTGATGGACGAAGTTTTAAGAAGCTTTGGTAGAAATCGTTGTTTCTTACCGTCTGATTCGCAAATTATTCGTGTTTTTATTGTCCTGGAAACTAAACTTTTGCGCCGCGATTCACTAAAAAGGTTTAAGACTTAGTAGTGGTTTAAATTTAAATCTTACTAACTTTTATCACTGGCTTCGCTAGTGTATAAGTAACCTTCCTTATGTATTATCATTAAATTTGGATATAGGTATTATTAAACAAATATTCGTAGATCCAAATCCACTAGATCTTTTTCGTACCACCTATCTTGAGCCATACTTAACATCTGCATGCGCTCCCATTGGTCGTTCAGATCTTGTCCCATACATCCCGACTTCGTTGAAATCATGTCAGAACGCACAATCTGGCACTACAATTCTGCCGACTGGGATGATCTTTGAAACTTCTTCTCTGCTTTCCCTTGGAACTCTGTGTTTTCACTGCCGATCCCTCCGAAGTTTGCTCTCATATCACAGATATCATCCAAGTAGGTATTGAAAGTTTCATTCCTTATACCCGCAAGAAACCTAAGCTCCATCATGCAAAGCCATCGTTCTCCAAGGCCTGTGATAAAGCCAGGCTCAAAAAAGTCCAACGGCAGCAAATCTGCCTGGCCACTTGCAAAAAATATTAGTCAAAAATTTTTCTCCTTCTGAATTCCCACCAGGATTTACCGGCTTCAATATATGTAGTGAATTTCATAACACCCTGTATATATCTGCTAGGCAATACTTACCTTCACGGCACTAATTGATTAATATCCCCTTTTAATGAACGACTCAGATACATATCTCTATCTAATCTTCCCGAAGTTTATGCCATGATTACAACTTATTAAACTTCAATCACAGGTAATCTAGAAATAAATTCTCATATTACCACGACGCGACGAGGAAGCAAACCGCAACAGAAATAATTATTGTAATCTGCACGCTTTATGTTTGCATTACTAAGTTCTCTTTTAATTTTCTCACGTTTTCTGTATTTTAAACATACCATCGAAATTTTAAGAGTCCCACTGCGTTTTCTATTATATCCTGGATGTTCATTTACTCTGCCGTAATAAAAATTTTTTAATAACAAGGATGGATGGTTGTGGGTCTCAGCCGAAGGCGACGCGACGGCTACAAACAGTGTCGTCAGTCTAGTACAAGTTACTAGATCTAGTATCTTTTTAAGGAATCTAGTACGCTAGTATCCTAGTCAAAATCTAGTACAAAATAATATACGACGTTTTTAAGAGATATATTTTAAAGTTCTCGAATTCCTTATATTCTCGTTTTCCAATATGATAAATTGGATCTCTCACGAAGTGATTGTTTGGGTTTGATCCCGTGTGAGTACTGAAAATATTTTCAGCACTAGTGCGGAAAAGCGCAACTTTCAGCACTCATATAAGTGCGAAAAGTAGTTACTTTCCGTACGCTCGAAGAAAAAATAGTTTATCCTATTGTGATATAATTTTTTTTCTTAACTCTCTATTAAAGAATAAGTACAGGTCCTCTTAAAAAACGGTACCATACAGAACCGGTGGTGGAACAAAAGTTAATCGTCACGGTTTAACCGACTGTTAATTGAAAGTAAACGAAATAAGGTTAACGCATTTATTGCTTAATAAATTAGTTTTGATGTTTATGATTATTTCGAAAGGTAGGTTTATTGGTAGTTTATTAATATTTTAATATTTCGTCTTAAAGCGTTTGCAATAAAATTGGAATTTAATAACTCGTTAACGATTAGATGGATGTATAGTTTCTAGAAGATCTAAAAACATCAATAAATTTTATAGCCTATAGTGTACTCATCGAGGTTTTAAAGTATTTTATTCTGAACAAAGATCTAATAGCACTAAAACGTAATTAATTTTTTTAAATGAATAGTATGCACAACGATTTCGTATATCGGATTTTCGAACCCTGTCTCTAGCAGTATTTGCAGAACCTGGAAAGTTCGTCTCTTCTCTCGCCTTTATTGCAGTTTCGAATGAATCCCTTAGATAATCAAGCCGTCTTCTATCTTGATCTTCAGTAGAAATTTTAGAGGGACCTAAACCTGCTTTTCTAATAATAGTCCCATGCCTTGCTATTTTTTTGTTTTGCCAACAGCACGGTATTCTTGTTTACTCCCAGTTCGTCTGCAATATCCCTAAAGCACCATCTCGCAACCAACTGTAAATAATAGCCTTTGTATATTTTTAGAGAAAAATGTGCTTGACAAGTTAATGATAAAGCGACAATCTATATTGACATGTAAAGTTTTCATATGAAATTTTACTAGTACCAGTCTCGATAGTAAATAGTTCCTAATAGTCTAGGAGAAAAAAGGAAATTTTGCTTTCCTAGTTTTTTACCGGCACGATGCGATGGTACCTATTGGAACACTTTCTAATTTAATTAGGTATAGGACAATTTCATACAGACGACGCGGCGAGGCATTTACATAATATGCCACGTATAATATGAGACAAAAACAAACTTCCATTATATATGGATGACATCTTTATGGGAAAAAATAAAGAAGTCTTTAAAAGCAATAAAGTATCTACGGAATCGAAATAATAATTGAGCAATAAAGAAAATAAATATTTCCCATTGTACGCGAAGAATTCCTGTTCAGAAACCAAAAGGGGGGAAATGAAAAGAAATAAAAGCGACGCGTAAACAGAATACAAATTGACGCTAAAAAGTCAAACAAGAAAACAAGAATACGGTATTGGCGATGAGAAATTAGTACGAGAGTTAAGAGTGTTCTATGAAAATGGTATACATAGGTACAAAATAACCGATATGCGAATAAGAAAAATGTTTCTGCATATTTTTTATTTATAATTTTGAGATCTCTTAAAGAATGATAAAAAAATGCGTTGTTGATATTTTAAAAAATATGTTTTAAGTGGCTACTGTAGAATCTGGTAACGCTGGAAATTTTTTGTATTGATTTTTCTTAATTCATAGAACTTTGCTTTTGGAAGTACTAGTCTATCTCTTCAAATAAAAAAGTTAGCCTATATCGGGTTTTAAAAAACTTGCACTGTATAATATTAATTAGGTAAATACTCGTAAATCTAATAATAGTACAAAAATGTTAAATTAAAAACGCCTTTAAATACGAAATCAATAGAAAACGTACAACTCCCAACGTACAAATTTCTTGTCAGATTTTTCACGATGTAGAAAAGAAAATTCAATAAAATGCAGTGCACCGTTGTGATTTGGATTGACTCTCGTTTCGACACAGGATGCACCTGAGACATGTTCTATCGGTTAGATACTTGGCTGATATTCTTTTCTTTTTTTTGCATTTAATTCAAATAAACCTGAAATAGTTTTCTTTCGTATTCTCTACAGAAATTATATATTTATGGTAATTGTTTATATCCATTTTTTTTTGTCAACTTTACTAACAGAAGAATAGGCAATCATTAACCAGCCAACATAAATGGTATCATAGTTTCCTATGAAAACACTGCCACTGCCTTAGATGCGAAACTAAGATAGAAGGAACATATCAGAATTAAACGGACTGAATTAGCGCTTAAATATAGACAGCTCTATTGGCTCTTGGGACGAAAATCTAAGCTGCTAGTACACTGCAAAATCATGATATATAACCAGATTTTAAAACCAGTCTGGATATATGGAATTCAGCTATGGGACTGTGCCAAGGAGAGCCACATCAAACGCATCCAAACCTTCCAAAATAAATAAGTACTACGGAACATAGTTAATGCACCGTGGTACATACGTAATAGTGACTTACATCGCGATTTTGGTATCCCGTAGGTCGCTAGTGAAATTAAAAGATTTTCCATCGAGCACGAGTCTCGACTCCATTGACATGTTAATGTCGAAGCCATCATTTCTGTAAAAACATATTTCATATTTGTTCGTTTGGTAGCAAATGATAAACAAACATGGTATGTTTGTTCTTTGGCAAAATAACCTTTTCGTATTTTGTATGCTTGGTATAAACAAATAAATTTTTCATAATGTGAATCTTATTTACTGTACAAGCAAAAACCTTCGTTGGGAGTGACATTTTTAAGTATCTTGCAAAATTTTATCCATTTGTCCTCTTCTAAACCCCTTCCGCGGACATACTACATAAGGATTTTAGTTTTAAGAATTTAGAGAAAAATTTATAGGTAGTCTAATAGACGAGTTTTAATAATGATAAACGCCGCAGGCTTTTCATTAAAAATGAACAGCATCTCATCGTCATCAGATCGTCTCTTTCACTATACAGGCGATACCGGGTATATCGAGGCGAGGCGATGCAGCGTTGATAATGAGCGAGAATCTTAAATCGATTTATAGCGTTTAAAAATTTCGAAACAAAAAATGTTTTTGACCTCACAACAAAAATTGTTACACAATCTGTCACACGATTGTAGAAAAGTTACCCAGATTATTCGGGCGCCTCTGCTTATTTCTCTCTCATTCGAAAATAGTTGGGATTTTGGTCACGTGACCTATGTGGATTACAGATGTCGCCCGGAGCCGCGTTCCGAGCCCGGAATTGCGATGAGCCGGATTGAAAGCTGGAAAACCCAGAGTTCGATTAAGAAGTTTCGCGGAACGTCGTCGTCGTCATCCCGCTCGACCCTCCTCATTATTTCTTGATCACCGAAGGAATTTTAAACGAACGCAGTAAATTTTAGAAAAGAATGCTGCGGCGTCGACGGGAAAGACTTTGTGGCAGCGGCATCGAAGAGAGTCTCATAAAAAAATATATATTAAGCGTGTCTCAATAGGTACTAACTTCGGTATATACTTTTTAAATACAACCAACAATTTTAGAAAAATATCATGCTTGTTTTCTTTTATCAGAAACTAACAAATAATGCTTGAATTGGGCCAAAAAATTGTTTATTGAATTTTATTAATATTTTTTTAATTCATTTCCATCCATCTTTAAAATAACTTCTTTAGAATAACTTACAATACACAAAAATTGTTAAACAAAACACCAGGATAAAATATCTAATTCCCAACAATTAATAATACAGCAGGATACAATTTGTCCAGTTATCAGGAAACGCTTCCGTTCAAAATCGTCCTTTGTCCTCGCAGGAAGCGCGGTCGGTAATTCAGGAAAATGGCCTCGTCCCGATGTCGCAGGATTACCACTGCTAGCACGACTGTTATCTTTTTGCTTGAGGCGATTTCGGTTTGTAGGATTACTGCGAAAGTTTTTGCCAGGTTTTGAGTCCGATATTTTAGCAGGAAAGCGGGATAGATTAATAAGAAGATAAGGAGTGTGGCACGGGATTTATTGCTTTGGGTACGGTAAAGTATACGTATTTTTGTATTGCCACAAAGCAGCTTTATTACATTGTTTGTGGGTATTACTTTCTCCAATAAAAGAAATGAAAATTTACGACGTCATTATTTCTAATTTTATTTATTTTTTCCAAAATATACTTAATAAAATATAAATTTAGCAAAAGTCATGATCATTTACTTTTTAAAAAATAACAACAATTTTGGAAAAAACACATGCTTGTTTATTTTATTAAAATGGCGGCTATGTTTTAAAAATAATATTCCCCAAATGTCCGACTCTCCATATATCCGTTCTTTGCATTCGATCGAAAGCCTTTTTAAGGTATATAAAACACATATGAGTTTTTTGCTGACTGACCTTATTGTGAATACTAGATCCTGTGTACTCCGTCCTCCTCTGAATCCACATTGAGATTCCCCCATGGTTGGTTCAATTCTACTTCTTATCCTCTTCTCAATTATTCTAGCCATAACTTTTCCTGGAACACTAGACTGGGTTATGCCCCAATAGTTGCTACACTCCCTTTTATCTCCTTTCATATACATACATTGGAAGTACAATTCCCGAATTTCATTCCTTTGGCACTATCCCACTTTCCGTAATCATATTCATTAATTCATTTAATTGCCTTGTTCCTTCCTTTCCCATATATTTAATCATTTCTGGTGTTATATTATCTCTTCCTGCTGCTTTACCCAGCTTTATCCTACCTATGGCATCGACCACCTCTTCCTTTCTTATGAAATCTGTTTCCTGTATCTCTGTTATTTCTTCCTGTTGTTCGTCTGTGTCTGTACTTGATTCTGTTAGTTCTTCAAAGTATTGTCTCCATGATTTCGTTTTCTTCTGTAATTATATTTCCATTTTTATCCCTTATGTTCATCATATTATATTGTTTTTTCTGTCTTAGTTGTTTCAGTGTACCATAAAATAGTTTGTGATTCTCTCTGCAGTTATACGTCATCTTTTCTCCGAGTTTTGTCCATGACTCCTGTTTTGCTTTCCTTACTGCTATCTTTACTTATTTTTTTTATATATTTTATAATCTTCTACTTTTTTGTGTTTAGATATCTTTTCCACCTTTCTTTTTTCTTCTTAACAATATTCTTCATCTCTGTATTCCACCATTCTGTTCTCTTCATATCTTTGTTCATTATCCTACTTGTTTCACAGCATTCTTTAGCGGCATCCAACAAAATGTTCTTAAAGTATTTTCCATTTCTCCTCAATTCCCCGTGTCTTGCTTTGCTCCCTGAATTTTCTGTCTACTATATCTTGGCAGTCCTAACTTTTTTTAAGATAAAATTAGCTATCGCACGACGATACCCGTAGTCTGGTAATAATAATTAAATTGTATCTAGATGTCACATTCAAAATATAAAATTTCTAGGCGCCAAATTTAAATTCCAAAGTAATTATTGGACACTCTTTATTACACAAACAAAAATTTATGTGTGCTTAGTGTGTTAACGATTCTTACACAAATTCCCGAGTCATCAACGCCCCTATACCATTAGAAATCGTACGCCGGAAACAAAAACGCATTTATTTAACAAACAAATCACATTAAGGGAAGCAATTAGTAAAATTAGGTCCCCCAATTTCTCAAAAAAAAACAACATTAGGGTCGATCAATCACTTCTGCACTGACAGAACAATCCCAAGCAAATATCTTAATTGCGTGATTTCAGTTAAAACAAAAACGGCGCTGTCGACTTGTCTGGATAAACAAGATTTTCCAGTAAGCCAGAAGGAAAAAATAGCATATTATTTATCGAGGAACTAAAGCGTATCTTTTAATCTTGAGAATGGGGTTTGTAGTCTGCTACTTCGAGAAAAGGTAGATTTTGCCATTTAGTACTCTTTCAAAAGGGCAGAAAAAATATGACAATTCGTTTTGTTTTGTAGTTTTAAAACGGAAAATAATTTAGAAATAAGCTTTAGACAAAAGTTGTAGAGAAATTAAATCTGCATGAAACGGATATTTAAGTACCACTGTTGCCACATCTGTAATAAATAAGACAAGAAGCGGGTAACATTTAAGGGTCGATTCTAGACTCTCTAGATATATACATTTGTTCAATTTTCGACCTGACAATGCCACATTTCGATCTGTTATGAACCCAAGCCCAATATAACTATATAGCTATATATCTCGTAGCTAAGAAACTCCTACTCGTTCAGTGCTGGAGCCAACAATGTTGCCATATGGGCATTTAAGTCCCATTTATCAAAGAAGACGACATAAAGTTGTTGACAAAATCGACCTTGTGTTACATATTGTAAAATATGAAATGTAGCCACAGTTACATTTTATATTTGTGGGAGATCACAAGTGTACAGCAAATAAAGGACGGGACTCAAGACGCTACCACAAGAATAAGTTATTTATTTATTCTTGTGACTCTTTCTTGCGGTACCCCTGCTTTAACTTCTGTCAGTTTGAAGTAATCATTCTTCTGTTTATTTCTGAACAATCTATACAGTGCATTCAAATGCACAAATGCCAATTTTATAATACAAATCAATAAATGTATTGCTCACATTGTTAAACATTATGCACGCTTAAATCTTACCCAATTACTATTTCTCTAATCTCTAAAATTGATGGAAGTGCTTCATGGAAAACAAAAGAGTTCTAAGAATAACTCGCCCTGTTGAATTGACGACGGTTTTCCCAATGCCTTTTCTTGACGTATTTTCCATTTCTCCATTGAAACGGAGAGAGAATAGACAGGCGGCTGAAATAATGACTACTGTATATGCATTGAGTTTTCAACCACAATGGGCGTACTAACAAAGAAAGGCTCCATCGCCGGGGAGAAGCTATTATTTTGATGGCTACGTTTACACTTAGATTAAACGTGTAATATTGTACTTTCTATAGTATATCTGGATTTACTGTTTTCTCGATGCAACCTTTTTTGAAGACGAAATCCTTACTGTCTGTCGGGGATAAGCTTACATGAAAAAAATTATTTTATTGAATATGTTTTAATTTTAATAAAAATGCTATTGTCACAGAGGAAACGTATTAAAATTTTGATGTTTTTGAGCTACGGAGACCGAATACGGACCCAAAATAAAAAAGTTGGGGAGGCTGGGAGTTAGAGGGTTGAAGGAAGACCATTAAAAATATTTTACAGAAAAATGAATACACAATTCAATTAATTCACGTGTTTTATAGAGTATTACGCATTAAAGAAATATTATGCAGAATATCTCAACCATCCTGTATAATATTTAGCGCATACATTATAGATAATATACAACTTTTATCTTTCGCAATATTTCTATAAAGTTTCGTGCAAAGTATCTCCTTCAACTTATCTTAACGTCAAAATGTGTCTAGTTTACGGTAATTTAGTGGACTTACTTGGTGACTTACAGTTATGGGAAATTGTAAATTTCTTCAGCCCGGATTATCTGATTAATTCGTGGTGGGTGTCAACTGAAAAATATGTCCGCAGCTTGCTTGGGAATGTGGCAATAGTCTCTGATGGACGAATGGGTAAAAAATAATTTAATTGTATTTATGGCAATGTAGCTTATTTTTATTTTAATAATCTAAGCGAACGCAGTCGCCACCATTCTAAGCGTGTATGTGGATCGAGATGAAGACACCATTTTTCTATTTGTGTTTACGAGTGTTCGACGCATTGCTGTTCTGTCTTCAATTTTGCGTTATATTTTGTATGAAAAAGTGTCGTGCTGGTTTCTTAAGAGTTGGATAAATTTGTTTCAGTCGGTAGTGGTGTGTAAATGCTCATATCCACTAGATATCTCAATGCCTTTCGATGCCACTATAACCGACCTTTTGATTGAACAATTTTTTGTTTTTCATTTGTCTATTGAAATCGTCGTTAAATTAGATCTTAGCGACAGCAAATCTGGTTGCCGATTACAGTTTTGCCTTAAATCTTAAATATGCCTACTTCCTTGTTCCCAACTCAAAATAAATTAGGCCTTTTTGTCCACGTACAAAAAATAATCAACAACATTAACTTTATTAAATTTTCATTTCCTTTTCATCGTCACCTGGTGTACCAGCACCAAAACCCATAAAAACCATGTAACATCTCTATCTTGCATCCCATATCATTAGTGCACTGACAATAAATTAATATGTTTTAAATTCATGTCCACCATTTTATGATAAAAACATATAGAAATCGATTGAGAACTTATAAATTCCAGCAATAAATGTCACCAAAATATTTGACAATTTCTTTCTTTAAATTTATTACTTAAGTGTCATTGTTGTATAATCCACGAAAATGTGTTGAATATTAATAGAAGCAAGAACTCTCTTTAATTTTTATTTTTATGAAGCGACTTCACAAAAATAAAAGCACTGAAAGGTATGAAATTTAATAACATTTTTACGTATTTATTACTAAAGGTAATGGTTACCTTTATGTTGTATACATCAATTGTTGAATTCGTACTTCAGGAAACTTTCATTTGACACCCTACCGATGCGCTTGAATTTTTTTTTCCATATCCCAATTTACCCTCTGAAATTATCCCCAGAATTAAAATTTAACTTATTATACTTTACGTCTATAATTAGGCCACCGCACTCTATCTCTGTGTCAAATTTCAAATTTTTACATCGAATAATTTCAGAGAAAATCGCTTGTGAGAGACAGACGGACGGACGGACATCGAAGTGATTCCATAAGTGTTCGATTGAGAACTTACAGATTCCAGCAATAAAATGTCACCAAAAGATTTTCTTTCTTTCTTTAAATTTATTACTTAAATGTCATCATTTAAGCCCCGAAAATGTGTTGAATATTAATAGAAACAAGAAATCTTTAAAATACATATGTTAAAAACGTCTAATGTCGGCTGCACTGTCCATCAAAAAAACAATTTTGAACCTTCTTGAGGCTGATCTCTGCTTTATTGGCTTGTTTTCCAATTTTTATCGTACATATTAATGTAAAACATGCGAATGTAGAACCTAATAAATAAAAGAATTTGCATTGGCAAATAAAACATTTTATTTTAAATACCGCATACATAATTTGAATAAAAGGAATGTTTAACAACGATCGTAACCTGTAAATAACCCTGTAGAAACGTATGGCTTGTCCTAAACATTACTAACTTTATCAATTATTATATGGCAGTAATTAAACTATGCTAATCGCGCCTCGAAACTAAATTAATATTTCAGAATAACTCTAATACTCCCAAAATACCTTTATGAAAACAGGATTATTCAGATCATTCCCTTTTCTAAATTGAAGCCATTTTACATTCTTGGAGCTTATCAGGAAAAGCATACGTTTTTCCTGAAATCCCGCAGGACCGAAGAAGTTTTAAAAGTGGGATTTTGCATCGTTCAGACCCTCCTCTATAACTTTAAAGCGTTTAAGAAAAATCTCTTTTGGGATTGGGGGCTTAATTTGGGTTTTGTAAGGGTTTGTGTTGGGAAATATTTAAATATGGTTAGAAATAAATATAATCAATAGTCGATGCGAATAATTACTGTTTTAATTAGTAAAGCTGGTACACACAAAAAGATGCTGCGTTAATTTAAACCTGAACAAGTCTCTCGAATTTGGACCTCTAGGAACTTAAGTTAGTTTAGAAGCTCGATGAAGACGATAACGACCGGCGCGCCGCGGCGTTAAGAATTTTGTGAGGTTGTAAGTAAACGCATCAATGACAATCCAAACTATATTTACCCCATGTTTCATACATACTGCTTACTGCACATGCAAGATTTGGCATATATTGCAAAAAAGTAGCACTTTCTCACCAACAACCCTCTGTAGATCTAAAACTTTAAAAGAGAGGGCTTAAATCCGATTTTCCTTTAATCCCCCTTAAGCCTGATATATCTTCGTGCTGCCTTTTCCTTGTTTTAGCCCGAGATTTTTCCGACTTAACGACTTTTTTTCGGTAAAAGAAAACGCATCGAGAGGATCAGGAATACGTGTCGTTAAGATTGTATCGCTTCCGAAGGTTTTTCGCTTTTGAGGTTTATGAGATGACGGCAGCAGGATTTTCTCGCTGAGGTTTTTAAAGTATTTTTACTCAATCATGTTTTTTTGTCACTTACTGTCATTATTGACAGAAACAGTACATTGATTTTACTGAGCGATTATTATTTTTCCTAGCAACCAAAGTACGTAAGCCGTATCTAGGCCGGTAAATGCAACTTATCGCACTAGTGAAGTTAGTAAAATTGAGTTTATATCGGCAACTCAAAATTGACTATAAAAAGAAAACACATAATATGTAATTTATTTATTAAAATTAAAGTTAAAAGTACAAATTAATTGCTGTTCTTAACATTGAATATTCAGCCCACACACTTGCAGGAGATTTTAATCTTGAACTTTTCATTACAATGTAGATATGCCAGTAAGCTTTTCTCATCAATTACACTGTTTTTCTCATGTAGCCAGTTTCAAAAAACCTTAAGAATTAAAACCTACAGTAATATGACTTTGACAATAAGTTGGCAACGCAGCATCAGACCCGTCTATCGATTTTAAGCTGCGGGCATGCGCTCTAGACTCTAGCTTGTGATATCTCTCAGCTGTGGTTTACTCGATGTGTTATTGTGTCCAAAATTTGGTGCGTACATAACCACAGAATATAGATAGACAAGTAAAAATTTTAAAAAATTTAAGTTTCGGTGAATTCTCAATCTTTGTATACTGTGATACATGTCCTTAACGTTGATTATAACATATTTTTGGTGTTGTTTCTACAAAAAAACCGTGAGCTGCTACGTTCCAAATTTTTAGTTTTTCGGCTATTTTCTTGTAAAAAATGGATTATCCATCGATTTTTTTTTGAAGTGCTTCAAAGAAGGTAATCTTTCCTTTGCCTGCTCGAAAATATGTTAATTTCGTCATACCTTAAGTGCACAAGACCCCTTGTGTTAACACTGTTAACATTAATGTATTTTTAACGTTTTAACTGGTTGAGTGAATTTACAAATGGCAACCCCACATCTTATCAAAATCAGGGCTGTTTGGTGTCAGCATCATCAGAAATCATAAGAATCCTTTATAATGCGAAAAATATCTCTGTTTTGTCATAATAGTAGATATATAAAGTGTTTTAAAATTGAGAAAAGGACTGACGTAAATTAGAAAAAAAATTCGCCGCTAGCCCTTTCAAAGTTTTTAAATCAATACCTTGAAAAAGGAATTGTAACAAAGCTTTATTTTTCAGGATAGAATGAGAATAATGGCTTCCGGATGCAAAAGCCAGTAGATTGCGCTTGGAACTGTCACCGGAAAGAAAGATATTATTATGAGTACGTTTACAGCGCAATCCCTATTCTTGTTTATAGTTAAAGATGAAAATAATTGTCACTTGTCAATTTAATAAAAGTGAACCCTTAATTGTCAAATTGGGCATGTCTTAGCAATTAATAGGGAATCCAACGATTGTATTTCTGAGAAGAAAGTTTACGTTTTATACGCTACAACTCCCCCTTCACCGGAAGTTTTCACAAGAAATTACAGTAATAATCTTTAAGGGCCGGTCATAATAGATTTTAAGTCTTTAAGGGTTAATACCGGGTCTTAGCGTTGTTCTTAATTAAAGGGTAGTTTGTTAGGGCGAAGATAAGGACAAGGGTGAGTTTATATTTGGAACGCTACTCTAACTTTTATGAGCGATAAAAATGGCAGTCATCATGACAATGGTTTTTCTCCAAGTAAGGTCCATAAATTTTGTCGATTCGTTCGTTTTCATTATCTTTTGGTGGTTGCTGCTTTATAAACTCTAATAATAAGTAACTGATGTAACAAAAAAGGTACAAACGGAAAAATAATAAGGAATATATGCACGTATTTATTTTTAATGCATAAATCGTTTGAGGAAGTCATTACAAACTTACAAAACTAAAAAAAAATGTTTGGTCAAAGGCCTTGGATGTATCAAGAGCAACAATTTGGGATTCGTTATAAAATTCGATAAACTTGTTCCAGTTGTATATGACAAGGTAAGGAGCTCAGCTCTGACTCTTTGGTGACGAAATCCATACTGTCTGTCGTGGATGAGTTTGTGTTTTTCTATAGATATTTTACAATTTATGTTGATGACTTTCTCCATAACTCTGCTACAACAGAGAGAAGAGAGATAGGTCTATAATTGGATGGAATTGACTTGAGACCTCTCTTGGGGACAGGCTGCACACGAGTAGTCTTCCAGCTGTCTAGAAAGACGAGTTAAGACGGGTGCAAGTTCTGAAGCGCAATTTTTGGAACATTGGCTGATATGCCATCTGGACCGGAGAATATTTTTTATTTATCTTCTGACAGCCCACGAAGACCGAAAGTCTAATTACTATGTACCGTGGGTGTACTGGGGAATCGACTTACACATCCAGAGCTGGAAACATCCGTAGGGATTTCACCAGCCCTTTAAGAGGATGTGTGGGGTGGTACCACCTAGGTCGAGGAAGGATTCCTCTACCACTTTTCATTTTGGTGTCAAGTGAATTTTTTATATCGTTAAGATATATTAAACTCATGGCAACAATAAAATTTTCTTGTGATACTTTGTTAAGTGAAGAAACGCGTTTTCTGAGACGAGAAAGTAGTTTCTTGACAGAAGTACCTCGTCCATAAACAAGCAAAAACTACAACGACGTTACGCAGTGTCCTGTCCGGTAAGAATAATACTATTCATTAAACGGGAGCATATTCCGCTGTTGACCGAGTCGTGTGTTGTGACGTCATCGAGTCACAGCCAATGTGAGCGTGGCGTCTCAAACTTTGGAGGACGATAACATTTTTATTTCTACAGATAATTAAAAAAGAACAATATAAACATTTTTTACATTTTGAGGACTGTGTATTAAGAGGAAATGACAAAAATGGAAACTTCCTAATTGTGCCAAAATGTTAGTGAGAATTTTCCGCAAAAAATGGTTATGTGTAGGATCAGCCAGTGGGGACATTTGGTGAATATTATTTTTAAAACATAAGTGCCGTGTCTATACTTTTTGTTAAAATAAGCAAGCATGTTATTTTTCTAAAGACCTTAAAGCAATTTGCTGGGCGTATTTATCCAATTGGTACTTGACACGAACTTATTTATTTTTTACCTAATTTATGGCGTATTTTTTCCATAATTAGGACAAATTATTTAGAGACTGTTTCCCCATATATAAACCCGACACCCCCAGCTGTGCCGTTTCGTGCAAACATAAAAATCATTCGACAAAAACAAATGCGTAAAGTCGCTTATTAATGGCAACTTTCCGTGTTTGCGCCAAAGTTTTTATTTAACGTTTTGTTAAAGCAATTGAAACATTTTTTCTATTTTACTAGTTGTATTCGACGGTGACGTGTTGATTAATTTCGCGTTATTTGTAAATTGGTTTTTCTTGCAGTGCCAGCGGCACGATATACTTGGTTCGGTATAGTTCGTTTCAAAATATACTTTTGACCTATAACATTATTACTTTTCACAACGTAAAAGTCATCAAAATTGCTTAAGCCATTTTGAAAATAATTTTAAAAAACTGAAAAATTAAAAAAATTTAATACCCTGTATCTTTAAAACAAAATATCTTCTGCGGACCCATGTTTATATACCTAAACGTTTTGCCTTACTTTCATTCAAAGAATCTCCCTTTAAGCGATGGCACATGTTTTCTGAAACATCCTGTATGTGGGATTCCGTTATATTAGAAGGGGGTTATAGAAAATTAAAATTGTTTTCTTTAATGCAGTTTGTATAAATTTATGGACAGTCTTAGGAAGGCTTAACAAGTGTTCCTGTAATGTTGACAAAATGGAGAACTAAATATCTTTATCATGTTATGTTTTACCAGTCATATAGGTAGAGTTCTGATTTAATTTTTTAACAAAATTATAAAATACCTTAAAAATTAAAAAATATAACAATACTCTCTTTATAAGTCATCTTGACATAATATTTTTTATATAAATGTGTTTCTCTGTTATAATAAAAATAGATAAAGATTAGATTAGGGGTCTCATACTCCTGGGCTGACGAGGCCCAAAAAGGCCGAAACAATATACTGTCAACAGGATTGAGGTGTAAGTAAAATTTTTAAATCATTTTATGATAATTTTTATTTTTCACAATTTTATATTTTAAAAGATTTCATTTTTCTTGCTGCTTCATTGAATTCAATTTTTGCTATGTACATTTAGAATTTCTTAGATGTTCATAAAGATTTTTTCTTTAATAGGTAAGTAATTAATGTCTAAAGTATTGTGTATGAACAGATATAGTACTTCCAATACTAACCACATAGAATTTTTTCTATGTCTTTTCTAATTGTTATATATTTAGTAATTTTTGCGAAAAAGCCAAAAAATATGTTCTAACATAGTGCTTCTTAAGTTACTGACAGTATGGCGAAGGACATTTAGAACAAAGTTTATGCCATCTTGGAAGAAATAATCGTATGACGCTTCGGTGGGACATTAGAATCAAAATTTTATTTTTTACTTTTGCCTTAAGACTAGGTGCCTAAAAATTCGTACAGAATTTTGACAGGGCGTGGTTTTAAAGGGAAGGTCAGGGAAACTACATACAGATTTTGATTTCTAATTTTTATTCTACACCTCTATACCCATTTTCACTCGAAAATTTTCTGCCCATACTAATAGGGGGCCCGAAAATTTGCGAGAGCCTAGGGCCTAACTCAGTTAAAAATAGGCCCTGCATAAAATTACTTTGAGCAATCGTTGGCTTACCCGATACCACTACGGACGCACTGCTATGGATTCTGTGGCACTCCGATGGCCTGCTATGTATACGACAATGTCAAAAATAGTTTATAATTGCGATGCCGATAAGCATTTTTAGCACGGAGAATGGTTTCCAAAATTAAAACAGATACTGTAATAGGATCTATAAGAATTTGAAAAATATGAATTTACGGTAACATTAATAACGAGCCCTGAATACTGCTGCTGCTGTTAAATATATGAATTTTTCAACGCTTCCATGTTATATTTTCTGGATAAATTTCATAGCAAAAAGAAAACCAACAGCGTCGCCGGATCGTCGCCGTCTAGCCTGGACTCTCCAGATAGATTTCCTGGATTAAGCAGCGTACAACGTACATTCCCGGAATTAATATAGGAGCCAGAATAGTTTCTGGAAAAACATTATAACTTATGGAGAGCACTGAATAATGTTGGCATGTATAAATTTTGCATTCATTGCTTTGCAAGTCTGTCTTGGATCGTAAATTTTCAATCTGGAAAGAGCTTTTTAAAATAAGATAAAAGGTAGTTTATGTAGATTCTTAAAAATAGTGTTCCTATTTACTTTTTAAATAAAACAAACAATCTTAGCAAAATTAGATGCTTGTTTATTTTATCAAAAAGTAGAGATGGGGTAATAATGTTTTAAAAATAATGTTCTCCAAGTATCCCCCCTCGGCTGTTTCTACAGATCTTTGGGTAAAATTGATTATAAAATTTCGACAATTGAAGTGAAATATTGCAATCAATATTTCGGCTAGTTCTAATTAAGCTAGAGCGTTGAAATTTTGTGCACGTGTATAAGTCCGGTTACAATGCAATACAGTATATTTAACATTGTTCTAAATTGAATATGGCGGACGCCCCAAGATGACGGATTACCTTTTTCTTTACAATCCCCTTGATATGGGTACCAAATGAACGAGTTTGACGAGTAGAATACAATAAGCTATGTGACGACATTCTAAACCTGTGACAGTCACGCTTTTATATTAATGTAACTTCATATTATTATATCTTTAACGTACTTACATTTTTCAATTTAGTTCAAGTTAATTGTTTCTCTTCAAATATATATTTTTTTATTAACGTAACTTCATACCTTTTTTTTCTTGATTGATTAAATTTTAGTTACTTTAACTACTAGGAATTGTTTTGTTCCTAGGGTTCTTCTGGTGGGAGCTAAAGAGCCTTTCTATCTTTCTTCCGGAGGGGGCTAGCTAACAAGCCTTTTATTTCTTTTTCCCGGAGAGGACAAATATCTCCGAAGAGTTTTGTCGATCAGGACCAACTTCCCCAAGAAGTTTAATTTTTATGTATAATTTTTTTATGCGAGTTAGATCTCCCTTAAGATCATAGTCCACATGATTTGTATGAATATATGTACATATACAGGGTGATTCACGGTCGATGGTAGGTTAGACGTTTATGGAGAACGGAACGCGGGATTTTTTTGAAAATTTGGCAACGTGGGTAATTAGCTATGCTCTGTCCATCTAAAATATTTTCAGCATTGCGACGTTGCCGCTTCTATCAAAAAGTCCTAGCAACTTTATTTTTTTAAATGGAACACCCCATATATTAATAAATTTTTAGAATCGCTCTTTTATTACAATACTTTTTTGTTAATATTACCCTATACCTATCTCTATCGGTTTTCGAGATAAAAATTAGTTTGTGTTAAATATGGTCCAAAACATGGCCCTAATTACACGTAAGTAAATTAGTGCTCTCAATTCATGGAAAGTTGATATTTTGGCGGTAGTTTAGACAGACCCGATGTATTTATTTTTCACCATGAAATCGACTCCATATCATACAGGGCGTGCTAAGATTACTATTATTTCCGTTGTTCATAAAAGGGGTCAAATGTTCGTTTTTTTAAATGAAACCCCCTGTATATTAATCAATAAATTGAAAGACGAAGAAAAACGCTTTAAGATGGTACATCATATTCCTATACCTAAATCATCAAGTTTTCTTAATAAAAGCGCTTTTTTGTGAAAAAAAAAATAAAGACTTTAATTTTAAGTAACCATGGATATCAAACATCAAAATATCAAACTTACGACATTTTGACGACTGTGTTTAAAAAAATCTCCCAAAATGAACGCAGATAATCATTATTCAAACGAAGTTCTTATGAAATTATTTATTTTACACGGACAATGTGATCAAATCATTGCCAGAACTTGCAGAAAATTTAACCAAATGTATCCTGAATTGACACAAATGAACGAAAGGAAGTTTGTAAGATTACAAAATAATTTCATTAACATGTGAAAATAAATTAAATAACAAAATTAGGAAGGTTCAAAAAACAAAACTGTAAACAAAATAAGAAATTTTTACAATAAATGCTGGAAATGTTGTCCATTACATTCTAAACATTTTAGTATGTGCTTTTGTACGCGACTCGTAGTTGCTTTTTCAATTTCATGGGGATCCAGATCTTCAATACACCGAACTATTCGCCGTCGCAGTTCTTCTTTGGTAGGCACTGGAGTACTGTACACTCTTTCTTTTAAAACACCCCATAAATAAAAGTCAAGCGGCGTGAGATCGGGGGATCTCGGTGGCCAATCCCACGGCCCTAAGCGCCTAAACCAACGATCGTCAAATATTTCATAAAGTACCCTGGAAACTTCCTGGGTGCAATGAGCTGGCGCTCCGTCCAGTTGAAACCACGAATTCCTATAATCCTCTAAAGATAAATTTTCGACGAAATCGGTAACAGTCGTCCTTAGTATTTCGAGATATCTCTCAGCATTTAAAGTGGCATCATAAATAAAAAAGCTAATTTTGTGCTTTTTTAAAATACAAAAAACATTTAGGTCAAATTTTTCTTGAAATCCCATTTCTTTTGTCACGTGAGGATTATGATCAGCCCAAAAATGCTTATTTCTTCTATTAAAAATCCCATCCCTTGTAAATTTTGCTTCGTCGCTCCAAATGATTTTTGACAAAAACTCCGGATCCTCTTGTATACGTATTAAAAGGGTTTCGCAAAAATGCACTCTACGTTCAAAGTCTTCTGCTTTGAGGGCTTGCACTTTAGTAAATTTAAACGGATGCATTTCGTGATTTCCCAAAATTCGTTGTATTGAAGCATATGATACACCCAAATCTTTTTCTGCACTACGAATGGAAGCCTCTGGATATGCATAAAAATATGCCAAAACGTTGACAATATTATCTTCATTTGAAGTAACAGGTTTTGGTAATGTTAGAGGCGCTTTTAAATTTGAGCCATAGTTAATGAAATTATTTTGTAATCTTACAAACTTCCTTTCGTTCATTTGTGTCAATTCAGGATACATTTGGTTAAATTTTCTGCAAGTTCTGGCAATGATTTGATCACATTGTCCGTGTAAAATAAATAATTTCATAAGAACTTCGTTTGAATAATGATTATCTGCGTTCATTTTGGGAGATTTTTTTAAACACAGTCGTCAAAATGTCGTAAGTTTGATATTTTGATGTTTGATATCCATGGTTACTTAAAATTAAAGTCTTTATTTTTTTTTTCACAAAAAAGCGCTTTTATTAAGAAAACTTGATGATTTAGGTATAGGAATATGATGTACCATCTTAAAGCGTTTTTCTTCGTCTTTCAATTTATTGATTAATATACAGGGGGTTTCATTTAAAAAAACGAACATTTGACCCCTTTTATGAACAACGGAAATAATAGTAATCTTAGCACGCCCTGTATGATATGGAGTCGATTTCATGGTGAAAAATAAATACATCGGGTCTGTCTAAACTACCGCCAAAATATCAACTTTCCATGAATTGAGAGCACTAATTTACTTACGTGTAATTAGGGCCATGTTTTGGACCATATTTAACACAAACTAATTTTTATCTCGAAAACCGATAGAGATAGGTATAGGGTAATATTAACAAAAAAGTATTGTAATAAAAGAGCGATTCTAAAAATTTATTAATATATGGGGTGTTCCATTTAAAAAAATAAAGTTGCTAGGACTTTTTGATAGAAGCGGCAACGTCGCAATGCTGAAAATATTTTAGATGGACAGAGCATAGCTAATTACCCACGTTGCCAAATTTTCAAAAAAATCCCGCGTTCCGTTCTCCATAAACGTCTAACCTACCATCGACCGTGAATCACCCTGTATAGGGTTAAATGTATTTACGTTGTTTCATCTAGCTCACTCCGCATAATTTATTGATTTTAATTATGAATAACGGATTTGCTGTGTGTGAAGCAGGTTCCTAGACCACCAAGGGGACTTCCAGTTTGTGTCGGTGTAAAGAACTGGGGGCGTTCAATTTAAACTATCTGGCTAACTAAGCTAATTTAATGTTATTTTCTTTTGTTTTAAGCAGTGAGTACTTGGCCAAAGATACTCATATTAGTGTCTTTTACACAACACTTTTTCTTTAACAAAGTGCGTGGCAATATAATAACTCACCAAAACTCGATTTTTTCAAAATCTAGCTTTTTCTTAAACATGCCAAATCAACTACGGAATTTTAAGTCAGATGGCTCTGGACGCAGGGGTTGTAAATTGAGTTGTCATTGATAGCCGCAATTATATAATTTGTGAAATTTAAATTGAAAATCTATTTGTGCTACTTGGGTTTACAAAATTTGGAAACTATAAAAACCAAAAAATTTTCCACAGTTTTTAAAATAAAATTCTGGAATTAGTTTTAAAAGATAGTGAATAAAAATGCTCAGATGGTAGGGGAAATCCATTTCTCAATCAAGAAAAAGTAGGAGTAATAAAGTAAAAAACCTTAGATATATTAGACATCATTGATTATTTAAGTTTATATACATTTCGTAGAGTCATCTAATAAGCATCTGGTTGAAATGACGTTCTGGTACCACTTGTAGGAAGCCTTGGGTGTTCTAGTTCTGGCGGTAGAATTGAAATCAACTTGAACGAGTCCTAATTTTTGCCTAAAAGTTAAAGTTGAGATAAATAGCAGTTCTTCAAATACAGTGACTACGGTAAACAAAAATCTTTTAATAAACTTGTTGGATCTCCAATTTTTTGATTAATTGATTTAGGTAACTTTTGATTTTGTCGTTAGTTTTTGTTTAAAAATGATGCAAAATGGCACGCGATAAGCAATCACGTGATCTTTTGTAACTGTCAAATTTGACTTTTTTTAAATGACGAAAAATTGCATTATTTTTTAAAAATTCGGCTAATGTCAAAGGAAACATTTGCTTATTTTTTTAATTTTTTACCCATGAAACTAATGGCAAACTCAAAAACTATCATAGTTCAAAATTAAATACTGGAAAACACTTTATTTTCAAAGTATTGTGTTTACGAAAAATTGTATTTAAGAAAATTCTTTATTTGGTTATTTGACAGGTAAACCCAAAACCCAAATAACTCTTTATTTGCAATATACATATAACGTATCTAACTTACGTAAACCCATGTGCCCATTCCAGGTTATCCATTATACTCCAGACTGTGTATCCAGTAACATT
This sequence comes from Philopedon plagiatum, assembly GCA_963971165.1. Lineage (NCBI taxonomy): Eukaryota > Metazoa > Arthropoda > Insecta > Coleoptera > Curculionidae > Philopedon > Philopedon plagiatum. The sequence continues at coordinate 772,448 of OZ020197.1, forward strand.
TACACCATCTATAAAACGAGCGTCCAGAAGAGCGCTCAGATACTCCTAAGGACAAAAGAAAGTATATTTTTAGTTTTTTTTTGAGACTGGTAAGGTGTGACTTTCAAAATGTTACCCTAATGGTACTTTTTGGGGTTTTTATTATTTTTTGCCCCTAAGATGGGTAGGGCCGCCCCCCTTAGCGACGCCACTGGGCTATATACCACTCATTACATAGGGTATTACGAAAGATATGAGTGGTTAAGCGGCTGCCAAATATTATTAAAATTCATCTGAAATCTGAAATACCTTAACATAAGTAATTCTGTCTGTATCATTTAAAGATGTAGTATTAAGCGTATCAGCCCATCCGTTTTCAGTAACGATAATCTCAGGGTTACCATACGTATCACGAACGTATTTTAGGAGGTTTCTGAAGCCCCATGGTACACAGTTGACCCAGTCGACGACGCTGTACCAGGACTCATCAAAGGTTTGATTTGCACCTAAAAAAATAATATTATTTAATTAATTGTACTGAATCAGCTCAATTTGTTTCCAAAATAAATTATAAATAGAAAAAAAATAAAAAGACACAACTTGACAAAAATATTAATAAGGTGTGTCCCAATACGCCCACTAAGCAAGGAAAGTTGCACAACTTTGCGGCAAATAAAATGTGTTTTTTTAAATACTGTGTCAAGAAACTTTTTCTTACCTGTGTCCGTAAATAAACTTATGGAATCTATCAACTCATCAACATTGTTTTGGTGCTCTACTAGATATGTTGCATACCTAAAAAAGTTAAAGATGTGCATATGAAATTTAGTTCCTCTATACAGGGTTTTGCAATAGTAGATGAATAAAATTCAGTTTGACCAAAAATAACAAAAAAGGAATCGTTCATAAGGAATATGCATGCATTTTTTATTGCATAAATCGTTTAAGGAAGTCATTATAAATCCAAAAATACTATTTTAATGAAAATTACTATGATAATTTAAATTGAAAAATTTGAAATTATGAAATTATTAAAATTGCCAGTATAGGACTTGATTTGGTAGAGCTAGCGTGTATTGCAGTCCATAAATTCAAATTCCATATGTAAAGGCTTTTGAATGTGATTTTTTTACTTTTGGAAAGTAACCAATAAAGGTATTTTTTTCGATCACGCATTCAAAGAGCCTTAGTGTAAGTTAGTATAGTGTTTTAACCCTTATAAAATGGATAAACAATCCATTAAACAAAGAACAATTTAGATAATTTCGTTTTGTATAAAATTCGGCGTTACTCCACCTCTGTGTCATGCGAAGGGATAGACATGGCTTTGAGCCGAGAGTCGGGGAAGATACCAAGGTGGTGGGTGAATTTTAAAGGACAGTTCTATCCGGGTTTCGAGGGGAGTGCTTGGACGGATCGTAGGCCGTACCGAAGATGGCGACGTCGCGACGCCACCGTCGCACATCGTGTTTGAACATAATTAGTTCAACGGGGTTAACAGTTGTAAGCGTATATTTTTAACGTTATTTTTATAAGTAGTTGGGGAGTTTATAGATTATAAAGCAATGATCTTTTCTTTTTATTTCTTTTCAATTGGAGTTCTCTTGTATAGTAAACGCTTGTCAAGATCATTGATCAGTTCTTTCTTTTACACTTTCCTTAGATTGTTCTTTGTAATATTATATCTTTAATTTTTTTGTTTATTGTTATATCATTCTTTGTACAGTATATTTTCATTTATTTCGTTAATATATATCTAATTGTTATACAAAGTCAGGGGTTTTATTTCATTTGCAAGATAAACATATTAATTATTAAGTTCGAACTTCGTTGGCCCATCGGTGTCAAGAGGAAGACGGTGCGACACGAGAGTTCCGACCACTTCCAGAACTTAGATCTTCAAATGGCGACAACTTCAATCTTCTAGATTCAGAAAAATATTGTGTGAATTGATAAATTTTCAGACCAAACATGGCAAGCTTTCATTAAAGAACGTAGCAATATTGAGACCCTTGAAAACTTGCCAAGTTTGGTCTGTAAATTTATCAATTCACACAATATTTTTCTGTGCTTATCAAAACACTGCTAATAACGTGTAGGCAAGGAACTTGGCATAATTTTTACATTTTAGTTATTTTTTCAGCTACAACGGTAATGACTAGAATTTTTTTTACATCTATGTTTCTGGTGGGATATTTATTTACATGACATGTGACGACGTCACAACCACTAATGTGTAGTCGATTTTTTTTTTGTTAATAAGGATCGCATATTCCCGATTAAGGCCGAGCAATAGTTTTCGGGATACAGGATGTTCAATCGCTAATATTGTTCTATTTTTTACATTACTTCTGTAACATAATTATTCCCAACAAAGAAATGTTACTTACGTGTTAAGAGCAAAGAAATCTGATGTTCCATTTATAAGCTTAATTTCTTCATCGGTAAATTTAGGCAATCTAGAAGTAGGGTATCCCTGTAATAGGCTCCGTTGATCAACAATATCAATAACTATCTGAGGCCAGTTCCCTTTATAGATGGGGTCAGCGTATAAACCAAACTAAAAACAATATATTTTTATTGATACTATTATTTTTAACATTAACGTAGTCTTCAAGCCTAAGTACTAACATTCCGTGGCCGTCTGAAGAGAAGGGAAATGTAAACTACTGAGTAGATTATATTTCACTTTTCTTACTGACACGGGATTTAAAGGATTGGAGTATTTTTTTATCTTCAAACAACCCACGAAGGCAGCAAGCCGAAGTACTGATATATCGTGGGTTGTATATAGCAGAACCGAGTCACACACCCAGTGTTGGAAACATCCATAAGGATTTCACCGGCCCTTTAAGAGGGTGTGTGAGGTGGTACCTCCTCGGTCGAGAAAGAATTCCTCTACCGCCTTTCTTCATTCAGCAGGCATACACCATACACACTTCATTCAAACTGACAATCATAAACACCAACTGTACTTTTTTTATGGTACAGCACCGGAATCAAACCAGGTGCGGTGCCGTAGTCGGTCTAAAGGTTAGGAGTGTAAGGGAAAACATCTGCAGGCAATTTGTTCCATAATCTAGAGACACTAGATATGAATGAGCGAGAGAAGTGAGAAGTGGGCTATTCTAGGTTTTTGTAATGTAAGGTAGTTTGTTGAGGAATGCGGCGACCTACTTGGTAAAAGTTCTTGGAAATATCAAGAGCAACAATCTGGGATTCGCCATGAAATTTGAGAGACCTGTATCAGTTATGGGTGACAAAGGTAAGGAGATTAGTTGTGGATCTTTGGTGGCGAAATCCGTACTTTATACAGGGTGTTCTCAAAGCTGAGGCATTTATTTTAACAGGTTGTAGAACTCGTAAAAATAAACCATTTGACCAAAAATCGCCTATATAAAAGTTGAAAAATAAAGGAGATAAAAAAGACAATAAATTCATCCCATTACGGCCCTGGTCATTTTTAGACCACACAACAAAGAAATACAAGAAAAATATTCGAACACACGCACTACTCAAGCAGTCATAACTGTCGGTAAAATCGAAAATCCCACGAATATGCGAACGATATGGTACTTAACTTATCATCACCAATAGCGCAGTAGTTCCGAACGTTGCAATGTGTACGTGCATTTCGGCTTTATTTTTATTGTGGAAAAATGAATTCATTTTACTGTCAATAACTAATTAAAACAAAAGGAGGCAGGACAATCGTCGAAAGATATTCTAAATAGTCTAGTCACTTCTTTGAAGTCCGCTCTACCAGTCGACGATGGCGCGACAGTCTTGCAAGGCAAGAGTGGGGATTTACAGCGCGAAAAGCAAGTGGGCGGGCTTATTAGAATATTTTTCGACGATGACAGGACCGTACTTAATTTTTAACTTTTTAAAATTTATTAATGTCCAATGTTATTTTGCAACTTTTTTATGGGATATTTTTGGTCAAATGGTTAATTTTTACGAGTTAACGCAACCAATTTCTCTGCTGGGCCTGCAATGATCGCAGTTCGTCGATTACGCCTTCATGTAGGTTGCTATTGACCCCACTTAAAGGCAACGGCACGCGTTACGCGAGAAACTGCGTACATTATAAAACGATGAGGCTACTTTAATAGCATTATCTACACAAGAAATATAGAGTTAAACTTACTGAAAAAGCATTTTCTCTTTCTACTGCCTTTAAGTTCTTTGTGCTGTTAGTTTTTGGTTCTGCCCATCCGCTGTTAATAACAATTGACACTCGTCCTGAATTACAAAAACAAAAATTAGAGCTACTTCTAAAAACTATTTAAAATAGTATCGCCATTATTAAGATCGGTCTAATTTGAATATTTAACATTCAGATTCACTAAGAAGGTTTAAGATTTAGTACTGGTTTAAATTAAGATCTTATAGTTGATCGGTAATGTTTTGATACGTTTTTGTCCTGTCATTGTTAATAAGTCGTCATTAAAAACTTACGAATTATTCTGATATTTCAACGATTTGCTTGGTTTCCAAATGATTTTTATCTTGGAACGAGTTGCTGTAATGAATTTAGTTCTATTATTGTCGAAAGTACGTACTAAAATTACCTTTTTCTTTATAAATTTGCGAAAAAGCTCATTAATAAATTCATAGTATAAAATTTAGTTGTCTTACTCTTACACTTGTCAGTTTAAAACTTTTGGTTGTCAAATTAGACCGGACTAGCGTTGGAGAATCTGGCTGTTAGGTTTAAATTGACAGTGTAGTTGTCTTACTCTTACACTTGCCCATTTAAAACTTTTGGTTATCAAATTAGACCGGTCTAGGGTTGGAGAATTTGACTCTAAGTCTGTAACTTTTTAGCCAACCTCGGGGTCAAAATAAAGGTAAGCAATAATAAAGTATGTGTGTCCTACCTCCTTGATTGGCTTTAAATTCCTGTTCGTAAATCCTGTAAGCCTTAGCGTGGGCTAGAATGGTAGTGTAAGCACATTTGTACACACCTTCCCCTGATAAAGAGTATCCTGGTGCGTGGTAGCCAACTTCATACCTGAAATTAACTTTATTAGGCCCAGATTACCAACAAACTGTTAAAGTATCAGATAAAATAAAAACAACTAAATCACTGAATTTCTGAAATGTGGCAACGCTGTAAGACTATTTGTTGCAAGTGTATTACAAGAGGCCGTTACAAAAACAGTGATCGAGTTATGTACGAAATTAATAAAGACAAACAACGTCTATATATTTATACAGAGTGTTATGGAAATGGTTAAATATGTTAGAAACAATGGGTGACTCCGGGGCTAGTCTACAGACACACTCAATTTATTTTTGGTTTAATCAAATACCCTGTATATGATTTTTTCACTATAATTACCCTAATATACAATAGGTTGCAGGCTCATTTATTGTTATCCAATCAGTCACAATATCTCCAAAAAGGCCAAAGCAAATTCGAGCATATTCGGCGAAATGATCGGCTATGATCGGATTCATCCAGCCACCCAGTTGGTGGAGGGGAAGGGGCAGGTCCCAGTGGTAGAGAGTTACCAAAGGAGTTATATTGGCTTCTTTTAATGCCTAAAATAAAAAGGAACATGCCAGCTTTGAAAGATTATATAGATTTTAACTTTTTTAAACGTACTTAAAGTTTGATTCTGGACAACAGGAAAAACTAGAATAAAAATTTTGATGAACCTTACATTTAATAAAGTTCTGTAATATCTAACGCCATCTTGATTGATGGTAAAGTTATTAGCAATACCGTCCGGCAAAATTCTGCTCCACATGATGGAAAATCTGTAGTGGTCGACTCCCAGATCCTTCAATATCTTGACATCTTCGCTCCATTTGTGGTAGGAGTCACACGCTACGTCACCATTATCGTTGTTGTCGATTTTATCTGGATAAGTGTGCATCCACCTGAGAAATGATCAATAAAGAACCGATGCAACTACAATGTTTAAAAAAACAATAGTGACGGTACCTAAATACTGTTCTAAAAAGATGTAGCGTCTGGACGATTTTAGATCTTTACATACCAGTCCCACAGTTGTTCCCCTTTTCCATCTTCGTTCCAGGCTCCTTCTATTTGAAAAGCTGCTGTGGCCACGCCCAATTTGAAACCGTCAGGAAACTTGTGATTGTTGATGATGACATCATCAGCATAGGAGAGGCTAAAATAAGTTTCGGTGAAAGGTTAGTGCTTTTTACGTAATACAAGACACAAGAATTTTATTTGTTTTTTAAGAGCACATAAACAGAGATAATAGTAAGATTTAGATTTTGAACAATTCGAAATCTGAATTTTGAATGATTTAAGGTGACAAGCGCAAATTGAAATAATTAAGTTTCGTATTTGATAAACGTTTTATTTAAATCATTATTATCATAATAATGTTAACATAATGACACTCTTCACACTACTGGAACTGGATCTGTTCTTGTCACAATGTGGCAGCACATGAAACACTGGCTTAAACGTATCCGAGGTCAAAAAAGCTCAATCTTGTATACTTGGCGATGCAAATTCATGATAACGAAGAAAAAAATATTGATATTGAAATCGAGAAAAGATGGATAGCCGGTTGTTTACAGCTAATCCCTCTAAACTCATGTGAAAGGTACGAAAATGCTTATAAAGTTCTTAAAAACTGGCTACACGAAAAAAACAGTGTGACTAATGAGAAAATGTGTTCTTTGTTTTTAGTTAATTTTCAGCTGCAGATGTAAGCACAACTTCACTTACTGCACTAAGGTGGTAAGTTGCACTTACCGGCCTAGTTGCGGCTTGTAAACTTTGGTTGCTTGGAAAAATAATAAACGCTTAGTAGAATCAACTTAGTGTGTCTGTCAATAATGATAGTAAGTGACAAAAAACATGACTGAATTAAATAATAACAATGATTACTGTAAAATACAGTTAATCATTTACAGAATGGTACCTTTTGAAAAAACTAAATCAACCTACACTTACCTCAATACGGATAACAAACATATGTACAAAATTTTAGATACCATGACTATTAGGTAGTAAATAAAATGGACTTTCAAATCACACTAGTATGGTTTATTTTAGAATTAATTTGTTTATATACTTTAAAAAATATTCTGTTATCTGATAAATTTAAAGTATATACTTTTAGACAAATTGTTAACAACAAAAATTCAAGGACAACTTTCAGTACAAATTGTACATTTTCAAAGGATGCCGAAGTAAGAAAAATGATTAACTGTACAGGATGTTCAAAATATGTTTCATACCCTAGGTAAAATTTACGACATTTAATGTATATTTGGATTATAACAAAGCTTAAAGCGCTTTTTTTCAGAAAATGCGATTTTCCAGAACCATGACGGATGGCCCGAACCACGAAAAATGTTTTTTTTTCTCTCAAATATTACGGAGGTTTAGGGTTACTGTAAGAAATCATATGTAACGGGGTTCTTGCGCTCGATAGCGGAAAATCACGAGAAGTATCAAACCTCGAAACTTCGGTCGACTTTAAGCGGGTGTAAAAATTTTTGTAAAAAAGCTAACTTTACTAATTCTGGACTTGTTATCACAAATAGCACAAGACGTCCACTGGAAGGCCAAAACTGGTTCATAATATATCCAGTACGTATAGTTTGCATAAGTTTATATAAGTATAAGCCCATCTTACACACTCATGTACATATAAAAACATTTTATCTTTATTTGTTAAACACTTAAATCGATATTTTTATAATATTGACAAAAACGATTTTAATGATCATTTACATTTAATATCAATTACCTATTACCTATTTAAAAATGATGACTCGATGTTTAATTTTCATCTCGGTGGCATTTTTTGGGTAAGTTTTACGAAAAGTGTAACGATATGATGTGTGAAATGAATATTTGATTTCGAAAAAACTTATTCTTTAATTCTCGTTGTCTTTATTTTCGTTCAGATTCACTAAGTTTTAATATTTAGTACTGGTTTAAATTCAGATCTTCTAGTCATCATTTAAAACGTATGAATTATTGTGATATTTCAGCAATTTGCTTGGTTTCCATATGATTTTCTAGATATTTTAGAATTTGCAAGTTGATCGATCACCTTCTCCATCACTTTTCTGACAACAGAGAGAAGAGAGATAGCTTTACACAGAAAAGTTATTGCTTTTTTTACAGCAAGCAGTTAAGCAGAAACAATGTTAACAAACCGGATTAGTAGAGATGGTAGCCGATTATTTCTTTTAATGTGTTGCTTATTTAATTTTAGGGTGTACTGTGATGATTCCAATTTTACATTCAACAACCACTTTTTCCCAAAAAATTTTAAATTCGGTGCTGCATCCGCATCTTACCAAATAGAGGGGGCATGGAATTAAGATGGAAAAGGGGTAAGTATGAAAAAATAGGTAATATTGAAACATCTTAAGAAGAACAGTTGTAAAGACTTACATCTGGATTCTTAAAAAAGGAGTACAATTTTGTACTGGCTAAATTAAGATCTGCTTGTTGATCAGTTATGTTAGATTTTGATATATACTCGTATATGCAGATGATAGTCAATTGCGCTATTCCTTTTACCCATCAGAACTGCCACTGCAAAGTTATTAACGACAATTTAGTTAGTTTGGTGGATTTTCCAGCCTACATCAGCTATCTATAAACCCTGCCAAGTCACCGTTTAATATTTGGCAAAAACAAAAGAGAAATTGTCAGAACTTTCAGTATTACAATTAATAATGCTAATTTATCTCGTATTAATATTGCACGTGATTGGGGGTTAGTAATCGATAGCGATTTACGATTTACATCTCATATAAATAAAATCATAGGAAAAGCCCATGCAAATTTAAAAATGTTATATTCACATCGACGCGCCCTACCTGAAAGTTTAAAAATAAAACTTACGGATTCATTGGTACTTTGCAATTTCAGTTTCTGTGATGTGGGCCCTGTCTAACTAAAATTAATATTAATCGCATACAAAGGGTACAAAAATGTTCTTTACGTTACATTTATGATATAAGAAAATTCGACCCTGTCTCTCACAAACTAATTTTAGCAGGCTGGCTCAACCTGGAGTCGCGAAGAAGATTACATGCGGCATGTCTGTATCATTCAATAATGTTGTCTAACTGCAGCATCCTCCATACCTTTACAATAAAATAACATTTTGCTCGGATGTTCATACCGTGAATAAATAAGATGTGAAGATATAAGGGATTGTTATCCCCTCCACCCCAGTGGACTGCTTCCTATGAAAGATGTTTCACTTTTTATATATATATATATATATATATATATATATATATATATATATATATATATATATATATATATATATATATATACTCAAACTATACTATATTATCCAAAGAAATCTTTCTTATTGACAAAGTTAAAGCTAATCTACATAAGGAGATAAGAATAAATAATAAATAAACAAATCTCGCAACAGACAGAGGTAAAATTCAAAAAACATAAAATAGATGGTTGTGGATATAAAAAATATATAGCACACAATAACGTTAAAAAAACCCGACAACCAAAAAGTTAATAAAAATAATAAATAAAAATCTGAGACAGATAAACTAGTTTTGCATACTTTCTTTACTTTTTACTCACTCTAAAATTGGTTTTTGTCTAAAGAAAATATGACAAAGTATTTGCCCATTTTAGGTGGGTACTACTAATAAGTATGCAAAATAGATTAATTATAAACAGGCAACAATAACACTTCAACTTCACTTTTCAGGACTTGAAAGAAGATTATATGCCTTAAAAAATGTTGATACTATTTTTCATAAAATAAGGCCGATTAATCTTAAAAAAGATTGGCTTTAAACGTTGAATAAATTCGAAATGTAATTGGAAGTTTCCTGTTAATACATTTGAAATGCATGGTGTTAAAAAGGGGTTACTGTCTTATCCGACTGTTGAGCTCTTATATTTTTAATTGGAAGTAATTTTATATACTCAATCTAATTATCATTTACACGGGCCTGTAGTAGCCAGGTTTTGATTTCAGAGGAGGCAACTATAGTCACCAATTTTAGAAAGGCCAGAGTGTTTAGGTATAAACCAGGATTACCCAATATTACAGCATATTATTTATATATCTGTATAATATTGAAGATGACAAATACTTAGAAGGTTTTGTAAGAAAGTGTTATAGTCATCTTAATGAAAACAGGACCATACAAGTTGAAACATATACAGTACAAGTCAAGAACACATTAATAAAAAGCACACACACAGACACACACACCCATAGATGAACCACTCAAGTGTGATAAAAAAAACTAAAACAAATTTGTAAAGTTGGAGAGTATCCACAAACAAGATTCAGATTACTTTATCTACTTACTACCTTTAGGTGCATCTTTGGGACTGGTATACTCACACTTATCCCGAAAAAATAAAAAATAATCATACAGGAGATGTGGCTTGCGATAGCTATCACAAATGGCGCGAAGACGTGGAGTTAACAAAAAATTTGGGAGTAAACCACTATAGATTCTCCATATCATGGTCGAGAATCTTGCCCAATGGAACAGTAAATAACATAAATCCTAAAGGAATTGAGTATTATCTGAACTTACTGAAGGTAAGAAAGAAAATAAATTTCTTTCTGCGGATAAAATTTAGTATTAATTTGCCAAAATTTATACGTGGATTTTTTTATTACTTTAATGGTAGGTTTCTCAAAGCAATTTCAAGCAACACTGTCTTTGCCAACAGTGATTTTAACTGTCAAATTATTACTTAATTAAATACTGCTATTGACACCACAAATTCCTCCAGGTCTGGATGGCAATTGTTCTAAAAACATGCGCTTCAAAGCTTGCACCCATCTTAACTGGTCTTTTCCAGATCTTCTATGACAAGGGTATCTTGCCAGGCAGTTGGACGACTGCTTGTGTGCAGCCTGTCCTAAGGGGAGGTTATAAGTCCCTTCCATCCAATTATAGACCTATCTCTCTCTCTCTCTCTTCTCTGGTGCCAGCAAAGGTATGGAAAAATCATTACCGTGCAAATTCTAAAATGTTATAGAAAAACACAAACTCGCCCACGATATACAGTACGGATTTCGTCGCCAAATATCCACAGCGATTTTCTTTCCTTTGTCACATACAACTGGAACAAGTCTCTCGAATTTCATGGCAAATCCCTGGTCCTTGTCCAGTCCACGACAAACTATCTTCTTAAGGTCTTCCTCCAAAACTTTGTACCTGGTGGTCGGTTACTGGGGTTTGCTTGGGCTTGCTTTGGAAATACTTCCACCCTTCCAACTTACACACTCTGTACGTTTCCCAAATAAGACCTAACCTTGAGTACTGTTCCAACATCTGGGGAGTGACTGTTAACTGTTCCTAACAGAATAATAAAAGGTGCGTTACGTATGCATCCCTTTACTGTCCAGCTACAAAAACCCAGAACATCCCACTTCTCCCGCTCATTCATTCTTGGGGTATCCAGATTATGGAACAAATTGCCTGCAGATGCTTTCTTTCTCCCTCTCAATCTCATATTTTTTAAATCCCGTGTCAATAGATTACAATTCCCTTCTCTTCAGACTCTCAGATAAAAAAAAAACTTTGAGAAACCGATCATAAATCTTAAATATTTCCAGGCTTTAAAAGAAAATAACATAGAGCCGATGGTAACGCTCTACCACTGGGACTTGCCTCTATCTCTACACGAAAAAGGAGGATGGTACAACCCCCTCATTGCCGACTACTTTGCCGAATATGCCAGAGTATGCTTTCAGTATTTTGGGGAGTATGTTAAAACTTGGATAACTCTCAACGAGCCACAGTCAACTTGTCTTGGAGGGTAAATCACCACATGGTTTATTTTTTGTTCATATAATACAAGTACGTAGCCAAAAATACACTTTTTTCAACACGTATGGGGTATCCGAAAATGTTTTCTTCTTCTTTATCCCCCTCGTCTGCTTCTTCTTCTTCTTGGAATCTGTTTTTCTCAACTTTACATGAGGTAGGCATGAGGTGAAAGAATATAGAAACTAAGTTATACTCTTTAAAAAAAGAAGAAATCGTCCCCGAATACCCTTTCTTTACTGATTGTAGGTACGCTGATGGCAACAAAGCTCCTGGATACCGACATTTGGGAGAGGGACTTTATCAGTGCGCCTACGTTCACGTGCTAGCCCATGCTAAAGCATACCACATTTATGATAAAGAATTTAGGCCAACGCAAAATGGTAAGATATTGAAAAAACTATGTATATGTATGTATATATATATATATATATATATATATATATATATATATATATATATATATATATATATATATATATATATATATATATATATATAAAGGTGAAGAAAATATTGGGGAAACTGTCTGTATGGTAGTGCTCGACACGTGTTTCGTGCTTATTAGCACTCATCAGTCGCACATAACCAAGTTATTAGATGGGAAACTTGGAAGTTGAAAAAACACAAAGAGTTCACAGGCCAGGGACCTGCTAGCACATTTGCGGTTGTTTTTTGTCAGGAGACCCAGGGATTTCCGGGCAACACCCAACATCACCACGGAGGCTGCAATAGCACCTGCGTGAAACCTCTACCCCAAGGGATATAACAATATAAAGAAATAAAGAAATATCGACAGGACTATTTATAAAAAAAGGTGTGTGTGTGTGTGTCGAGCACTACCATACAGACAGTTTCCCCAATATTTTCTTCACCTTTTTTTATAAATAGTCCTGTCGATATTTCTTTATTTCTTTATATTGTTATATATATATATATATATATATATATATATATATATATATATATATATATATATATATATATATACTTAGATTATTTTGTCCTTGTAGGAAGAATTTCAATAGTAATCGACTCAGGGTGGGCGGAACCAGGCAGTAACGGTACTGCTGACATTGAAGCAGCCCAAACTGAGAGAGAATTTATAGTAAGTTTAGTTCTCAACTAGGTAACTTGACTTTTTTATCTGGCCAAACGCCACCAGAAGCAACCAAATAGAACCTCTTGGCGCAATATCTACGGATACCTATATGTAAAAGTATAGATAGATTAGGTAGTTTTATTGTTTATACATTTTATTTTAGCTTGGTATCTATGCTAACCCAATCTATCTTGGTAACTGGCCGCAAATTGTTATAAATAAAGTGTCCCGAAGAAGTAGTTTGGAAGGTTTTGCAAGATCCAGATTACCCCAATTTACTCAGGACGAAATTGACTTTATAAACGGCACATCAGATTTCTTTTGTCTTAATACGTGAGTATAGGACGAACTATAGGTAAAGTACGATCACTTTAAATTGAAATCGTCTATTGTGCCGCTTTCGAGTGCAAAAAAAACGCCTATAGAAACTACAGACAAAGACCTAGAGTACTGTTCTCACATCTGGGGAGCGGCATCACCTTCGACACTTAACATCCTTGATTATACGCTACCGTTGCCATGGCCACAGAACACTCCGCGATGGACAATAGTCCCTATTCTTAACTAAATTTTATTGGGTTTATCAACACATTAGGGTTATAAAAACATATAGAAACAAATTAAATATCGTATATTGGGCCTGACACATGCCTAACTAAATTTAAATTGGAAATAGTAACTAGATTTTATATATTTTAGTTATTCTACAAATTATTTCATATTACAAAACGACGTTGATGAAGATATCGGAGAACCTAACTACTATTTGGATAAAGGTAACTAATAATATATGCTATTATTCCAGTAATGTGAAATAATACAAGTTTATAATTTTATAACATAAAATTCAAGAACTGTTACAATTTCTTTAGTTACCTTCTTTCTTTAGTTTAATTATATTGCTTCTCAAAATCATATTACCATAAAAAAAACTCTTGCAGGAACCGCCTCTTTCGTTGACCCTTCATGGCCTTCTAATGTTTCATGGGTTCACATGGTACCCTGGGGCTTCAGGAAGCTCTTGAACTACGTCTATGAAAAATTCAATCATCCTGAAATTGTGGTGACTGAAAACGGTTGGGCAGATCTGACGGGACAACTGAACGATACCGACAGAATAACTTACCTAAGTGTAAGAGAATACATACCTAATTCAAAGTGCAGATTTACTTACTTATTAAGGGTGGGCTACAGAGGTTCTACTTAAGTAGACTTAATTTTAGGTTAAATTATTTATTTCACCTTTACAGAAAGACATTAACGATATTATTTTAGGAATATTTAAGTGCACTACTTGATGCCTACTACGAAGATGGCGTCAACGTTACTGCTTATACAGTATGGGGCCTTTTGGATGATTTTGAGTGGACCGGTGGTTACACGTAAGTTATCGGCAATTTTTCCTGAACTATTTTAAAGTTTTTTATAGGTTTTATGATCATCTACATTGTTTTTAGGTGCATATTATTGTTGTTATATCTATGTTATAAGTGATTCTTTTTCAGAGAAAAACTTGGATTGGTTCAAGTCGATTTTGAGAGTGACAACAGAACTAGAACGCCTAAAGACTCTTACAAGTGGTACCAAGATATTACTAAAACTAGATGCGTAGTAGACGAATGTATAGAATAATAAAATAAATTTACACTCAAAATAGGGAATATATAATCCAAATAAACCTAAAATATTTGTTTGTAACAAAAATAAGGGTACAGCTAAATAATATGCTTACTTAAATTTGACGATACTAACCTTTTACGATACCCATTTATGGAAAATTTTTGATTTCCTTTGCACTAGGTAGGATGTACTTTCTTTCAACATCTACTGTTCTGGGCACGTGAAAAATGAAGTTTTCAGGGCACTTGCAGTGGTATTTTGCACATTGATTGACAGAATACAATATTTATGGGGTAGTTTTTTTTTAATAGATATCTTTGTTTAATAAAGAGAATTATACACAAATTACACTGTAATAAAAAAACAACCGTAACACAAAATAACAATTACTGTCTGGGCATTTAAAGCGGGAACCGGCGCGTCGGCAGCCGAGTCACTTCCAATAAAAAAATACATGAATACTTCTTATTAGTGTGTCATATATCCATATGTAGTGACTAAAATTAATAACCTGAGCGTCACATAATAATGGATTGTGAATACAACAAACCAATAAAAAATTACACTTTTTTTGCACTTTGTAGGCGAAAAGATAATTTCTTAAAACGCTTTTTTATTCCAACAGCAGAATCTTTGCACAATTAAATATTGAATTTTAGTGATTTAGAAAATGTTTAAAAAAGGAAAACAAATCCCGTGCAAACCTAAAAAGACCGGAGCAGATTGCGTAGACCCGATTTTTTTCGGTTTGATCAGGATCGCTTAGGTTTGCTCGGTAGGTATCTTCGTCTATATCTTTGTCTATATCGTCTATATCCTCGTCTATATCTTTGTCTACATCTCCGCCGATATCTTGGCCTCTTAAACATAAAATCATAGCCTAAGCAAACCTACGAGCACATTTTTCGTGTCAAGATATTCATAAACTTCTTTAGCTAACTTTACCGCCGAATTTAATTTAATGATAAATCACCATCCCCATTTTACAACCAAAAGTTGTTAAAACTTCACTGCAACTTGAAAGGCAAAATGTAAAACGGGACTAACTGTTCAGATTGTTCAGTTTAATTCTTTATTATTTTGCAATAAACTAAGATTTTATTTTGACACTCGCCAAACAAATCAAATACAATATTAACTCTAAAATTTTATTTAAACGCAGAAACGTAAAAAATTTAATTACCCAAGGATCTTGTAGCCACAACTTGCTGATACCAGTATGCCGAATCTTTCCAAGTTTTTGTCCTATTTGGGCTGTCAAAATCTACACTAATAATGCCGTATTTTTGGCTAAAACAATATTAAATTATGTATTATCAAATTTAAATTAAATACTGACCTGTTTTTGAATGTGATTTTTTTACCTTTGGAAAGTAACCAGTAAAGGTATTTTTTTCGATCACGTATTCAAAGTGCCTTAGCGTAAGTTAGTATAGTGTTTTAACTTTTATATAATGTATAAACAATCCATTAAACAAAGAACAATTTAGATAATTTCGTTTTGTATAAAATTCAGCGTTACTCCGCCTTTGGTACAGGCTGGAGATATACCCAAGAGGGGGAGTGTAAAGGGAAAAATATTAAGAAGAGTTTATATTTTTAATTTATTTAAACTCGAACAGGTAGAACAATTTAATTATCTAAAGATCTTGTCGCCACGACTTGCTGGTACCAGGACGCTGAATCTTTCCAAGTCCTTGTCCTATCTGTACTGTCAAAATCTACACGGATAATGCCGAATTTCTTCCTAAAAAATTTGTTTATTTATGAATTTTCTTTAACAAATTTTACGTTATTAAACTTACTCATAACTTCCCCATTCAAAATTGTCCATCAGCGACCAGACTGAGTAGCCAAACACGTTTACGTTGTCTTCAACGATGGCATCTAAAAATGCACCCAAATAACCCTAAAAATTTTTTGAAAAATTAGTTTGTAAGAAGAATATTGTATTCTAATGGGTGTCCCGGTAGGTATTTCTCACCCTGAGCGCATCGATCCTTTGTGTGTCATTTAAAGTGTCTGGCGTTCCTAATCCATTCTCAGTAACTATTATTCCGCTTGGGTGATACCTAAAAACCATCAAGAACATGTTATGCAAAAGAGCTGTTAAGCTCCCATTGCTTTTACTTTGTTTCATTTCTAACATTGTTATAGGTCAGTCATCTAAAAGTAAAACAATAGCCATGAGCGCTGGATCCTACTCTTAAACATACTGTATTTTTTACAGACTTTTATTTAACTTCACCTGTTAGTTTTGCAGGTATGTATGTTTGTTAGTATGTATATATGTTTGTTAGTATGTTTAGGTCAAATATTGCAATCGAAATTGCGACTAGTTCTAATTAAGCTAGAGCTTTGAAATTTTGCACACGTGTGTAAGTCCAGTGGCAATGCAATATAGTATATTGAATATTGTTCTGAATCCAATATGGCGGACGTCCCGAGATGGCGGACTACCTTTTTCTTTACAAACATTAGGTGTTCCTATAGAGATAAACATTTACTACATCCCAAAGTTCTATTTATTTTTAAATTTGATAGCAACAGCCCTTTTAGCAAGGGGGTAAATATTCACGTTGGTTTTCGCGTCATAGAATTTACGAGAAGTAATTAGAGGGTAAAATATTTGTACTTTGCCCTGTAATATAGCTTTTTAAATCTTGGAAAGTCAAACTTAAGTTTCGTTTGTTAGAATTTTTTCTTTAAAAGTTCAAAAGCTTATGAAGTGAACCAAATCGCTTAGTTTTTCTCCATCAGAAAGAACACCTATTGTGTAGATAGGTTCACTATCAGGTTACCAGCTGTTTATATTAGTAATTTAGTTTGACTACTCCCCATCAGGGCGGGTAGCGATTTTCGGTTTATATTTTTACAATCCACTATCCCAGAAATCAAAGAGACTCTACAAGTCCATTACATATCAACGCAAAAAAATTTAGAAACAGATATGACAACTTTACCTGTCGTTAATCCAATTAACCAATTTTCGTAGCCCTTGAGGATAATCGAGGCCTCCGACCGTAGCCACACCTTCGTCAAAATCAACAGATGGATAACTGATTGGTGCATCTTCTTGATATTTAACTGACATTGATCCATAACTAAAAACAGCAGTTATATCGTGTGTCGATAACTAGAAGGTAAATTAATATTTTGGGGCAATTAGCTATATGAAAACATGGTGTGAATTAAAGAAAAGCACCAATTATTACATCCCTTGGTGCATTTCTGATCACAAAACAAGGTTTTCCAATATTAATAAATCATTAATTTAACTAAAAGTACGTTTTTCAGTTCTTTATATCTTCTTTGACCTCCATCTTTTCACAAATTTACATCGACATTCCTGGCCAATCCTCAGTTTCTTCCAATGACCAGTCCTCAGTTTCTTCCCCTGTTGCAGCTTTCTCCTGTATATTATTCTTTATTCCATCCACCCAATTCGACTTTAATCTTCCTCTACCTCTCCACACACATACTGCATTGCCATTGTCATTATCTCTTGTGACTAGATGCCCATACCATCGTAGTCTATTTTCCTGTATCTTCTCAGACATTTCCACATCCTTGGTTGTTCCCCTAATTGTTTCATTTCTAGCTTTGTTTCTCCTTGTTTTCCCACATGTCCATCTCATCATTCTCATGTCTATCACATCTAATCGCCTTTCATGCGCTTGCATGACGAACCTTCACTAAAATACTACCTAAAACTCATAAAAAAGTGCCTCACGTGTTTAGCGCGAAAAAATCATGTGTTCCATTAATGTAATCAATTTCTTCTTTTGTAAATTCGGGCAAGCGGGACCTTGGAAGCCCTTCCAGTTGACTTCTGTTGGCGATCCTGTCAATCATCACCTGGGGCCAGTTGCCTAGGAAGACAGGATTAGCATACCAACCAGCCTAAAAAGAAGAAACTCCATTGGAGTAAGAAGAGCTATCGGAAGTTACATCCTTACGTCAATAATCGATTTTAAAAAGGAGGAGGTTTTTAATACGACTGTTTCTTTAATTACTATTTTTAATATATATTCACGCATATCTTCGTAACAGCTGCACTGATGATAATGATTCTTATTTTGTTTGAAAGAGTATATTCTCGCGGTGGCCTCACGCAACTTTATCAGGATCTAATGATGGTCACCTCTAAGCTTGTAGCATGCGTTTGCAGTTTTTACCATATATTTATTTACTTACAGAATATAATCTACTTACAGAAAATTGAAGAGATCGTTCTTGTGCCTCCAAGTCAAGAGTGCTGTTTGTTTCTGGTTCTGACCACTGCACATTCAGAACTATTCCAACTTGACCTACAAAATTAATTTTCAATTTTCAATTGCATTAAAATAAGGAAAGATAAAAAAACGTCCACAAAGTATGCCGTGGAATCAGTCACGCATAATCAAGGCAGAACAAAGTGCATTTATGATCGAAATTTACTTTAGAAATGGTAGAAGGGTTGATGGCCTGTGGGTTTATTCAACACGGAACGCCATTCAGGATTTTCAAACAGAATTTCCACATAGTCATGGATTTCGCCAAGTTTTGACTAGATATGTGATTTTGTTAAGAGAAACAGGAAGTGTGAATAGAAAGGAAGGCAGTGGGAAATGCAAAGTTTGCACTTTACAAAAAGTAGAAGGATTTAGGCAAATTGGTAATGAACACCCCTATTCTGCGTTTAAGCCAGCAAGTAATTGTATCCTACGGAACTTGCAATACATTGACTTACATATGCACGCTTATCGTCTAAGCTCAGTCTAAGAATTGTTACCTAACGACAAGCCGCAGCGAATGTAAATTTCAGAGTGGTTTATGGGTAATTTGCATAATAATGAAAACTTACTTGAAAACGCTTTTTTACTGACGAACCATTTTACCTCCCTGGTTATGTAAATTCTCAACAAATGAAAATGTGGGGTTCTGAAAATCCACATTTCTTTATAGAGAAGCCTCTGCATTCACAGAAAGTTGGCGTGAGGGCGACCATATCGAAAAGAAGGTTAATTGGACCGATTTTTTTTTAAAAGATTCTCAATTCGGCGCGATACCGTAATGAAATTTTAGAAAATTTTGTAAACGCATTAGACGATGAAGAGATGCGACAAGGCCTCTTCCAGCAGGACGGCGCACCAATTCACGTAGCTCTTGATAATTTAAATTTTTTGGAAATATTTTTTGACGACCGAATAATTAGTCGTAATATGCCTGTTAGATGGCCACGTTTTTTTATTTTACGTTATGTGATGCATAAAAGTTATGATGATAATGATAACCACAATGATAATGATGATGATGATCATCATA
Organism: Philopedon plagiatum; assembly: GCA_963971165.1. NCBI lineage: Eukaryota > Metazoa > Arthropoda > Insecta > Coleoptera > Curculionidae > Philopedon > Philopedon plagiatum. The sequence goes on from OZ020197.1 coordinate 792,252, forward strand.
ATGATAATAATGATGATGCCAATGATGATCATTGCTAATCTTACCGCTATAAGTATCTCTAAATTCCTCATCATATATCCTATAAGCTCGAGCATGTGCTTTTAGAAGCACGTACGAACACTGGTAGATTCCATCGCCGGATAACCTCAGTCCAGGAGCCATAAAACCTGCACCATAACCACCTGAGCAGATGAGCGTGGGCTCGTTGATAGTTAACCTTAAAATATAGACTTTCGAAACGTATCCGGATATAGTGTCACGATATATGTGTCACAAGTCATATGTCATATTGTCCGGATATATGTGTCACAAGTGGAAAAACCAATAATATTTCATAGATCAATATTTCGAAGTTCAATCAAAGTAAACTATAATCCTATTTTACTTATTCATAAGTTATTGCCCTCTACACTGGCAGGATGTAGCGTATTTATTGAATATGCATAAAAATTGCAACCATGAAATATTGTAGTTCCTTTATAAAATCCAACAATTACTTTAAATAATTTATTTAAACGACGCTGAATTATCAACAGCAGAATTACGGTTTCTGACTTAAAGTCAACGCTCCCCAGAAGGAGGGGAAAACTGCTGACTGGGTGATGGAAAAGACACTAGTGTGGTAGACACTAGAGAGTAAATTATATAAATCTGTCTTCTGTATATGTCAAGATTGAATGTTCCTACTTTTTGTAAATAAACGATTTAAGTTTGTTTTTAACTCGCGTTTGACTTCGATCTAGTTAAGGTTCCGTTACCTCTATGCCCCTAGTTACCCTTAAAACGAGGGCGTGACAATATCATAAAAATTGCAATTCAAAAATAAAAAGTTTTTTTTATTGACTTACCAATATTTGACGTACGGCGCATACAACTGGTAGCAAAGTCTTACATAATCTTCAAAATAGTCGACAAATTGAGGATTGAGGAAACCTCCATTCTCGTAAATGTGTTGAGGCATGTCCCAGTGATAAAGTGTTACAATGGGCTCAATTCCTTCAGCTAGGAGACCCTGGGAATAATAATTTTTAATTTCTTAAAAACACAAGAAATTTAAAAGTGTTCCTAACCTAGTTAAAATTATCTTTAACTCTATCCCAAACCTGAAAACTAAAAAGTATTTTAAAGGTTTTGCGACAAGAGCTAGACAAATATGAAAAAGAATTTAGACCTATTCTAACAGCTTCTCGTGACTGTTTTGTTTACATGACGGGCGGCACCGAAAAGGAAAGGGTTGGTGCGATGCGAGGCGGGAGAAAAACCGACTTTCTTCACAGATTTGACAGAAGCTGATTATTCATCGTTATAATTCCTATCCTTCGAAGTTAACCCTTTAAGGCGTACTGGTCGATAAAACGACCACTTATTTCTTTATCGACATAGAAGGCAGTAAATATCCAGGGAGCACGAGGGCGCCGTTACGACGAGGAGCGGAGGGGGGCTTGCACCCCCTAGCTCCCCCGATGGCACTCCACTGGTAACTAGTAATTTCTTCGTTTAAAAATCCAATAGCAGCAAAGAGCTTTGAGAAAAGATACCTTAAGTTTTTTGCCGAAAAATGTTTAAAAAATACATCATATAATATATACATATGTCTATGATTTACCTTTATAAGATTTAGGTAATAGTCTACTCCCTTTTGATTTATGCTATTTAGAGTTCCATTGGGAAGAATTCTTGGCCAAGATATTGAAAACCTAAAATTATAAAACAATGTGAAATTATTTTTTTTTATTTAAGAAAGAAATATTTGATGTAATTCCATGTTTTCTTTTTTATATTCAAAATATATAAGTAAAATATTATAAAAGTATTACCTATAAAAATCTAAACCCAGTTGTTTTACATTCGCAATATCTTCTTGCCATTTGTGGTAGGAGTCACAAGCTACGTCACCATTCTCAGCAGCTTCTAAAAGTTATTTTAATCGGTTTTTAAAGATTTACGATATAGTTTATTTATTTATTCAGGAATAGGAATACAACAGACCCATGCCCACTAAGTATCCACATGAAAATTAAACGGCTTCTTAGAGTCCATAATAACACCTATCATTTTTGTGTTTAATGGTAAACTAGTATTCTCTGGACATCTCTTGTTCCTTCCCTCACAATTTGATTTTTTCATTAAATGCGGGGTAAAAAAAGATCTATCTAATTTTGCTAAATAGCTTAAAGTAAATGATATTTTATAGGAAGCTGATGAGAAAATGACCTTTTACATTTTAATACAGGTTGGAAAATTTAAAAATTTGTCCATTTTTACTGCAGGCGAGTATGATCTTGGTGGAATTTTGCGACAGCTCAGTATATTTACCTTTGTCATGTAGATAAGTATCCCACATGCTCAGTCCTTTCCCATCTTCGTTCCAAGCTCCTTCAACTTGAAAAGCTGAGGTGCCAGCTCCAAAAAGAAAATCATCAGGAAATTTGGCAGCAACAGAACTAATAACATAAAACACTAATTAACTGTATTGCCTTAGCTGCGTTGTAGTCAAGTGCTTTCGTAGTTAAGTGCTTAGAATACATTGTTGGGTCATAACGCTAACTATGGTTTACAAAACTGATAAAAAAACACAAAAAAGCGAAACTTCAGTGTACAAGTTACCTAACTTTGAACAAAATTAAGTTTATCATTAACCACAGTTATAAATACTTAAAAATATTATTTCATACTTTTTAGTGCTTTTTCTTTGGTGAAAAAAAATTTATTTATAATAAGGTGCGTTAGAAATATTGGTATTAAATAATATAGTACTAGAATACTAGAGCAAAGCCGAGTCTAGATGTTAGTAATTTATAAACATCACAAGAGTTTGGTTTCTTTTTTATCTTATTACTTTATAGTTTTTTAGTTTATTGTATTTCGTGTTTATTTCATCTAATCTAATAATAAAACAAAAAATATTTTATTCATACTTACCTTGCTACTAAAGATACCAAAATGGCCACCCTTAAGTACATGTTTAATAAGTTGTAGCCTTTTTACAAATGAATTAATTAAATGGAATAATTAATTCTAAGAATCTTATTTATACATATTTATCTCAAAATTTGCGGATGTCATAACACTTGTGAAACATTTTTTAATTGAGATACTTAAATATCGTAAAAATGTATTACAGGGAGAATTAATTAGGCAATACACATAATAATAGACAATTTTAGTCAAATTTACACTTTTATTAAATAGTTAAAACATGACGCGTTTCGCTAACATTATAGCTTCATCGGATGTTTATAACAAACATCCGATATTATTATGTGTATAATGGATTTCCATCAAGTAAAGGCCGACACCATTCAAAGTTTAATTAGGCAATGTTATTTGTTACATTTTAGAGATAAACCTGGGAGACCACGTAGGTAAATTAACTCATTATGTTTTTTTTAAATTTTCATGTTTGCCCATTTACTCATACACACGATGTCGCAATTTTTTATGTGTTTTTCGTAGTCTACGCATCAGATAAACCCCTTAGACTTAAATCCTAAAATTTGTTGTGTATGAGGCCATAATCAACTTTAATTCACATAGCACACACACACATCATACACAACATGATGATAATCTGTGGTACGGCTTTATGGTCTAGACACATTAGGAGTCTAGGAAGGTTTTACTGGCCGCAGGTCAGTTTATATTTGGAGTGTCCATATAGGAAAATTTTAGTTTTTATTTAAATGCGGGTCATATTGGTGTACTGTGTGTAACTGTTATGCCAGTTCGATTTAGAACGACCATAGGACAGTGTATACTTTTTTATTTGATGTCCTTAGTACAGTATAGTTTCCTGGTACATAAAGGTACTGCAGGATAGTCGAACCAGTCTGCTAGATTGCAGATTGACTTATTTAGGGTATTTATTATACCAGTATATAGTTTCCTAGTATATTGTCAGTGCTTCTATGCGACAGGAGTAACTTCAGCTATCATTAAAACATTTGCAAAAGTTCCAGATAGAAGAAAATTATTAAGTATAAGACTAATTAAGAACTGTCGTCAGAACATCTAGATTACATGGTAGAGGTGTAAGGAGAAGATCCTTGGGATAAATTAAGTTACATGTTCATATCTAAAATAATTGCTATAAACTTAAAACGTCAAAATATTGATTTAAAATGTTGTAATATATAGTCAGCGAAATCTTTAGATAAAAATTAAAAAATAAACTCAAAGTTCAAAAAGACGGTCTCACACTAATTGTTTCTACATTTTGTATACGAAAAATACTTCACTTTCTATTTATCAAACAATTGAAAAATCTCAAGTATACTTTTCAATATTGAATAATGTTTACCACGCTTCAAAAATATGTGATGAAAATCTAAACCACTGGCTTCCGGACTCTGGTTGTGCATAAACAACATAAACAACTCTGCTCCTTGCCGGGATCCGAATATTACCTGCAAAAACGGTTTACTTTGTTTTTTTTGTTTTTTTTTTTAACTGAGACAGCCCATGATGCAATAAAAGGAAGATATGATACCAAACCATGTCAAATTCGTGCGGGTTCGCGCAAGACGTCACGCTGTGAGATATTTTTGAAATTTACGTTAGCTATAAGCGATCTTATATACATTCTATTGGCAATATACTTTACTTCCTGCTTATAATACAAATTTTAAAGTGTATGATTTAAAATAATCATGTAAATCAAGGGATAAATTAATTTAAAATAATAGATATGGGTAAATTGCCTGCCAATTGCGTTCTATGTATTTAGTTACGTGAAAAGAAAAGGTAAATAATTTTATAAAATAAAACTATGCCCAATAATTAAGATAATAATTTTTATTTAGAGGCATATTCTTATTAAAATATATACCTACAGAGTCTTCCGAAAATATGTTATAAATAAGAATTTTGTTTGTTCCTATAATTTGTCAAATCCCTATGGCGAATTTATACTAGATTTGATATTCATGATGAGTAGTATGCCTTTTTATACAGTCCAGAAAAAAGCATTTCGCAATTTTTGAGCTACTACACTACTACATTGGAAAACAAAACACTAACAGAAATACTTTGTACTATTTTATTTCTTAAACTTCCATAACAATCTAATTATCTAAAGATCTTGTAGCAACAACTTGCTGATACCAGGACGCCGAATCTTTCCAAGTCCTTGTCCTATTTGGACTGTCGAAATCCACACGAATAATTCCAAATCTTCTCCTACAAAAGATAATTCGTAAGTTTTTTAAATATTTTTTTCAGTACAAAACTTACTCGTAAGTTCCCCATTCGAAGTTATCCATCAGCGACCAGACTGAGTAGCCAAACGCATTTATATTATCTTCAAGAATGGCATCTAAAAATGCACCCAAGTATCCCTAAAAGTTGAAAGAAAAATAGATGCCTAGGAGAAATTCTGAATCAAATATTTAGTTGAATGTACAGTTGTGACCAAAATAAAGTAAAATTTTCCATTATAGTATATTCCAACCTGCCTGAAACGTTACATTACCAACTGACAAATTTTTAAATCATCAATGGACGTTGCGACGACACGTATTCTGGTAAGAAAAGGACGTTGCCATTCCCAATCTAAATTTCGTCACCATACAATAGAAAAAAAATGCACCGACTGAACAAACAGTAAAGGGATAGTTTAAAAAATATTAATAACAAAAGACAGAAAAGGATGAAGTAAGATTATCCAAAACTGCTGTGCAGAATAGCGTTTTTAGCGTCTGTAATAGATTCTTAGATTATATTATTTCTTACCCTAAGCGTATCAATTCTTTCATCGTCATTTAATTTATCCTCCGTTCCTAAGCCGTTTTCTGTAACAATTATTCCACTGATTTTATACCTAAAAAAAAAAGAACGAAAAATAGATACCGGTGTAAAAAAAGTTTGAAATATTGTAAATCTCTGTAAGCACCAGAACATATTTTATTATAATTTGGAGGGTGGAAATTATGGCAAATTTCGAATTTTGAGGACGCACTTTTATATCCAACCTACCCAAGTAGCATTTTAGACACATTTTGGTAAATGTATCTAAACCATTGTTTCTGTTTCCAACACAAATTGGAAACTGTTGGCAAAAAATTTTCGAAACATATACATTTTAAATAGATGTATTTATTATATTTCCAAACAAACAGTTCTTAGGTGTTTTTAGTAAATAAATTCGAAAATATGTCGCAAAAGTTTGGGAACACATGTGTCTCGACACAATTTTATAATTTGAATCGAAAATGCTTCGAAACGTTTCGCAGCAAAGAGTTTGTGTTCAATTTGTGTCTAAATATGCTACTTGGGTATACAGTTCGAGACATTTTTTTTTTGTTTTAAATAGAGAGGCTTTTTTATTTTAGTTACATTTTAGAAAGAACTATCCATTTTTAAAATCCAAATTATAAAATTCTTAACAAATATCCATAAAAAATTAATAAGAATACATATTTTTTCTTTAAAAAACACAGTTTGTAAATCTACCTGTCATTAATCCAGTTAACAAGCTTTCGAAGCCCTAGTGGAAAATTGCTTAGGACTTCGGTGGCCGCGCCGTTATCGAATTCCAAAGATGGATAAGTAATTGGAGCGTCTTCCTGATATTTAACTGACACCGATCCATAGCTAAAACAGAGCATTGCTTTAGGTACTTATTAAACCTTTAAATACCCCACGTTCTGTCATAGAATTCTACCTAGTAAAAAATACAGCCAGTCTTCACTAATAGGAAATGCATATGATCCAAATAAACCTGGCACATTTTTTTATATTCTCTACATAAATTGGTAGTTGCTTTTATCTATTTATTCTGGCCTTTATTAACAAAAAAAAAGGTTTTCTACTACACGATCCGACGCAAAATGCGATCCTATTGGTTGTGACGTCATACCTTATAAATAAAAGTGTTATACTTATAATGGTCAGTACATTGTGAATTACAGTGTTAGTTTTGGGTAAAATAAATAGAAACACTTTTGAAAAGAAGCGTTGTCGGGCGTTCGCTAACAGAATTTTTTGCCCAATTTGACCTGTTAAATTTTATCGGTAAAGTTTTGCAACTCCCCTGTATAACAAAAACTCTAAAAATTCTTACAAGTTCAGAGCAAAGAAATCGTATGTTCCATTGATGTAATCGATTTCTTCTTGAGTAAATGCAGGCAATCGGGATCTTGGAAGTCCCTCCAGTTTGCTTCTGTTGGCGATTCTGTCAATCATCACCTGGGGCCAGTTGCCTAAGTAAATGGGATTTGCCCACCAACCGAGCTAAAGAAAAAAATCTATAAAGTCGCCGAAACTTTCTTCACAAAGCTTATAAAAATGAAGATATGGTTTAAAATAATTGCATTTTATTCAACAATCATAATCAGGCTTACAGCAAATTGAAGTTGTCTCTCTTGAGCTTCCAAGTCGAGAGTGCTGTTGGTCTCTGGTTCTGACCAATCGACATTAATAACTATACTAACTTGACCTAAAAGCAATATTTTTTTTCAGTCTTTTAAATGGATTGTGATTTTTTCACCTAACTTTAGATCACCATTGAGAGCTGAAGTCTTGTTCAATATAAAAAAAAAATATCAAATGAAAGCCCTGTATATCTAACTTCTGCTTCTGGTCACCTAAATTATAAAGGACTGAATTGAAGAAGGATACAGGGTTGAACGTGACGCCTTTGTTTTTTGGTAACTTTCCTAAAAACCCCTGCAGAAGGCATAAGGTCATTTGGTCAATAACCCACCTAATTTTATTTCCAATGATCCACCTAATAATTTATTTTTTAAAAACCAAAAATAATTCTCGTTTTTTGTTCAAAAAAGTGTAGATTCCATGCGAAAGCTCCTCAGCACAGAATCGGCGAAGTCAAGCACCAATTTTTAAACTGACCTTGTTAGTAGAAAGTTATAGTCATTTAATTTTTTTTTTAATTATATTTTAGGTTTTACAATGTCGACTTTTTTAGCAGTTATAAAAAATAGTTATTAAAAACACGATCCAAATAAATATTGGATTGTTCTTGTTTTACAAACTTAACGACCTAACGAAGATATTAAATCTAACTTACCACTGAAGTTGCCTCTAAATTCCTCATCATATATCCGGTAGGCTCGGGCATGAGCCTTTAGGAGGACGTATCCGCATTGGTACACACCGTCTCCGCTTAACATTAATCCAGGAACACCAAAGCCTGAACCATAACCTCCACTGCAGATTGATGGAGGTTCATTGATAGTCAACCTTAAAAAATAATTATTAGTGTTTTCCTTGTTGTCTTTTTGTCTTTTTTATATATCTTCAATTTAGTCACTGTTTTTTATAAGGTAACTGAGCAGTAATTCTTTAAAAAAGGAAAATAGTAATAACTGACCAATATTTGACGTATTGTCCATATAATTGGTAGCACAACCTTGTGTAGTCTCCAAAGTAGTCAATAAATTGAGGATTGAGGAAACCTCCATTTTCATGAATGTGTTGAGGCATGTCCCCGTGGTACAGTGTTACTACTGGTTCAATTCCTTCAGCTAGGAGAGCCTAAATTTAAAAAAAAATGTGTTCTTTAAAAGTGAAACACATTTTAAGATTTAAGTTGTGGGAAAAGGATTAAAGAAGAGCGTCTTTGAGACGACTAAGCAGAAATGTTAGCTTAACATCAATTTGGAAGAAGATGGAGTCAAAGCAGAAGAAAGCAGTCCAAGAAAAAAAAATTAAAATAATAATTATTTACCTTTATGAGATTTAAGTAGTAATCAACTCCTTTTTGATTTATACTATTAAGTGTCCCATTTGGAAGAATTCTTGGCCAAGATATTGAAAACCTAAAATTGACAAGAGAATAGGAAGGACAACTTGACAACCTTTGAAATAGTCGTGCCTATTGCAAAGCTTTATTTGTAACATAAAAAAAACAATACTTTAACAGATCTAATCTAACAAATTGGTTGTCTTACCTATAAAAATCTAAATCCAGTGCTTTTGCATTTGCTACGTCTACTTGCCACTTGTGGTATGAGTCGCAAGCTACATCGCCATTTTCGGTTGCATCTAAAATTTTAAATTTGCGACTTTCATTTAATTTGTAATTACTTTCGATACCCGATCCATAGAATATAACAGAGAATTTCTGTTGGCCCTTAGCAGGATTCTTAAATTGCAAAACTCAATACCTGCACTTTCAATATTGAAAACATGATTATCATCTTCCAAAAGCAAATTCTCTTCTGAGCTGAAAATTTACTTCCAGGACAGGATCACCCAGTACCGGACCATCTAATTTTTTAAGCCGCTAATCGATGACAAAAAAGCATAAGTTATATATATATATATATATATATATATATATATATATATATATATATATATATATATATATATATATATATATATATATATATATACATATATATATATATATATATATATATATATATATATATATATATATATATATATATATATATATATATATATATAGTAAAATAGTTACTATGAAACAAGCTATTATTATTTTAATTTAACAAAACCGTATATATCTGCTTACTTTGGTTATGTAAGTAGGTGTCCCACATGCTGGGCCCTTTACCATCCTCGTTCCATGCTCCTTCAATTTGAAATGCTGCAGTTCCTGCACCGAAAATGAAGCTGTCAGGAAATTTAGCAGCAAATGCACTATAAAACAGAATAGAAAAATGGGCGAAATTGAGCCGATTTAACATTGTTAAAGTTTATTTTATTGCGAAAAGATACTTAGTGTACCAATATCTGCACGAAATTGATAAATGATGAAAATCCATATACAAAAAAATAACTTACTTTGATATCAAATACAATAAAATTGAAGCTTTCATACAATACATAATGGTTACTCTCAAACTATTATTATAATTGAAATTGTGTTAAAAAGTTTTGGTTTTAAGATATTGACTCTTATTATATAGTAAAAATCTGTAAGGTAACGTTATAGATAATGAAAATTAATTAGAATTTTACCCCTCTCTCCCATATCTGTTTTATCTTAGAATTATCAAAATTTAAACAATTAAAACTGGTTGCTCAATAATCTTTTACATTTGCATTATTGACTAGCTGCTGAATATAATAGTATATTATTTTCTCATTCTTCTCTGACTTCGTTTTTTCCCAACTCTATATGGGTTCGAAGCTTCATCAGCATTAATAGGATGGAAGTTAGATAAGGAACCAAGTGGACTTGGTCAAAGGCCTTAAAGAATAGAGATATCAAGAGCAACTATCTGGGATTCGCCATGTGTATGTGTTTTCTAGATATTTTAGAATGTTCAAGTTGATGACTTTTTTCATAACTTTGCGGACAACACATCTATAACTGGATAAACCTTTCTTTAATTAGATCACTGTTTCCATAAAGGTCTTTAGAAATGTATATACACGTTAGGAACTTTTGGCCATTTTTAAAAATAATAACCGAAGTTCTAAACTTTGAAGTCGGCGCAATTTTACAGCATAAAGATGTTATGATAATTCATAAACAATTAATAAGGAGTTGCGCGTACTAAATAACTAAAATTATTACTCTCTATTAATAATTTAATATGCAAAAATTGAGAATAAATTCTCTAACCACCTGAAAATTCCTTATACAATAAGGATTTCAACAAATAATGGTAAAACAGCTATTCTCCGGGCTATATGCCCCTCCGAGCGCTGAATTACATACCAAAATTTGCCGTATTTTCTTCTAACACAGTTAGATAATAAAATACTTGTTTTGAATGAAAGAAACGAAGATACTACCAGGAAGAAGGAAGCTTTTTCTTTTGTTAGAATGTCGTCACCTGCAGACCGGTTTCGAACTCGTTGGTTCTCATCAGTACAGGATAGACGAACATACCAACCTTCCGAAAAAGTAATCCCTTAAAGCTACAACTGTCGTACTGCATAAGCAGTGAGACACAGGCAGCGCCATCCATTAGCAGTTTCAAGCATTCAGAGTAGAGTTTACCGTAAGGTAAAATTTTCAAACGTATGAATGAAAGTCTACTTGTCAGGGGTACATATAAATATGCAAAAATTGAGAATAAATTCTCTAACCACCTGAAAATTCCTTATACAATAAGGATTTCAACAAATAATGGTAAAACAGCTATTCTCCGGGCTATATGCCCCTCCGAGCGCTGAATTACATACCAAAATTTGCCGTATTTTCTTCTAACACAGTTAGATAAGAAAATACTAATGTTTCGAATGCAAGAAACTACCAGGAAGAAGGAAGCTTTTTCTTTAGTTAGAATGTCGTCACCTGCAGACCGGTTTCGAACTCGTTGGTTCTCATCAGTACAGGATAGACGAACATACCAACCTTCCGAAAAAGTAATCCCTTAAAGCTACAACTGTCGTACTGCATAAGCAGTGAGACACGGGCAGCGCCATCCATTAGCAGTTTCAAGCATTCAGAGTAGAGTTTACCGTAAGGTAAAATTTTCAAACGTATGAATGAAAGTCTACTTGTCAGGGGTACATATAAATATGCAAAAATTGAGAATAAATTCTCTAACCACCTGAAAATTCCTTATACAATAAGGATTTCAACAAATAATGGTAAAACAGCTATTCTCCGGGCTATATGCCCCTCCGAGCGCTGAATTACATACCAAAATTTGCCGTATTTTCTTCTAACACAGTTAGATAAGAAAATACTAATGTTTCGAATGCAAGAAACTACCAGGAAGAAGGAAGCTTTTTCTTTAGTTAGAATGTCGTCACCTGCAGACCGGTTTCGAACTCGTTGGTTCTCATCAGTACAGGATAGACGAACATACCAACCTTCCGAAAAAGTAATCCCTTAAAGCTACAACTGTCGTACTGCATAAGCAGTGAGACACAGGCAGCGCCATCCATTAGCAGTTTCAAGCATTCAGAGTAGAGTTTACCGTAAGGTAAAATTTTCAAACGTATGAATGAAAGTCTACTTGTCAGGGGTACATAGCCCGGAGAATAGCTGTTTTACCATTATTTGTTGAAATCCTTATTGTATAAGGAATTTTCAGGTGGTTAGAGAATTTATTCTCAATTTTTGCATATTTATATGTACCCTTGACAAGTAGACTTTCATTCATACGTTTGAAAATTTTACCTTACGGTAAACTCTACTCTGAATGCTTGAAACTGCTAATGGATGGCGCTGCCTGTGTCTCACTGCTTATGCAGTACGACAGTTGTAGCTTTAAGGGATTACTTTTTCGGAAGGTTGGTATGTTCGTCTATCCTGTACTGATGAGAACCAACGAGTTCGAAACCGGTCTGCAGGTGACGACATTCTAACTAAAGAAAAGCTTCCTTCTTCCTGGTAGTTTCTTGCATTCGAAACATTAGTATTTTCTTATCTAACTGTGTTAGAAGAAAATACGGCAAATTTTGGTATGTAATTCAGCGCTCGGAGGGGCATATAGCCCGGAGAATAGCTGTTTTACCATTATTTGTTGAAATCCTTATTGTATAAGGAATTTTCAGGTGGTTAGAGAATTTATTCTCAATTTTTGCATATTTATATGTACCCCTGACAAGTAGACTTTCATTCATACGTTTAATAATTTAATATTGTATTATCATTAAGGAATCCTATTATACTTTAGAATTGCGCCGACTTTAAAGTTTAGAACTTCGGTGTACAAGTTACATAAATTTGAATAAAATTATGTTTACAATAATTAATCTCAGTTATAAAAATATGAAAATACTATTCCATACCGTTTAGTGCTTTTCCTTTTGTGAAGGTAAGGTCCATTTAAAAAAAAAGTGTAAGTATACTAGTAGTAATATTTCTTTTAAATCTTAAAACCGGAACCAATTAAATTCATTGAGTAACACCCTATTCATATCTAAAGTAATTGCCATGAACTTAAAACGTCAAATATTGATATTAAGTGTTGTGTTGTCAGTAAAAAAATTTAGATAAAAATTGAATAACAGTTTCAAAGTCTAAAAAATACTAATATTTTTTGCATTTTGTCTGCAATAAATACTTCACTTTCTACTTACCAAACAATAACTAAAAAATCTCCATCATCATCAATCATACGTTTTAATATGGAATAATGTTTACAATACTTCAAAATATGTGATAAAAATCGAAACCACTGACTTCTGGAACCTTGTAGTGCATAAGCAAAATCAAAAACGCTGGTCCTTGCATGAATCCGATTTATTACTAAAGCTGCCCGCCGTGAGTAACGTTCCAGTGGTATTGCATCGCGGGGAGCTCGGCCGCAGCAGCAATTCAGTTTAGCTTTGCCATTGTGTGCACGCTCACTTGCTGGTTTTATGTTCCTGTCGCGTCGCTGTGAATTTGGTGGTTCGTAATGGCAGGCGCGGCCCGTGGGTTTTTTACAGGCGGGGCAAATTTTGTGGGCTACTCGTGATATCAACGTAACAAGCAAAATCATTTATTTTTATTAAGGAAGGTTTTTTGATAACGTGGCTAGTTCTGCCAAGAAATTATTTACAACAACAAACAGTATGACATGAAACAACTACAACTTGATACATTCACACACAAAAATGAAAGTTGATCGTAAAATATTTATTTAAGGGCAAAAATCTATTTTAAAGGCGGAAACACAAAATTTTTAATGGTAGTATTTTTATTGACAAAAAGTGGCAAGTTTTAAATTTTTCCTAAACAAACCTAAATACTGTTGACGGCTATAAAATTAAATTATAAACAATCTTTTCAAATAAAATTTTTCGATATTTTCACAAATAGTGCGACTTTTGGCTATACAACCCCAGAAAATTTAAATTTCCCTCCAAATGACAAATGACTGTCGGCATCACAGGATCGTTTTTTAGGTTTCAAGTGATGCAGAGGCCAAGTTGATTTTTTCCAAATTTAATAATAACAATTGAAGACACCGGTGCAAAAAGGAGGTAGCTCCATTTTTATAAAATTTTCAGGAGACAGAAAAAACTTATTTTCTTAAAAAGACAAATTCTAACGTACTTTTTGTAAACGCTATTTTACAGTTTGATGGAAGATGCGTAATGTCTTAAAGTTTTACGTTTTCTAAATATTTTGGTTTAAGCATAATTTAAAAAAATATATCAAGGAGCTGCCTCCTTTTTGCACCGGACAGCGATATAAAATCTGTCAGTGCCTAAAACTAACTACATACAACCAGCGGATACGTATTTAGTGCCCGTTTACATGAAGATATGTATTTGTGGCGCTTTAGTGCTAAAGGACCGGGAGTAAAGATGTAAATCAGGATTCGGTAAAGTCAGATTCATTCTAGGTTGTTGAATAATAAATTCATCTTTAAAAATGGCACTGGAGCTACTGTATGCAACTTTTTGTATGTGTATTCCATTACACGGTAAGAAGAGACAGCAAACTTTCGTTTTTTTTTGGATGAAAATAGTTTTCTTAAAAAGTCCCCTAAAATGGTCACTTAAAAGTTTATCTTGAATAACCGGAACTCCTTCAAAGTTGCGACACGTATTTTTTTCCAGGGGTACCCATTCTTCTGGTAACACTATTCTTTCTCGCTTTTTTTTCTTTTTTCTTCTTTCCAGTTTTTCTTTCTTCTTTCACACAGTTATTCTCGATTTTAACCACAACATAAGAATTTCCTTCAGCTTCCGTTTTTTTCGCCACATTTTTTTCCACGACCTTTCATCTCTAACTCATTTTTTGCTAACTTTTTTACTTTTATTCTTTCATCACTGTCAGTCATTCTCGGTTAGGGTAGAAATCTCAGCACTTTTGTCTTCTGACAACCCACGAAGGCCGAAGCCTAAGTACTATGTACCGGGGTGTACTGGGGAAGCCCGACTCATGAATTAAACAGAGAAAATCGCCCACCTCTAGGTCGGGACAAAAATCAGGATCGTTGTCCGAATCATCAAACTGTTCACATGACCTACTGCGAGACATTTTACTGATTTATAAAAAGAAAGAGGAAAATGATTGGAATTTACTTTTGCTCAACTGATGGTAAAAAACGGTCCACAACTGATAGTAAAGAATGCTCAAAATATGCCAACAGCCTAACACAATAATGACGGCACTACTTCTTTATTGTTTGCAAATCCAACATGTGTTAATACTACAAGTGCCGCATCGAAGCGGCAGAAATATGATCTAACTCAGTGCAAAAATGAGGTAGCTCCGGAGCTGCCTCCTTTTTGCACCGAATTAAAGTAGGAGGTATAGGAATATTCCATATAACCCTGGTACAAATGAAAGAATCTACCTCGTTGTTGCACCAAACGATGGAGCATCCTTTTGTTACTGTGTTACGCTGTAAAACTAAAAATCATAAAAAAATGGAGCTACCTCGTTTTTGCACCGGTGTCTTCAATTTTTCCCATATGTCGCACACTTTCTGCCTGTCACTGTATATATATATATATATATATATATATATATATATATATATATATATATATATATATATATATATATATATATATATATATATATATATATATATATATATATATATATTACATGTTTAACCGCATAATTCTATTTATTTTCATGTTATTTACTGAAATTCTTTAAGACGACAACAGGCGGTAAGACAGTAAACCCCCCTTGTTCCTTACAAACAATATTGCATCTTTTAAATATTACCGACCTCAATCCTGCGAAAACTAAATTGTGCATATATACTAAGTGACTAAGAAAGCTATATATATATATATATATATACATATATAGTATATATTTTAATAAGGCCACAACAGGTGTTTAGTTTTTAAAACTTTATACAGGGCGTGTAAAAAATACATAAATGTAAGGAATGATGAAGATTAAAGTACCTTTATTTTTGAAGTTAGGTGAAAAGTTGATTAAGAAAAGTTGTTTAGAATTGAATTTTATGTCTAAATATGATGTCATGACTTTCTATTTAACCCCCTGTGGTGTGCAGTGGTTAATTTTTTTTTGAGGGGCATTATCTCCAGTTTATTATCACAAAGCGCCATTTATGACCATTTTCCCCCATCTGAATTCATACCAGCATTTACCGGTTTTTATATATTCAGTAAATTTCGTAACACCTTTTATAAGCCACATTTTAAGTTTGTAGCTTTACTGAAATTACCCTAGAATTCTAATATCACATCTCTGTACCCGAACGCGCCACAAACGTGGGCTATAAGTTTTAACTTTTTTAATAGTTTTAACGGTAAAACATTTTTGGAATTGCCCAGTGTTCGTTCATATGAGTACTACATTGGAAAACAAAACAACAGCAGAAATACTTTGTATCATTTTATTTCCTAAACTTTCAAAACAATCTAATTATCCAAAGATCTTGTAGCAACAACTTGCTGATACCAGGACGCTGAATCTTTCCAAGTCCTTGTCCTATTTGGACTGTCGAAATCCACACGAATAATTCCAAATCTTCTCCTACAAACGATAATTTGTAAGTTTTTCAAATATTTTTTTCAGTACAAAACTTACTCGTAAGTTCCCCATTCGAAGTTGTCCATCAGCGACCAGACTGAGTAGCCAAACACATTTATATTATCTTCAAGAATGGCATCTAAAAATGCACCCAAGTAACCCTAAAAGTTGAAAGAAAAATAGATGCCTATGAGAAACACTGTATCAAATATTTAGTTTAATATTCAATTGTGACCAAAATAAAGTAAAATTTTCCATTATAGTGTATTCCGACCTGCCTGAAACGTTACATTACTAATTGACAAATTTTTAAATCATCAATGAACGTTGCGACGACACGTGGTCTAGTAAGAAAAGGACGTTGCCATTCTCAATCTAAATTTCGTCACAATACAATGGAAATAAAAAAATACCCCGACTGAGCAAACAGTAAAGGGATAGTTTAAAAAATATTAATAACAGAGGACAGAAAAAGATGAAGTAAGATTATCCAAAACTGCTGTGCAGAATAGCGTTTTAGCGCCTATAATAGATTCTTATATTATATTATTTCTTACCCTAAGCGTATCAATTCTTTCATCGTCATTTAATTTATCCTCCGTTCCTAAACCGTTTTCAGTAACAATTATTCCACTGATTTTATACCTAAAAAAAAGAACGAAAAATAGATCTCGGTGTAAAAGAAATTTGAAATATTGTAAATATCTTTATCCACGACTCGTCTATAATTTGATTATTATACATGAGTTTATGAAATAATAATAATATTCATTATTCACTAGTGAATAATGGTTTCATTATTCACCGCTTCCACGGATATCTCGATCCAAACTCCAAACAAGAGCTGTGCTCGATGCAAACCGGCTTGGAATGCGATTGTACGCACAAAATAAAAAACAAAGGTGGCTATGAAAACATTAGCTTCGTCACGTTGCGTTGTCGCGCTGTTGTGGTTACTTTAATTCCGAGTTTAATTCAAAACGCCAACATTTAAAAATAAAAACATATATTAATATTATCTAAATTTTTTTGATAGTCCTGGATAAAGTATAGTATTCTACTCGCATATCATGGCTGCTATTCACTTGGATGATTTATGACACTCGCCTGCGGCTCGTGTCATAAACTTCATCCGCGTGAATAACAGCCACCATTATATGCTCATTGAATAATATACTATTAAGCACCAGAACATATTTTATTATAATTTGAAGGGTGGAAATTAGGACAAATTTCGAATTTGGAGAACACACTTTTTATATCGAACCTACCCAAGTAGCATTTGTAGACACATTTTGGTAAATGTATCTAAACCATTGTTTCTGTTTCCGACACAAATTGGAAACTGTTGGCAACAAATTTTCGAAACATATGCATTTTAAATAAATGTATTTATTATATTTCCAAACAAACAGTTCTTAGGTGTTTCTAGTAACTAAATTAGAAAATATGTCGCAAAAGTTTCGAAACACATGTGTCTCGACACAATTTTATAATTTCAATCGAAAATGCTTCGAAACGTTTCGCAGTAAAGAGTTTATGTCCAATTTGTGTCTAAATGTGCTACTTGGGTATATAGTTCGAGACATTTTTTAAATTTTAAATAGAAAGATTTTATTTTTTATTTTAGTTGCATTTTAGAAAGAATTAGCCATTTTTAAAACCCGAATTATAAAATTCTTGTATCAAATATCCATTAAAAATTAATGAGAATACATATTTCTTCTTTAAAAGAACACGGTTTGTAAATCTACCTGTCATTAATCCAGTTAACAACCTTTCGAAGCCCTAGTGAAAAATGGCTTAAGTATTCGGTGGCCACGCCGTTATCGAATTCCATAGATGGATAAGTAATTGGAGCATCTTCCTGATATTTAACTGACACCGATCCATAGCTAAAACAGATAATTGCTTTAGGTACTTATTAAACCTTTAAATACCTCACGTTTCGTCATAGAATTCTACCTAGTAAAAAAATACAACCAGTCTTCACCAATAGGAATCAATAGTGTGTCACTCACCAATAGTGAGAACATAAAGGATGGAATAAATTGGTTTAAAATTGAGGCATTTTTTTAGCAAAACGCTCGAACATGTCAAGTTTTGATTTCAGGTGCGCATTGTTTAAACTAAATTTGATGTACCGATTGACCCAAAAAGAAGATATCATGTCACACTTGTTTTTTTCAAACATAAACCTCTTTTCATTTACTTTTTAAATTCTGTGCAAAATTTTAATGTATCATACACTATATTTCAATTGATAAATATTTTTAGTCGAAAAACTTTTTCTCTAAAACCAATGGTTCAGCAGTTATATGGAAATAAACAATTAAATTGTTTATAATACTTGATTGCCCTATAATTTTTCAATCCTGGTGATTTTGGCTCAATCTTCACATAATTCTCATGTTCATGATTTTTTTCAGATTTTTCTGAGCGATCCCTTTGGTGATGAGGGTGAGGGACAACAATTTTAAAGCGGTTTTCCCGAAAAATGTTTCAAAAAATACATCATATACGAGTATATTGCTGAATTGTGCTTCAATTAGCTTTCATTTGACACGATGCCCTTGAAAACTTTTACCCAGTTCCCAATTTACCTCCAGAACCAAAATTCAACTTTTTATACTTCACGTCTATAATTGGGCCACCACACACTCTCTCTTTCTGTGCTAAATTTCAAATTTTTACGTCGAATAGTTTCAGAGAAAATCGCTAGTGATAGACGTACGGACGGACGGCCACCGAAGTGATCCATAAGTGTTCCGTTTTGCTAATTTTAACATTAAAAATGTCCCCAACGTGGGCTTTCGGCGTACAGAATACCGCCCATATGTAGATTTAATCATGTGCAGTATCGCAAGATTCCGGGGATATTTTAAAACTTTCAAGAACTGTAGTCGTTTGACGTTCGACAGTTTTACGTCCAGTACCTGTAATCGGTATAGAAAAGTTCTACTTTTTGGTTCGTAGATATATATATATATATATATATATATATATATATATATATATATATATATATATATATATATATATATATATATATATATATATATATATATATATATATATATAGATATTTTGTTATTAAAATTTACACTCCATGTTATACGTACAAAATTGAAATGAACAATCTTTTAAAAATTGATAAAGTAAATAGAAAAATCTGGTAAAAGAAGCGTTTTCGGGCTTTCGTTAATGGAAATTTTTTGGAAATTATTTTTGGCCCAATTTGACCTGTCAAATTTTATTAGTGAAGTTTTGCTACTCCCCCTTTATAACAAAAGGTCTAAAAATTCTTACATGTTCAGAGCAAAGAAATCGTATGTTCCATTGATGTAATCAATTTCTTCTTGAGTAAATGCAGGCAAACGGGACCATGGAAGTCCCTCCAGTTTACTTCTGTTGGCGATTCTGTCAATCATCACCTGGGGCCAGTTGCCTAAGTAAACGGGATTGGCCCACCAACCGAGCTAAAAAAAAATTATAAAGTCGCCGGAACTTCCTTTATAAAAGTGATTACCGATGTAACCAAGAAAAAGCCCTAATGAGCTTATCCAGCAAATGTTTTTTATTTAATAATACAGAAGTACCCTATTTGAAAGGCTCATCCCAAAAAGATTTACATTTTTTCAAAATATACGCTTTTATTCTTGTTACATCTTTAATGGTGTAATAGAGCTCATTACATGGTCTTAGATAACGATATTTAAAACACTTGTGTGTTATCCAATAATTAATCAGACTTACAGTAAATTGAAGTTGTCTCTCTTGAGCTTCCAAGTCGAGAGTGCTGTTGGTCTCTGGTTCTGCCCAATCGACATTAATAACTATGCTAACTTGACCTAGAAGCAATATTTTTTTTAAAGTTTTTTAAATGAATTGTGATTTTTACCTAATTTTGGATCGCCATGGAGAGCCGAAATCTTATCCAATACATATTATAAAAAAAATTCAATGTATGTCGAATTTCTAGTGTACTGCAAAAGTTATTAAAAACACGATCCAAAAAAATATTGGATTGTTCTTGACTTATAAACAACAACGAAAATAAAACTTACCACTGAAGTTAGCTCTAAATTCTTCATCATATATCCTGTAGGCTCTGGCATGAGCCTTTAGGAGGACATATCCGCATTGGTACACCATCTCCATTTAACTTTAATCCAGGAGCAGCGAAGCCTGAACCATAACCTCCACTGCAGATTGTTGGAGGTTCATTGATAGTTAACCTTAAAAAATAGTTATTAGTGCTTTCCCTGTTGCTTTTTGGTCTTTTTTATACAGGGTGGCCAATCGAAAACGAAACTTAGCACACTTAATGTCACTATATTGAAAATCGCTCGGGTCCGTAAATTTTATTTTTAATGGGGACATTAATTCGTCACTTCAACCCTTCTGTAGGGGTTACACCCACCCCCGAAATCTTAAATGGCAATGGTGATCAAGTAGCACATCATTTTAAAGCTCTTTTATTTTTCTTTACAACTTATCAAAATTTCTAAATTTGACCGATTGGAAAAATGCGTTCTGAAGATAAAATTGCGAATAACAAATTTCAGTTTGAAATTCCGACCAATTTTTGCCTAAGTAAAATCCTTAACGTTTTGAATGTGTTTTGCTTGGTTTATTTATTTAAACGATGTCAGAAAAAAGAACAAATTTATTGATGATAATAGATTAAAATTCAGTGTATGGGTAGTGCTGGTGAGTTCTCTTCAGTATCGTAGTTTATTATCTTCCATTGCTTTTTTCAAAATAATAATAGTTTACTCCACTCCGCATTATGCACTACCCGTTGGACAGTATTTGGATGATAGATTTCCAGGACGATGGATTGGAAGAAAAAGCACTATTGAGTGGCCACCACGATCACCAGATTTATCTCCGTTAGATTTTTTTATGAGGTCACTTAAAAACTAAGAATCTAAGCAACCGAACCAACCTCACTGGAGGATCTAAGACAACGAATTATTAATGAGTGCCATCAAATTACTTTCAACAGAACCTTTATTACTGTATGGAAACTGGTTGCCAACATTTTCAACATTTAATTAAAGTAAGTAATTAAGTAAGTAAACTGTTTCATATTTTGTTAAATTTTCCAGCTGAAATTTTCCATTAATATTGAGCCAAATTTACAAATTTTGGTGTCGTTGTAAAGAGAAATAAAAGAGCATTAAAATGATGTGCTACTTGTCCTCCATTGCCATTTAAGATTTCAGTCGTGGATGTAACCCCTACGAACAAACGCAGTTGAAAAAAAATTATGGGTCTGGGATATTTTCAATGTAATGACATTAAGTGTGCTAAAATAAAGCTGTTTCGTTTTCGGCTCGCCCAGTACCTATATCAACAATGTAGTCATTTGTTTTTATAAGAGATAACTGAGCAACAATTCTTAACAAAAAGAAAAATAGTAGTAACTGACCAATATTTGCCGTATGGTCCATATAATTGGTAGCACAGCCTAGCGTAGTCTCCAAAATAGTCCACAAATTGAGGATTGAGAAAACCTCCATTCTCATTAATGTGTTGAGGCATGTCCCAGTGGTAGAGTGTTACTATTGGTTCAATTCCTTCAGCTAGGAGAGCCTGAATAAAAAAAAATTTCTTCTTTAAAAGTGAAACATATTTTAGGATCCAAGAGAATTTAAGAGAAAAAGATTTAAAGAAAAAAATGAAGACTGATTAGGCAGAAAAAATTAAGTAGAAACGTCAGCTGCATATCAATTTGGAAGAAGATGGAGTCAAAGCAGAAGAAAAAAAAGATGTGTAGATTATATACACACCAGAAAAGGAGATTGCTTCATCAAATATTCAGTTAATCTTAGACTGAGGTATCGAAAACCTTATTCAGTTCAACGCCTCCAAACTCCAGTCTTGCCACGCAAAAAATCAGCAGCACTAATCCTATCCACATGAATGGCCATTGTTCATTCATTCCTAGGGTCTCCAAATTATGGAACGAATTGCCTGCAGATGTTTTCCCTTACCCTCCAATCCTTTAAATCCCGTGTCAATAGATTACAGTTCCCTTTTTTTCAGGCGCCCACGGTACGTGAGTACTTAGACTTGAAATTAAATTAATTAAAGATAAATAATAAGATTTATTTACCTTTAGAAGATTTAGGTAGTAATCAACTCCTTTTTGATTTATACTGTTAAATGTGCCATTTGGAAGAATTCTCGGCCAAGATATTGAAAGCCTAAAATTAAAAAGAGGATCGGATATTTTGTAATTAAAACACTTTGCTTTTTAATGTTTCAGGTTTATTGAAGTGTGACTACATATGTTTCCCCTTATTAGAGCTTCTGCAAGAGTACTAATGTAATAATACTAAAGCTAGGAAGAATCATTTAGAAATATATATTACCTGATTTTAATACCTGGTTACAAAGCTTATTTATTGACCAATGTTTATCATCTTTATAGCATGGACGTTCCTGAGATTTACGATAATAAGAATTTTAAAGTTTAAATAAGCTTTGTAGCCAGGTCACAGATTACTCCTACCAGATGCGAATCTTACGCTTTCGACGGTGGCTCAATTTAGAGAATTTATAACGTGCCGGCAGTCACAATATTTAGTCTGTCGCCAAATGTTGAATTCCTCGCTGTTAGCGTGTTCGAGCGTCTCGGTGGAATAGATAGCAGGCTAATGATATTACATCAGTTTTGCTGCGTTGATTTTGTGGTTTAAATTGTGGTTGTACTAGGTAGTAGTGTAATTTTAATAAACGATATACGTTTTTGTATTTGTTAATGATATAATTTTATATAAAATGCCGCAAAATATCATGTTTTAATATTTTAAAATATAATCCATAATTTCTCTGAATTAAAACCTACCAAACGCGTGGAAAATTCCATTCACGGCATCGACGCTCGAAGCGATCGGCCGCACTGTCTGAAGCGCCAAGACCGCGGAATCTTGATATAGGAAATGTATTAAGAGATTCGCATCTGGTAGGAGTAATCTGTGACCAGGTAATAAAATCAGGTATGTATATTTATTTGTAAATAATGGTTCTTCCTAACTTTAGAATTTTTACATCAGTACTCTTGAAAATGCCCTAATAAGACGAATCGTATGTAGAGTCATACTCTAATTATTTATTTATTTATTTATTTATTTTATTTATAATATAATTATAGTATAATATATAATACAAAGTTAATTAATTAGAAATTTATTTGGTTAAATCACTATAAACACATAGGTGAATCATCTGTCCGTAATTTATAGTGATATGGTAATATTGTTTATATTTAAAATAAAAATTATATACAAAAATATTAATTTTAAAATACAGGTAAAAACAATATTAAAGCTATAAATTAAATAATCATTATACAAAATTAATAATGTCCTTTACAAAGTTCTAATAATAATATTAAAATATTACTTATTTTATTTTTATAGTTTCATCAATCTTAGAACTGTTTTCTTTTATCCATTTTTTTATATATTTTTTAAATGAAATGTAACTTAAACATTTAATTTTTTTGGGTAGTATATTAAAAATTTTTATACCAATATTTAAAGAATGTTTTTTTATTAATGTTAAATTAAATTTTTCAGCATATAGAGATATATTTATTTTTTGTCTAGTTTCATATAAATGATTTACCGCTTCTATATTTAACGCTTTATTATTTTTATAGATGTATGTTAAGGCTGCTTTGTACAATAGTTCTTTTACATTAAGTATATTGTACGTATCAAATATAACTTTCGAAGGAAACAAAATATTTTTGTTGTAAATAATTTTTAATACGTATTTTTGCATCATTAAAACTAATTTTAAACCAGTGTCATAAGTAAATAATAAATAAAAAATATAATATAATAAACCTGAAACATTAAAAAGCAAAGTGTTTTACTTACAAAATATTTAAAAAATGTTTCATAAAGAACCTGCTGCAGAATCAACATAGTTTAGAGGATAGGATGTTGACAACCTGTAAATAGTAGTGCCTATTGAAAAGCTTTATTTGTAACATACAAAAACAATACTTTGCCTATAACGAAAGAATAATCCCCGGGAAAATCTAACAAATATTCTTACCTATAAAAATCTAAACCCAGTGCTTTCGCATTGGCTACATCTTCTTGCCACTTATGGTAGGAATCGCAAGCTATATCGCCATTTTCGGTTGCATCTAAAATTTTAAATTTAGTTTTTTATTTAATTTGTAATTACTTTTGATGCCAGATCCATAGTTAGAATATCATAGAGAATTACTGTTGTCCCTGAGCAGGATTCTCAAATTGCGAAACTCTCAATACTTGCAGATTCCATATTGAAAACATGATAACACTCATCCTCTTAAAGGGCTGGTGAAATTCCTACGGATGTTTCCAGCTCTGGATGTGTGAATCGGACTTCCCGAGTACACCCACGTTAGGTCTTCGTAGGCTACCAGAAGATAAAAAAATCATCTACCGTCCGCCATAGTGGATACACCATTTTCAATTTTAAAAATAATTACTAGATTCGCAATCGACCACCCCAAAAAGCCCTAATGTCAATTTTGGGTACACATGGAGAGGTAAAAATTTTCGTTTACCCTATTTTCCCCTACTACTACTACTAAAACATACCCCTTTCTTTTAGCTTTGCCTTGCTTGAAAAACAAATACTTATCACTAAAAATAAACACTAGTCAACGATAAAATATCAACACTAATAAAATTACACACTTAAAACTTTGCAAAGAGCTGTCGTTATTACAATTTTTGGGCATTCAGCCAACACAAGTTATACTTCTGCAGTGTTGCACTAGAAGTAATATCTCAACTGTTGGTGTATTGTTTGTAAACAATTCCAAAATCCCAAAATTGTTTGCTTTTAAATTCGTTTTTTTCACAAACGTGACTTTGACCATGAGCATCCTTTCTTCGGGCAGGGTCACACACACACACACACACACACACACACACACCATCACACACACACACACACACACACACACACACATATATATATATATATATATATATATATATATATATATATATATATATATATATATATATATATATATATATATATATATATATATATATACAGCTTACTTATATCTGCTTACTTTGATTATGTAAGTAGGTGTCCCACAAGCCGGGCCCTTTACCATCCTCGTTCCATGCTCCTTCAATTTGAAATGCTGCAGTTCCTGCACCGAAAATGAAGCTGTCGGGAAATTTAGCAGCAAATGCACTATAAAGCAGAATATAAAAATGTGCGAAAGTGAGCAGATTTAACATTGTTAAAGTTTCTTTTATGGCTAAAAGGTACTTATTGTACCAATAGCTGCACGAAATTGATGAAAATCCCCACAAAAAAAATAATCACTTACTTTGACATCAAATACAATAAAATTGAAGCTTAACCTTTTCTTATAGTTGAAATGTGTTAAAGAGGTCATCAAATTAAAGAGGTTTTAGAATATAGACTCTTATTATATAGTAAAAATCT
Source organism: Philopedon plagiatum (assembly GCA_963971165.1). Taxonomy (NCBI): domain Eukaryota; kingdom Metazoa; phylum Arthropoda; class Insecta; order Coleoptera; family Curculionidae; genus Philopedon; species Philopedon plagiatum. The sequence continues at coordinate 818,092 of OZ020197.1, forward strand.
GTAAGTTATAGATAATGAAAATTAAATAGAATTTCACCCCTCTCTCACTTATATGTTTTATCTTGAAATTATCAAAACTTAAACAATTAAAAACATTTTTTTAGTAATCTTTTACATCTACTCTATTGAGTAGCTGAATATAATTTATTACTGTTTTCTGACTTCGTTTTTCCCTACTTTAAATGGAATCGGCGCTTCAGGGAATTTTTAGAATTTTTGACCTCAACTCCCTAGCGTCACCCCTCAAGGGGGTTGACAAAGCTAAATTACACGAGACAGCAGATTTATTAACCAATGAGATACCCCTAAAATTTGATGTTTTTATCTTCACTAATTGCAAAGACTTTTCGGACACCCTGTACATATTCTTCGATTCAGGAGAGATAGGTAGAAGGGACTTGGTTTCTTGGTTTCTTTGGTTCTTATAGTTTGTAGATCAAATTTGATGAACTGATAAAATTGAGCGACCATGTATATGTAAATATTATGAATTCAATTAAACTCTTGATCTCAATTAGGTAAATAATTTTCTAAAAATCGTAAGAAACATTATTTGACGCAAACAATAGCACTCGTTCTTCTTAACTAATATCGATAACAAACTAAACACTTATAGTTGCCCCACTGATGACAAAATTCACTTGAACAAACTTTAGAAATATTTAATCTATCATACTTCCTTATTGATTGAATAAGAAATATTTCCCCTAAGAATTTTAAAATATGTTAATAAATTGTCAATAACCAATTTCACCAATAACTTGACGAATGTTTTGTTTTCGGTCATTAATCGTCTGCGAATTGTCAGAATATACTTTGTCCTTGAGAAAGCCCCACAAAAAAAAATCGAGGTGGGTTAGATAGAAAATCTTCACTCGACAAGATCGAAACACTGAATCCATTAATTTTAACAAAAAAGCCTAATTAAAATTTAAAGGCAAGAACTTTTGAATTAACATTTATTGTTGCGTTAATATTAACAATATTAAATTAGTAATTTTTAGTCGTCTAGACTTCTTGTAGCAATAACATTCTGATACCATTTGGCGGACTCCTTCCAAGTTCTGGTTCTGTTTGCGTCGTCAAAATCTACACGAATCAGACCAAATCTGGCACTGCAAAATTAAATAAAACTAATTATTTCGCATCTTTGTTGGTTTTTAAGTGGAATATTAAACAGGATGTTATAGAAATGGTGAAATATATTCCACCAACGTAGTTGGATGTTTAACCAGCTTATTATTGCAAAGCGCCATTTATGAATATTTGTCTTCAATCTGAATTCATATCAAGATTTACCGGTTTTAGTATATGTAGAAAATTTTATAACAACCTATACACATAATCACTAGGTGATAATTTTATTTATTAAAATAAAGTTATGTTTTGCTTTGAAATAACAATCTTACTCGTAAGTTCCCCATTCAAAGTTATCCATAAGCGACCAGACTGTGTATCCAACAACGTTAATATTATCTTCTAAAATGGCGTCAAGCATGTTACTCATGTAATCCTGAAAGGAAAATATCAAGAAAGAAAAACAGAAAAATTAGGAAAAACTATAAATTTCCAGTATTTTTATTTAACAATTTGTGTTTGTGTCGTACGTACTTAACTAAAAAAAGGATTTTCTAGTTGAAGCTTTCAAGAAAAAAGTGACATTATTAAGTCTGGCCAATGGTTTATTTTAATTTCAAGACAAAAGTGAAAAAGTCGGTAAAAAAGTTACGAGACATTTTCACGTGGAGTTTTACGGAAAATATAATTGGTCAACCACATGCAAAATATTATTAAAATTATTCTGCTCTGCTGACCCTTTTTATTTTCAATATAAGTGATTCGCTGAAACTCAGTCGACATTACAGATTAAAAGAATTTTCACAAAAGTATAAAATGAAAATGCTATCTCAATTTTAATTATTTTTATCGGATTGCTTCTGATTTATTATTTATTTATGTCAATTCTTACATGTATATAGGTAATTCGATCCTGATCGTCCAAGTAATCTCCAGTGACGTTTCCATTTTCTGTTATATATATTGATTCTGGTCTATATCTAAAAATAACAATAGTATATTATTAAACCTTTTCGTAACAACTTAACCAATTTTATTATGTACTTTGTTGTCAATCCCCGAGTCTCTGTCTAATGATTGCGCCTGATTGAATTATTGTTGAGAGACTTGGCAATACAAACAACCCAGCTCACGTGGTACGCAGTGTTTAAAAAAACATTTTTTGATAGGCTATATCCAGCTTATTGTCGCGAGGCGACTCCCCCCCCCCCCCTCCCCAATCTGAATTCACACCAGGATTTACCGGTATAAATATATTATTATGCAGTGAATTTTACTTGAGCATACGCTGTATTAAATTGGATATTAGCACAGATATATTTGTCCACCCATCAGAATCTGTCACTAATAATAAACTATGATAATCCGAAAACTTTTAATACCGATCTATCTATACGCGTTCATATTGGGCACTAAGTAAATTTGCTGATAGTGCGTGAGCGTATTTGGTACGAAGGTCTTAACATTTTAAACACCTCTTCCCAATGGTTACTTCTCCAAAGGCATACTTAGTGTTTAGAACATCTTTTTCTAGTTATAAAAAAAGTTTAAATTTTTCGAAATTTTCCGTTTTTTACAATTTTTCTGGGGAAAAGACGGGTTTTTCCGGCATTCAATTTTTCTGGAAATTTTAAATCTCTATTAAAAATATCTAAAAATACCTTTACCTCTCGTAAACGTAATTTATTAATTTTCTAAATCCCTGAGGATAATAAAAGAGGGTATTCTGCACTAGGCCAGCGTCAAATTGATGGTCAGGATAACTTATGGGTACTTCCAGATTTTTAACTGTCCAAACTTTATATCTAAAGAGCAAACAGAAAATGCTTGTTAAGATCATAACTATTTACTTGTTATTAATATTAAATAAACCTTTTCAACTTTGTAATGTATTTCCTACTTTGGATCTTATTTTAAAAGCCATTTGACAGTAAATCTTATTGGATTTTAATCCGGTATACTTTTAAATTCGGTCCAATTGATACAGAGCTAGAAGTAGGTAAGAAACCGGGTAAAATATAAGTTCAAGTATTTTGCTACAAAACAATTCTAGTGACGTTTGCAGTTTAGAATATATCGTAAAAAAGGAAAGAATTTAGGAAATCGAATAACAGTTTTATTGTCAATTAACTTCTTAAAAGTAGACCAAAAAATAACCATCCATAATAAAATTATAGGCAAAGACGTTTGTATTCCCTACTCAAATACATATTATAATATTTTTTTATATCTTACGTATTAAAAGCCAAAAAATCATTTGTCCCATTGATGTAATTGATTTCTTCTTGCGTAAATTCAGGCAAACGGGACCGTGGAAGCCCTTCTAGTTTGCTCCTGTTGGCGATTCTGTCGATCATCACTTGAGGCCAGTTGCCATTAAAGACCGGATTGGCGAACCAACCGAACTAAAACAAAAATTTGCAAAACATTGAGCCCAAAACAGGTGTTCCGATTTTGTTTTTATTTGACTTACACTGAACTGAAGAGCTCTTTCTTGGGCATCAATATCTTCCGCTGTGTCCGTCTCTGGTTCAAACCAGTTGGTATTGAGAACTATCGAAACTAGACCTAAACAAAAATTAGCACAGCTATTACTAGTTTTAAAATTGTCGTTAATATTACATATTAGAATTTGGAAACATTCCTTTCAAATTGTTTTTTAAAGAAACATACATTTTATCAAAAAAAAAATCGGAAATTTATATTTTTTCGAAATTATTCAGAGACTCATATTTTTCCACTTCAGAGTGTTACCTGTATTTTATCGAGAAAATTACGTAAGGTAAAGTTTTGCCGATTTTTTTTAAGCCAAGGCGAACTTCCCAACTCTCAAAGGAATACTATTTTAAATCTAATAAATTCGGTTACCATATTTTTAAGTATTGTCAAAAAATAATTCATCTAGAAGCTCGTACCGTTATAAGTCGATCTGAATTCTTCATCATAAATCCGGTAAGCTCTAGCATGAGCTTTCAAAAGCACATACGAGCACTGGTACATTCCGTCAGAATTTAAGTTTAGTCCGGGTGCCACTGCATTTGAACCGTAACCACCTTGACAAACTGACAAAGGTTCATTGATAGTTATCCTAAAAAAGTACATATTTCGTCGATTAAAAAATAAATTTTTAAAAATCTAGGTACGTTAATCAACTAGTCAAAAAGTAGGTGTAGACCTCCCAATCGCCCCCCCCCCCCCAAGGGGCCTTCAAAATCACCGCTGTCATCATTAAAAATTTCTCAAGTTGTACTTAAGTATAAAAAGGTTGGGAATCACTGCTTTAAGGTAAGGTTTATTTCTTCTATGACTATGTAGAACATTGACTCACCAATATTTAACATACGGGGCATAAAGTTGATAACAGAGCCTTGCAAAATCTTCGAAGTAATCAACAAACTGAGGATTGAGGAATCCTCCAAGTTCATTTATATGTTGCGGCATATCCCAGTGATATAGAGTTACTAGTGGTTCTATTCCTTCAGCTTTAAGACCCTTAAAATAGCAGGTATGATCAAAAAAAATTACAAGTACTAACTACAACTGAAAATCAAAAATTTCAAACAGTGTGAGAGAACGTTTACACATGCTGCAAGGAACAATTATACAACCACTCACTCACTCACTCACTCACTCAACCGCAGCGCGTCGATAAGCGAGAGAAGGGAGTTTTCTTGTGTGGACTGAGTCATTGATGAGTCCAATGGCTCTCTTTTTGATAGAATCAAGGATGTTAAGTGTCGAAGGTGATGCCTCTCCCCATATGTGGGAGCAGTACTTTAGGTTAGGTCTTATTTGGGAAACATAGTGAGTGTATCAGTTGTTTGTTGTTGTTGCTGTTGTTGTTGCTTATTTTACAATGATCTGTTTCGGGAAAAAATGCAAAAGACTTACCTTAATGAGATTTAGGTAATATTCAACTCCTTTTTGGTTTATATTCCATAGAGTTCCATTTGGAAGCAGTCTTGGCCAAGAAATAGAAAATCTGAAAAAGGGCATTTAATTTTTTTGTTATTAGTCAATCAGTAGGTAGTGCTGGATTTTTAATGTTCTGAGTTTAAAATAGAATATATGTTACCTGTAAAAATTTAAGCCCAATTGTTTAGCATTTGCGACATCCTCTTGCCATTTGTGATAAGAATCACATGCTACGTCACCATTTGCACGGTCTTAAAAAGAATATGCCGAAATAAATGACGAAATGTATTAATATTTTACTCTTAAATAAAGTATCAACTTATACAGCGTGTCCAGAAACCATCTTAACAAAAAATGGGAACCTTTTTATTAAACAATGGTTTTAACAGTGCAAGAAATACTGCAGTGTAAAATAAGTAGTTCATTAACATTTGAAAAACGTTTAGAAATTAAAGGAAAAGGACGCCCCAACCCTCTTCTGGATCTAAAAGAGACCACGAAAGACCGAGGGAAAGAGATTATTAGGTATTTTAAGCCAAGTATGTACAATATTTCTGACTTTTTTACACTGGATGTCATTTTTTCACTCTGTTATGCCCCATGTTGATATACTTTTTTGTCAATTGCAAAAATCTGATATTGATGCAATTTTGATTGGTAAATGTATTGCAGATTTTAATTTTAACATTCAAAAAATTAGAGAGAGTGTCATCTCTACAAACGCAAATGTTAATAAAAAATCCGGAAGACTCCAAACGAAGAATTTCTTTAGAAATATGCGATATAATTTTGTCAGAAATCCGCTGTCGTTTTAATTTTTCAGAACATTTAATTGTCACACGTTTGTTTAATACAAACAATTTTGCTGATTATAAGAAAGGCTTTCCTGAAGACATTTTAAAATATATTAAAAATAATTATGAGATGATGAACGTCTCCAAGCTTAAATAAGAATTGCATGTTTTATTTAGTCGTGAAGACTTTTATAATAGTGCGGGTGCTGTTGCTATTTTACATCTATTGTTAGAAATGAACCTTAGTGAAACGCTTTCGGAAAGCATAAAATTATTAGAGATTTTATGTACTATTCCAATGACGACAGTGGAAAGTGAGAGGTGCCTTTCGATACTAAAAAGGATTAAGACTTTCTTAAGAAATACAATGGCGGAGTCAAAGAGCGCTGTACCTATGTTAAGCATTGAGAAACCTTAGAAGTATTTATAATTTTAATGAGCTAGTGATTGAACATTTCTCCCAACAGAAGGATAGAAAGATCGATCTGATATACAAATACATTTAACTACATAAAGCGTGAGTAAATTATGAAAAAATAATCTTAAACAGGCTTGCACTAGTTGCCCTTAAAATTTGACCCACCTGTAAAAAAACTCACGGGCCGACCCCTGCTTTCCATACAAACTATTGTAAGCCGTGAAAATTCTGTACAGTATATTTTAGAAAATAGACTTGTCCCGTTCTGTTAATGACGTTTTGAAAAAAAATAGTAAGTCTGCATTCGCCGCTTTTCACTTCTTATAGTTATTTTATTAATAATTTTGTTATTATAAAAAATATAACATACTTGCGTTATGCAACCAAGTATCCCACATACTCGGACCTTTTCCATCTTCATCCCATCCTCCTTCAATCTGATAGGCTGCGGTTGCTGCACCAAATAGGAAATTATCTGGGAATTGTTTTGCCGCTGAAGATCTTAAAATTTTAAAAAACTATCCTATTATATCTAATATTTTTTGAAATAATATAGAAATAAAATCTTGTCAAAAATACTTTTTAAAAACAAGCTTTTATTATTTAGATGTACTAAAACGAAAAAATAAGTATCGTTTCTTCATTGTGGCAATGCTAAATGCTATTTATAAGTGGACGTAGTTCGCGTGGGTGGATCCTAATAAAAATAGTGTCAGAGTTATCACTGAAACAGATGTAATATATTATGTGATATTTATTGTCTTAAAAGCTTGTAGCGCTCGAAAAGTTCATACAGGCATTAATTTTGTTTGGCAGAAATTGTATTGTTTTCTTTTCACGCGACAAGCTTTTACGACAACTTATAATCTTCTCCGCTCTTGTTGAATGTCCAATCTTTAAGAATTTTTGCAAGTTCCGTTAGGTTCTGATGTGGTGACTGGCAAATGATAATTTCTTTTGTCACACACAGCACACAGGTAAAACTCTATTAATGCTAAATATCTACTCACCCTGTAATAAAACATAAAATTAAAACTTTTATTCGCCCCAACATACTTGATTACTTTTAAATATAAAGTTTAATTCCAAACAATATTTTCTCAAACAATAAGTATTAGATATGCGAACAACTAGATTACTTTAAAAACATAATTAGAAAGATAATCAAAATTATCGCCACTAAATTCTTCAAGTACTGATAAGCAGTTTATTTTTTTTTTTAAACAGGGAAAATAAATAAATTCTCGATCCTGGTTTTTTCAAAGCAAGAAAATATATTTGTATTTTCATCTTTTACTTTTTGACTAAACTATCATTTGAAAATTACGCTATTATATTGATGTAAAAATCACTTTTAAGCTTTTATTAAAATTCAACCATGTCAAAAACGCAGTAATTTTACTCTGTATAATCTGCAAACCCTGGCAAAATTCATAAAATTCTCATAATTCAATTTCTATCATCAACAGGGTTTCATAAAGGATATCAAAATTTCTATAATCGATTCATTTGCGGATCAACGTTTATAGGGGAAAATGTACCAGAAGGTGTTATGACGTCAGCGAGGACGACATAACGCTTTTATAACCCTAGTCCCTAGAGTGGTCGAGTCGTAGGTTACTGGCGGTTAACCGCTGGCGTTGACAGATGACAAACTAATTTATGTGTCAAATAAATGGCAGCAAAGTCGTGAAAGACTAAAAAAACATAACAACAAATTTTGCTACGTAACAAATCTTTTAATTAAAAAATAGTTTATAAAATTATTTTTAATCGTATTTTAGACACAGTCCTCTGGTTCCACCAAACATCTGTTTCCAGCGATTTTCTTCAGCCATTTTGCAGAGTCCTTGTATGTTCTGGTTTTGTTGTCACTATCGAAATCAACTTGTAGAAGACCAAATTTAACTCTAAAAGAAATAATGTGCTTGAAGATAAGTCTCATCAAAAGCAGAAAGCCAACAAAAAATATGGAGGTGCTTTACTGTTTTTATATGATGCAGTCAAATTTTAAAGCGTCGTGGAAAGCAGAATTTTCACGGACTTTATATTTTGAACTCGATTTTGAATTTAACGTTTCTCAAAAATGTTAAAAGGTGTAGTATACCTATTAAGAAAGAAACCCTAAAATCAAAGCTTGACGTGTTGGAGCGTTTTCATAAGAAAAAAATTCCTGAAATTGAAACGAATTTATTCCAACCTTTACGTTTTTACTGTCTGTAACTATTTTCATAACACCCTGTATTTAATAAAAATGCTTTTAGGTTTTTCTCGATTTTTTTAATACGTCTAATCAGCAGGTTTGAAAGTTTTGACAGATACTTACGTGTAACCGCTTCCCCACTCGAATGTGTCTGTCAAACACCAAAAAGTATAATGCGTAACAGGGACGTTGTCTAAATAAATTGCATCTAAAACGTTACTCAAGTAATCCTAAAAATAAATACATTCCTTTTTTTACATTTTTAAACAAAAATAAGTGAATAAATAAAAACTAAAAAGAAGGTATAGTCTTACATTGAAGTATTCAATCCTGTCGGCATCGTTAAGGTAATCTCCACTGGTCCAGCCATTTTCTGTCACGAAAATTTCTCCCGGATTGTAATTTTGGTTAATCCATCCCACTAGTTTTCTAATACCCATTGGCCAGGACACAACGTAGCCCACCTAATCAATAAAACCAAATTAAGTAACAGCTTAGATGCCAATCGTATACTTAAATTGTATTTTCTTAATAATGCCGAGAATAATGCTTAAAAAGTAAAAAAAAAATTAATATTTCTGCCCAGGCCAGAAGATCACCTAGATTACCTGATAAAGATATAACAAGAAAGTCCTTGGGATAAAATAACTTACATTTTAGGGCATACATTCAAATAAACTTTTTTTCTTATTTCTATGAGTACTGTCATCTCCGGTACACCTATTTTTTACACTCTGTATATCCCTTTACGGTCTACATACAAAAACCTAGTACATTCCAATTCTCTTACTTACTTATACCAGAGAAAAATTCTATCTTATTCTTCTCTGCTTATATCTTGGGTATCTGGAATCTGGAATAAATTATCTGCAGATGTTTTCCTTGCCCCTAAAAACCTCTAATCCTTTTATTTTACTTACGTCCGCATGTTTCCACGACGGATCTGACGAACCATACACACAAGTATCCAGATCGTAACTTGGCTGGGAAATGGGTGCATCGTCTGCCCAACCAATAAGCGTGCTTGAATATCTTAAAAGTAAAAATATGAAGTATTCAGAATCACGTGCACACACAAGTAAATAATAACCTTTAGGGATACTCTTCGGTTAAACACTTACGTATTTAGAGCGAAATAATCAAATGTCTCCTTGATAAAATAAATTTCTTCAGCAGAAAGTTCCGGCAATCTGCTTTGAGGGAATCCTTCTCCTTGACTTCTGTATGCAATGCGGTCTATCATTACCTGAGGCCAATTACCGATATATACAGGGTGAGCAAACCACCCAAGCTGAAACTGTAACTCTCTATCCCAGGCTTCGAGGTCTTTGGGATCGTCGGAGAGAGGTTCGTACCAGGAGCTGTCAGTTACCAATGTAACTTTACCTGAAAGATGGTTTTAATTCTTTTATAATGAGACTTTAGTACAGAGAACAAGGGAAGAAATATTCTTTCCTGCTTGGAAGAGAAACCTAAATAATGTGTTTGTGCTTACCTCCTTGTTTTGCTCTAAACTCATCGTCGTAAATGTGATAGGCTGTTGCGTGTGCAAGGAGAGCTACCTTACTGCACTGGTAAATTTTGGTTGCATTTTCATCAGTGTCCCCAGGTGCCATGAAACCCATACCATTGTAACTGAAACTAGAATAAAAAGAATTTTTAACAGACTTTACCAGGAGGTTATCAATTCGACCCGTATCCCTTTTTTTATATAGATATGTTCACGCATAATTCCTAAACGGATTAACCGATTTCGATAATTTCTTTTGTTTTGTAGGTGAGTTCTCCCGAATGGTCCCATTTTAAGGGATTTTTGCTGAAGTGAGTGGAAACCTAAAAAGAACTGCGAAAAACTAAAAACAACTCTTGAAAAAAGGCGTGACTACACCGTATTCAATTTATTTTGAGAATGATGACAGAATCCCATTTTAGAACGGAGAGATCAATTATGTCTCTCTCTAATGTTCTTTCTCTCTCGTCTTTTTTATCTCTCATATGTAATATTATTTCATACTTTTTAGTGCTGTTTCTTTTGTGAAGTCGGTTTATTTTTACAAAAAAAACATATATATACTTTATGTGATATTTTGTTAACATAGAACAACAATAAATCAGTATTTTTTCAAACATAATCCAGCCAGATTAAGCGGCTTTAACAGAAATTAAAAAAAAATTAATATTCTGAAGTAGTAAGAATGAGTTTGTTTAAGGCAAGCTCTCCGGATTTTGCCTCAAAACATTCTATGTCATCAAGAAATGCCAATAAAACAACATCTCTTATTTATACGGAAATATGTCTTACCCTCCCAAGCAAAATACGTGGGGCTCATTAAGAGTAAGCCAGTATTTGACATAATCTCCAAAATATGTATACGCAACGCGAGCATATTCCCCAAACCACACGGCTGTTTGTGGATTCAGCCATGCCCCATATTGTTCCAGGTTTTCTGGCAGATCCCAATGATACAACGTTACTGCAGCTTCAATACCGTTTTCTTTAAGGGTCTGAAAAGGACAGAATTTGGAATTTTAAGCGGTTCAGAAGTCTCCTTAGAGATGAACTTTTTTATTGGAACAATATTATGTATAATGTAGTTCACAAATCAACTACTTCTTTACCTTTAGTAAATCTAAGTAAAAGTCTATTCCAGCTTGATTGATCTCATTAGCAAATCCATTTGGTAGGATCCTAGCCCAAGATATGGAAAACCTGAAAAATAATTCCTGTTAACAGAAAACTGTACTACTAAAATTAAATCAAAATAATAATCATTAAAATAATATATTGTAAAGAAAGAGTTAAGCAAGAAGAAGTCACTAGCGTCATAGGTATGATGATATCACGCATGCTCTGTCTCGTTTCAGAATATTCTTGGCTTACTTCTAAAACGAGACAGAGCACGCGTGATGTTTCCCAATGGTATGACTTAACTCTTACTTTACAAGTTTTAAAAATGACTTTTTGCACACATGTGTGCATCATTATTTCATTATACAAACCATTGATTTTTGTCAGATCATATTATTAATTAACAAACCTGTAAAACTGGGCATTTAGATCCTTCATTATTGCAATATCTTCCTTATATTTGTGATAGTTATCTGCGGCTTCGTTACCATTTTTTCCATCAGCTGTTCTACCTAAAAAATCCTTTTAAATACGCTCTTTCATTTACAACAATAAGAGCGTATTTATCTAAAAAATATATATAACTCACTGAAGCCTTGATTCAAGTAATAATCCCACCAACTTTCGCCTTTGCCAGAGGCATTCCATCCCCCCTCAACTTGATACGCGGATGTGGCAACACCGACTTGGAACCAATCCGGAAATCGTCTATTGGTTGTGTTGGAGTCAGCAGCAAGACAACTACAAACACAAGTTCTTTATAGGCCACTCTGTATATTCAAAATTTTTATTATACTCGTAACTTTTTTGGCAAAAAAGAGTTATAATAATATAAGCATAAATTGAGAATCAGTTCTCTAAACCACCTGAAAATTCCTTATACAATATGGATTTGAACAAATAATGGTAAAACAGCTAATCTCCGGGCTATATGCCCCTCCGAACGCTGGATTACATAACAAAATTTGGCGTATTTTGTTCCAACACAGTTAGATAATAAAATACTTGTTTTGAATGAAAGAAACGAAGATACAGCAGGAAGAAGGAAGCTTTTTCTTTTGTTAGAATGTCGCCACCTGCAGCCCGGTTTTGAACTCTTTGGTTCTCATAGTAGAGGATAGACGAACATACCAACCTTCCGACAAAGTAATTCCTCAAAGCTACAATGTCGAACTGCATAAGCAGTGAGACACAGGCGCGCCATCCATTAGCAGTTTCAAGCAGTCGGAGTAGAGTTTACCGTAAGGTAAAATTTTAAAAATATGAATGAAGTCTTTTGTTAGGGGTAATAGGGGTACATAAACATATGCAAAAATTGAGAACCAAAGCTGAGATAGGTGGATGAAGCCAATAATACTTTAAGGGACAAAGAGAAAAAATCATAATGATCAAAACCAAGAAATCAAATAGGTAGTTAAATTTCTTTTATTTTTGCTTACCCTGCTAGTAAACCAACAAAAATTGTTATTACCAAACACCTCATTTTTTTAGTTGACTGCTGATTTTGTAACACACCAAATGATATAAATATTAAGTACCGTTATCGGTTACAGTACTTGGAGTAGCAAATGTACATAAATACTTTTAAATAATGATATAAGGGTTTTGTTATTTCAGCGTTAAGTGGGTACCTAATATTTTAAACAAATAGAATCTCTCTTTGTAGTCAAGCATGTTGTTTATATTATTACCTTGAAAAGTCTTAAAGTTTTAATTTTGATAGATTATCTCCAATCGTAATAATGTACTTATCTGTACTAATAATAAAATCGTTAGTGATATTTTTAAAATAAGAGTATGTAAAATCTTCTTTATCAGTTTTAAGAGAGGTATTCAGTGCCCATCATTATTAGTTTGGTTTTTCAATATTTTTTACACAATTATGTTTTTTTGTCACTTACTGTGCCGTATCTAGGCCGGTAAGTGCAACTTACCACACGAGTGCAGTAAATAAAGTTCTGCTTATATCGGCAGCTAAAAACTGACTAAAAAATAAGGCCCTATAAAATATAATTTATTTATTTAAATTAAAGTTGTAGTACAATTTTATTGTTGTCCTTATTCAGCCGAAAAACTTGCTGAAGATTTAAATTTGAATTTTCATTACAAAATAAGTCAGTAAGCTTTTCGCATTAATTACACAATATATCTCGTGTAGCCAGTTTTAAAAACTTTATATACCCTTTCACATGATTTTAGTGGGATTTGCTGTGAACAACCGGCTCTCCACCGTTCCTCGATTTGAATATCAACATTTTCCGCTTCATTAATACTTCCTGCCCCAAACATCCCAACAATTATATTCAATCTGTTACGCTTTATTAAAAATTTCCTGAATAATCGGAATCGACAAATTCAAACTGACAGTAACAACAATTCAGTGGCGGCTGGTGAAATTTCAAAGTTGTATATCTCTGTTCCTACTCACAGGACCCGTACCAAATTTAGGAGTCTTAATAGTGAGCCCACTGAGAATGTTTTGGTAAAAAAAGAACATTTTGTCACAGATATCATTCAAATAGGTAGTGAAAGTTACATTACACATACCCGCAAGAAACCTAAACTCAACCATGAAGAGCTCTGGTTTTTCCAGACCTGTGATAAAGCCAGATTTAAAAAAGTCCAAGCTCATAAAAGGTATTTTTCAAATCATACACCCAAAAACCGCCACCGAGGCAAGAAATCAATACAATCAAACTATCTTAGAGTCCAAAAATGCTTTTAACAACTGTTTCCTGTTCTAGAGACCTAGGGTCTCCATATTATGGAACGATTGGTTGCAGATGTTTTCCCTTCCCCTCCCAACCTCAAATCCTTTAAATCCCGTGTCAATCAATTACACTTTCTTTCTCTTTAGACGCCCACTGTACGTTAGTACTTAGGCTTGAAGTCTACGTGGACTGTCTCGAAAAAAAAAGTGTTTTTACGTATTTATCGGGGTGTATTTTCTAATTACTTTTTTCGGATTGCTTCCCTCTTTACTAAGATAGCTCATTAAAAATTGTAAATTGCAAAAGGCAGAAACATAGAAGTTTTATATATGTAAAGTATTTATTTTGCTACAAAGATGTATGAAAATTCCGGTAGCAGGTATTTTTTTACGTTCATCAAATAAAAATTACAAGAATTTCTATACAGGTATATTTTTCTTTATTATAGATTACAAAAAAAAATTATTCACATTGATCCACTAAACAATAAGTGGCACATACTTGTTTGTACCAGTTTCCAGATGCTTTAAACGTCCTTGTACGGCCTGGATCATCGAAGTTAACCTGGATGATGCCAAATCTTTGCCTAAAAAAAACAAAAAAAAATCATTTCGGCAAGCTGCAGAAAGGAAGACATATATAAGTATTATGTACATACATTTTATTTTCTGCTACAATTTTAATTGTGCTGATAATCAATCAATATTCAAATTCTAATATTATCGAATTTTCATATTTCATATTTCACTTACGTGTATCCTTGAGCCCACTCAAAGTTGTCCATAAAACTCCACGTGGTATATCCAGCAACATTAACTCCATCTTCCAAAATGGCATCAAGCATATTGCTTAGGTAACTCTATAAGAAAAAATCCCCAATAATATTGCAATTATTGTTCTTTTAATCATCAAATACACTAATACACAGCAATTTCAAAATCGAAATATAGGTTTCAAATTTTCGACATTTATTGATTCAGAATAGTAAAAGAGAAATGATAATGTTAAATATCTTTAAAAATGTTACATGATGAGAAAAGCGTTCTCTTATAGCATAATAAGTCAATCGAAACACGCACACAAAGAATTACGTCGGTTTGACGGGCATATAAAGGTAGAAAAAGATGGAAACAACGTTTGGCTTACTTGCAGATAATCGAGTCTTCCCTGATCATCGAGAATATCGTCAGTGGCCCATCCATTTTCAGTAACGTAAATCTCGCCAGGGTTGTAATGAGTCCATACATAGTTCAATAAATTCCTCATGCCTGAAAAATACAAATAATTGATACTTTTCCCTTGGTATGACATCAGTTTATATCTCTTTGTACGCAGCAAGGCCATATCGAGTAAATAGAGCCACCAATCTGCACTTCCAAAACGTGTTGTTTTGTTTTTGATTATCGACTACTAAAGCAGGTTACTAATCCGGTTCAATATCCATAAAATTCAGTTGCACTTACCTTCAGGGTAAGCGTACAACCAGTCAGCAACGGATTTCGTCCAATCAGGTGACGCAGAAGTAGCGACTCCTTTGTCCAACCAATACATTGGAGTTCCAATAGGTGGTTCATCAATTGCATTTACAACTTCACCAGTGTACCTGAAATATTGAATATCGATGGCTTAGTGGCAATACCACGTATCAACATTTGACAATGTTTTGGGAAAACAGGAAAAAGTTTTCACGCTGTTCCTTTTTAGATATATATAAATAAGTTTTTGCATGTAAACATAAAGGAATTTGTGTGTTATTAACGGCTAGACCCATTTAGAAAAAAAATCACTGTTATTAAAAACAAGTTTGATACATGTTATTGTCAAAAAACTAACCTGATAATACGTGTTATTACCTACTTATTATCTAATATAATTAATTGCTTGCATTTAATGAAATATTTTTGTGAATATTGAGACCTTGGGTGGCTAAATTAAACAGTTAATAAAATGAAAAAAAAAAGATTTTAGTAATAAAATAATTTATTTTAAGTTGTAGACCAAATATTATGGCTAACATGAATAAAAGAATAACTACTAAATGTCAGTGAATTATTACGTGGAATAATAGAAAACAATTCTTAAAGAATAAAAATCAAAATAAGCTTTCTAAAAACTACCCACAGGGTAAGTTGTCGTAGAAGTGATGAACTTCCTTGGGTAAGGTGGTTTTTATGTCCTGAAGGTGGTCATACTTCAACTTTTTAATCTTCAGTCTTTCCTGGTACAAAGGTTGGAGTGGTACATCAAATCTAACTTCTTTAAATCTTTGAGGTAAATCGGTTAAATTATCTGTAAAATCTAGTTTGTATTTAATATTGCCATCTATATCATAGCACAACTCCCGAAGGTTTGTAACTGTTGCATCACCTGCAGCTCGGCCAGGACGAATGCTTCTATATTTCATTAAATTTTGGTCATCATACTTAATTCTTAAAAAATGTATGTTCCAAATACTCCGCATCATACGGAAAAGGCTTAGTTCTGGCATTTTTTGTGATGTTAATGTAGTCCTAGGGTAGGATAATGTCATGGTTTTTGAGCTTTCTCTCAATAACACTATGAACCGAGTCACACTCCATTTGAGTGTGACCCGGTTCTAGATATTTTTGACTCTGCTTTATTATCTGTACAATATTTCTGGTACACCCTGTAAACATTTGACTTTGAGCCAAAATCTGTTTCCAAATATAACTTCTTACTATCCTTTCGGCAATAGTGAGAGGGCATTTTCGGCAAACTTTCTAAAAATGTTTTTAGAAAGGACTTCTGTCTTTCAGCAATCTCACAATGTTGTGGCTGTGGCCTTTCCAGTTTTCGATTGGCATTAATAACAGCTTGGGGACTGTGCATACCATGGGTATTTATTGTACACCATCGGGAAACCATCCATTCTTTAAGCCAGCATTATTAATTCGTAAAAAATATTCGTACGTAGAGGATCTTCGAGAATCGCCAGATACAAATTTTCTGCAAGTTTCTTTTTTTTTTCATCAAACTGGTGACATAGATCTTCTTTTGGTCCCAGTCCAATTCCCAAAATTTTTGTAATATTACTTTTCTTGAGTCCGAGCTTATTGAGTCGCAAAATCTGTTCTTGTATTTAATACATTTTATCGAATTGCAGGTGGGTCCCAGAGTTCTTGGTTGTCTTATTTTATTATGGAAAATTTGGCGGTCTGTTGTTCTAGTGTATCCTAAATATGTTTCTCCCTTCATTCTTTTTAATTTAGTCTTCTCTCTATTCCATTCTGACTTTTCTGCTTTCCTTTTTCTTTTCCGTTCTTTAGTTGTAGTCAAATTTTCTTCATTTTCCGATGTCTCGGTCTCGCCATTGGACTGTGGTACTATGAGATCGGAATCATAACTAATAGCGTTCCTATTTTCAGCTTCAATATTATCTAGTTCTGCCACATTTCCATTCTGAGGACAATTTTGTTTTACGCTAGGGTTGAGTTTAATCTGTACGGCATTCTCTAATTCAGGTAACAAGGTATTCTTAGAAATGAGTTGTTGCAGTGGAACGTCATTGTTGTTAGTAGTTTTTTTAATATTACTATCTACTTCTGCAATGGTATCTACTTCTTCAATTGTATCTACTTCTTCGATTGTATCCAAGTAACCTTGCACTGTTTCTACTTTGGCTGGGACAACATTTTCTCTATTAATAGGCTGAATTTCCCCCAAATCTGGAAATAGCTCATTGATATTTGTGGGCTCGTCCATTGCTGTTTTAGTACTATCTGAATTATTAATTATTATCGGCGTATTACATATTTTTGTGGTCGGCATGTTTTCAGCTAACAATAGTGGCTGCTCTAGAGCCCTTTCCAAAATATTTAAGCATCTTGCACTACCAGAAAGGGCAGCCATTGAAAAGACGTAACTCATTTTCTGTAAAAAAAATACCTCGTATCAACTTCATTAAGTAAATGCAATAACACGTATCAAACATCGCCGGTTTGTGAAATCATTTAAAAACAAAAATTATGTCATTACACTTTTAGAAATTACATTTTCAGACAATACACATTCTTATCTTAATTCAAACTCACCTTTTTCTTTAAATATTCCAGACTTTATCATTGAATTATACAGAAATTATACTAAACAAATACACCAACGCTTTATGTGCTTAAAATAATGGTTCTAACCTGTAAAATTTGATGATACGTGGTATTGCATTTACCAGTTGATACGAGGTATTACAAAGACCCTGAAAGAACCTATTTCTATTGGCTGGATTGTTAAATACGTTTGTACACCGTTGCACCATGGTAATAGGATAAAAATGCTGTAAAAATCTCATTTTAGCCAAAAGTGATGATACGTGGTATTGCCACTAAGCCATCGATATATAAAATCACATGACATGACGAGCTACTCATACAATCGTAAGTTTTAGTGATTCACTGAAAATAAATTCAGGTTTGAATTAAAAGCATGTTTTTTGCGCACTTACATGTTAAGTCCAAAATAGTCATGTGTTCCTTTAACATACTCAATTTCTTCAGCAGACCATGCAGGTAATCTAGACTGACTTAAACCTTCAAGCTGGCTTCTTTTGGCAATTCTATCAATCATGATTTGGGGCCAGTCACCAACGTAAACAGGATTGGCGTACCAACCAAGCTAAAATAGGATTAGAAGCTTATACACTGACTGTGAGCCAAACGATTACCAAAAGAGCAAATAAAAAATATATATTGCACACCTACATAGTTTTTTACGTAGATTCGAGTTTTATAAACAAAAGTACATCATCCCATTTAAACATCTAAAGTTACCCACCACCCCTCTAAATAGAGAGGAGAGGTAAATGACATAAATATGTTTGAATATGATTCCCATCTCCCTATCAACTCACCAAATTTCATGAAAATATTATAAAGCATTTTCGAGATAGCACATTGTAACGCTTTAAAAAACCTTACCCTGTACATATATAGAAGTTTATCAGCAAATAGTCAATTCCGCCAAAAATTTACCCAAAACATGTTTTAAATAAAACCTACATTAAATTGTGTTTCCCATTCCGCTGCTTCTATATCTGCAGCGCTATCTGAGGCAGGTTTGTTGGAAGTGGCGTCAATAACCAAACTGATTTTACCTAAAAAAATATATTTGTTTCACTAAAACAATGATGAGTTTGGTAACACAGCGGTTCGCACAAATGTTCCCTTAGGTCACCGGAAGAAAGAGGTTGTTCTCTCACAAATTCGTTACTAATATTTTTCTAGTTTGACTTTTAGGTTTCAATCTTAAAGGCAAACTTACCTCCCTGTTCAGCCGCAAATTCGTCGTGATAAATATGGTAAGCCCGAGCATGTGCAAGAAGTTGAACTCTAGCACAAGTGTAAATACCATCCCCAATGAGGCTTTTGCCAGGAGCATTAACCTATACAGAGAAGGAAACTACTTAGTCGTAGTAACCACAGTAATTGGTAGCCTTCCAATTCTCTTCACATGTATATGTGAAGAGAATTGGAAGGCCACCAAATACTACAGTGTATTCCCAAATAGGGTTTCCTATACCACAAATACGAATACGAAAAAGCGAATGACTAAAAATTAGTCCATTTTTAGTATAAATAATCTATCCAAAAACGCCTAAAAAATGTTTTATTTATACACTTACCCCAGTTCCGTAACCAAGAGTGCAAGTAGTTTTGGGTTCATTTACGGTTGCCCATAACTTGACGTACGGTCCCAAATTCTTGAATACGACTCTGGCGTATTCACCGAAATAGTCAGCAGTGCTGTCATTCAGCCAACCACCCAAATCTTCAATGGGTTGGGGCGCATCCCAGTGGAACAGGGTGACTAAGGGTTGAATACCAGCTTCTAATAGTGCCTAAAAAATCTTTTATAAAGTAGGACCAACATTTTGCTAACGAAATATTTTTCCAGCCGATATACAACTAAAAGTTTTATCATTGCTAATTGGTTAAAATAAAACACAAAACAGCAATGTTGACAAGTCACAGAAACACTCAAAATTAACTTACTTTAGTAAATGTAACATAAAAATCAATACCCGCTTGATTGACGTTCTCTGGGTTTCCATCGGGAAGAATTCTAGTCCACGCTACGGAAAATCTACAAGAAAACCGCGAAACTTATTTTATTATATATTTATTGGTCTTTTGTAATCAATATTGAAACCTTTTTAAAACTCGTAAACACTTACTTTACTTCACTAGTGTAAACAGAAATTACCTGTACAACTTAACACCGAGCTGTTTTAAAAGTTCGATATCTTCCCTCCATTTGTGGTAAAAATCGCACGCTACGTCGCCATTACGTTGGTCCTTAGTTCTGCCTTAAAAATATATAACTTCTAATTCAATGTATATTAATTATTATGTTATTAAATAGAATAAGAATATAAAGTTCAAAGATACGATAAGATCATAGGGAATTTTCTTATGATGGCTGCGTCTTTAATGAGTTGAATGAATTTTGGATAGAATCAAGGATGTGCCGCTCCCTAGATGTGGGGACAGTACTCTAGGCTAAGTTTTATTTGGGTAACATAGAGAGTGTGCAAGTTGAAAGGGGAGAAGTATTTTCTGGCACGAAGAAGAAAACCAAGCTTTTTAGCTGCTGCTGTGGCTACTGAACTAATGTGTTTGTGCCAGCTGAAATCATGTTTGAACGCGATGCCAATAAGATCGAACGTTTCATTGTTCTGTAGCGCTTGGCCAGTCATGTGGATGGGATAAGTGTTTATTTATTTATTTGTTAACGGGTACTGTCCAATTTTATAAAACCCCACTAAGCAAAAAAACATCTCAATTATGTTAAATTTATGTTTTCTTGTTTCATTGTTACGTTAGTTACCTTAGAACAATAATGGCGCCTGGAAGAGAGGCGGGAGAAATATTCTCCCGAAGAAGCTTGATTATAATTAACATACCTGAATGTAGAATGAAGGCATAGAGGAATATGACTAATATACACTCTTAAGCATTCAGCATCAGCACAGTGTGAAAAAACAATGTTAATAAAGTATTAGAAGCTCTTAAGACGCGAAAGAACAATTCAATAAAAAAACTTAAGATAAAAAGGCCCATTCTGGGTAAGGGATGGTTCTTGTGCATAAAACACTGACTCGACACACGGGCTCGCAGGAAGTGTCTCTCTTAGCAACAGGAAAAAAGACTTGTTGAAGATCCCGTTCGGAGTACTCTGAAGTGGTACCTCGATGTTGATTCCAAGTTAAAAAAGGATAGCATTCAAAAACTATATTGTATACGCATATTAACATAAGCAACCAAAATTTTGCCAAAGAAGATATACGCAAACTCCATTATATTGATTTTTCACGATATTTTTAGCATCATAAATCTATTCGGAACTACGGTACTAACTTATATATTTCTGGCGAATGCGCCAGATTACTAGGCAATACCCATACCCAGTAGCACCTTAAAATTAAATGTTTTAATTTAATATGCTAATTTATAATTAAATTTACATAACGTTGAAGCGAAACGCTACAAGTTGGTTAATTTTTTTGAAAAAGAAAATTATTACTAGGTAAATATCCACTTACTTGGATTGTCATGAACGAAACGGTCCCAAACGCTTTCTCCTTTTCCATCTTCGTTCCATGCACCTTCAACTTGATAGGCTGCTGTGGCAGCTCCCCAAAGAAAAGAGTCTGGGAATTTTTTGTTGGTTATGTTGGTAGCGCGTGGAAACACGGCTCCCAAAGACCTAGAATAAGTAAATTTAAATAAAATGTTGCAAACTACAGAAAAAAGTTAAACTTGGCTCGTTGGGGCAAATTGTTACTGTTGAAAATTTTTAAACAATACGGTTGTGTTGTTTTTTCAAAGAAATATACTTACATTGACTTACTTAGGATCTTAATTAAGTATATATGCATATTTGAGCAGTTAGATTTATTTACGATCTTGATAAATTATTTAAAAATCCAATCACATAGATTTGTTTTTGATTATTTATATGAAAATTCGAGCACATAGACTTACCCTGCTGCAAGACAGCACACGAAAATAATTAGAAGAAAGGCCCTCATTGCAAATAATCTAGGGGCCAATAGAAATAAAATAAAAATGAAAAGTAATTTTATAATGCATATTTCTGTTTTATACTCTACATTATCAACGTTTAATTCTCAAGTGTTTTTTTTACAGAGTGTCATGTTAGATTCGAAAATTACTTTTTTAAGTAATCAAATATTTCCTTTTCTTTTTTAATTTTCTATATTTCTTTCTTAACTTTTTATATACTATATATACCTATATAGTATATCTCCATATATACAAAAGAATAAACTGATTGACTGACTGACTGCAGATCAACGCACACCGCTGGTTCTAGAAACTTGAAATTTTGCATAGAGGTTTCTTACATAACGTAGGCATCTACTAAGAAAGGGTTTTTCAAAACTCAACCCCTAAGGGGGTGAAACAATTCTTTTATATATATCCAGTCTTTTGTTTCGGTTTTTATAATCTGGATATCGACTGTCATGCAACATTTCGTACCTCTCATATTTGGAATTTAACAATTTCGTTTCCGAGACGCGCCAAGCACACTTGTCTTCCGCCATATTGTTTTGAAACTGAAATCTTTTATCAAAGATCATCGCATGTTGTTATTTTTTATAAAATATCTTTTATAAAATGAATATTTTACAAAAGGTGTTCTATTACAATGTCAAATCTTTTATAAAAAATCTTTATCAAATATTTTTTATAGTATAATACCGGCCTAATTGCTAGAGTTGCTAGGTCTAGCTCCGTAAATTTGGCACTTTCGTAAATATTGTTTGAGTTTATGTAAGTAATTATTTATGGTTTCACCTATTTTTTATTATATTTACTATTTAAAATAAAAAATAATTTCCTATAAATTCTGGGGCAAAAAATAAAAAAATATGTAATTTTGAACTTAAATATATTATATTTTTGGGTCGCTATGAATTCGTTTTAAAATAAAAATAATATCCGTTATCAGTAGGTACTTACGTAGTACAATTCGATTGGCTTCCCCTGAGAAGTTTTTAATCCTTTTTTTTTTGTTTCGTTAAGAGGTAAGTGAGATAGATTACCTGGTCTAAAAGCTCTTAAAGTGTTTTATTTTTGTTTTGAAGTAACCATAATAACATGATGGATTAGACCACAATTTAGAAGAAATTAGCTTGGATACTAGGTATAAAATCAGTAACATCAAATATTTTTATAATATCGTAATAATGTGTGCACAAAGTGATCACGTCCTAGATATAAATCTGTCTCTTGTTGGGATATACCGAGGCTTAAATAAAAACTTTTTTAATATGGGGCCATAGAAATTAAAATTTTTGACCTTAGTTTGGTATTTATTGATTTCTGGATGAAATAGGAAAAACTCAACAAGTTATAATATTTTTCGAATCTCCAGAATAATTTTCAATCAGATATCAGTCAATCAATCAATTAAATAAAGCTTTATTGTCCAAGACTCATCTTATTGACAAAACAAAAGGTTAAATCCAAAATAAATCAAACAAATATAAAAGGTACAAACAACAAATACAAATAAAAAATAACAAAATTACAATGGCCTAAGCATAATTATTCTTAAAAAGAATCCGACAAAAAGTGTATAAAGACGGACAGAAAATATTAACAAGTGACACTTTAATGTAAAACCATAGTATATAAGACTTATTCAGTAAGGTCAATAAATAAAAGCAACAAAGAGAACAAATACAAAATACACATACACTACATACACATACATATAGACACCTACATACACACACTCCACGCACATCACAACTAATTAAAGCTGTCAACCAAAAACTGGTCAATGTTATAATAGGCCTTTGAAACCAAAAGCTTTTTTACATCCTTTCTAAACTTTCTCTTACTCAAAGCACGCCTAAAAGTTATTGGAAAAATGGTTAAACAGCTTTTTGCCTTGAAAAATAATACTATAATTGTTTGTCTGACTGGAGTTAGGAATTGGTAATTTCACACAATAATTTTGCCTGTACTTTCTGAACATAAGGCAAAGCGTTTTGAACAGAAATAAAGATGGTAGCGTTAGAATTTTATGTTTTGTAAATAGAGTTTTACATGGCTCTCCCAATCGTAACTTTAGTTTAGTTAGTTAACTTTAGTTCAGTATTCAACGGGAGCATTTACAGGAAAATTCGCTATCGCCAAAACCAGTTGTATTTGGCTTAAGAGAAATTCAAAGTATGCTAACTCTTTCCTAATAGTATTTTATATACAGGAGATGCCACTTTAAAGAGTATGTAAGCGACAGGATATGAGTGGTAGGATGTGTATTAAAAATAATTAAACAAATTCGATTTTTTTTTACAAATATAAAGAAGCTAATTTTTCATGAGAAGATACGGAATATGCCACAAATGTCAGTGTTCAATAATTCTTAAGGGTTCAGACTTTATAGGCGAGCGAAGCCGTGGGTGAAAGCTGGTATTCTTATGAATGTTTATATGTATGCACACGTATGCCAAACCTGTTTAGACCAGATGAAAATAAAATACTTATGTACCACTTAAACTTAAGTGGAAAGGGATTATTGGTTGGAGCCTAATCAATTTCAGTGTTTTCATACAAAATAGATACGTTTATTAATAATCATCAGTATTATAACGTCGTGCAAAATGCGGGTGGTTCTAGCACTAAGTTTTATTTCTATATTTTCTTTTAGGTAAATCCTAAATCTGAACAAGGAACTAGAAGCTGGACTGTTCTATTACTGAAGAAGCTACAATCCTATTATTTTGTTTGTTTTCTTTTGACACTGTTGTTGCTTACTTAGTATTTACTATAAAAATCAAAGATGATCTGGTGCTGACATAAAAAAAAAACATGTAAACTTTTCCTTTCAAACCGCGTCCCACAAGAAATCTATAGGCATTTTTCTGGGGCACGGTTTTAAAAGATCAATACAAAATAAAATTTGTATATCTTAATATATTTTTAAGTGTCCACACTTACAGGGAGTCATTGGATTTGTTATAGCAAATATGTTAAAAATAACAATCTGGAAACAAGCAAAATACGGTCAAGAGATGGTTATTCGTTATAACGGATTTTACATTTTTTTAGTGTTTTGGGGGATAACATAACCAATAAATATTTTCCGGACTCGTTTCAGTTCGGAGCAGCTACAGCGGCGTATCAAATTGAGGGGGCGTGGAACGAAGATGGGAAAGGAGAAAACATATGGGATAGATTTTTGCATGAAGATCCAAGTAAGAAGATATTATAAAAAAGCACATTCTATATTTTAATTAAACTTTTAGCTTATTAAATTTTGTTTTTTTTTATTATTTTTTAGGTAGAACTACCGATGGTAGAAACGGGGATGTAGCTTGTGATTCTTATCACAAATGGAGAGAGGATGTTCAACTTTTGAGGGTACTAGGAGTTAGTGTATATAGGTTGGTATACTCTAGACACAAACTATTTTTTGCACATTCAACGTGTTTTTTATCACTTGCTGTCATTATTGGCAGAAACACTAAGTTGACTTTACTGAACGATTATTATTTTTCCTAGCAACCAAAGTACACAATACGTACCTACCGGTAAGTGCAACTTACCACACTCGTGCAGTAAGTGAAGTTGTGCTTATATCTGCAGCTAAAAATTGATTAAACAAAAAAACAAAATATAAAAGTTATTTATTTAAATTAAAGCTGAAAGCACAAATTGATTGTTGTCCTTAGCTTTGAATAGCCGGCTCTCCATCCTTCCTCGATTTCAATATCAATATTTTTCGCTTCATTAATGCTTTCCTCCCCAAATATTTCAACATTTAGATTCATTCTGTTACGCTGTATCAAAATTTTTTTAGATTTTCAATTTCATGGGCAAGAATCCTTCCTGATGGAACAACCAACAAAATTAACCAACCTGGTGTAGATTACTACTTAAATCTTCTAAAGGTAAGATGAGCCAGCACTGTGACTTATCTAAAACTCTTTATGAAAACTAAAATTGGTCATTGCACATGCAACCCGAAATACTTTTTCACATTAAAGTTTTTTTACATATTTTATGCTTTATCTAACACTGCCACATATACAGCACATTACTAGCTTTATTTTTTAGGAATTACAAGCTAATAACATAGAACCATTAGTCACTCTCTACCACTGGGACTTACCTGTACATCTTAGTGAATTAGGGGGCTGGCTAAATCCCCAAATCGCTCAATATTTCGGAGAATATGCTAGATTATGCTACACGTTATTTGGAGATTATGTGAAAAAATGGGCTACAGGTAAATTAACTATTCTACTAAAACAACTCAAAAACTTAATTTTTTTTGTCTTAATTCAATTTTTCTGAATTTCTAAGCCGAATCTTTAATGAATTTATAAGTTATATATTTTTGAAATTTCCAGCAAATTGGCTATTGGATAAAGTAAAATTCGCGAGAATTTCCTTTATATTAAAAAATACAGTTTATTAAATAAAAACTGTCTGAAAAAATCCTCATGAAAATTTCAATTTTTTTACTTTAATTCAGTTTTTTTTATATTCTGACAGCCCACGAAGACCGAGGTCTAAGTACTATGTACCGTAGGTGTACTGGGGAATCGACTCACACATCCAGAGCTGGAAACATCCGTAGGGATTTCACCAGCCCTTTAAGTGAATGTGTGGGGTGGTACCACCTCGGTCGAGGAAGAATTCCTCTACCACCTTCCAATTCCTCTACCACTTTCCAACTCTCTTTCTCTGAATTTCTGGACATAATAGGTCTTGAATTTTTTTTAATAAAATGATATTTGATCCCACCTAATGACTCTTTTACACACAATTTTGTTATCTTTATTTGTTTCTAAGAAATTAGCTTTTGAGTCCTAAATGAAACTCCATTTATTGTGTAAAATATGCTTAATATGATTTTTTTAGTTAACGAACCCAAATCCACATGCCTCTTGGGCTATGGCAATACCATGGATGCTCCTGGACTAGTTCTTATTGGCGATGGAATCTACCAGTGTGCCAAAATTCAACTTCTCGCTCACGCCACTGCTTATCGAATCTACGACGATGATTTTAGAGCTACCCAAGGAGGTAAGAGCTATTGAGTCACTTTTAACAGTTATTGAGTAATTTTTAACAATAATTGAGTGTCTTTTGACAATAGGGAATATGCGTATATTTCAAATAAACCTGAAATGGTACTATGGGTTGTGACGTCACATGTCATGTAAATAAAAGTGTTATAATGGCTAGTAAATAGAAAATATTTTCTATGTACTACCACTGACCAATTTGACATTTTCAATCGCTATTTTCTCAAAAACTATCAAAGATAGGTATGGAAAATGATGCATGTTTTTTATGTAGAATTTCCCGTAGAATTCAAATTTTAAGAAAATATACAGAGGGTTTTTATTAAAAATAACAAAGTTGATATGATTACGGTTGAAACCGAAAGTGGAAGTTAGCTGGTTCAATATTCAATATGTGCATCAGACTCAATGGTAACACTTCCCCAAATTCGAAATTGATATTTTTCTCAATGAGAATATGGTAGCCTTGCTAGTAGTCTCGTTGGCACCCGCTGTATTTCATATAATTTTTATAAAATAATTTTTTTTTAGGAAAAGTAAGCTTGGTTTTGGACACACCTTGGAGCGAGCCGGGTTCTGATAGTGATTTAGATAAAGAGGCCGCCGACAGGGAGCTGGAGTTTGGTGTAAGTTAAGAGTTTATAACTCTAACATCAGCTTTCTTGCTTTGAAAATATATGGCTCTCAAGGAAATCCTTTCTATATTTGATTTAGTTTAATTAAATTTAAATAGTCTTTTAGAAAAAATAGTCTTTCATAAATCCCATAGTCCCTATTGAGACACCCTGTATAAAACTTAGAGAAGTTATTTATTGATTTAAAAAATCGATTTTTAGTTTGGCTGGTATGCTAATCCCGTATACCTTGGTGACTGGCCCCAAGTGATGAAGGACCGAATCGGCAATAGAAGTAAGCTGGAAGGTTTGGGATTCTCAAGATTGCCAGAACTGACCCAGCAAGAAATTGATTTTATCAACGGCACTCACGACTATTTCGGATTAAATCTGTAAGAAATAAACCGCTGGACATTCGAAATTTTGGATTTAATTTGAATATACATAGCTCTTATCTCCAAGAAATGTTTGAAAAGGGCTTTTTGGCATATTGAATTATTATTTATCAATTATTTTGCTCCACCATTTCAAAGATTTGGCGTTTTCATAATATCCTCATTTATTATATACAGGATGGTAAACAAAACGGTGCCTTTTTTACAAAATTTTGATCAGGTTCTTTCAGCTCTTCAAAACACATTATTTTTTATCGTTAAAAATATCGTCAGAATCAATTTGCCATTAGAAAACAAACAAGTTCAGCGGCTTTCCAAATACTTATCCATTTTTTGCTGATAGCTATGTTTACTGCGTCCGGCAGTTTAGTTTTTGTATTGCCGTAGGTAGACTATGTAGATTTTAATAAATTTAATTTCTTTTTGTTACTATTTATTTTAGCTACACTGCGAATTATGTAAACTACACCGATGACTATGATCCCAGTGTTCCCAATTATTGGCTGGACAAAGGAAATAATGTATACAGGTAATCTTTCTGTTACTTAAACGATCTAAAGTATAATTTCTTTACGGTAGTCTCTGGCTATAGTCATATACAGGGTGTTTTAGTCTACGGCAGAAACACTATTTAAAAAAAAAGTAGTAGAGATACTGTTATATCAGCCTAAATTGACTACTCCTATAAACAGAAAAAATGCTATTTTAGCGACCCATCTTGGCCAGTGTCGTCCACGGACTGGTTAAAATCATACCCGCCTGGCATGAGGAGGCTACTCAATTACGTCAACGATAAATATAAGCCCGGTGAAATTATGGTAACTGAAAACGGCTGGGCCGATACGGGTGACCTTGATGATCAAGGAAGGTTGGCATATATACAGGTAAGAAACAATCAAAATTTTCAAGCAAACCTTGGAATCTTTTTGCAGAAATGTCTTTATTTTGAAAATTAATTAACTCAAACACATGGTGGTTATTGTTACCTATACCATTGTTTCAACATTATTTTTCAGGGATACCTAAGCAACCTTTTGGACGCCATATTAGAAGACGGAGTTAATGTTGTTGGATATACAGTTTGGAGTTTACTGGATAACTTCGAATGGGCTTCTGGATATACGTAAGTAGCATTATAGACTCGGAAAATAAGGAAGAAGCTCCAGCTTATCGGTATTTCTAAATCTACCTAACTTACACCGAACCATTTTCGCTATTATTTCTTATAATCCAACCAATGCTAAAACAAGTTTAATTTCCACGAGGTTTAATATGTTCTGAAAATGAAATTAAATAAATGGTTCACAACTTCGTAAAGTATGATACGCATATTGCTTATTTTTACACAATATGCCTATCAATGATAGGCCATTCACTGCAGGACTGCAAGGCAAATGAAAACTTTTAGTAACTCTTCTTCAACAAAAATAAAGATACCGAAATCTATCAAAAAAAAATTTTGAGAAATGATGTATCTTCTCTGCCTAATTTTGAGTATATTCCTTTTACTGATTCATATCCCGTGTATTGGTTCCTGCAAGGCGCCCAAGTCAACAACAATTTTTTTATGAAGTCTACCTTCGAACCAACTACGGCCAAACCGCCTTTGTCAACTGAGTAGCATGTAACTACTTTTCCGTATACTCAAACTGCGATATTTTAACAGTACTCTGTCAAAACTGAAAAAATTATTAATTTTCAAATAAGTTTAATTGTTTTATTCTCTTTGTAAGGTTGCTCGTCATGTTCATGCTTTTTTTCTTACCTTTTAGGTATTTTTCTATATTTTGTTTCTATACTTTATTCTTTGTTTTCTCTGTACAATTTGGAATTTTCAATCCGATATATATATATATATATATATATATATATATATATATATATATATATATATATATATATATATATATATATATATATATATGAAATAAATTATTAAATACACAATTTCTTACTCTCTCTCTCTCTCTGTTTCAGGCAAAGGCTTGGAATAATTCATGTTGATCACGACAGTCCTAACAGAACAAGAACATGGAAATCTTCGGGTATTTACTACCAAAAGGTAGTACAAACTAGATGCTTGGTAGATTCTTGCACAGATTAATACTATAACTGTGTACGTAGACTGTAGATGATCCAATAAAGGGTATATATAATAAGGTACTTTGTTTTCTTTTATCTTCTTACAACCCGCTAAGGCAGTAAGCCTAAGTACTAAGGTACCTTGGGTTGTATATCGCACAAATCATTTATATGACGTTAATTTGTTTCAGAGTTCTAATTTTTGTCCCAATTTCCCATAAGATCGCTGCATCGTGCGTCGGTTGTTCGGATAGCAACAAACATAAACAGTTTAAAATTCGACCAAATT
Source organism: Philopedon plagiatum (assembly GCA_963971165.1). Taxonomy (NCBI): domain Eukaryota; kingdom Metazoa; phylum Arthropoda; class Insecta; order Coleoptera; family Curculionidae; genus Philopedon; species Philopedon plagiatum. The sequence continues at coordinate 848,303 of OZ020197.1, forward strand.
TTTAAAAAAAATGTTTCTCGCCTGACGTCATCCTACGAAAAACAACTAAACGTAATGGGCAATGTGGTGAATCAAATTAAGGATGTGGCAACACGGCCATGAGCCCCTTCGACTGTTTTAGTACCAACAGGGAATGTTTATATTTTGCGGAACTTTTGTAGCATTTTTTAATCTTTCATTTTAATTTAATTTTGAAATAATTTTCAAAATGCTTAAGTGTAATATTTGAATATAACGACGAACTACAACAGAAATAATGGTAAAACCCAATAATCTCTATGACATAAAATCCGCAAAATTTTTGTAGCATAACAATAAAAATAAAAATATATAATATTAAACGTCAAAATATTATTTAACACAAACAACACGTAAAACTGTTTAATCTTAACTAACAAAAAAAAAATTTAATTCTCGATAGCAATACTTGTACGTAACCTACATCCTTCGAAAAATAAAAGGTCCAAAGATCATTTAACAAAAAATTAATTAATAAACAACCCACTTATGATGCTATTGATCAAATAACTCATCTTATCAACGTACGAAAATAAAAAAGGCAATTTGGTTACTCTTTCTGTTCAGTTTAGAAAACACCTGTTTCAAAATGAAGGTTCTAAAGGTAGCCTTTCTAGTTTTTGCCTTAACAGGGTAAGTATGTTTGTTCTTGTATTCTTAAACATAAGTATAAGCGTTCCATGCTACCGTAACATTTAGAAAAATAAACGTATCTAATATTGAAGCAATAAGTCAAATCTACACATGCGTCCAAAATTATTATTGCATATAATAATATGTCGTGTTTCTCAGTATTAACAGGAATTTATTTCTATCTTCGGCTTAGTAATTTATTTACAATAAGTTCTAGTCAAAAAATAAAACTGTAAATATTTTTGTCTGATACTACTTGTTCTGTAAAATAAGGAAAGGAGCCAAATTTGAGATAGGCGCCTACACCATATCCAATTTATTTTGGGAATGATGACAGAAACCCATTTTACAACGGAGAGAGCAATTAATTATGTCTCCCTCTCATGTGTGCATGAACGACAATGCACCCCCACATCGAATCGGGGCCGTTCGTGCAACATGCAAAGAAGAGGGTATCATGCGATTAATGTGGCCAGCTAATTCTCCAGACATGAATGTCATTGATCATGCCTGGGATATGCTAAAAACTCGTATTAGGATGCGAGACAATGCTTCAAGGATGTTAAATAAATTAAGAGATGCCGCCCGAGAAGAATGGGAAGCATTTCCTCAACATCTTTTCGATCATTTAATTGGCAGCATGCCCAGGCGCCTTATTGCCTGCACGGTGGGAATACTGACTATTAATTTGCCAAAAACATTGTTATTTTATTTCTTTATGTTGTTGTTTGAAAATATCAGTTATGTTAAACTTGCGAGAAAATCCAATATAAAATGGCATTTAGCACTTATGAAAATTTTTATTTTAAAGTTATCACAATTTATGCTGTTATATCTTAAGGTTTTAGAAAAAAAAATGTTTACTAATTTTATCAGGCTTCTCAAAACTAAAATATTACTATACATGCAATAATTTTGGACATGAGTGTATATACAGAGTAAATATGTTTTAATAATAATTATTAATATTTACTCACTTAATAGTTTAATATATACAGGGTGGCAAAAAGTAGTGTACGGAAGGTATGCAATAAAAAAAATACATGCATATTCCCTATTCGCATGTGTCAATTTTTAGTACCATTGATGCCAAGCGGTTTCCAGATTATTTCCAGTTCGGAGCTGCGGGGGCAGCCTACCAGATAGAAGGAGCGTGGAATGAAGATGGAAAAGGAATCAGCATGTGGGATACTTTCGCACACATTCCAGGTATTACGTGTACCCGAAGTGTACACTATGTTGCAAGGCAAGGGCATACCGCCGGGGGATGGTTAACCCCCCCCCCCCCATTGATCTCTTACAGTAGATACAATATATTTATTATAAGCATTATACAACACGGTATACATATGAATAAAAAAAATGGTTTCGTCTACCAACCCCCCCCCCCCAAACCAAAAGTCACGGTACGCCCCTGTTGCAAGGGTTAAGGGTAGTGAAGTTATTTTAAATTTATTTGGACGGACTGTAAAAAATAGCTGTTTTTTTAGGTAACATAAAGAATAATGATACCGGTGACATAGCTTGCAATTCCTACCACAAATACAAAGAAGATGTAGCAATTTTAAAAAGTTTGAATCTTACATTATACAGGTACAGTAATTGAATTTCATGTAACTAAAAGAGCTAATTCGGAATCGTAATTTTTCTTAGGTTTTCTATCTCTTGGCCACGTATTATGCCTGATGGAACTCCAAACAATATAAATCAAGCTGGAATTGACTACTATAAAGATCTAATAAATGTAAGCATTTCTTATTAATAACATAATTCCGAGAGGGTGCATGTTCCCGGACGTTCCCTTTACAGTCGTCTCGGAATGTTTAGGTTTTTCCTACTAGATACACGACATACTATTTAAATTAAAGTAATTAAAAAATCCCAATTTTTCTTACATATGCTAAAATTGTAAAATTCTATTTGAACTAAAGCGATTTGAAATAAGTATATCAGTATGTTAAAATAGGGTTTTCTGTGTCCTTAAAAAAATATTTAATTTTAAAAATGTGGCATTGTAGACATGGTTACAATAATAATTAATTTAACAATCTATTTTTACTACATACTATAATCAACAATTTAGTTTTCGCACGATACTTGTTTTGAGAATCCCTTTATTTTTAAATGTAACTATAAAGAAAATGACTAAAATTTCTAAATTATCTATAATTAGATTATTAGCATCAAAATACCATTTCCATTTAAATAAGGACTTTTGGTTATTTACATATTATTGATTAAAACCGGTGTGTTCTTTTTTCCCTGTATTTTTTAGGAGCTCAAAACCAATGGAATTGAACCTCTAGTTACAATATACCACTGGGACTTACCACAACATTTATCAGACTTGGGGGGATGGCTCAATCCCCAAATTGCTGACTATTTTGGTGAATTTGCAAGAGTCCTCTACAAGAACTTGGGGCCAAATGTGAAATACTGGCTAACACTAAATGAACCTGGAGGGAGCTGCCTTTTCGGTTATGGATCGGTAAAAACAATATTATTTTATATTTCATTTCTTCTGTTAAGAAATCGATCTGTCTCAATTTAGCGAGACCAACATTTTTTCTTAATACCCCAATAATTTTTTCTGTAACACAACACTTTTCTCGTCATTTAACGACTGTGTAACTATTTGCACGTCATCTCAAATTCGCAAAGATTCCGCTAAAGACAACGAAGGATTCTGTAACGGCTTGGTAATTATTATGTATAGTTTTCAAATAAAAAAAAATCAATCAAAAAGTAATCACTAATATCTTTCCACTGTTCGTTACCCCATTCCACAATAGGGATAAAATGTATATATAATTATATATTAAGATAATCAATAATATTTCTAATTTTATTTTTAAAAGTTACCGCAGAACAGTTAAGATTCAGGGTATATGCAGTGGCTCTCTGTAAGAAAAATAGCGATAGCGACCGGGGTCTTTTCGAAACATACCGGTGATACATAGTAAGAATTTGGAAAGAGAACCCGATCGCTATCGCTATTTTTCATACAGAGTGCCACTGATGGTAACATGTTTAAGTACGACATTATTCGGTTAATGGTGCTGTTTTTTTTTCAATATCAGTGCGACTAGGGTTTATGGAAAATAGTTCTAGTTGCCTCGTATGGCGATATGGCACTCTAAAATTTATCAACCCCATTATGCTTAATCATCAATATTATTTTTATAGGCTATGTCAGCTCCTGGACTAAACCTTGTTGCCGATGGTGTTTATCAGTGCCTATATAATGCGCTAAGGGCTCATGCTAGAGCCTACAGGATCTACGATGAAGAATTTAGAGCAGAACAAGGAGGTATTGGAATTAAATTACTGCTATTATACCCTATGATCCAAAAATTTAGGTGTTTTGTATTAATAAGTGTTTGCATAATTTAAAAAATATGTACAGACAGAAAACTGCAAAAATATGTTTGGATTACAGTTTTACATAGTTACATATTTTTGTCGATTTTTGCCTTGATTGGGTTCGATTAAATGGTTTTTAAGAAATAAAAAATAAACCCAACAAACTATGCTTCAATATTACACTTTTTATTTCATTTTTAGGAAAAGTAGCCCTTAATCAACCAGCTTCAATGCACTATCCCAAAAATGACAGCAATCCACTTGATGTTATAGCTGCGGAAAGGCTTTCCCAGTTCACCGTAAGAATGCTTTAATAAAAAAATATCTTTCGATATGCTTTAAAACTAAATTGAATATCGAACATTTTATTATTCTAGGTTGGTATCATGCAGCATCCGGTTTATTTGGGTAACTGGCCCCAAATTGTCATCGACGTTATAGGAAATAGAAGCCAGCTAGAAGGATATCCATTTTCTAGACTACCCGAATTTACAGAAGAAGAAATCGAGTACATTAAAGGAACTCATGATTTCTTTTCCATGAATTTGTAAGTAAAATTATATACACAGGGTGAGTCGGGACGAACGCACCAAATTCTAGGAGTGTATTCTATACGTAAATATAACTCTGAAAAACCCAAAAGTTATAATTCGAGTTTTATTTGTTTTCAAATTACGTTTTAAAATATGATAAAGATGCTTTATTTATTTATTTTATTTGTCAATAGGTAATAAAACAAATTAAAATTGCATTAGGTACAACTTTTGGGTTTCTTTGACTTATATTTACGTGTAGATAGACTCCTAGAATTTGGTGCGTTCCTCCCTTCCCTCCCCTATATGTACCGGGTGTCCCTGGAAAGTGGCCGCCTCTATAACTTTTTTGTTTTTGATGATACAAATTTGAAATTTTAAGGATTTATAAGGCATTAAAGTACATTTTTTCACAAGTTATTTAACTTTTTCCAACTTTCGGTTTTCCTGGAACTTTTAACTTTTAAATGGTATCCTGTATATTTTTATATATATTATTATATTATTTTTTATATATTATGCATACATTTTTTCTAAAGACCTTTTTTCAAAAAGATAATTTTTCGTAAATCCATTATAAAGTTCTCCGTTAGTACCAGGTCTCAAAATTGCTCAATTTTATTTTTAAGTATTTCTATTTTTTTGCAGGTATTCCAGTTATCTTGTAGAGCATCAGGAAAATGAGATAGGTACACCAAGCTGTTATTCGGACGCAGGTAAGTAGCCAAGTTGATGACCTTTTAAAAAAAAACGATGAACCGAAACTATCTGCAAATACTATCTAACAAAAAACATTTCTCTATATTGTACCAAATAACGATTCATCGTATTTTAGTATTCACCGCTTCTTCAAACTTTTTGGAGATAAAAAAATAAATTTTTATACATTAATAATGCAGAATGTGTGTTTAATCGACTTCATAAAAGAAGGTTATCAATTCGACCCGTATAACCAGGGCTGTCTTAGGTCATGCAGAGGCCCTTGGGCACAAGAGTTTGGGGGTCCTTTTAGAAAGCCATGGGCATGGGTTTCGGCATTTCGGGGTCCTCATCAGGCCGGGGGCCCAGGGGGTATATACGTGATTGCGAACAACATGTGCTATTTTTGATGTATATATAACGCATAATTCTCGAACGGACTAACCGATTTCGATAATTTTTTTTGTAGATGAGTTCTTCCAAATGGGCCCATTTTAAGGGTTTTTTTTCTGAAATGGGTGGAAACCTAAAAAAAAAACTGCGAAAAACCAGAAAATTCATGAAATCGACAATTTTTACGTGGGTAGGTACTTCGAAATGGCAGCACTGATTTAAATAATTTTTTCCCGTTGTGTTTAGCATGACGGTCCGGTGGTTCTGTTGGTTTTTAAATTTTAAAAATAATAAAGAGGAGGGGGTGAGAGAGGTAAAACCGGAGCGGCTTAGAACTTTTCCGAAAATGTTTACTAATATTGGCGCAATTTCTTAGGAGTTGCTATATCCCAAGACCCATCCTGGCCTCAGAGCGTATATGGAGGTTTTGCCTCTGATCCTCCAGGAATAAGAAGCATGCTGAACTGGATGAACGACAACTACGACCCAGGGGAATTTATAATTACCGAAAACGGTTGGCCTGATGGCGGCGGATTGGATGACCAAGAACGAATAACGTACTTAAATGTAATATTACTTCGTTTTACTTTTCTAATCATTTAAAAGGAGTAGTCATCGCTATTTTTCGCTAGTATTTCTTCATTTTTCTCAAAAACTTAACGTGTTAGGGAAATGATACGGCCATATTAGGTATCTAAAGAACAACAATAATATTAAAAACTGAAATATTAGTAATAAGGTTAGAATAGTGCCCTTATCCTTAATTTTATTTTACAGGGCTACCTAGGTAATATTTTAGACGCTATTTTAGAGGATAATATCAACGTCATTGGCTATACCCTATGGAGTTTGTTAGATAACTTTGAATGGAATTCAGGATATTCGTAAGTACCTTATGTTGGACAAAAGACATGACATTAATAACATTTATTCAACTTATTCAATAAAAAAGTCTTCCAGTCACGAACAGTTAACTGCTAAGAAGCTTGGCTTTGTCTTCGGAGCCCGCAAATATTTCTCTTCTTCCCCCGATGTTTCCCAAATAAGACCTAACCTAGAATATTGTTTCCCCATCTAGGGGAGCGGAATCATCTTCGACATTTGACAACCTTGATTCTATCCAGAAGGAAGCCATTAGACCACCAATGACCTAGTTTTCTTAAGAAAATTAAACTGACAATAGTCACTACAAATTAAAACCAGTGGCGGCTGGTGAAACTCTAAAGTTGTATATCTTTGTTGCTACTTACAGGACCCATGCCAAGTTCAGGTTTTTTAATAGTAAGCCTACTAGGATTGTATTGGTAAAGAAAAAAATATTTTAAGTTGAAATTTTGCGGAACCCCTCCCTGGGGAAAAATTACCCATTTCGGTATTTTATTTATTATTTTTTCTTAACAAATTTTTCATCATTTTGTAAAAAAATTTTAAATTTTCTTTTCAAATTTAGAAATTTTCGACAAAATAATTATGTAAAATTTCTTTAGAAAAAATAATAAATAAAATACCTCAAGGCGTTCATTTTTCCCAGTGGGCTCTGCAAAAATTCAACTTTTTTTGCAAATTACAAAATATTTTTTCTCTACCAAAACAGTCCTAGGCTTACAATAAACCTGAACTTGGCATGGGTCCCGTAAGTAGCAAAAGAGTTATACAATTTTAAAATTTTACCAGCCGCCACTGTACAAAACCCTGGGAGGTGTTTTTTTTAACACGGAGAGGATTTAACTCTGAATTAAACTAAATCCACGATATGCTGGAATTCAATTTATGTCTTTGGTAGAAGCTTTGATAAAATATTAGTTAATTTGAAAAATATTGCATTCCAACACATAAAATTGAAAGAAAAATGTTGGTCGAGGTTAAATAACTATGTAGCGCTTGAATAAAGTACCTATATTTATTTAAATAAAAATACAGTTGTCTTGCTTTTCTATTGTTTGTAGCAATACTTAGATCTTTGTCCTTTTCGGTATAATTACGAAATCTGTCCGTTTGTTTCTGTGCCATAATTATCATTCGCCAAAAAAATACAATAACACTTCGCAATAAACACAAGACAGGTTTGTTACAACCTTTTACACCTGGCAGCTACACGGCCGTTTCCGATTGCTCTTATGTAAGCACTGTGTCAAAATTTAACACGGTATTTACTAATCCCGAATTAAGTTATCTTGGTGAAACCTGCTGTTAATGTTTTATAAATATCCTTTAATTTTTAGGATAAAATTTGGAATTGTAGAAGTTGATTTTGACAGTCCGAACAGAACAAGGACGCTTAAGAACTCGGCTAAATGGTACCAAAATTTGGCATCTACAAGGGAGATTAATGAAGAGTGATGACATTTTTTTTAATAAATAAACATTTACCAACGTATTTTATTGTTTTTTATTGTTTTTTTTTAATCCAAATAAACCTCAAATATATTTTTTTGTATTCTCTACATAAATTTAATGGTGGTTGTTTTTATCTTTATTAATAAAATTGTCTTTATTAATAAAAAAAGCCAAATATGCTTACTTGAATTTCACGATACTGACCTTTAATGTTACCTATTTATGGAAAATTTTTAATTAACTTTGCACTAGGTATGTTCTTGCGTCCAACATCGAGTGTTTTGGTTATGTAAAAATAGGGATTTCAGGTCACTTGCGGTGGCATTTTTGCACATTGGCACAATACAATATTTATAGGAGTTTTTTAAAAGGTTTCATTGTTTAATAAAAAGAATGATACACCAATTACATTGTAATGAAAAAGCAACAATCGTAACATTAACAAGAATAACTGTCTGGGCAAATAAGGCGGCTCTCCACATACTACTCGTCTAAACGCACACCTTTGTTTAAAAGTTAAATTCCTTGTCTGATTGGTCGATGTCGTGTTGCGAGGAGGAAAAAATAAATCAGATAGAGTATGTGGCTCTAGGAAATGTGGATGTTTTTTGTGTTGCATAACAAATCTGTTCAACTTTAGGTACGGACGGACATCGTAGTAATTCCATAAGTGTTCCGTTTTGCTAGTTTTAGCACGGAATACCAGAAAGCATAAAAAAAGAACTTTTATGTACACGAAATCACTTTCATTACCTCAAAAATCTTAACGATAACATAACAAAAACAATTTAAAGCACCTACTTCAAAATGCATTAAATTGTTTCCTGGAAAAATTTATTAAAATGCATGATTATTACGCAATGATCCATTTATGTTCGATTATTTTCATTAAGTACTTGCAGTATCTTATCATCACAATGACCAATTTTATTTAAAATACTTGTGCAGTTCCAAAAACGTTTTCGTCAAAATGGTACTTGGTAGAGCAGTTTTCTTAGTATGTGCCATTGCTGGGTAAGTACCCAAATATTGTGGGTCGTTTTCAGCATATTGCTTTTCCAATGTAGACACATAAATAAAAAAAAAAAAATTAAAACTCTAATGTGCAAAACAACTGAAAAGTTAGAAATAAGCTGTGCATGCGTAAATGGGATTTAGATATATATGAAGAAATGTTGATTAGGGAGTACATCCAATCGTTTGTTAAATTCCTATTGGAATCTGGCAGACGTTTGGCATTATCAATGCTTACTCGTTGCTGTCAAGTCTTAAACTGATCAGTCAGTTTACGACTTGACAGCAAGTGTTGTTTACTTGTATGTCTTCTTTGTCTACCAGTTCGTTGCATATTATCTTGGTTTTGGCTAGGTTCATCTTCTACATTATTGCATGCTGTATTTAGTTCGTCAATTTGCTGTTGTAGTTCGACAGGGTTCTTAGCGATTAATACAATGTCATCAGTGAATCTTAGGTGTTCTCCGTCTATGCATAGACCTTTGTCCCAGTCTAACTTACGGAAGATTTCTTCAAGTGTTGCCGTGAAGAGCTTTGGAGATATTGCCTCTCCTTGGCGTACTCCTTCATTGGTGGGGAATTCCGGAGATTCTTCGTATATCATGACTCTGGCTTTGGCTTCCTTGTATTTGTTTGCCAAGGTCTCTATATACGGTTTGTCGACACCTTGACTAGTTAGGGCTTCTATTATAGCTTTGGGATATATCGAGTCGAAGGCCTTCTCGAAGTCTATGAAGGCTTAGTGTCAGTGGCATTTCATATTCCTTTGTTCGACTGATGACCTCCCTTAATATGTGAATGTGGTCGAATGAACCGAAGCCCGCCTGGTCCCGTAGTTGTGCAGCATCAAGCGTGTTCTGTATTCTGGTATTTATGATCTTTGTGAATACCTTGTATATTATTGGTAGAAGACTGATTGGTCGATAGTTTCTTATGTCTTCTTTACTGCCTTTCTTGTGGATTAGAATTATATTGGCGCTATTCCAACTTTGTGGTATATGAAAAGTGGGAGTTTTGCTTAAGAACATCAGAATCTAGCAATCGGCGGCGCGCCGATTTGACCGAGTGGTCAGCAGGCGTATGGTGCAAATTTCCACTTAATTTATTGGCGCTTAAATTGGTATAGCTAACCTACGACAAGGTATCGATCTAGTTTGCATCATGTATTCCAAGTCTGTATATTTATATAGTTTGGGGTAATATATTTACTATTGCATGTCCGTGTTTTTATTTTAGTTCTCTTGATGCTAAGCGGTTTCCAGATTATTTCCACTTCGGAGCTGCGGGGGCAGCTTACCAGATAGAAGGAGCGTGGAATGAAGATGGAAAAGGAATCAGCATGTGGGATACTTTCGCACATATTCCAGGTAATATTTTGTACAAAAATGTAGTGAATAGATATTCCTCTTTTATCTTCAAAATTACACAAAAAGGTACTTTAAATGTGCTGATTGCATACACACAACGCCGATAACGTAAGAGTCGGTGGAAATTAGTGTGCACTATAAAGGTTGTCACACACTTGTAAACGCAGCATCGCCTCTCCTCTATATCCCAGGTAACGCCTGTACGTCAGATGAGACCATCCGTTGACGACCCGTTGCCTATAGGTGAGCGCACTCTACTTGTTAGAAATTCCATAAGAGCAATCGAATCCAAATATACCATGCGGAAGCGATACGAACCCTTAGTGATGAACAACAGTGTACATTAGGTTGCCTAGTAGTGGATGACACAGCTGTTTAATATCATTTATTTCGACACACTGTATAAAAGATAACTATGTGCTTTTTAGGTAACATCAAGAATAACGAAACTGGCGATGTAGCCTGTGATTCCTATCACAAATACAAAGAAGATGTGGCCATCTTGAAAAGTTTGAATCTTACGTTATACAGGTAATGACACTGTTAATGTGGTTTGCCTGGGTTGGTTAATGTGGTTACAGATTTTTTTTAAGTGACAGCAAAAAATCCTCGTATTATGGATACTCCAGGGGCCGTATTCTACATCTTTGGAGAACGCTTCCTGAGAGAACGTTGATATGCCGCAGCCAATCCTGACTGTCCTACCTTGACAACGTTCTATCAGGGAGCGATTTCTCAAGATGTAGAATACGGCCCCAGATGACGTAGAAACATTTTCCTTGCCAAAATAGGTTTTCATTTGAAATTCTTTACAATTCTATTGTCAGCAATTAGGAAATATTTACTTACAAAATGGAAAGGGCGAGTTGATAACCTTTAGGATTTTGTTAAGTTAATAAATCTATATACAGGGTTCAATTTTATTATCGAAAATGCCTATAAATAAAATAAAGTTTACTGTGTACTTACTTTACTCTTCTTTAGGTTTTCCATCTCTTGGCCACGTATCATGCCCGATGGAACTCCCAACAAAATAAATCAAGCTGGAATTGACTACTACGTGGATCTAATAAACGTAAGAAGAAAAAGTGGGTGCGAAATTTTCAAAATTATTCTGCTCTGCTGGCCCTGTTTGCTTTTTAATATATGTAAGTGAGGAAACTCACTGAAACTCGGTCAGCATTAAAGATTTAAATAATTTTCACAGAAGTCTAAAACGCCATGTCAATTTTAATTATATTTATTTATTTTATTGTCACCACACGACACATTTTCACAGTAAGTATTACTGACTTAAAACAAGTATTTTCGGGTATCGTTTCAGGAGCTTAAAAGCAACGGAATTGAACCTGTAGTTACCATCTACCACTGGGACTTACCCCAACATTTATCAGACTTGGGTGGATGGCTCAACCCTCAAATTGCCGACTACTTTGGTGACTTTGCAAGAGTCCTCTATACAAACTTGGGCCCGAATGTGAAACACTGGATAACACTAAATGAACCTGGAATGAGTTGCCTGTTAGGTTATGGCTGGGTAAAAAAAAATTCTCTTATCGTTTATTTTTTCCATTAAAAATCCATCGTAAATATTTTATATTTTTCTATATTTTTTATATGTAGGGTGTATCAGCTCCTGGACTAGAACTTATAGGAGATGGTGTATACCAGTGCGCATATAATGCCCTAAGAGCTCATGCTAGAGCCTACCGGATCTACGATGAAGAATTTAGGGCAGAACAAGGAGGTACTAAGGATTATCTAAGTACTGCTTTTATGCTCTCGAGGCATAAAAATTGGAGGTTTTGAGAGCTTAAAAGAGAGTCTATCAAAACTATGTCCACGGCAATTTTTGTGAAAATTTATAAAAATGAATTACTTTTGTAACAGTGTAATACTGTCTTGCCAAGCTACTACACGTGGATGCCATGGAGCGCCCTCAATCCAATTCATTTCTCGAAATTCGATTCTAAGATTGAAAAGCTTAAAAAACAGCCTTTTTAAAGTGAAAATTAATATTTCAATTATTCTGTTGTTTAAAATATTTTAATGGATTTTTTGTATCTTTGAAGTGATTCTAATCTCCTTGTTAATATTAATTCCCCAAGAGGGCATACAAGCAGTAAATAAGACTTAAGAACACTGTTAATTGCAAAATCATTAAATCTTTTAATTAAGCTCCATTTTTGGAAGTTTCTCGTCGCTCTCTTCCCAGACGCGTTCCAAAAGCGTCAAGATATTTTGCCGGAGTAAGCAAACGTTTATCACTAAGATGTTTTAATATTATAATTTTTATTTTTAGGAAAAGTAACCATCAATCAACCAGCTACAATGCACTATCCCAAAAATGACGACAACCCTCTTGATGTTTTAGCTGCAGAAAGACTTTCTCAGTTCTTTGTAAGTCCACGACGGTTTATTCGCGAAATCGCGGCGATTTACATTCGCCTAAAACAGGTTTACTCAAATAGGTTCACTTATAAAAAACACTGTTTTGAACATTCGCAGTGCACTATGGGGCTAAAATACAAACATTTTGAACTTAAAGAAGTTGTACAATATGATTTAAAACCGATTTGAATATTTCATTATTAACTTTAGATTGGCATCTTCCAACATCCGATTTACTTAGGTAACTGGCCTCAGATTGTCATTGACAGGGTAGCGAATAGAAGCCAACTAGAAGGATACTCATTTTCTAGACTACCCGAATTTACAGAAGAAGAAATGGAGTACATTAACGGAACTCATGATTACTTTTCTATGAATTTGTAAGTATACACCAAGCCAATCATTTCTCAACAATTTCTTAATGGGATTTCAAAATTTGTTCGCAAATATTTTTCCAAATGAGTGTTTCGTTAATTTTTTTCCATAAACCTTTATTTTAAAAATATATTGTTTAGAAAAGTATCTCAGGTCTTTCTTTTAAGGCATAATCACCAGTAAAAATTGAACATTTAAATTGCAATTAAACTATTTATTGTTTTCGCAGATATTCAAGTTCTCTTGTAGAGCATCAAGATGTTGAGATAGGTACACCCAGCTGTTATGCAGACGCAGGTTAGTATCTACGTAATATTAAAGAGTAAAAAGGTAAAATTATCTGGAAAACATAAAAACCTTTCTCCCTCATACGCCATATTTCCTGTAGTGCAACTCTATCATAGGCATTTTCTAGGTCAACTAAAACCATATACAATCCTTTCTGTCTTTTGATGCTTTTCTATAACCTATTTTAACACATGAATTGCATCCGTTGTCCCGATATATCAGCACCGTCAGCTTTATTTGAGTTCATGTCCCGACGTATCGACAAAGGTATCAAAGTCCCGATCGATGTTAGCAAGCTTTTTTAAATTAAATTTTAAAAGGCGCACGCACCAACAAACGTGACTTTGAAAGGTTTTTAAAAAGAAAGCTTTTGCGTATAACGCACTACAATAGCGTGGTGCAGTAGACCTCTACCTTGCGGATTTGTGCGTAGCGTCGCGTCGGTATTCTTTGGAAATACCTGTTTGCAATCCCTGCGCACAATGCAAATTGCGAGCAATTAGTTATAATAAAGATTTTCGTTCCTAATATAATTGTTTTCGTATTTCGGTATTTAGAGCTAGGTAACATTTAAAAAAAATCGCAATGAAGGGACCATCTTGTGTAAGTGTGGATAATAATTTAGATCGTGTTTGTGTCGTATGTAGTTTATTAAAAAAAGGATTGTTTGGATATTTTTTTTATTATTTTTATCGAATCGCTGCCCCCTGTACAATTGTCACCGCATGCACACAAAGCACTACTGGTTTTATAGGATTAGGTTTTGGTTATACAAAATATTAAATCTTCAATTTCTTAGGAGTTGCAACATCTGAAGACCCATCCTGGCCTAAGAGCAATCGTGAAGGTTTTGTCTCTGACCCTCCAGGAATAAGACGCATGCTGAACTGGATCAACAACAATTACAACCCAGAGGAATTCATAATTACCGAAAACGGTTGGCCTGATGACGGCGGATTGGATGACCAAGAAAGAATAACGTACTTAAATGTAATAATGTTACTTCGTTTTACTTTGATTATAATGAATTGTTTAAGAGGCAGTAGTTAGTGTCCATTACACTGGTCAGTAAATTTCGACTTGTTTTCCCTCTCAAGAGATAATCGCTGATTACGAATCTGGCCGTGAAACCTTCCTATATCGGTTACTAATGGCCATAATCTGACATAATTTCTAATTTAAATGTTTTTAAAAGTTTTAATGAAAATGCAAATTTTAATAAAAGAACTGTTAAAGTGAGATCACTTGTATCAAAAAGAGGCCATTTAGTAAAAAAGTATGGATTTTAAATTGGCTAATACCGCGATTTCATAATGAAAGTTTGTATCATAATGAAACGTATCGAAGACTTTAAATATTAGAATACGGGAATAGAAAAATAACAATATTTTGTGTATGTAAAAGATATGTAACAAGCGCTCAGCGCATCAGAAATCGACAAAATAGAATTCCCTATGTTGTGTGCTTGCAATGTACTACCCTTTTACGTGTTGCGAAATAGGTATTTGAATATACAGGGTGTTACGAAATTCACTTCCTATATTGAAACCGATAAATTTTAATTTGAATTCAGATTGGGGAAAAATACCTAGTCATAAATGGCGCTTCACGATAATAAGCTAGGTATTGCCCCTCAAAACAAATTTTTTAATCACTGAACCCACTGATAATAAAACACATGGTCATATAAAGAACAAAATAACAGTGAGCTAGGTTGTTAGGTTATTGTGTTGCCACTGAACAAACATTGAATTAATTTTATTTTACAGAGCTACTTAGGCAATATTTTAGACGCTATTTTAGAGGATAATATCAATGTCATCGGCTATACCCTGTGGAGTTTCCTAGATACCTTTGAATGGAATTCGGGATATTCGTAAGTAACTCATGTTGGACAAAAGACTTAATAACATTTATTCGACTTATTCAGTAAAAATTTTCCAGCAACGGAAAGCTGACTGCTAAAAAGCTTGGCTTTATCTTATGAGCCCGAAAATATTTCTTCCCTTCCAACTTATATATCCCCCAGTGTTCCCGAAATTAGACCTTACCTAGAATATTGTTCCAGCCTAGAATAGATTTCTTCTAAACAAACTTAACATCATTTTGTCAAGAATTTTTAAATTTTAAGAGAAAAAAATGTGTTAGTAGACAGTTATAGTCATTATTTGAATTTTTTTAAACCTAAAATATAATTTTTTTAAAAATTCAAATTCCGCCTCTGAGGATTCTTGTTGTACTTTAAAGTTGCGCGACGTCACACACTTCGCAACAGACCGTTTCCGATTGCCCGAATGTAAACATGTAAATACTGTATCAAAATTTAACACGGTGTTTGCTAATCCCGAATTAAATTTTCTTTCTGCAACCCGCTGTTAGTGTCTTGTGAACATCCTTTAATTTTTAGGGTAAAATTTGGAATTGTAGAAGTTGATTTTGACAGTCCAAACAGAACAAGGACGCTTAAGAACTCAGCTAAGTGGTATCAAAATTTGACCTCTACGAGGGAGATTGATGAAGAATGATGAAAATGTTTTTTTTTAATGAATAAAAATTTACCAAAAAGCACATATTTTATTATTTCTACCTTTTACAAATTTTCATACAAAATTCGACATTTGCCACTATATATATATATATATATATATATATATATATATATATATATATATATATATATATATTGTATATAGTGGCCGTAAAGTCGAGGAGACGTAGTATTATTGCAAGTGCGTTCTTTATTGTGATGTTCTCCAATTGATGAACAAGAAAGACTAAAGAGAATGGTGGATGACTAGTTTTCAGAAAAAGACCGCTGTATGGTGCCTCAAATGTGCTATCTGATTTAAACAATGAAACAACTGAATATTTTGAAAATATCACGAGGAGATCAACAGACGATTTTAAAAAATTGCTTCACCTTGTAGAGCCTTCAATGACAAAAAAGGGCACGTGGTATAGAGAAGCAATACCTGCCAGGGAAAGATTTGGCAAACATTAAGATATCTTGCAAGTGGAGATTCTTTTACAAGCGTCAGGTATCCTATTTAAAAATTCAAAGCAAAGCCATTTAACAACATAGGATACCTTTCCATATCTCCTATAAAAGTTAATGTAATATCGTCGGACCACTCCATTTTAAAAAAAACACAATTAAAATATACAATTATTTGAAATTTTATTTGTTATTGCAAATATAACAAATGCAAACAATCACGAACGAACATGATCCTTTGATTTACCGACAAGACGTGGAAACGTGTTCGTCTTGTATTTTGGCGTTCATCAGTGCGTGTTCCTGCTCGTTCGTCATGTCTGAACCCACCTTAAGACACTTTTTTAGAGTTCAGTTATGGCTTTCAGTAAGGTTTCAAATATTTAGTGGATATTTGCACTTTTGCTGTCTAAATTAAGATTTTATTAAGTAAATTCTGCTGCTTGACTTTTGTCTAATGTAGGTATATTTTAATTATTTCTCAGAAAAAAAAACGTTTTAAAAGACTTTGATGTTCATGAAACTACTTTAATAACCCTCAAAAAAAAGATAGCATAACAAAAACATTTTAACACACTTGAAAATACTTTAAATTGTTTTTTAGCAAAATAATTTATGGATTATTATTGAACAATGATGGTCCACTTATGATTATTTCGATTAAGTACTTGAAGTATCTTATGGTGGGTAGCAACAAAAACCAATTTTACTGAAAATACTTGTTTAGTTTCAAAAATCTTTTCGTCAAGATGGTACTTGGTAGAGCAGTTTTCTTAGTTTGTGCCATTGTTGGGTAAGTAAGTACCACAACGTTCTGGGCTGTATTCAACACCATGGTTTTACAGTGTACACATATCCCCGTAAAAAAGGCGGCCAATTGCAGTTTGCACTTGAGCAGCCAAGGGTCTAGAACGGGCCCTGCCTATAATGTTATAAACATGTTGACCAAAAATTTTAAAGTATCAAAATTTTAGTAGCCCTTCATAAAAAAACACAATTAGACAGCTACAAATATTTTTAGTGCACTTGCTGACAAGAAATTTCCAGACAATTTTCAGTTTGGAACAGCTGGCGCTTCATACCAAGTAGAAGGAGCGTGGAATGAAGATGGAAAAGGACTTACAGTTTGGGATACTTTTGCACACACTCCAGGTACACTTATATCGTAAAAATATAAATATGATGTTAATTTTTGTTGAAATGTGATATATTACTTTGATTGAATACAATCCCAGTGGCGGATCCAGAACTTCAGTAAGGGGGGCACGTAACCTTAATTTTTTGTTTACAAATGAAAAAGCAAAAACGCCTTTTACTTCAAAACAAGTACATATATTTATCAGACAAGAGAAAACTGTGACACACATATACACAACATACTATTAGTATTAGACTGTTTCTTAAGCTGAAAATAATTATAATACAAAATCTAATCTATGTTTTGATTTTGAGAAACTATAATCTGGCCTATCTATTACCTAATTATGTCATTATTTTACGTTTATTCAAACAGAAAACTGTCCACAGCTCAAGCAAAATTGCAACTGATAAAAAAGGTAATGAACAACCTGTAACTTACACGGTACTTCACAGCCATAAAACGTAAACAATACCTGATAATACTAATTTCGATTTCTTGAAAACCCTTAATTAATAATAAATACTAACCAAGTTTTTTCATGTGAAATCTGCTTATAATCTAGGAATAAGAAAATACCATAGATTTAAATTTACAACATTTCTCCGCGTGTACATTTAGAGTCCTCATTTTCTTTTAGGTAAAATCAGGAATGGCGATACAGGTGACATCGCCTGCGACTCTTACCACAAATACAAGGAAGATGTACAGATTTTAAAAGATTTAAATGTGACACTATACAGGTACCAAAAAACTACTTCTGTTGACATAAGTTTTAATAAATAAAAACGTGTTTTAGGTTTTCAATCTCTTGGGCGAGAATTATGCCAGATGGAACGCCGAGTAAAATTAACCAACTGGGAATCAACTATTATTTGAATTTAGTCAATGTAAGAAATATCTTAAATATTGTATCTATACAGAAAATAGCTATTTATCTAACAAGTGCGGAAAGTGATATTTTTCGCACGCCATTGCAGGCGAGGGCGGAAAAGACACTTTTCGCACGTGTTAAGAATTATTTTTCTCGGACATCATATATAAATAGCGTCATGTTTCTTAGGAACTCGTGTCTAATGGGATCGAACCCGTTGTCACCCTACACCACTGGGACTTACCCCAACATTTATCCGACTTAGGCGGATGGCTTAATCCAGAAATTTCTGACTACTTTGGTGACTTTGCAAGAGTCGTCTATCAAAATCTGGGACCATATGTCACATACTGGATGACGATCAATGAGCCTGGATCTATATGTACTCTAGGTTATGGACAGGTAACGAATATTTTCAACAACATCAACAAACGTAAGCAAACCCGCACAGCTAGGCCTTTGTTAGATTTGCTCAAGATTGCTTAGGTTTGCTTAGGTTTCCTTAGAGTTGCTTGTGTAATTCTTGCCACCTTTTTTTTACGTATTAAAATGTCTATAACAGCTGTACTGTTACATCACATTTTGTTCATTATGCCTAGGCCGCTATATAAGTGCGCCCCACATTTTTAAATTTAATTACCCATTTAAAAACCAAATGTTTTATAGCTGTACAAGTTAACAGAAATCCGGGTATGCATGTGTGCGGAGTAAAGGTAGGCGCAGTTTGTTAGCTGCTTTACTTTCCGGACACAGCGCGCACTTGCCCCCCCCCCCCCTGTTTTCTGTTAACTTGAACAGTTATAAGAGGATAATAATTTTTTTAACTATAATTTTTCGTAGGGTATTCATGCTCCAGGATTAGAGCTAATAGGAGATGGTGTTTACCAATGCGCCTACAACACCATTAGAGCTCATGCTAAAGCTTACAGAATTTACGAAGAAGAATTCAAAGAGCAATATGGAGGTAAGGCGAAAAACATGTTTTCCTTGGTTAAAAGTTTCAGGCCATCCTATTTGAACGTAGTTGATTTTTAGGAAAAGTAACCATTAATATTCCAAGTGCAATGTACTACCCGAAAAACGAGAGCAACCCATTGGACCACATTGCTGCAGATCGAGCATTTGAATTTAACGTAAGATACTTGATATTATTTTATTTATAAGAATCGTTATAAAGAATAGGTAAATTTAGTAATGTATCCAATTAATTCTCTATTCAAATCTTTTTGAAATAGGACTGAGTTCGAATATTACAAATGGCGACCGTGCATATTGCGATTCTCGAGTGGATAGATGTACATCCGATCAGTTCCATCCACAGTGACGATATACAAATTTTGATTATTTATAAAGATCAACATTTAACCGTTGTTTGAGGAGCTTACTCCCTCAAATAACGGTATAACCTAGCCAAGAATATATTTTATACAGATATGGTTTTAGGTTGGTCTTTACGCAAACGCCGTCTACTTAGGCAATTGGCCCCAAGTTGTAATCGACAGGGTAGCCAACAGAAGCCACCTCGAAGGGTACTCGTTCTCCAGGTTGCCTGAATTTACACCAGAAGAAATCCAATACATCAACGGAACGCACGACTACTTCTCTTTAAATATGTACGTAAGACTAGTTTGTAAAGTCACCATTATGTCCAAGACAATTGACAAAGCATGGCATGCCGCAATCCTCAACAAACTACCTTCTTATGGTTTTCCTCCAAAACTATTTTCTACCGATACTTCCACGGATTTTGGTCTGAAGAACTATAATTTCGCTTAAATGTTCCTAACAGAGCAAAAGGAAGCGCGTTACGTATACATACTTTTACTGTCTAGCTACAAAAGCCTCGAACATCCCACTTATGGAACAAAGAGCCTGCAAAATGTTTGTTCTTTCCCTCCCAATCTCCAATCCTTTAAATCCTGTGTAAATAGATGACATTTCCCTTCTCTTCAGACGCCCATGGTACGTTAGTACTTAGGCTTGAAGTCTACGTGGGCTGTCTAAGATAAAAAAAATATTTTGAATAAGGAAAGTTAAAAAAACTGCAAAGTTAAAGCTATATTCATATTTGATTAGGAATGAGAGTGATGAGTTTTAATAATATTTTTATAGGTATACGAGTAGCATTATAGAATACGCTGATGAATGGGCAATAGATACGCCTACCCTATGGTTAGATACAGGTAAGGAAAGACTTACTTTTTTTGCTCTTATATCAAAGTATGCAAATGGTCGATTACATAAAATAGTTTTTATATAATTTGCTTTACTTTGCATGTCAATAAAACCTTATTATTTGATGAAATGGTCATCGGTTATTAAGAGATAATGTCACAGGATCCCGCTAATCTGACTACTCAAATATTCTAAATTACAGGGTATTTTAAAACTCTACTGACAAAGTTTACATTTCATTTTTTGGCTAAAATTAAGAAAGAAACTTTCGGCACACCTAAAAGGTGGGCAGCTAAAATCCGCGTTCCTCTTCGGCCTCCGCCGAAAGTGCTACATCCCGAGCAGCGACAGGCAAAACTATAGCCAGCAATGTTGCCAGTCTATTACAATTGTAACAGATCTATTACTTTTTAGAGAGGTTTATTACCTTTTTACCTTTACATTAATTTTTTAGGTGTAATTTCATCAGTAGACCCATCCTGGCCCACCAGCGCGGCTTCATGGTTAAACTCTGACCCTCCAGGAATCAGACTCATCCTAAGTTGGATAAACAAAAAATATAATCCAGGAGAATTCCTTATAGTTGAGAACGGATGGTCCGATTTGGGTGAATTGGATGATCAAGGAAGAATTACCTACTATAAGGTATTGAATTGGCGTTACCCGGGTTGTATTTTCTGTAAAATTTAAAGAAGAAAAAATATTCGGACCACCTAATCTAAAAGTTTTTTTTTACTTTTTAGTGAATTTAAAACTAAATGTTTTTCGCTTTGTTACAGGGTTATTTAAGCAACATCTTGGACTCCATTTTAGAAGATGGAGTTAACGTTACCGGCTATACACTTTGGAGTTTATTGGATAACTTTGAATGGGCAGAAGGCTACACGTAAGTTCTTCTAGTTAAGAGGAGTAAACAGCTTCCATACCTGCTATTTTGGTTATTTTAACACATAAAGTCATGCAAAAAATATAAATTTGATTTTGTACTTTTCTTTTCAAACCGCGCCCCGCGAACAAGTGACACTCCTGTCAAATGTTTGCTGCTTACAGTTTTAGGGAACAAATACAAAATGAAAATTATGCAAATGACCAAACAACAATGGTTAAAAGCCAAATTAAAGATATAAATATACGCATATTTCACTTGTCGTCCAGCTAAGTTGGTCAAAAATTTGTTAGATATACCAGCGCCATAGCGTGAGTTGAATTTTAGGGAGGCCACAATATTCGTACACATTAAATTAATAGAAAAACTCTCGACAAAAAAGAAGGCCAGTTTCACTTTCTCCATATTTGCCAATACTAAGACTTTCGGACACCCAGTATTTTCCCAATTAATACACTGGTAGTAGGTACCCTGAGATTTTTACAATTTTATTTAAAAAACTACAGCAGAAACTACTGTGACACCCGGTATACTAGACCTACATTTAATAATATTCTATAATTTTTTTTTGTAGGCAAAGATTTGGAATAGTGCAAGTTGACTTCGACAGTCCAAACAGAACCAGAACTTACAAAAGCTCAGCTCAATGGTATAAGAGAGTAGTCGCAGCGAGAGCAATTGTAGACTGAACGTGAACATACTTTTATTTTAATAAAATATATTGATTTACTTTTTCGTTTTCTTTCGTCTATAGGTACACAGTGTCATTTTACGTTCGGAAATAAATTAAAATCCGATGGGGTCAAATCTGGAAAATATGGTCAAATACTCCTATGTGCGTCGAATAGTTTCAGAGAAAATCGCCTGTGACAGACGGACGGACGGACACCGAAGTAATTCCATAAGTGTTCCGTTTCACAGAACACTAAAATCAAAATAGTAGTAATGAACGCTGCCTCTGGCCACTGCTCTTAAAAAGCATTTTCCGAAGTTCCATTATTTTTAACTCAAAAAGTATCATTTAAAGAATCATAAAGCTCGCGGAATGCAATTCGTAATACTTAATAAAAATAACTTACATCACATGCATTAAATTATTCACATGCCTATAAAAAAAAATAATTTTCTCAAGTCACGATAATAGCTTTATGATCGTTAATTTCATTTAATTTTCAAACACTACCGAGAGGTAATTAGTATAGGTAAAATACATGCGTATCATATGTTATAATATGTTTTTAGATCAGCTGAATATTCATAATAATAGACTTTTCGATAATTTTTTGACCTACTTCCAAATAGCTTCGAGCAGTACGGGTATATCTTCTGTTTTCTTAAAAAGGAAGGGATTTAACCGGGAGCAGAACAGAAAAGTATAATAATTAAAGATAACTGACAAAGATTCAAAGCTGCACTTAATAGGAATGTGGTAAAAGGTATTATAAAATAATTTCAGCGTATGTACTTATAGACATACACTGCTTAAAGATACAAAAGCAGTAAAAAGTAGTCCAGCAAACATGCTGACAATAACCAAAACTTATTTTTCAGGTTATCACAAAAAAAGATGAGAAATGAGAAAATATTCTCTCTACTGCTGCGTTCGAGTGTGGTAAACAAAAAATCTGAAGAACAAATAATGTAAAGACCCGAAAGTTTTAGAGAGTCATCTCCTATTTTTACTAATGCAATTTTTTTCCAAAACAACAAGATATCGTTATCAGAGTCGTTTAAATAGTGTGATCTTGACATTCTCCATTCGTTATTATGATCTTTTTTTATCTTCTGACAACCCACGAAGACCGAAGTCTAAGTACTATGGTACCGTGGGTGTACTGGGGAATCGACTCACACATTCAGAGCTGGAAACATCCGTAGGGATTTCACCAGCCCTTTAAAAGGATGCGTGGGGTGGTACCACCTCGATCGAGGAAGAATTCCTCTACCACCTTCCAACAACAATCACAAAATATCCATGGTCGAAGCGGCATTCGAACACGCGCCTCTCGGCTGCTGCTCCGCCCCTGATCCGAGTATTGTGTGTTGAATAGATAAAGCTGTGCTAATTAGAATTTACCGGCGGACGAATCCGTCTCGAGGTTAAGAATACTATCCTTTTTTAACTACGCTATCTAAATAAGGAGAGCTGGAATCGGTTTGTCATTGATGAATTCGGAAAAAAGACTATTCGTATAGTTAGAACGGCAACACGTTACTCAGATGCATATACACTTATAATTCATTTGAGCTAATTTTTGATTACATGCATATACAGATTTTATGGACTTTCTTCAAACTACATAAATTAAAAAAAAAAAAAACTGCTAATTATTATTTTAATTGTAGATAAGTAACTTATAAGTCATAAAACCCGGATAATTGTAAAGTGTGCACACCGCTGAACAATTCCGCGAAATTTTTAATATTTTCTCGACAGATTTACGACTCGTATTTCTACTTCTTTGTTTCAGATATTATTGGTGTGATATTCTTAATACTCTGCTAAATTTTAATTTTGGTGACACTGTCTAGACCAGAGATTCCCAATTTTTTTCCCCTTAGACCACTTGTCGAATAATATTTTTTTAGCCTGCCTAATATTGATGTTAAGCGGTACAAGTACTATCCATGAGTGAGAGCGACTAATTTCGGTAACATGGATATTTCAATTATATCTGATTAAAATCAGACCTCTTATACGTGGCGACACTGTATTTTTAGTTGATCAAGTGTATTTAAAAAAAAATTCGTTCGTGAGAAAGCCTTGAATGGCTAACACGCTAAACTTTTATAACCAAATATAGTTGTCCAAAAATTCTAGAAATTAATTCCCCCTTCCCTCGGGACATAAATTATAAGTAATTTTTTACCAAATTTGAGAATACATGCCCTAAAGAAAGTACTTACTCGCAATACACATCATGCATACGTACTTTTAAATACTTGTAGCATTTAGCGTTAAAACTGACGTAATTATGAACAAAATTACATACAAACTTCCCCTCAACATCTGCATGTTTATTATTTAACTGAAAAAGATATGCTTCACAAAAATTGGATTATTTCTAATATAATTAGGCAATGATTGCTGATGAGAAAGGCAAGAATCAGCGGCGTAACGTGTGGGTATGCAATCGTCCGCGTTGCATACCGACGCAAGATCAAAAAGGGCTCCGATGCACACTGTAACGAATTTGATATTTCCTGGACATAGGGCGAAACAGCAACTTGTCGAATTTAAATTTTTTTGTCTCTAGATTATTTGTAAAAGTTTATTTATTATCACAAAAAATAATGGTATATTGGTTTATTTTATTAATCTGCTGTTTCGAGAGGTAGGTATGTTCGTTTATCCTGTACTGACGAGAACTAAAGAGTTCGAAACCGGTCTGCAGGTAACGACATCCTAACTAAAGAAAAAGCTTCCTTCTTCCTGGTAGTTTCTTGCAGCCAAACCAAGTATTTTGTTGTCTAACAGTGTTAGTCAAAATACTGCAAATTTTGGTATGTAATCCAGCGCTCGGAGGGCATATAGCCAGGAGAATAGCTGTTTTACCATGATTTGTTCAAATCCTTATAGTATAAGGCATCTTCAGGTGGTTTAAAGAACTGATTCTCATTTTTTACATATTTACATGTACCCCTGACAAGTAAGTAGACTTCATTCATTGTTGAAACATTGGATTTACTATGTTGCATTTTCACCGGACTTATACACATGTGCAAAATTTCAGGTGAAGCTAAATAAAAGCTTGTAATAATCAGTGATGATGGTACGGTGCCCATTGACACGGATTTGCATACGGGTATGTGAAACGCCACTGAGCAGAACTGGCGTGCAAGAAACAAGCGAAATATATTAGGAAGTTAATTAATTTATATCTTTTTAATAGATCGAATAAATTATGTTTTTGCTGGGCACGTTTTCAATGAACGGAGCAACAATGTAATACCTATATGTACGTGTTGAAATTTTTTCCTTTTTTTTGTAATTATTGTTCAACATATTTAAAAAGTTCATCTACAGGGTGTTCGATAACGAATGGGGGACATACCTTAGCAGCGGTTTCCCTGCCTCAGTTTATATCGATTAAACATAACTTGTTTTTTGTACAAAAGTTGATAATACGAGAGATACAGGGTGGGGAATGGAAAAGTAAATTCTGTTTAAATTTGCTGTGTTTTGTAAAGGTGTCACATACGGCATTTAATGCCATTTTAAAACGTAATATAAATGAGTATAAATTCTTATTCCCCTCTTTTTTCTTAAATAAAGTACCTATACTTTATTAATATCGCTAGGAGTAACTGTTTTGGAGAAAAATGCATTTGAATTCGGTGTTGTACAGAATCAACAAGAAACAAAAAATTTAAGTATGAGCAAAGAGTAAACCTTTTTTAAGGAAATGCAAACATCAAGTGAAAATAACAAAAACCAAATAAAACACGAATATTATATTATTATTATTATTATTTTCACCTGATGAAATATCCCTGCACTTAAAGTAGAAGGTTCCTAAAATCTTATTCATGTATACTTCAAGCCGAAATCGGTCAAAAAAAAAAAATGTACATATTCCTTATTATGCGCGAAGATACATT
The DNA here is from genome assembly GCA_963971165.1 of Philopedon plagiatum. Classification (NCBI taxonomy): domain Eukaryota; kingdom Metazoa; phylum Arthropoda; class Insecta; order Coleoptera; family Curculionidae; genus Philopedon; species Philopedon plagiatum. The sequence goes on from OZ020197.1 coordinate 874,384, forward strand.
AATAAAAAGATACTTACACTGGTCGAATTTAGAACGTCCTCTTGTAAAGCCGGTTAAAAATTGCAATTAATTAGCCAATTTCTCAATATTATAAAAACCGTTATCGGTCGAAAATCTAACATACACCCAACATAAAAGCTAATACCTGTATGGTTAACTGATTTTAAGTAAATTATAGAATTAAGAATCCATAATTAGAAACTGCAGACTGAATGTGGCCGACAACTAATTAATGAATTACATACCACGTTCCAGCCTCATTTTTTTATATATGAAATTACAAAAAACTGATTTTACTTTGCTTGCCTTTTCTCAAATTTGGTAATCCATCATCACCACCTCTTACCAAACGTTAAATTTTCGACATTAGTCTTTAACTTTCTGTTAAAAACAATATTTTGTCATCGATTGAAAATAGCTTGCTTTTTTTCCTGCTCTGAAAATACCTAAAAATCACACTACTTACCGTTGTCAACTTCGGTTAAAGTTTTGTGTCTCGTAAGTATCAGTAACCTGAAAAGTTGGTAAGATTGGAAACGCGGTTCACAAAAAATATCTGTCATTAATGTCATCGAAAGAATCGACGATTCCCCGCTGGTTTTCCAGTTTGTTATGTCATTTTGCTGTTTATGTTTTGCTTTTTTTTAAATTTAAATTTATTTTTTCACAAATGTTAAAAATCATATATGTTTTAAAATGTTGGAAGCAGAAGGAGAGTCGATATCCGCAAAAATAAAGCAAAAGTATTTAAATCGTTAGGTTATATGGTGCTACTTTTTCGTAAAAACGTATGGTGCTACAAATAGAATTTTCATAGCCCCCTTCGATTCGGAGATACAGATACATTTTGAAAATGTATAGTTTTCAAGTACCCCTCGTATCTCAGTTGCTTTTTAACTTATCGGTAAGGTAAAAACTGATTATTATACTCTTTTTTGCTTAGAATCTAGTGGCGTAGTCAGTTTTTTCTAAAAGGAACAAATTTGAAGATAACAACCAAAGTTTCATTTTTTTAAAAGGTACACCTCTTATATTTTGTTTTCATTCGATTGCTTTCTTCATAGGCTTTTCAAAACTATATAACTGTTGGTATATATCTTGGCTCTGGTTTAAACCAAGTGGCCAGCAGGTTTTTTGAAGAATAATACAGATTTAATTCTTTTCTTAAAAATATTTCAACAAATAAGTTACTTCTTTAGCGCACCCCGTACATCGTGTAATCCATAGATGAAGAAAATAACAGAAAATTAGATGTTATGATACGCTTTTTGTGTTTCATATCTGTTATAAATATCTTCTAACACATCCTCACGTTTAATTTTATTCGAAAATATATCAGATTTATCAAAAATGTTTATTGGGACTAGTTATACTGGTATTGGTGCATTTTGGGACAATACAGTACTTATACGAACCTATTATCTTAGGCAAATGTTAAACAAGCAAGAACTACAACGACGTTACGCAGTGTCCTGTCCGGGAAGAATAATACTATTAAAGGCGCCTATTCCGCTGTTGAACGAGTCGTGTGTTGTGGCGTCATCGAGCCTAAGCCAACGTGAGCGTGTCATCTCAAACTTTAAATGACGATAATATTTTTATTTCCACAGATAATTAAAAAAGAAAAATACAGACTTTTTTACATTTTGAGGGCTATTTATTATGAGAAAATGAATAAAACGGAAACTTCTTAATTGTCATGGAAATGTTGAGACAACATAACCTATTGATATTGCTTTAGAAACCAATGCTCGAAATATTAATTTTCTATACCAGGAGTAGAAAAAAATACATGCATATTCCTTATATGACTAGAACTAGAACTAACTAGAAAGGGTTTATTTTTAATAAAATAACTTTATTCCGAAAGCAATGTTGGGTACTATCATACTATGACAATATCAAAATAAGCCTATAGCTATAGCGAATAACCCATTTGATACCATCATACAAAAATGGTTCCACTTGGCCGCACAAAATAAATTAATGGGAGTTTAGTTTACATATTTGATTATTTTTCTAGCATTGCCCCCTGTAAAAGGCCCCACCACAGTCAACAATAGTAAAAGGTATAAATAATAAAGAACCACCCGGAAAAAGCAAGTTAGTTCCTCTTTAGATCTTCTGCATTCAGTGCTTTGTGATATTGTACGTAGCATATTAAAATAATTATTGCAATTATCATCAATTATAGTAGTACAGGCAATTAAGAAAATCCAACAGTTATTCATTTAATAATTTTATTGATAAAATTTCAACTACTTTCTTCCAAAAGCGTGTAAAAGTATTATTTTAATTTTATTATGTTCTGCTAGAAATTAAACAACAATTTTCCTTAATATCTTCCTAATTGCTGATGGATAACAATTAATTAATAATAATTACAATTTACAGCACTAATTTAAAAGTTAATTATTTAGTCTTTTATCTTGTTAATCTATAGGTTTTTGGTATTTTGATAACCCATCAATAGGTTTGTTCAATCATTTCGTGTTATCAATAAATATATTAATAATATTGCACGATCAGTTAATCGAAATACGCACACAAAAAGTTATGTTGGTTGGATTGATAATAACAAAAATATTACGTCCAGATTCTCCAAATTAAGATCGGTCTTAAGTTTTAAAGTCACAAGTGTAAAAATAGGACAACTAAGTTTTATACTACCTATGGGTTTGAATGAAGAAAAAAATATAATTGTTTGGGGATTAGCCTTTCGACTAGACTACTTTAGTATTTTTTTGGGAAACAATAATAACTTTTAAACAAAAAAAACAAAATCGAAAATATCAGTATATAATTAGTATATAATACCAGATAACTATAACTTTATATAAAATGATCTGTGCTAAAAGCTTTTTTTTTTCTTATTTTAGTCCATGATGTTCAGGTTTTTCATTTTTGCAGCTTTTTCTGGTAAGTTCTATTTTCTGTTTAAATTTTACTCTGTTTCTCTCTCTCTCTAAAGATAAAAAGGCACGTATTAACGTGACCATTTATTTTATTCCTCAGAACGGGACGTCAACGATTTTTCGCCAAAAATGTGGCTAAAAGAAAAATCACATTATCCATTATAAATTTTATTAGTAATTTTAATGAACAAAGCACGACATGCAAGTATCTGTAATTTATGTGGTGTTATATTTTTCTGAGGAACAAATTTTCTTTAATATATCAGGTGATGATTTTAAGTCAGTGTGAAATTCTTGTTTTATTAATTTTTCACAATTATTTCACAAGATTTGCTTTCAAATTGATGTCGCGTTTGTAAACTTTCTGAAAACGGGACATTTTGGCGTCCCGAAGCTTTCCTTGAGGACAGAGGGACAGAGTACCGCAAAACGGGACAGTCCCGTTCAAAATGGGACGTATGGTCACGTTATGTATACAGCATGTTTCCAAAAGTTGCCAGGCGCAAGCTTGTACGCCTAAAATATAAAGAAAAATAAAAAGAAAAGTTCCCATTAACATGCATAGCTCCGGAAACTCCTTATTTTCGAGACACAGATTACGGTTTTAAATTATTCCTGATGATTTTTTCATTGTATCATATGTATTGTATTGATATTTTATTGGTTATTTTGGGTGAAATAGCAGAATTATTATAACAGTTTTCATTAAAAATGATTATATAGTTCCCAAACATTATACAGTATACAAGGTGGTATATCCTAAGTCACAATAGACTATTTTTAAAAAATGTGTTTGAAAAAGTGATTTTAAAAATTATGTTCAACTTTTCAAACAAAAACTGCCGTTTGGCTTTCAAGTACCATCCATAAAACTAATTTATTGTAAATAAATTAGCAAAATTTTTATGTTAAGTAGCCTATTTTCGAAAAAAAATCAAAATATTAAACAAAAAAAATCAATAAAATGTTCTTTAAAAACTTCTTCGAAGTATATATTGATAGATCATAATCATAGATAAATTTCAAGTTTATGTCTGGTCACGTTGGCTTAGTTTTGTCTTTATTTTTAGTTGCTCTTTGCGCCGCTGGCATCCAGAGAAACTCAATAGTAGTTCCCGAACAACAGGCACAAAGCTCTGGCTCGTATGAGGAAATAGCATCAGGCGGCTACGGAAACGAATATGAAAGTGAGTAAAACAAAGATAGAAAGAAAGAAAAAAACCATGTACTATGTAGCATAAGAAAAAAAAGAAAGTTATTAAAAAATTTATTTTTCTAATAAATTATAACAGATTATAAAAACCTAACCGATGTGGTCTGATATATCAGCATATCGACTTTTTGCAGGTGCAGTCGATGAAGGCAAAGAATCTTCCGGGGCTGAATTAACCAGCTTAGCCCACACTTCTGCCGTTCAGGCCAAGAAAGCAGTCCAATCGCAACATACAGCAGGCAGCCAGGCCGCTTTCGGAATCAAGAGCACATTGGCTAGCGCTGCCCAAGGGGTATATATAAAATTTGACAGTATTTTTTTTTAAAGTACCTTATGCAAAGATAAATAGAGAAACGTTTTACATTTTTATAGGCTGCCCAAACTGCCCAAGCTGCCCTAGTAGGCAAACAAGCCATCGTCTATGGACTGAAGAGGCAAGTAGGGCAAACCGAACAACAACTTCAAGCTGAAATCGCTCAGTCTCAACTAACCCAACAGGCCGCTGAAATCGCTCAACAAGCAGCTCAACAACAACAATCCCAAGCTGCTGCTCTAAGTGCTGCTTTGGCATCAGCTCAAAGTAAGATAAAGCTTGTTTTTAAGCAATAAATTCTTCCTTTCCTTGTGCAACCTGTCCATGAATGGATTTCCCTTCTTAAAGGCGAATTAAAAATTTCCTTGAAGTTTCACAAATATTTAGTTATTCGAGTTTTAAAAGGGAAATAAATAATAAAATGCAAAGGTCTGACTGACTGACATATCAAGGTCCAGCTTAAACCACTGTGGTAATACATACATGGAGAAAACGCGAACAAATCCGCCGGTACCCGCTAATATATATTAATACATTAACTTGTCCCATTCTACCAATCCTACGATTTTTCTAGGTGGAGGACAATTAGCAGAAAAAGCAGCAGCTGAAGCCGCAAGAGTCGCAGCTTCTCAACAAGCAATGGTAAACGAAGCTAAGCAACGCCTCTCCGTTCTCATCAGCCAATTGCAAAACGCTGTAGCAGAGCTTGGCCAAACCGAAGGTGCGTACTACAAGGCAGCTGAAGCTGCGCAAATCGCTCAGTCCAATGCAGCTGCGGCCGGAGCTGCAGTTGTAGCCGCCAGTGCGAAATCAGAAGCTTCTGAGCAAAGTAGTTATTCATCAGGAAAGGGTCATTATTACCACCATTAAAATATGAGATGATTGTCTGTGAGTAAGGGCCTAAAATTTGTTTTCGAAACATCTTTATTTTGCAGGAAAAGCCAAAAAAATTGAAAAATTTTAAAATTATTTTGAAGCCAAAGGTATTGAAGAAAAGCGTTATGTTTCTAATGAAAAAAAAAATAAAACAATTTTTATGCCCTCAAAAATTTAAGTAAGGTTGTTTTGTAGAGATTTGTTAATATTTTTGTAAATAAAAGCAATTTATATAATTATTTGCTTTAATTCTATCTGATCCGAGTAATAGGAAAAATCGGGATTCCGGAAACTTATTGCTTTTCGGGGAATTTTGAAATCACGGTTTTCAGGGATTCTTTATTTAGGTTTTTTTTTTAAATATGCTTCCTGCGTGTACATATGTAGGTGCCCACTTTTTAATTCTTTTGCAGGGTATCTCGTTTACCTTTAAAAATAGAGAGCTGCGGTTTTCTCAATACTGTGCTAGTTTTTCGTGAAACATATGATACTACAAAGAGTTTTCATAGTCCCCTTCGTTTCGGAGATACAGGGCGATTTTTAAAAAATGTCATTTTCAATCATCCCTCGAATCTGAGTTGCCTTTTAACTTATCGGTAAGATAAAAACTGATTATTATATAGTTATTTGCGTGGAATACATTATTTCAGCGAAAAGACCACGGTTTATAAAGTCATCTGGGTTCAATTCTTGCACTATTTGGATCTTGTATGGATGAATCTTCAAATTTGTCCTTAAAATTGTGTGTACAGATAGCAAAGCTTGTGCTGTTTACAAATTGATCCACCTGAATTTCGAATAATCGCTGCACGCACAGCCACAACATTCTCAGGAGCAGTTGTAGTCCTTGGACGACGCCGTAGTCATGCAAGTGCTGCAACTGCTCCTGAGAATGTTGAGGTTGTACGTTACAACCTCCGCACTCACGATTTCGCCAAAGTTTTATTTGAGGCGTCCTCCACACGCCTAATATTGAAGTGAACATAAAATCTGCATCTGCATCTTGAAAAACACAGTTGACTGTGTATAAAATCGACGCCTATGGAATGTAACCGAGCTGGCGCGCCTTACTTATTAACAATAAACAACAGACACTCTAGAAACTTTGAGGAACCTCTATTAATATATATCTATAATATGTTAATTTTATAAAACATTGGCACTATAGTTAGTAATATAAACTAATCCAAGAAAATGTGGATTTCTTTAAGGATCTAATCGATCCGTTGAATCCAGTCTGTGAAATATTATTCTAAAAAACACTGGTCGTGTTGTAATATCCACAGAAGTCCAAGAGAGCGTGGATCTTTTCTGGATGTCCAATCCAGAAATCGTTGAATCTCTGTGTTCTTAAGAATTCAGCTGCTTGGGGAGGGAAGTTGTTCATCAGAGTCTGAAGGGCAAGTTGGAGAGTGTCCTCAACAAGGCCTTCTCCTACATCTACACCAGTAATAATTACCTAAAAAATAAGTCAAGAAATGAAAAACAGCTTTCAGTTTATCACGGTAAGTAGTATATAGGGTGAGCCACAAAAGAAGGCCTTGAATGCGCCAGTTCAGTCATTTTGCGTTTCGATAAATATGTTAATATAATAAAATTCATTTTGTTCACTATTTACAAGGCGAATTTGATGAACAAAACTCTGTTTTGCTCGATAAGCCTATACTCGGAAATTTGACAGTCTCTAAGCGGAATTAAAGAAGACCTTCGATAGGAGAAATTCAGATTGTGTCAACTTTTTCTAAACAGCGTGTGCTATGGTGGAGACTATTTAAAATGTTAGCCAAGAATGTGCAATAGCTTGAAAATGTTTGTTTAAATACTGCTCCTAATACTTACTTCAACATTCTTAGTACTGGACTCAAGACTAAAGGCATTTACAGTGTTGTTGTATCCTTGGGCTTCTTGTCCTGGCTTGGTAAGGTTCCAAATGCCCCACCAGTCTACATGGTACATTAAAATGCTGCACAAAACGAAAACACTCGATTTAAAATGTAATTTTTATTAGAAATCTAAATAAACCCGGGCAGATTCTTTTCTGTCTTTAGAATCAACATTTTCTACATGCATAATATGCTATTTTCGATTTTTTTTTAAATTTGACTTACTTGTATGTTCCTTTCAAATCTTCATCAACAAATGGTATTTTAACGTCTATTTCCCAATCACCAGTGAAGTTTAGTAGAGGCCAGTAGATGTCGTAACCGAAGGCAACGGTTTCTGGGTCGTGAGTAATGGAGGCGTTTAGAACGGGGAAAGTGTAGTTCGTCAAGCCGCGGAGGGTGTTGTTGGTAAGACCCACTTTGTATCTAAAGAAAAAGTTCTTGCTTTACACTCCAATTAAATGGTCGGAAAAAAGAGGCTTATTAAACATTTTGTGTAGAAATATCGCCAAAAAACTGATTGCACACTTCTTTTCAATATGGCGGCCAAATGGGGAAGGTTGCTATCCCGGAAACTGAGATTTACACTCACTAATGATCCCTCTACACATGCAAAAAAAAATTGCTGCCTATCCAAAATGTTTAATGAAACTAACATTTCATTGTGCTATTAGGATGTTTTAAAAAACGTCATCGCTTAAAGTGAGATTCTTTGAGCCAAACTAAGACATTAGCTCTGTTCGTAGAGGAATCACAAACCGATCAGCGCCAATCAAATTTTAGGTATTTGGTAACGTGACAGTTTGCCGACTGGTTTCCAGTAATTTCATTGGCTCTGACTGGTTTGTGACTCTTGTGCGAACAGGGCTATTATTGTAACACACTTGTAACATGATTAAAAAGCAGACTTACGAACCCAATCAAACCACTGCTGCCCTCGTAGACAAAGTCGTCAATGACTAGGGGATCGTGTTTAGGAACTGGGATGGATGGAACTCCCTCGATCATAGCCTTGTCACAGCATTTTAAGAAGTCTTTTAAGACTGCCAACTCATCAGATTCTGAAAAGGAGTAGAAACATGTTAAAAATTAGGAAAACTGAACTTATATATAAATTGCAAAATGTATTGTATAAAAAATGTTTTAAAGTGCTCAATTTACAACACCCTTTACCCAGGGGTGACCCCAAGGGGGGGGGGGGGGGGTGCTGGAGGATGCCCCCCCCAATATTCGAGTGTTTGGAAATTTGCTATCCTGAGATTATTCTGTTTTTATTGAAGTTGGAAGTAGGTAAATATTTAAATAAGTGAGGAAAAAAATTAAATTCCATCGTCAGTAATATTCAAACTAATATTTTTTTTATTTATTTATTTATTTATTCCCAACAAACCTGTGTAGTTCATTACAGGGAATTAAAAAAAAATAATAATAACAATAATAACAATAATAGTTATTAAGCTAAACTAACAATAATAAAAATTAAATTTGAATTAACATATACATACAGAATATAAACATCTACACATTAATGCACATCCCTGTACATACATTACATATTGATATACATATACAATACATATTATATTATACATACACACATAATACATATATGTATACATATAACTACTTTAATTAAAAATAATATTTAATAGAAATAGGTTATTTTCCCAGAAATATTTTCTTAACCTTTTTTTTAAATTTTTTTATACTTTTAATATTTCTCAAGGTTATGGGCAGATCATTATATGTCAAAATTCCATTGAATATTAACGAACGTTTTCCAAAATTACTTTTTACCTGTATTAGTTTTAAATTGTCGTTTTGCCTTGTATTATGGTTATGTTGAGTATTTACTTTATCGAAACAAATATTCGAATATTTTTCTCTAATTATCATCGAGTGAATAATTGTACACTAATGAGAAAGAGCCAAGCAATTGGGTAAAATTGGCCAATGCAAACGCGCACTTGTGTCTTTCTGAAGTTAGACAATAACAAGCAAGAGCACTTCTAACATTTCCTCTTAATAAAGCAACAAACCTTTAAAAATTTAGATGCAATAATCGCGAATTTTTGTAAAATAAAATTTATGTTTGTTGTTGTATTTAAAACATGGCAGTTTAATTATTTCAAATTTTGTATAACGTTGTAAACAGCCGTATTACAATCCAGGTCCCCACTTCCTAAAATTTATAAAATAAAAATTTTCTTTACATCTTTTTTGAAAAAAAAATTGCGTCTTAAGGCAAATAAAGCAGAATCACTTTTCCTCCTTCAGAGAAATAATATACCCTTGCTAAGTCGAAGAATTCATATTGAGGGAGATAGGAATTACCTGTCTTCTCTCGGCCCCCCTCCCCAGAAAAAATTGTAGCGTCACCCCTGCCTTTATCTCTCCCATTATCAACTTTTGTACTAAGATAAGTTAGATTAAATCTACCTTAATTAAACTAGAGAAACCACTGCTAAGGTGTGTCCCATTCGTTATCAAACACACTGTATAAGGCACTTACAAAAAATCCAAATTTTTTAAACGCCTCTGTCAAAAAAAACGCACATTCAAAAAAAATTCTTCAAAAAGCTGTGTTTTAAAAAAATATTTTTAAGAAATGTTTGTCGATTCAGTATTCATTGCACATTATATTCTTAAAATAATGCTTTAAACCTTTGAGATTACGGATTCAATCTTAAAGGATATAAAAATGATTTTTTAATATACTTACGTGCACTAACAAAGCCAACAAAGGCCACAAAAAGTAGGACAAATTTCATTTTGAGAATAGAAATAATCGTCTTCGATTAACTGTGGCATTCTACATTTCAGTTAGTTATATATTGATTTTCTAAAAGATAAAATCTTTTATCTTTAAGACTTACATAAGGTTCAAGTGTCCATTGTTTTTAGTTAGCTAGGAGTATTTTGTTAATTGATTATATTAAGCAAAAACAACAGTAACTATCAGATCCAGTACTACTTTTTTTCGACATGATAATTTTAGTCTGATTTTGGTCGTAATCGTAAGTCTAAAGTCTAGGTGACGTCAAAAATCTAAAATATCTTGATCCTGTTAACGTCAGCAAATCTTCAATATCTTACAAATAAAATGTGGCCTTTGAAACGGATACTGACGATACTGTCTAGGCGATAAAGTGTAGGTGACGTTAAAAATCTAAAATATCTTGATCCTGTTAACGTCAACAAATCTTCAATATCTCACAAATAAAATGTGGCCTTTGAAACGGATACTGACGATACTGTCTTCAGCTAATTCCAGAAAGTTCTTGCCAGATGAACGTAATTTTACTTTATGTAAAAAGTAATTGGTCGTGATTTTTCTACTACATCAATCATATTCTCTTCAATTTCATCCTCGATCTCCATCTACTCAAAAGTTGGATAAAAGTCGAGTAACCTTTGTATTTTCACTTCGACGTCTGCACTGACAACCAATAAATAGGTAAATAATACAAACTTAATTGCATTGCAACGATATAAGTAGAAAGGCCCTGTAATTATTTGGTGGATTAATTTTTTGAATGGTTATTTTTTGAATATTTCCTAGCAATATTTTACTAAATTGATGTATTGTTTCCCGCGTCAGTCCTAAAAATATTTTCAGCAAATTTCACGCAATTTTTCGCGTAAATTTCGAAACTTGTAAAACATGATCCCATTGGCTGCGACGTCAACAGTGTTATAATAAGTACATGGCGAATTTCAGTATTTAAGGTCATCGAAAAATTAATAAAACTCATCCAATGAAATATACCTGCACTTAAAGTAGAAGGTCCTAAAATCTTATTCATGTATATTTCAAGCCGAAATCGGTCCAGGAACCTTCCAATTTTGCAACAAAAACTGCCATTTTTGCAAAAGTTTGACACATCATATTTTTATAATTTCGACGTAAATCAACTGCAATTCTATATTTTCATGGCAATGGTAGAAAATTTAAAAGTTTTAAATTTTGCATGTCCCCGATGCAAATAAACCTTTTGATTTATAACTTAAACGAAAAGATAAGCAATTTAAATCAGTTTGATTGATATTCTTCGATAATTAACGGACAAAATAAACCCAAAAAGAATCGATTGAGTCGGCCGATACTTGGTGGAAGTCCATAACTAATATTATGGGTTAACCAGAAAAACTACTAGTTTGACTTAGTAAACTTCCACTATATTGACAAAATTATTGACATGTTTCGCTACACTGTAGCTTCTTCGGAATAAGTTTTCGTAAAACTTATTCCGAAGAAGCTACAGTGTAGCGAAACATGTCAATAATTTTGTCAATATAGTGGAAGTTTACTAAGTCAAACTAGTAGTTTTTCTGGTTAACCCATAATACCAAAAAGAATCACTAAATGAGAAAAATAGTGTAGAATAATGTCGGTTAAAGATAGGCTTTGTTGGAAAAAATCAACAAAATTCAGTTTTTACCCCTTAAATACGCTCCTGGATGGACCATTTTGTATTCATTTTAATGTCTCATTATCCCTCTATAAGATAGCTTTGAAAAATTGGGAAAAAATTAAATAAAGAAAATACGGAGTGATTTAAAGATGCCGATATCGAGTGCAAAAAAAAGTAAAAAAATCGAAATTTAATCAGCGATTGCTCCCTTCCTATAAAGAATCAAGAAACTAACAATTTCGGATATCATGTATTTCGACGAGCTCTTTCCGATGAAGTATACTGGATTTTAATTTAGATCCATTTTGACCAAAAAAACAATAAAAAAATTAAATTTACAGATTTTTCCAAATATATCCATTTTCCAATGAAAATATTATTTACCTGAGACTCGCTAAAAATTTATAACCATTATGAAACACTTGTATGATAGAAAGATAAGTCAAAAAAGTGTCCTATTTTTTCCACAAATTAGATTACGATTTTAAATCCTCAAGACAATATTTAATTATTTGATCATAAACACCAAAAAATCTAGAGAACGTGTGCAAAAATAAATTTTATCTTTTAGAATAATAGTAAAAAAATCTTGGAATCTTAATAAATAACTGATTCGATCAAAAACAGTACTTTTAGATAAGATGGATGAGGTGTAAAGTAAATATATTATTTTAATCAACTTATAAGAGGCCTAGTTTATATATTTTTGCTATTTCTGTGCCATTTATTTTTTAAATACTTAAAGACTATCCTAATAAAATTATTGTGCTTAAGATATCCAAAGTGTTTAACCAGAATTCTATAACTTTAAGCACCTCTCAAAAAACTGCCCCTTTGCGGCCCCCTCGCTAGATTTACATCTTTGTTTCCAACAGGCATATGTATGTCTGTCGTCATGCATCAGTTCTTCCTCACATTAACGAATCTTCTTGTACCAATCCCACATACCGTGTGTCACAAAAATAAGGAAACCTCGAAATATCTTGCTAACCGTTCACCCGATTTTTATAAACTTTTGTACACGTAGGTACGAAATTACACCCGATCCAATGGTAAGTTCCGCATTGTTGTCAAGTTTGCCGTTTTCCTGAAATCGACTTTTTGAATAGGTTGGAACAAACTGTAGTTTAATTTTCTCGATTTCATTGTAAAAAATAAACATGTATTTAAGTAGTTATTATGAAATAGAGAGACCCAGTCAATGCCGGCGATCTCTTGATTAATTATCGCATAGTCTGCCCTTTTAAAATTGAAATACCAAACCCAAGCACCCCACCCCCATCCGATTTCGCGCCAGCGGTCACGATCCCGGCGGAAAACATTGTACTGATGTAAATCAGCCAGCTCATAATCAAAAATGGAATCCCTTAACCAAGACTCAGTTACACAGAGAATGTCTGGATTATTCGCATACAGATTTTGCTCAATTTGGAACAATTGCAGTTCAATTTCACCAATTGACGAATGTTTTGCTTCAGGTCATAAATCGTCTGCGGATTGTTCGAGTAGACTTTGTCTTTGAGAAAGCCCCACAAGAAAAAAACGAAGGGGGTTAGATCGCATGATCTTGCAGGCCACTGAATTTCGAGAAATGACGCGGCCAGGAAAACGTGTCCGTAAAGAAACCAAAGTTTCCCTCGCCGTGCGTGGCGCCATGTTGTTGAAAGAACACATTGTTAAGGTGCATATCCCCAAGTGGGACCATAAAAGTTTCTTAACATATTGCGGTATGTTCGCCATTAACAATAACCGTTTCGCCATCGCATCGTCAGTTTTGTTTATCATCATCATCATCATCATCATTTCCAGCTGTTTCAACCATTTCCAATTATGGTGTAGCCTCCCTTACATATTCATTTTTCATTTCGGCCCATTGTTGTCTATTGTTGGCTATGCGGACCCAGGTTAATCCTGATAATTTCTTTATATCATGGTCCCATCTCAGTTTTGTTTATAATGCTGTCAAATTATATAACTCACCGCCTGACGAATTTCGTCTTCTCAACATTAAAAAGTTTCAATTTGAATATCGAAGTTTGTTGTTAAGTAAGTAGATATGCTTCTTCACATCATGGTCCGAGAATGGACACGATTATGGGCTGGGGCTGGGTGTTGTGGCGGGGGTTTCTAAGCAAAAACCTATTACTATACAGATGAGAAAAATTAAGAGACTATTTCTTTTCAGCCTCCTGATAGTGGCCCTGCGGACCCCGCTAAACCAGGCCCTTCTGGCACACAAGTTACCTAAAAATGGTTATTATTCAGAAGAAATCTCTACTTCATTGGTAATAAGCCATTATCATACAACATACATCCCCTTTAATATTTCTATAATTAGGTTAGCGTTATCCCAGCTATGTAATGTTATAATTACAAATCATATGCTAAGAAACCAAAACAATACTTTAATTATGACTCAATTTGATCATTTTCTATATCCTTATATAAAACATATGACACTTATGTAAAATTAAATTTTTGCGAAATCAGTAAACTGAGTGGCAATAAACGAGGGTTATTAAACTTTCTCGGAAGTGGCATCAAGTTTATAACTGACAACCTAGACAATAATGTGAAACAACGAATAAAAATATTAATAGGCCCTAGTAGGTTTTACTGCGACACATTATGGTAGTGCAAAGAAGTCAACTCAAAATGGATCTGTTCTGACCCGATTGCCAACAGCTGTCCCTTACCCAAAAACTGTCAGTTTGCCACTGTCCAAATCAATTATCAAGTACATACGACATACACTTACGTACAAGAACGCCTTACTCTTCTGCACCAAATGTCCTGAAACAATTTATGAAAATTGCTTTCAGGTTCAAAAGGCTACCCTTCAAGACTGTTACCTCATACAAAGCCAGTGTGACGTAATAATAAATGAACACAAATATTCCTTGGCTATAAACAATATTTCAATGGTCCTTCTCGAAATTATGAAGGTCCAGGACACCAATTTTATTATTATTATAAACCTACAAATTCGACACTTAGAGGACCCGAAGAAGATTCAAGAAGATCTGATGGAGCCCCTAAACTTTCAGGACCACTTCCCAACAGTCATCTCATAGTATCAGCTTTATTTTCTTATCAGTTATCTGTATTTTAGCCCTAGTGATATATTTTTGGCAAAACTATAGCCATGTGGAAGCAGTCCCAGTGAAGATTCTGGAAAAACTTGTCAACGAGGACGTTGGAGAATCTAAGGGTGGAGGAGTAATAACCCCAAACTAATGATTACACATACATACATAACTGCTGAGTTAGGCTTAATAATTATACAGGGTGGAATTTTTAACGGGAATAAATTCAGTATTAGAAAGCCTTGCTATTTGCTGAAAAAATATAAAAATACGAGTTCTTTTATTTATAGTTTGGAACACTTTTTTCGTCTCTTCATGAAAGTTACCCCTCTTTTGGGGGTAGTAACCTCCCCCAACTTTCTTTTTAAATGTAAAGGTATATATTGTTATAGCTCGTTGGAAAGGGCATAAAAAAGGGATATGACCGACTATTTACTTTTGCATTGTGGTAATCTAGAAAGCTAGAAAAAAATAAAAACACATTTTTCGACATAATTTGTTTTATTGTAAAAATTGTTGGAAATGTTGCCTATTTTTTTCTTGACAAACCCCTAATCTGAAGTAAAATTCATTCTTGACATTATGGACAATATCCGGGGTTAGTTGGCGAATTTCGTTTATGAGTCGTTGCCTAAGTTCCTCTAAATTTTCTGGTTTTGTTACGAAAACTTTAGTTTTTAGGTGACCCCAAAGGAAATAATCTAGAGGATTAAGGTCCGGCGATCTTGGCGGCCATTTAATAGTACCCCTTCTTCCTATCCAGCGGTTTGGAAAAACTTCATTTAAATATTGTCGAACATTTTGGGCGTAATGAGGCGGCGCACCATCCTGCTGAAACCATATCCGATCATCATGAAGATCTGATTCTGCATGGTGAGGAAAATCATCAGTAAAAGCTGGAATAACTTCCCCTTGCAAAAAATCCAGATATGTACGGCCATTTAAGTTACCTTCAAGAAATATTGACCCAATGACTCGGTCGCCAATTATGCCTGCCCAAACATTAAGTTTTTGCGGACGCTGGGTGTGCGTTTCTCGCATCCAGTGAGGATTTTCTGTGCACCAATATCGACAGTTCTGTTTATTGACTTCACCATTTAGTGCAAAAGTACATTCATCTGTAAAAAGGATCCAGTCCAAATACACAAAGATGTCGTGTAGCGGGAGAGCACCGGAGCGAAGGGGAGCCAATATTCGCGCGCTGGGCCATTTTCACGCATCTTTACGTGCATTTTCAACCGGTTTCGTAGCATTTTATGGAAAAATTAAAATATACATATTGTTCAATTAAACTTGTACTTTTCAAATGCGTTTCAATAATTAAAATCGGACGATGCATAGAGCATCCAGACCTGTTGCAAAATAGTGTGCTGAAAAATTAAAATGTCGATTGTGGCAAAACTAATCGTCGGACAGCGTCGTTGTTTTGCAAACATAAAGTAGCTATAAATTTCTACTTTTTCCCAAATTTTGAGCCCTCTACGTTTAAAAATGGCCGATTTATGAATAAAAAAAAACTCTTAATTTTCCGGTTTTTCCGGATTTTCTCCGTTGCTACTTATTCTATCGGGACGTTCGACCTCTCATTTTGTTCGTATTTTATTCTCTACAAATCGTCCATTGACACAATTAAGATTGCTTCATTACTTTCCATTTTATAAGCAAAAAACTAAAAAATCGCGTTTTTTTGCATAAAAATGTTTATAACAAATTAAAGGAAAAAATTTTAGAGTTGAAAATATAACAGGAATCATCTACGGATCGTCTTTCAGATGATGGCACAGGCGATTTTCTAATAAGATTAATGTCACGACAAATCGCTCTATTGCTTGGCCTATATCATAATACATACCTTTACATTTGAAAAAAAACGTTGGGGGCGGTTTCTACCCCGATAAGAGGGGTAACTTTCATGCAGAGACGAAAAAGGTGTGCCAAACTAAAAATATAGAAACTCGTATTTTTTTATTTTTTCAGCAAATAACGAGACTTTCTAATACTGAATTTATTCGAGTTAAACCTGTAATAAAAATAAAACCTGTATATAAACTTCTTAATTAGTAAAGTCAGGTAACATTGATATTGTATCAAAGCTAGGTGCTGTTCATAGTTAAGTTACTTTTAAGTTGTGCCCTTTTTGTTTGGGTTTGATTAAATGGAGAGTTTGGGAACAATTAAACAAGAGGCGCGTTACGTATGCATCCCTTTACTGTCCAGGTACAAAAGCCTAGAACAGACCACTTCTCTCACTCATTTATACCTAGGGTCTTCAGATTATGGAACAAATTATCTACAGTTGTTTCCCTTAACCTCTCAACCTCCAATCCTTTAAATTCCGTGTCAACAGATTACGTTCCCCTTCTCTTCAGCCGCCCACGATACGTTAAAACATAGGCTTGCAGCCTACGCAGGCTATCGCAGATAAAAAAAATACTGTCTTTGCTAACATTAATTTATTTGTATATATACATTGTAAAAAGGGACAATAAAAATTTTAAAAAACTAATCGTCTACTTCAAAACATCTTGTCGCGGTGAGGTTCTGATACCAGTACGCAGATCCTCTCCAGGTTCTCGTTCGGTTGTCGCTGTCAAAATCTATTCCAAGAAGTCCGAATTTCTTCCTAAAATGCAATTTAAAAATAAGTGCTCAATAGGAAATATATTTTCAAAATTAATTTGCGAAAAAATTTCAAATTTTTTAAAAGCTTTTTGTAGATCCTATTGTTTTATCAAAAATACTTGCTGAAATTCTAATGTTAAAAATTACAACTCTTACGTGTAATATCCTATCCACTCATAGGTATCCAAGAAGGCCCAATAGGAATATCCAATGACGTTTACTCCATCTTCTTCAACGGCATCTAATACATTACTATAGTAATTCTAAAATATAAAATTATTTGTATTCCTCTTTGATAGACAAAATGGTTAAAGTATGTAGTAGAAAAGCTTCTTTTTACAAGCTTCTATTTAACTTCACATGTTAGTTTGCTTGTATGTATGTTTGTTAGTATGTTTAGGTCAAATATTGCAATCAAAATTTCGACTAGTTCTAATTAAGCCAGAGCTTTGAAATTTTGCACACGTGTATCAGTCCGGTGACAATGCAATATATCTAATATTGTTCTACATCCAATATGTCAGACCCCCAAGGTGGCGGCTTACCTTTTCCTTTATAATACCCTTGACAGTGGCGCAGCCAGGAATACGCTCTGGGGAGGGGGGGGGGGGTTGTTTGACAAAAAATTTTGACAAATATTGCTTTATTTTCGTTAATTTGGGAAATAGGTAGGGTAATCTTTAGGCCTTGGGGGGGGGGGGGGGGGTTAACCCCAAACCCCCCCCCCCCCGTGGCTGCGCCACTGACCCTTGATATGGGTATCAAAGGAAAGGACTCGACGAGTAATCCATTTAATCGTTTAAATATGGAAGGTTTTTAATTTTTAAAGAAATTTTTGTGAAAAAATCCTTAGTGGCGCACTACCGCCATCTTTATTTTTGCAACACTAACATTAACGCCAAAAAATAGTCCTTATACAATCATTAAAAGGTAAAAATTTACCAAATGTTAATTCCCTATTTTAATTGATTCAAGAAGTAAAAGGGGGAAAAGAGTAACATTTTTAAAGATCCGCACTGTATAGTAGAATTTTTGATTATTGTTACCTTAAGAAATTCTTGTTTTTCAGTGTCATTGGTTGTTGCTAGTCCATTTTCAGTAATGATGATGGATTCTGGGGAATACCTAAAACAAATTTTTAATAATTTAAGTAAGTACCAAAATGGTAAATATTTTTTCCGATTTTTGTTACATTACAAGTCGTTAGGGTTATTTTTATTTTATTTTTACAGCCCCGGCCCCTAAAGAAAATTAAAATCGGGACGGTACAATTTATTGAAATTCTGACTTATTTTTATTATATGGTTTATTTAACAAAAATTGGCATCGCTATTTGCGTAAAGTTACTATTAATTTAAGCTAATGGGTGGTACCATCTGTCACCGGGGGATGTGAGTCTATGTATGCGGCATCTATTAAGCGCTGTGAGTAAACAACCGGCGTGATGAACAAGTCAACAGCGGCGAGATTCTTCGTCTATGCGACATAAAGCCTGACAATGTTCGCGATGGTCGACAGTATTTGCCACACGGTGGCCCGAACAAGTTTTACTTGGAAAAAATGCCAAATGTTAGATAGTTATGGACAAAACAAATCCATACTTACCGGTCATTGATCCAATTGAGAATTCTTCTGATTCCTGCAGGGTCAACAGTTCTGACCGTTGTATCGGCGCCCAGGTCGTAGAGATAATTAGGGGTACTTATGTCGTACTCATGTAAAGTAACATATCTAGTTCCATACCTAAAAATGAACATAGAATATAAAGGTGTATAGTTCGTTCACTCAAAATTGGCATCATCTGTTGTATCGTTTTAGTGCAATAATTACCATGCTATTTATTATCAGAAATAAAAATTACACAGCCAAAGGTCCATTTTTACTAAATAATCCGCATCGATCTTCTATCGAATGCCGCTAATCCGATCCCGCTAAGTTACACGGTTGCCAAGTTAGTCGATAAGGAAAATCCATTCCTGGACACCCTGTATTTGGGTACTATTCGGAAAATATTTGAATCGAATGGCTATTTTCAGTGTTTTTTAACTAAATGAAATTTTATAAACTTACGTGTTAAAGGCTAAATAGTGATCGTGGGTTCCATAAATATAGGCGATTTCATCGTCAGTCAACTCGGGTAAACGGGATTTGGTCAATCCTTCCTCAATGCTCCTGTTTCCAATTCTGTCAATCATCACCTGGGGCCAGTTGCCGTTGTAAACTGGGTTTGCGAACCAACCGAACTAAAAAGAGAGAACTGTAGATATTTCGAATTTCCGAAACATTTTTATAAAACGATTTTTCGAAAGTCCTTTAAAAAAAAATTACAAGTAACTTGTGTCTCGATAGGTACCTCGGGATTCACGGGCCATCAATCGATTCTTTAGGCTTGTCAGCACCGTATAAGACAATAAAAAAAATATTCTCCGATGACACAAGTACAGCAGGGCCGACTATTTCATGCTGAAATAATTTCAATACGGAAGATAATTCAGGGTTTTGTCTTAAGGTGTGAGATAAACTTATTTTTCCCCATGTTGCACGCTGCAGATGCAAAATATAATATTTCTATGGTAAATTGTTAAAAAATGGCGCAAAATTTAAATCCGGAAGTACCTATTAAGACAGTCTTTAGAATCTTTTGGGAATATCTCTTTTTAGAAGGCGTTTTTTCGAAAATGAATTTTTTTAATGATTTTCAAAATGCCAAAGAAAAACTAAAATCTTGAGCAACTTTAAACAAACCTCAGTAATTGTGCACATCTTAGCCTTTTTATTGAGTGTGGTCTTGTCTGCTTAGGTTTGCTCATACTTTTTCTGACTGATTATCATATTTTTGAAATTAGAGTGGATAGAAACATTTTAAATATTTTCACATTTTCTTGAATACTTACGCTGTATTGCATAGCTCTTTCTTGTGCTTCCAAATCATCAGTACTATTAGTGCGGCCTTGTCTCCAGTCACTGTTCAAAACTAGTCCAATTGAACCTAAAAAGGAACACAACTTATAAAAATATGACAACCTCTTAACCTTTGCCGCACACAATTCATGAAAGTATGATTTACACATTTCCTTTTATTTTTTGAGTTTATATGAAATTACTAAAGTTCAATATTTTTTATGCATTTTTATCGTAGGCTAATTTGACCTTTTCTTAATAATTAATAACACCCAAAAATATGACAGGTGCATGTTTTTAAAATTATACGGGTTGAGTTTTTTAAAGTGTGAATTTTTTTAAACCTAGAATATAATTTAAAAAAAAAATCAAATGACTATAACTTTCTACTAACACATTTTTTCTCTTCAAATTTATGTTCTATCCATCTATCCAAATGATGTAAAATTTGTTTAGAAAAAATAATAAATAAAATACCTAAAAGTGTTCATTTTATCCACAGGGGGATCCGCAAAAATTTAACTTTTTTTCGCAAATTACAAAATATTTTTTTTTATCAAAACATTGCGAGTAGACTTACTATTAAAAACCTGAACTTGGCATGGGTCCCGCAAGTGGCAACGGAGATATACAACTTTAAAATATTACCAGCCGCCACTGACCGTAAATATAGAGAGGCTTATACTTGGATGAATTAGGAATGGATACGGGATGATTTAACATTCTTTGAAGCCAAAACAAACCATTCTAAGCGACACTGTAAACACAATTTGTAAACATTGGCCACATCTTATTTTACCTTATATTTTTGTACAAAAAATACGTTAGAAGCATCACAAGATTTACTAAAAGTAATAAAAGCCCTAAAATATTTTATTTTCTGCTAAATTTAGGTTAGAAAGCTCTTAAATACATTATTTCTAAAGGCTTATTTAAAGTCGCTCCGAGTCATTTATAAATCTATAAGTCGCATTTTTTCTTTTCTAGTCCATTAGACAAAGACATACGTGTAACCGAGTGTTCAGACGTATTTCCTAAGCAACCAACAGAGACAGCAACACTTCTGACCTCCAACACTCCAATGCTATGTTATCTCTTTCTACTACCCGTCTTGATTCAATTACGTATTTCCTAAAGTTCGTAAACTGGACCTCTAGGGTAAGATGTTTTCATAACAAACAACAAATAAACAGGCTACACGTTCGATACGCTCATAGTTTACGGAACACCGCATCCTTTCTAATTCATCCAAGGGTTTATGTCTTACCATTGTATAACGATCTAAATTCTTCATCGTAAACTTTATAAGCTCTAGCGTGGGCCAATAACAGCACGTAACCGCACTGGTAGAGTCCATCGCCGGTTAAGTTTAGTCCAGGAGCAAAGTCTGCACCACCATAACCGAAATTGCAGATGATAAATGGTTCGTTAAACGTTGCCCTAGAAAAAGGAATAAATTGGTTTTAACCATGCAGTACACGGAATATCTTAAAAAATCTCTGACTTTAAGACTGATTTTAAGCACTTACCAGTATTTTACGTAAGATCCAAACAATGTGAAAATAAGTCTGGCATAATCCTCAAAGTAGTCAACAAATTGAGGATTGAGGAAACCACCCATTTTACTAAGATGTTCTGGCATGTCCCAATGGTACATGGTTACCATTGGTTCAATTCCGTTTTCTACAAGGGCCTGTCAAAACAAAGTAGTTTTATTGTTTACTGAAATTCTTTGAGAACTATGTTTCTTTTTCATGTCAAAAGTTTGTTAATTAAACTTTCAGTAGAAAGACCACCATGCGGCAACAATATGGCGCCTATTTCTTGACTTTAAACTTTGAATATGTATAGTGTGTGGCTATAAGCGTTTTAATAACGCGTGCTTATGGTCTGGAGTAGTGTACTCTAGAACAGGTTTTGTAAAAGTTGTTTTATTATTAGGGCAATGTTTTGTATGTTTTTTAGACATATTATGATCTTAGTCTTAAGTTTAGACTTAAGGGAAACCCTTTATGTTTTTGCATTGTATTCTTTTATTGTAGCACAAGGAGAAAGAACTGTAGACACTCCCGTTGGCTGAATAGACTGGAAAAATTGATAAATAAATATAGGTGTAGTTTATCGGGAGAATTTGTACGTATGAATTGTGAAAAAAGGCGCTTTTCTGAAGTGTTTCAAGTGCCATCTCTCGTACTGAACTGTGAAAATCACTAGTGTAGAGGCATTCTCGCCGCGACTTCGCGTCATGAATGTACAGTCGCCTTATGGGTTTTAATAATTTTTATTGGATCTCTTTCAGCTTTATAATTGTACCGCAAGCCACTGAAACTCACCTTAATGAAGTTCAAATAGAAGTCAACTCCTGCTTGGTTGTACGAATTAAGAGTACCATCGGACAAGATTCTGGGCCAGGAGATTGAAAATCTAAGATAATATAAAATATAGAGTAAATGTATATTATTTATTTATTTAATTTAGCAGTATAACCGATGAAACCGTCATAGATGATAAGATTTTTACAATTTCAATACAGTCAGCTAGAAACTACAATGTTTAAGATTTAAATTAAGCTGGTCCCAATTCATTCGTTCTTTTTTATTAAGAATGTACTGATAAAGCACGAAGTGTGGTCTCCTGTAAATCGTTTCATGTTTTATAGGCTATACAATTACTTTTTTCTTCTGTATTTTCTTACTGTTGCCTCTCAAAATTTTAGTTTGTATATGTTATCTTTAACATTTCACTGCTTTTATTATGAAATGCATTTTGTATAAGATATATTTGCTTTCTTCACTAATACGACAATGTGTCTTTCTCATTCAAGGTCATTAGTTAGAAAAGCTAACTCAACAAACGGGCGCTAAGCAGTGATAAGTCACCTTCTAGTCACAGAATTTTTAAACCATACAGAAGCGAAAGAGTGTGTCGGTTCCTTTAATCTCAAGGGTACCGTTTTCAGTGACAGAATTGTCACTTATTACAGTGAGAGAAAATCATCAAAAATTAAAATATTTATTTCTACCTTTAATCCACTGACAAAACATACATTTACATGCTGCAAGACTTGCAAGCATGTATTGTATATCAGGCGCGGCCCGTGAAATTTC
This sequence comes from Philopedon plagiatum, assembly GCA_963971165.1. Classification (NCBI taxonomy): domain Eukaryota; kingdom Metazoa; phylum Arthropoda; class Insecta; order Coleoptera; family Curculionidae; genus Philopedon; species Philopedon plagiatum. The sequence continues at coordinate 897,715 of OZ020197.1, forward strand.
AACGTTGCATATCTCTGTTGCTACTTATGGGACCCATACCAAATTCAGGTTTTTTAATAGTGAGCCTACTAGGAATGTTTTGGTAAAGAAAAAAAATATTTTGCAATTTGCGAAAAAAAGTTGATTTTTTGAATTGACCCACCTTTGTAAAAAATTACCACGCTTAGATATTTTATTTATTATTTTTTCTAAACAAATTTTACATCATTTTGTTGACAATTCTTAAATTTTAAGAGAAAAAAATGTGTTAGTAGAAAGTTATAGACATTTGAATTTTTTGCAACCGAAAATTTAAATTATTTTTCGGTTGAAAAAATTCAAATGACTATAACTTTCTACTAACACATTTTTTTCTCTTAAAATTTAAGAATTGTCGACAAAATGATGTAAAATTTGTTTAGAAAAAATAATAAATAAAATATCTAAGCGTGTTAATTTTTTATCCTGGTGGGTCATTTCAAAAAATCAACTTTTTTTCGCAAATTGCAAAATATTTTTTTTCTTTACCAAAACATTCCTGGTAGACTCACTATTAAAAAACCTGAATTTGGTATGGGTCCCATAAGTAGCAACAGAGATATGCAACTTTGAAATTTCACGGGCCGCGCCTGTTGTATATACATAACATAAGATCCAAAAGAAAGTAAATGGTATATAGGTGAATGAAAAATAGAACCGTCACTTTGTGCAATGTGATAAGAAGGCAATCTATCACTAACCTATAAAAATCCAGGCCCATATTTGTAATATGTCCAATGTCTTCTTCCCATCTCTCATATACGTCAGCAGCAACATCAGCGTTGGTAAAATCTAAAAAATGATAAACAAACAATATTTAAACTTAATAGTGTGATATGTACAGCAAATGACAATTCAAACGTTAAGTCTAAATAGAAACATAATGCAAATCTGAAAGTTTGAGTTGTTAATAGCTGCAATGTAGCCTTATTATAACATTGGCAATAGAATGTTTTTTAGAATCTGTTGTCTCGTCTACGGTTAACCACAGTATCTTTATCGTGTAGTGCGGATTTAATATGGTTTTCACGTCTCTCCCGCACAACTACCTTGGTTATCTTTAAAGATGGGGAGCTGCGGTTTTCGGCTACTTTTTCGTGAGACCTATGAGTCTATATACAGAATTTTCATAGCCCCCTTCGTTTCGGGGATAGAGGGAGATATTAAAAATGTATCAATTTCAAGCACCCCTCGCATCTCAGTTGCCTTTTAACTTATCGGTGGAGTAAAAACTGATTATTATATAGTTTTTGCGTATAATCCAGTGGCGTAGTCAATTTTTTTCTATAAGGAACGAATTTGAAGGTAAAAACCAAAGTTGCATTTTTTTTAATGGGACACCCTGTATATTTTTTCATTCAATCGCTTTTCTCATAAGCTTAACAAAAATTGCACAATATTGTGGAAACCGCAGCTCTCTGTATTTAAAGATAACCGAGATACCCTGCAACAGTGGCGAAAATTGGACACCCTGTACATTGGTGCATTTACTGTAGTTTTCTAAAGCGTTTTTCAAGCGAAAATGGCTGAATAAACAATTTCAATTTTGAGTTACCTTATTTTTTACCTATACATACATGCATACGTCTTCAGCAAATTATCGAAACGTCCAGAAGCAGACAATATTAGAAGTGTTTAAATAAATACCAATTTTAAAATCTATTACAAAAATCAATTTTTTTTTCTTACTATTCTCGTGCAAAAACACATCCCACATGCTGGGTCCTTTTCCATCAGCATCCCATCCTCCTTCTACTTGATATGCCGCGGAACCAGCTCCAACTAGAAAGCCATCAGGCAACGTTCTATTTCTAGCAAGTGCACTAAAACAATTTTTTTTATAATAATATTTGTATTTTTTTAAAATTACCAGGGGGGGGGGGGAGAGACAGCATGTGGCGTTAATGAGCTAAAATTGGTAAACCTCCCTCAAGTAAACTGCTCCGCCATTTTGGAACTAGTCTATGGCTTATTGCCATACATATTGGCCTTAACTATAACAACTATTATTTGACGGCTTCAATAATTGTTATAAGGTAAATTAACTGTTCTAAACTTACCTGGCAATGCACAGTAAAAGGGTGACACTTTTTCGTAACATTTCTCTATATAAAATATAAAACTCCCTCAAAAGACGATCTTGTTATGATGAGCATACAGCAACATATTTATACTCTTATAATAAGTGCTGATCCCTTGTCTGAAAAACGCCTGTTCATTTATAAAAGTTACAGGGTGAATAACTTAATTTTTTTCCAGATACGCAGTTTCGTGAAAATTGAATTTTCGACTCTAATGGATTAAACCCCAAGAAACCTAACCGAACCTAGACAAAAAGAATACCCGAGCCCGTCGAGAGGGGGGTGCAAATTCCTCCGGGCCCGCACTGCTTTGGGGGCGCAACTCAAAATTATTAAGTATTATTGCAAGAACTCATCTTTTTAGGGGGTCAGAAAAATTTTACTGCCCCGGGGCTTGTCCCGACTCTCGGCGGCCGGCGGCCCTGAGAATACCTACATTTTCGCCCTTCTTGGGTTTGCTCACGTTTCTCTGCCCATTTGATCAATATCTTATAAACTATTAAAAAACTGATAGGGTTCTTTTGCCAAATATCTTGCCTTATCCTAATACCGGCATCCACGATATCTCTACTTTAGAGAAGAGCCATTTAGTAGAAAAGTGCTGAAACGGTAGTGGCAATTGTCCATCCGTGATGGTTTAAGGGACGTAGACTTCAAGCCTAAATGCTAACATACCGTGGGCGTCTGAAGAGAAGGTAAATGTAATCCATTACTGCGGAATTCAAAGATTGGAGATTGGGAGGGGAAGGGAAAACATCTGCAGGCAATTCGTTCCATAATCTGGAGACCCTAAACTTCTCCTTCGATGTCTTAACTGACGTGCTTTTTGTTCCAACAGAATTTATTTTGAACCAAATGTTATTGGTACCTCTTTTTCAACTGAGAACTCTATTATGTTGTAAAAAGTTTTTCCACGTAAAAAGTGTTTGGGTCGCCAAATTTTGGACGATTTTTTGTACCTATGATGATGCCATAAGATTTAAAATATTTCACCAACAATAAATTTACTCGCCGATTTCTCTAGAAAGCTACATGCACGTAAGAAAGTCCTTATAGGCCTATCTAGTTCCTTAGGCTACCCTGTACATAAAGATTTTATAATATTATTATCATAAGTAGAAAAATTTATTTTTAACTTTTTGAGTTTTTATTATAATTATGAAAAATGAGAGGGCCTAAATTCAGGTACTTATTAAGATAAAATTTTAGATTTCCTGCATTAAACGGCATTGAACCCATTAAGATAAGAGCACAAAAAGTAAGTACAGCAGAAGGTGAAGTGCCGCACTTTTTATCGCAAACAGTTGTTATGCGATGATTGCCATTGAAACTTGTTTCAAGGAGAGATGAAAAGATATTATGCGTTTCGTCGTATGTTCTAGAAAATTGTTTAAAGGAATTTTTGCAATAACGTCAGTAGCCATAATATCTCTTGGTCTACATTTAGACTTGCACTGCCAAACTCGCTTATAATCTGGATAAATAAAGCTTTTCTTTGACCGGGCCCCATTTCGTATACTCAGGTACTGCTGCTTGCTAAAGTTTGAATCCAAAATCAACTCTAGTGCTTCTTCGGCTGTGTAATTTAAAGGCTGTTCCTTGGAAGATAGAAGCATCTTTCTGACTTTAGCAGGTCGTGTTGAACTTTCGGTAATATCTTTTAAAACGACTGCCAACTCAGTCAAAATTGATCCCTTTCTCCATAACTTTGCTGACAACAGAGAGAAGAGAGATAGGTCTATAATTGGATGGAAGAGACTTGGCATCTGTCTTCGGAACATGCTGCACACGAGCAGTCTTTCAGATATCTGGGAAGATACCCTTGTAATAAGAGATCTGGAAAAGACGAGTTAAGATGGGTGCAATATATATGCCATTTTGTTACAACAAACTTCTGCAACAAAATATTTGTGTTACTTAATATGTAAATAATGACATTTAAAAGCAACAAAATCAAGTACAGCACTTGAGGTAACACGAGCAAAACTGATGGGATGACATTACTTTTTTTTATACGTAATCTTCTTTAAAATCCTATCTATATGATTTAGTTAGAATGCAATGGATCAAAATTTAAAAAAAAAATATATATATATATATATATATATATATATATATATATATATATATATATATATATATATATTTTGATTTAATTTTCGCACCAGTTCTGGGTAAAATAAAACATGAAAAATTCGATGACGCAGTCACGAACCGTTCTAGAACAGTTCAGAATATGAACCAAAACAAAGCTCTTAAGCAGTATGTCCGGCATTTTGTGGGGTATCGACGTAGCGGTTGGAAGAGCGAAATTGGCAGGAGGGATTAGGAGGGAACTGGTAGCGAATTGTTTGGCAAATAGTTCAGCTTTCCCTTTAGAACTGGAGATAATCTCATTATCATAGGTCAGGGGAGCAAAAGCGCTTCGAGAGAAGTTTTGTCTAATGTTTTTGGCAAGTGACCAGAAAGATTGGCTGCCGTTGGGACAGGAAAGAACTTTACCTTTTATGCGGTTGTTAAAAGCATTTTTGGACTCTAAGATAGTTTGGTTGTATTGATTTCTTGCCTCGGTGAAAATTTGACGATTTTCGGGTGTAGAATTTTAAAGATACCTTTTGTGAGCTTGGACTTTTTTGAGCCTGGCTTTATCACAGGCCTTGGAAAACCATGGCTTTTGATGGTGAAGTTTAGGTTTCTTGCGGGTACGTGGAATAAAACTTTCAATACCTGCTTGAATGTTATCTGTGATATGAGAGCAAATTTCGGAGGGATGGCAATCGAGAAAAACAGACAGGGTTCCAAAGGAAAGCAGAGAAGTTTCGAGGAACATCCCAGTCGGCGGAATTGTAGTGCCAGGTCGTGTGTTCTGGCATGATGGGAAGCTAATGGCGCTCCCCAGCTGTATAGTTAAGTGAATAGTAGGAGAAAGTAGAGCCAAGGTGGCGTGCCAGACGAACAGCCCTGTTCTACGATATTGTGCTTGCAACTGAGATTTGCTTAGGGACTTAAGGTACTTTTTAATGCTTGATTAAAAACCGTAATGATAACACTACTTTTAGCTTTAAAGTAAGACATTAGTCACCGAAAATGAAGTTTGGCACGTCACTTTTAATTTATGGAGGGCAAAATATTTCCAACCTGATAAGTGCAGGTACGACCCTCTGTTCTTCACAGTCTGTACACGGTCTTTGAAATGTAGAGCCACACATGCAATTTTGTTACAACAAATTTCTGCAACAGATTATTATTATTACTTAATATGTAAATAATGACATTTAAAAACAAAAAAATCAAGTACAGCACTTGAGGTAACACGAGCAAAACTGATGGGATGACATTCCTTTTTTTAAAAGTAATCTTATTACAAAAGCTGTCATAGCAACAAAATGACTAAGCGTAATCTTCTTTAAGTCAAGGACGGAAAGATCGGGTGATCGTGGTGGCCATCTTACAGGTCCGTTGGTTCCTATCCATTTTTCAGGAAAATTAATTTCTGAAAAAAGGTATATTATTCCAGCATTATAGTCAGGCCCCCGTCCTGTTGGAACTATATATTATTTAAGTAAGCCAAGGGAATACCATCTAGCAACTGAAGTACAACATCTTGCAATATACGCAGGTAACGATCTGCTGAAAGGCTTCTCTCATAAATTCTATAAGTTAGTGGCCTTCCCAAAATAAAACAAGCACGCTGAAACCGAATCTTCCCTGCTGCTCCCGCTGAAAGTAAAGATGATGTTTTTTTTTTATATCAATGTCTGACATTGTGTCTATTGAAAATACCAGCGCTTGTGAAATACGCCTCATCGGACCCTATCACAAATCTTCCAAAATTCACATTGGTTTGAGTTTTCTGCAAAAACCAATTGCAAAAAATGAGACGACGTTCAGCATCCCCAGGATATAAATGCTGAACGATATTGATCTTATGTGGTCTAAATTTATATTTGTGTATTATAGTTTGTGCTCGAGCCTTGTTCACTCCAACTTCTTTTTCAAAAGACCTACACGAAGTAGAAGGAGTTGCTTCTACACAGCCTAAAACATTAACCTCATTGATTTTTCGATTTTCCTTAATATAGAATTTTGGTCTTGGCTGAATACACACATCATAATTAACTAATTTTTTTTAATTCTAGAAAATATATCGGGAAAAGTTTACCTTCTGTCTGGTCTGGATATCTAGAATGAATATAGAAAAACAGCCAAAGATAAATTTATAGTGGATATAAAATCGTACTACCTATTAAAATATAGTTCGGCGACATCATGCGAATTTTCATTCGATTCAATATAGCAAACTGTGTACGGCCAGGTTCACTGACAAATTTAAGAATAAGACATTACCGTGTATTGCCGAAATTTTGAATTTTTTTTTGCAAAGTTAACTTCAGACTTTATACCTCCTCAATATCACTATTTCTTAATTTGCTTTTATAACTCCTCACTTAAGAGTCCTTATAATTACCAGTTATTCAAGAATATTTTTAAAAAATTGCTGTGTTTGCTATCATTCATTTATTTATTTACATTGTAAAAAACAATACAACTTCAAAAAATTAATCGTCCACTTCAAAACATCTTGTCGCGGTGAGGTTCTGATACCAGTAGGCAGATCCTCTCCAGGTTCTCGTTCGGTTGTCGCTGTCAAAATCTATTTCAATAAGTCCGAATTTCTTCCTTAAATGCAATTCAAAAATAGGTGGTATATAAGAAATATGTTCAAAAAAAAGGTTTTATCAAAAATACTTGCTGAAGTACTAATGTTAAACAATATAATTATTACGTGTAAAATCCTGCCCACTCAAAGGTATCCAAGAAGGCCCAATAGGAATATGCAATAACGTTTACTCCATCTTCTTCAATGGCATCCAATATATTACTGTAGTGATTCTAAAATATAAAATTATTTGTATTCCTCTTCGATAGAGAATAGGACAAAATGGTGAAAGTTCTTAAGAAAAAGAACGTATTTCTATTAAAATCAGTTTAACTCCTAACTGCTGAGTAAATAATATTTCTTTTTTATAGTTTCAAAAAGTATTTTTGTAATTTTTTCTTCTTAACTTATGTAATTCAATATTAGCCAATGAAGCTGTCATGACAATATTTTTACAATTTAAATACGGTAAGCTAGGAACTATAATGTATAAGATTCCTAGTGATTTGATCCAATTCTTTATTGATTCTGTTTGATTGTACTGATTGAATACTCATTCCATGTATAGACTATGCGATTACTTCAAAAATTTCTTCCTAATAATTTGGAACACTTCTCCTGTTTATTTTCTTAGTGTTGCCCCTCAAAATTTGAGTTTCACTTGTCATATTTTGATTTTACTAGCATATTAACGATTAAAAATTTTATGTTTGTATTAGGTCGCCTTTAGGTATTTGCTTTAAAGTAAATAAGTTTAATCGATTTAGCGTTTTACAAATAGATGGTTTCTAATTTCTAAAGGAACTTTGTGATTTTTCTTTGAACACCTTTCAGGGCTTTTATATCTTTTATATAATAAGGATTCCAAACATACACAAATATACCCTTGCCATTTAAACAAAAGATCCTAAATGGCGCCCTACCGCCATCTTTATTTTTGCAGCACTAAAATTAACACCAGAAGATAGTACTGGTTTATGGTTATATTTTATGCAAGTATCTAGTATTTAACAGATTCTGGCAGTTCATGATAAACCCTAAAACATTTGTATTTAACATTTTTTGATAACTCGTATAATAACAGTTTTAGGTACCGTTTAAAATTTAACCAGAAATCCTGTACAATCATTAAAAGGTACCAAACTTCGATTCCCTATTTTAATTTATTTAAGAAGTAACAAGGGGGGAAAAGTAACATTAAAGATCCGCACTGAGAATTTTTGATTATTGTTACCTTAAGAAATTCTTGTTTGTAAGTGTCATTGGTTGTTGCTATTCCATTTTCAGTAATGATGATGGATTCTGGGGAATACCTAAAACAAATTTTCAATACTTTAAGTAAGTACCACAATGGTAAATATTCTTTTCGATTTTAGTTACGATACAAGTCGTTAGGTTTATCATATTTCTGCATTTTTTAAAGCCCCGTCCACTAAAGAAAATTAAAATCGGAACAGTACAATTTATTCAAATTCTGACTTATTTTTATTACATGGTTTATTTGACAAAAATTGGCAACAACGCTATTTGCGTAAAGTCACCATTAATTTAGTTAGTACGTGGTGTCATCTGTTGCCTGGTAGATGTAACTTTATGTATGCACCATCTATTACGCGCTGTGAGGGAACCACAGGCGTGACAACATGTGAACAACGGCGAAATCGAAGCGAGACATACAGCTTGACAATTTTCGTGACGGTCGACAGAATTTGCTACACCGTGGCTCAAACAAGATTTACTTTTAAAAAATGCCAGTTGTTGATAAATAGTTGTAGACAAAACAAATTAATACTTACCGGTCATTGATCCAATTGAGAATTTTTCTAATTCCTGTAGCGTCGACATATCTGACCGTTGTAGTTACGCCCAGGTCGTAGAGATAATTAGGGGTGCTTATGTTGTATTCATTTAAAGTAACATATCTAGTTCCATACCTAAAAATGAACATATTAAAATATTATTGCAAAAGGTGTCTAGTTCCTTCATTCAAAATTGACATCGCCTGTTGTGCCCTTTTCGAGTGAAAAACGCCAATAAAACTACAGACTAAAACCCACGCAGCGAGACAGGCAAACACACCTGCACCGGGCGCCGGCAGTGAATGCATCAATGTATTGACTGGAAGTATAGACGTGTGTGAGGGAGAAAAGCACGTAAGGGATAAAGCCCCGTAGTGCTTGGTGTTTGCTTGGGTTTGCTTGGGTTTTGGAGACGATATTACATTATGCACAACAGGCAAGACGTTGAAAGAAAAGGGACAAGTTAGAGGACATTTCCATGAGAAAGACGCCAAAAAATCAACAGGAAGTAATATAATTATGCAGAGTGGCCTATAATTTAAATATCTAGGTTCCATCTTAACAGAAGCTGGTATGCTGGATTTACAAATAACAAACAAAGGTTAAGTGCGCTGAAATAATGGAAAGAATGTCTCTGATGTGTTATGGAACCGTAGGATTTATGCGAGTAAGAGTAATTGGACCTGCAATGATGTAGTGACCGGAAACATGTCTAATAAATAATGTGCAAGAAAGAAGGTTAGATGGGACATAAATATCCCACTAAGCAAAAAAAATCTCAATTTGTTGTTAAATATATGTTTTCTTGTTTCATTGTTACGTTAGTTTCTTGGAACAATAATAGCACCTGGAAGCTAATACTTTCGTTATATTTCCTTCAACTGAACAAAATCGCATTTATGTTAAAAACAGAAAGTTCTAGTTATGAAACTTAAACAACCCCGTTACATATTTTGCATATATTGCAATATATGTATAATAATGATATTCGACTATATTGACGTTCGGTATTCGATAAGGTGCGATGTCGTATGCGACGCATGTTAATGTTATGGTGTGATACCAAAATCAACTTTATTATGTACAATGTGCGCTAGCCGTAGCCGGACGATGAGATAAAGATAAGTACCTGTTGCAATTTGCAATGCTGCCAATTGAGAACGGTTTCTTAATGCAGAACGTCCGTTTTGTTATTCGGAACAGTCGAAGCCTTGGAACAGATATTTTATTAAACATAACTGTTATAATCTGTTCCTCGTTCGTAACTGTTCCAAAATATCTGCTCCTAGTATTTTTTATCAGCTATATTTTTAACTAAAAGGAATTTAATAAACTTACGTGTTAAAGGCTAAGTAGTCGTGAGTTCCGTTGATATAGGCAATCTCATCGTCAGTCAATACCGGTAAACGGGATTTGGTCAATCCTTCCTCAGTGCTTCTGTTTCCGATTCTGTCAATCATCACCTCGGGCCAGTTGCCGTTGTAAACTGGGTTTGCGAACCAACCGAACTAAAAAGAGAAAACTATGGATATTTAGGATTTTCGAAACATTTTCATAGGACCGTTTTTCGAAAGTACCGTTTTCCTGTATTTGTTGTTACAAGTGAATTTTCAAAGTAATTTGTGCCCCAACAGGTACTTCGGCACTTGGCACATATTAGCCCTTTTTGGGTGTGGTCTTGTCTGCTTAGGTTTGCTCAAACTTTTTCTGTCTTGCTTGTCGACATTTTCGAAATTGGAGTCGATTCAATATTTTAAATGTTTTTTCATTTTCTTTAATACTTACGCTGTATTGCATAGCTCTTTCTTGTGCCTCCAAATCATCAGTACTGTTGGTGAGGCCTTGCCTCCAGTCACTGTTAAAAACTATTCCAACTGAACCTAATAGAGAACACAACTTATGAAGATATGACAACCTTGTAACTTTCGCTGCACACAATTCATAAAAGTATGATATACACATTTTCTTTTTTGAGTTTATGTTAAAGTGATAAAGTTCAATATTTTTTAGACATTTAAAACAAAGTTTCTTACGTGGCTTAGGACAGTTTTTAAAAATATGATTTGATTTTATTGCAATTGAAAGCATGTGGACTTCTCGTCTAACGTACGTTGGGCGTCTAGAGAAGGAAAATACAATCTATTGATATGGCATTTACAGGATTGAAGGTTAGAAGCAGAAGGTAAATCCTCTGCATACAATTTTTTCTATATTCTGGCGACTCTAGTTATATTTGAGCGGGAGAAGTGGGATGTTCTGGATTTTTGTAATTGGACAGTGATGCATTTCCTGTTGTTCTAGTAGGAAAGAGGATTGAAGGAGCTAATTCTTCAGAGCAGAGTCTGCAAAAATATCTGTAGAAGACATATCACCTACAGAATGGCGACAAACGAGAGAAGGAAGTTTTCTTGTGAGATCGGGGTTATTGATATTGACCTTGGTGATGCCACCAGCCGTAAATATGGACAAGCTTATACCTCACCATTGTATAACGATCTAAATTCTTCATCGTAAACTTTGTAAGCTCTAGCGTGGGCCAATAACAGCACATAACCGCACTGGTAGAGTCCATCACCGGTTAAGTTTAGTCCAGGAGCATAGTCTACACCACCATAACCGAAATTGCAGATGATAAATGGTTCATTAAACGTTCCCCTAGGAAAAGGATTAAATTTGTTTTAACCGTGTAGTACACAGAGTATCTGAAAGAAATCTCTAATTTTAAGACTGATTTTAAGCACTTACCAGTATTTTACGTAAGATCCAAACAATGTGAAAATAAGTCTGGCATAATCCTCAAAGTAGTCAATAAATTGAGGATTGAGAAAACCACCCATTTTACTAAGATGTTCTGGCATGTCCCAATGGTACAGGGTTACCATTGGTTCAATTCCATTTTCTACAAGGGCCTGTCGAAACAAAGTAGTTTTATTGTTTACTGAAATTCCTTTTATATTAATTGTCACTGCTCGCCACTAAAACTCACCTCAATAAAATTCAAATAAAAGTCAACCCCTGCTTGGTTGTACGAATTAAGAGTACCATCAGGCAAGATTCTGGGCCAGGAGATTGAAAATCTAAAATAATACATATATAAAATATAGAGTAAATACTTATTATTTATTTTATTTATTTATTTAATTCAACAGTAGGCGGTATAACTGATGAAACTGTCACAGATAACAAGCCTATTACAATTTGAACACAGTAAGCTAGAAACTACAATGTTTAAAATTTCCATTAAGCTGTTCCAATTTTTTTATTCTGTTTTTGGAAGATTTTACTGGTGAAGCACAAACTGTGGTCTCCAGTAAATCATTCCATGAATAGGTTACATGCGATTACTTAAAAAAATTCTTCTTAATAATTTAGAACGCTTTTATTTTTGTATTTTTTTTACTGTTGCCTCTAAAAAACTTTAGTTTCGCTTGTCTTACATATTTAGATTTTAATAGAATAATATCCATTAACATCTTGTATATGTTTATAACATAAGATCAAAAAAAGAAGTCCTCAAAGTATGCCGTGGGTTCACTCACGCATGTCTTAATTTTATCCCCTAAGCAGTCACATCCACCCCCTTAAAAATCTTAAATAGGAAGATAGGTTAAAAAACTGTAATACTTTCGCAACTTTATGTTTTTAAAAAATTGTTTTATATTGTTTATATACTTTGGGAATATCTTTTTGCAAAAACATATTTTTTATAAAACTTTTTCTCCAATATATCCGTTTTATACAGGTTAAGATTTGAAAGTGTTACAAAGTGATATCTCAAAAACGGTTTCGAGTATTTTAATAAAATACTAACCTATAGAAATCCAGGCCCATATTTGTAATATGTTCAATGTCTTCTTCCCAGTTCCCATATACATTGGCAGCAATATCAGCGTTGGTCCAATCTAAAAAATGATAAACAAAAAATATTTAAACTTCACAGTGTGATATAGAAAACATAGCCGAACATGATATCACAGTATCTAATCGACTTGAATAATTGAATCAACCAGTTTAAGTTTAGTATCAGTATTTAGGTAGTCCTTAAAATTATATAAAATTCTTAGTTGGAAGTATGCTTTTTTAGTTATTGTTTTTATATAGTCCTTAAAATTAAGATATTGATCGAAAATTACACCAAGATGTTTACCAGATTCGATTGAAGATATCTTAAAGCTATGGTTAAGAACAATTTTGAAATCAGAATTATTTTTTATTTTAGTGATTAGTGATTTTGACTAAATGCAAGACTGAATCCTATTACATTTCTACTTGTTATTTATGAAAAACGATTGTGGGGTAGTTTTTGTAGGATAAACCAAAGCTTTATGGGTGTTTTTATTTCTGCATGTGCTGTGCCAAAATAAGTGACAGTATAATGAATCTAGGTATTATAATATTTATCTAAAATATCAAAATATCAGATAGATACCTATAGATAAATTAGTATTACTTAAAATAAGGGATTTTTGGCCAGTAGTTTTTTATTTTTTTTTTTTTTCAGGTGGAAAATCCTTTATGGACATCGGTCGCCTAGTTCTTCCCTCGACCGATAGTGTGGGACTCCCCTGCACGGTATACCCACTAAAAACCACCTTCTCTCTCCTATCCTCTATATCTCGGCACCACCGTGACCGGTATCTCATCGAGATAGGGATTGGTAAATATATTACTTGTCTTGTCTTTCCCTTTCCTCTCTCTCCTTCTTGCCCATTATTGTTTTCACAAGTTTATGTCCTTTCTCCCAGTTGTTCTTTGTTTGTAGCATGTATTGTATTGTGTTTTGTCCGTTTAGGTGTGCTCCCATTTCTATCGTCAGCTCATGTCTTTCTCTATGCCATCTTGGACACCCGCATATTGTGTGTTCTGGCGTGTCAACTTCTCCGCAATAAGGGCAGTTTTCTCCTTGCGTTTTTCCGATCTTCTTAGAGTATGTTCTAAAGTACCCATGACCCGTCAGGAATTGTGTTAGGTAATAGTCCCAGTTCTTATGCTTGCAGTTTAGCCATTCCTTGATATTTGGAATCAGCTTTTTCGTCCACTGCCCTTTCTCCGTAGTTTGATTCCACCTTTCCTGCCACGCATCGTAGGTCCTTTGTCTGGCTTCTTGTCTCACTTCAGCTCTGTGTCCGTGTCCTGTTTCCTCTAGGTGTTTCCTTTCGTCTATCAGAAGATCTATTGGAATCGTTCCCGTGACTACTTGTAACGCCCCTGTAGAGATTGTTCGATATCCCCTTGCTGTCCTTAGCATCATTTTTCGCTGAGGTCGTTCCAGGAGTTCTCGGTATTTCTTCCTTTTTATTATATCGTGCCATAGTGGTGCCCCGTATAAAATAATCGACTGCACAACTCCATTCAAGAGCATTCTTTACAGCTTCTGAGATATGTTTGACGAACGATAGATTACTGTCTATTATTTTTCCCAGGTACTTCAGTGATCTCGCTGGCGTGATTTTTGTATCTTTGATGTAGAATTCTATATCATTTCGATCTTTTTTGCCTGATAGGATTACAGCTTCGGTTTTTTCAGGTGCTAACCTTAGGAAGTTTTCATCCATCCAATGGTCAATTGTCCATAGGGCCTCGTTTGTTTTGTGTATTAAACTCTCCTTGGTGTTTGCTACTACTATCAACGCCAGGTCATCTGCGAAACCAATGGCATGTACATCCTCTTCTTGTTCCAGTACTGGGTCATAGAACACATTCCACAGTGTCGGCCCAAGTACCGATCCCTGAGGTATGCCGGCCGTAACCTGTATTTGATTCCCTTTATTTGTAATTATTTTCCTTTCTTTGAGATAATCCTTCACTATATTGATGACATAGTTCGATATATTCATTTTTGTTAAGTTTTTTATTATAATTTCCCACGATGCCGTATTAAATGCATTTCGTACGTCTAGTGTGATCAGAGCACACCACTTCCTTTTGGGGGTAGCTTCTCTGGCTTCTTTTGCAAGTTCGATGACCCTTCTTACTGCTTGTATGGTAGATCTTTTTCTTCGAAAACCGTACTGGCACTCCGACAGCTTTTTTCCACGCTTTATTTCTTCTTCTAGTCTATTCTTTATCAGATATTCGTACAGCTTTCCCGCCGCGTCTACAAGACATAGTGGCCTGAATGCATTGGGGGATATCTCTGTTTTCCCCGGTTTTGGGATGAGGACCAATCTTGCGATCTTCCATATGGTTGGGAACTTCTGTTTCTTGAGTAGGTGGTTCAACATCTTCAAGGTAGCGTCTTGGTCTATTTTAACTACTGCTTTGATTACTTCTGGTAGGATTCCATCCGGTCCAGGGGCTCTTCCAGGTTTGATTTTCTCAGCAGCCTCACTTAGTTCTTGAGCTGTGAATGGGTTTATCGCTTCCGTTGGTGGGTGTACTTCCCAGCTATCATTGCGTTGTGGGAATAGTCCTCTAATAATTTCCAGTTCTTTTCCCTTAGTCAGTTCAAATCTTGGTCCGCTGTCCTTGATCTGTTTCATTGCAATTTGATACCCTTTGCCCCATATGTCTGTTTCTAGTTCCTCGATTATTTGTTTCCAGTGTCTTCCCTTGCTCTCCTCAATCTGTTTCTTTAGCTTATTTTTCTCCGCTTTATAGGTTTCCAGTGCTTGTAGTTTCTGGCTGTCATTTTGTTTTGCCATTCTAGTGTACTTTCTTCTTGTTTCTATGCATTTCTTTCTTTGTGTCGCAATATCTTGATTCCACCAATATGGAAGTGATGGGATGTTTTCTTTTCTCTTATTAATTTGTGTTTTTGTGTATGCTTTTTCTATAATTTTTAGGTATTTCTCCGGGTTTTCATATTCCCTTTCCGTATGTGCAGTTTCTTCTTGCATGTATCTCTCTAGTGTTTCAACGTCTATTTGGGGTTTGCTCTTTAGTGTTCTTTTTTTCATTTTCTTTCCCTCTTTGGCCAATTCAATTTTTATGTGTCTATGTTCCGTTAGTGGTTCATTGTCTAGCACTTCCCAGCTTAGAATTTTTTGCATCATTTTATTTGAGGCAAATGTTATATCTATATATGATGTACTTTCTCCTCTGATAAATGTTGGTTCGTCACCTCTATTTGCCACTGTCATGCCCTTGCTTGCCATTAATTCTGCTAGGATTTTACCCCTTCGGTCAGTTGTTGGTGATCCCCATTCTGCAGCTTTGGAATTGAAATCCCCTAGGATTATTTTTCCCCCTGTATGATTTGCATTTCATCGGTTAACCTTTTGAGATATTCTTCGTACTCTTCTATGTTGATGTTTGGCGAAACGTAACATCCACATATCGTGAGAGTATCCATCGTTATTATCACTATTCCCGATTTCATTTTATAACCTTGTATCCTGATATTTTGGTTTCTTATAAGTATAGCTACATCTTCTTTCTTATCCACTAGCCACCCATTTTTGGCGATGTGTTTATTAGGTTCACTAGCCACTATTATATCGATTTCCTCTTTCTCTGCTGTGTAGTAGGCCATGTCATGCGCTCGTTTGGATCTTCCGAGGTTTACTTGTAGTATTTTAGTACTCGACATTTTCCGTTTCCAGTCTTGTCTTTTTCATTTTGTTCATAGCTTTTCTGTATTCTTTGCACCCTGCCCTGTCATGTCTGTGTCCTTTTTCTTTGCATAATGGGCAGAACTCCTGTTTTGTGCATGGGTTTCACTAGCCACTATTATATCGATTTCCTCTTTCTCTGCTGTGTAGTAGGCCATGTCATGCGCTCGTTTGGATCTTCCGAGGTTTACTTGTAGTATTTTAGTACTCGACATTTTCCGTTTCCAGTCTTGTCTTTTTCATTTTGTTCATAGCTTTTCTGTATTCTTTGCACCCTGCCCTGTCATGTCTGTGTCCTTTTTCTTTGCATAATGGGCAGAACTCCTGTTTTGTGCATGTTTTAGCATTGTGCCCCTCTTCTCCACATTTGTGGCAACATTTCTTCCTGTCTGGTCCCCTACATTTTTGACCTGTGTGATCGTAGCCCCAACAGTTAGTACATTTACTAACGATTTTTCTTTCCGAGATATAGCAATTTAGCCATCCTATTCGTATTTTTTCCATTTTTATTAACCTATCTGCGGCTGACGCCGTCAGTTCCGCTACTGCTGTTTGATTTTCCCTTTGGTTTTTAACTACGTTTAGTATCTTTAATATTTCGTTTTCTTCAAGTTTGATTTCTTGTCTTATGGTTTCTTCAATTTCTTGTTTTGAGGTGACTCCGTCAATATTTGTTATAAATACTGTTTTTCGCTTTTCTCCTCCTTCGATTTGAACGGTTGCGTTTTGCAGGTTTTTTTCTATTTCCTTTTTGAGCAATTCCGCTTGCCCTTGCCCTTTTGTCATCGTCAGTAATATATCACCTCTTTTGGTTTTCCTAATTGTTTTAATATTGGATTCTGTCGTTTTAATTTTTACGTCTTGCTTTATTTTATTTAGTATTTCCGCGTAGCTACTTCCGCTTGGTTTTATTATGATGGCATCATCTCTATGTCTCACCCTATTTCTTGGGTTTGGTTTATTAGTTTTTTCCTCGCCCGTCTGCTGTCTTGTTGGGATTTGTATTTTTATATTTGCTGTTGTATGTGCATAAATACATTCCATGATTTTTCTTAGTTCTTCCATTTCTGTCCCTTCTGGTAGTATTACCAGCAGGTTTTTTCTTTTTAGGGCTTCTGTTTGCTCTAGTAGCTTTTTTGTGATATTGTAGGTCTCTTCTTTACCTTGTTCCTCATTTTCGTTTTGTGTCCATGGGACCACTATGATATATCTATTATTGCGAAGTTGTTCGCTTCTGCTTAATCTGATTGAGCTTTCTATGTATTCTATATTTTTTTCTTCGGCCCCTATTTTTATTAGCTCAGGTAGTTCCGGATATCTCGTCGTAAGTTGTTTAAGAATTCCCTTGTCACAACTTTCTCCGTCTTTTACGTAGCAGCAGATGTCCCAGTGCAGGTCCTTCCTAAGAGGGTGCCCTTCCTCTACATTCACTTTTTTATATGCTTTCTCAGGCCATTCTATGTTTAGTACTCTTTTGATTTGTTTCCAGCTCTCGGCGTTTTGTATAGCTTGTCGGATTTCAACTATTTTTTGCACTTCTTCGTTAGTCTCTTCCCTTTCTTCTTCGTAGTAATATATATCGGTTTGTGTGCTAGCGCACTTTTTTTCTGTAGTCTTTTGTTGGTCAGTATTTCCTTCTTTAATATTTTTTTTATCTGGTCTATCTGCTTCTGCTAGGTCAGGGAATACTTCCCATTTTTGGCACCTCCTGTTTAATGAGTTTATTAGGTCTGATATCTTGCCTACTCCTTCCTTTATTTCAGTTTTTGTGTTCTGCACACTTTTTATTGTTTTTCTCAGTTCTTCGGCGGCATCGGTTAGTTTATTTATTATGGTTTTTATTTCGTGTTCTTTCCGTTCATTTTCTCCTTCATCTGATCTTTTCCTTTTAGCAAGTTTGTCCTCTAGCTTGTGCCTTGTATCAAGGCTGAATGAACCGCTCCTTTTTGGGGGAGGCGATCTTGCTATTGAGCTCCTTCTCTGGAAAGGGTTTTTCTTGAGGTCGTCTTTAGTCTGGCTGTTTATATCCTGACGTTTTTCTTTCTCCACTTCCGTCTCCATATCATTTTTATCTTTATTATAATCATCCATACTATTCCCACGAGTTGGGACGAAATAAGCGGTCAAGCATGGCAGTGCGCCCTTACCATGCCAAGGCTGAAAAGTCCCCTTTGGTTAGCCACTTCCTCCGGGCATCGCTAGAAACACACTTTTAACATCTTGAGCTTGGGGTTGTTGGCCAGTACTACATTGATTCATTCACTGTCGCCACCCGGTGGCAGGTGTACATATGCCTCGGTCGCTGCGGATATCTTTGTCTGTAGTTTTTTAATGCATTTTCACGCGAAAATACGGCACATTATCAAAACCTCTAGAAGTAGAAAATGTGTGTGTGTGTGTGTTTAAATAAATACAAATTCTAAAATCTAATAGAAAAAAAACAAAATATTTTTTCTTACTGTTGTCGTGCACAAACACATCCCACATGCTGGGGCCTTTTCCATCAGCGTCCCATCCTCCTTCTACTTGGTACGCTGCGGTACCAGATCCAACTAGAAAACCATCAGGTAACGTTCTATTTGTAGCAAGTGCACTAAAAAATTTGTTTGTATAATACTATTTATATTCCTTTCATCATATACAGGGTCTTTCAATAATGTACCGACATATTTAAACAGGTGATTCCTTGACCAAAAATAATAAAAAAAGTTCCTAATAATATAGGTCCGGAAACGTTTCGTTTCCAAGATAAAGTGTGTTAAACTTTTATTTTTTTTTTTTTTTCGGTTTTTCTTATTGACTTTATGCACACTTAAGGATTATTTATTTAAAATTTGTACGTGTGTTACATATTAAAGTGCCTATAGAATTAACCTATTGCCATTTAGAACTACCTACAGGGTGTTATTTTTTTTGGGTCAAAACCATTTTGACCCCCCGAACTTTTTTTTCATATGGCACTGACTACTCTCTTGTATAAAAACAATTTCTTTGGTTTATCTTTTAGCTTTTTCATCTATTGCAGTGATATTTGGCAAAATATGATTTAAAGTAGGGTAAAATTTTAAATCTGGTCAGATAAAAAATAATAATTTATTTACCTAATAAATTTTAATTTAGTCATAACAAAACATATTGGCACATATTGGGACTTAAACAATATGCATAACACTTGATCAGTAGACCATCCTGCGTTATTTTATAATACATTTTCCGAAAACTATTTTTTACATAAAGCGTCTTAAGAAAAAACGTATTGAAAAAAAAAGATTTTCTCAAAAAAATGTTTTTTCGAAAAAAGGTTTTTCAGAAAAATGTACTTTCCCAAAATGTGTATTTCCGAAAAAAAAAGTTTTGGAAAATTTTTGGAGATGCGTTTTGCATTCTCCGAGAACATGCAAGCGATAGATACGCCCTAAATCATTAAAAAATAGATGTAAATTAATTGTTCTAAACTTACCTGGCAATGCACAGTAAGAGAGCGACACTTTTTTGTAACATTTTTCTACATACAATACAAAATTCCCTCCAAGAACGATCTTGTTATAGCAAGCACACGGCAACATATTATATATAATTCTATAAGTACTTGACTGAAAAATGCTTGTTCGAAAATATTTCATTGATAAAAGTTACAGGGTGAATGAGTTTATTTTTTCCCATATGCACTTTAGTGAAAATAGAATTTTCGACTCTAATGGATTAGAAGATGTTAATGAGAAAAGAAAGAAAAAGAGTATCAGTAAACCTAAAAAAAACTAGACAAAAATATTTCCTATGTATTCGCCCTTCTTGGGTTTGCTCACGTTTCTGTGTCCATTTGATCCATGTTAGATTTGTGTTTATTTTACGGATATCGGCTCAACCTAAAAACACACCTCTCCTCCTGCTTCCAATATATTAAAACAGATGATTTTTAATATTTAAAAAAAAATTAGTTTAAACAAAAAAGCAAAACATAAACAACAAAATAACATATCAAATCGGAAAACCAGCGGGGAAGCATCGGTTCCTTCGGTGACATTAACGACAGATATTTTTCAGGAACCGCGTTTCTAATCTTACCAACTTTTCAGGTTACCGATACTTACGGGACACAAAACCGTAACCGAAGTTGACAACGGTACACGCATACGCCCTTAGTGTTATTGAAGGTGACTCGTTTTGAAATAAATGTATTTTGATCGCCAAATTGTTGACGATTTGCTGTACCCATGGTGGAGCCATAAGATTTAAAATATTTTACCAACAATAAATTTACTCGTGCGTTTCTCTAGAAAGCGATATGCACGTA
Organism: Philopedon plagiatum; assembly: GCA_963971165.1. NCBI lineage: Eukaryota > Metazoa > Arthropoda > Insecta > Coleoptera > Curculionidae > Philopedon > Philopedon plagiatum. Next base: position 918,120 of record OZ020197.1, read on the forward strand.
AGAATATCATTATAGGCCTATCCAGTTTCTTAGGCTACCCTATACATAAATATTTCCTAATACCTATCATAAGTAAGAAACATGTATTTTTAAGTATGTATATAAGTGTTTATTAGTAATTTATTATGAAAAATGTGAATGCTTAAATTCAGGTATTAAGATAATTTTTAAGATGTTCTGCATTACACAGCATTGTCCATTGAACCTCATTAAGATAAGATCACAAATGGTAAGTACAGCAGAATAGTAAAGTGCGGATCTTTTTATCGCAAAATGTTTTTAATTATCTAGTCTTCCAACGAAAGGTGAAAGGATATTTCATTAAATAAAAAAATATATCACTTGAAATAACACTTCAGAAAACACAGTAAAATATGTAAAATTTCAGAACATATCTATTATGTCCATGATCGTTGAAAATAGATGCTAAAGCATCGGCTCAAAGGGGGGGGGGGGGCTAAGGGTGCTATTAGTCCCGGGCGGTGGGTGGAGTAAAAATTGTAAAGCTTAAAAACAATAACAGTTGTACCAAAAAAATTTACACAACTGACACACAAAACAGTTGACATTTTTTGGCGTTAAATCTTTGATTCCATTTTTGGAAATTCCTTGACATTGAGGGGGGTTAACCCCTCCTCAGCTGCCTGCAGAAAAATATTTTTATTTCGATTTTATGACGAACGTTGGGCGCGGCCCTGAAAAATTTTGGCCTGCGGCGCTTTTCCGCCTTCCCACTGTGTTCCACACAGGCTCATTCTATGTGAAAGACCTTTCGTTTTGTGGATTCAATTACAGAAAACTATTAACAAGTTTTGAGATGATCTAGTATTCAAAATTAGGCAATTATCCAATATTAGGCGACTTTCCTCTACATCTTTGTGTTTTTCCGGTCGTTTTATCGCATGGATAATACCCAGTGAAACAGATATATTATGTTATATTTATTGTCTTAAAACGTTGTAGTTCGAGGAAAGTTCATAGAGGCATTAATTCTGTTTGGCAGAAATTGTAAATAGATACCTAAGTATGTATTTTTTCTTTTCTATTCACAGAGATCATCTCTGGTGGCAAAATCCGTACTGTCTGTCATTAGTGACGATGATCCCAGACCTACATATCCTGTGGGGTTCATATTTGAGATATAAATAAATTCAGATTTTCGGGGGTTGGTTCATCGGACCTAAAATCCCAATAGGATGGATGCTCTAAGGAAAGAAAATCGATTTTCCCCAAATTAACCTAAAGGAAGAGGGAAACTGAAATGTGAGTGAAAACACTTATGACTAGGCTTCATTTTTTTAATATAAATACTGTTTGCACTAAAATATATTCTAATAAATACTTACATCTATAAATTGGTACATGCCACATAAAACATTATTTTAATGCTTTTCGACATACATAAAAATCACAAAAAAGTCGTAGTATATAGAACCATAATTGCAGTATAGTAGAAAAATTATTATTTACAAAAAAGAAAAAAGATTTTTTCAAACGGAGTCCTAAAGCCAAAATTGGTTGCTGGTATTTTAAGTTTTGATTATTTTTGCCACCCCCTTCAAGGTAGCATTAGTAAGTTATATATTAAGCTTTAGAATCAACGAAAATTTATGTCAAAAGAAAGTGTTTTTTTTTTCAATTTTGTTCAGGAGTACAAGATAGTTTGTTTCTTGTTATTAAGGTTGAATAATAGACAAATGTTTTTATTTTACCCTGTATTTCAGTTATATCTAACTTTGGGTTAGTGGGAAATATAAACTGGACATACAGAACATTCGTAATTTTGTATATCGAATATTATACATTTTATGACTTTTAAAAAAGCAACCAATTACAGTTCGAGAACTTTACACTAAAAATCAGCATATGTTCGTAATATTTGGACTTTAATGACTCACGATAAAAAAGAAAAAGATGATGGAAACAAGTTAAAATTGTAAAAACTAACAACGAGGTCATATTATAATAATAGAGACTAAAAGACAAAAATAGAGCGGCAAATTAATTTTGCATATCAAAATTTTATTTTTATGAGTTCAGCAACGTGTCAAGATAGAAATATATTTTTTCGTTTTTGCATAACACTGAAAAATCCGAATCGATACTATAGATCTACAGATGCTATATACAGCGTGTTACAAGAAGACTTTCAGAAATTTTAAGGGCAGATTCTTCATCTAAAAATATGAAAATAAGGTTATATAAACATGGATCCGCAAACGCTTTTATTTCGATATACAGTGTGTTTATTATTTTCTTTTTTAAATGTTTTTTAAAAATTGAGTAAAGATGAAAATGTTATTTGCCTGTCTACTTTTGTTAAACTCTTGTATACAAATGTTTGAAAACGGAGGTCTATCGGTAAAATTAGGTATGGCAAAATTTTTTGGATACTTATATAATGCCTTGATAGAAAATGTAACTAATAACAACGCTTGACACTTTTTTGAAAAACTTTCGTTTTACATCATTTTCTTACAATTGTAAAACAAAATAAATTTCTCTTACAAAAAAATCAGGCCGATGTCTGTAATATTGTGCGCTAAATGCTGTTCTCAATTTTTTTTTACCAAATTATGGTCAAATAAAAATAAAAATTTGTAAATATATCATCAGTTTTCTAAACCATGCTTCCAAACATCCTTCTTCCTCTAGTCAATACAAGACTAACACCCATCACAGACAGCAGAAAAAACACCAGTCCCAAAAATGACGTCAGCAGTCGACAGCGGAACCGCCATTTCTTGTCTTCGCGTAGACGTTTCGACAACAATTCCGAACGCGGCACGTCGAGTGTGAAGTCGGTTTCAGGGCGGCCTCCAGGCTGTAACAGAAAAAAGGATTTTTAGGAACCAGAAACTTTTTTATATATATTCTTTAACGTTTAGAATTTTTTTAAATCAAAATGTTAAGGTATTCTTCAAAACAGTATCGTGTTAAAAAAAATAGATGGGTGGACATTAAACATATTTTTGACATTTACCCCCTCTTACTATTTTGAGGGGTGGGGTGTAACTTTGGAATTAAAATGGGATGATGTACTTCTGTTTATAAAATTCTACGTATAGGACAAAATGAGGGGTACATTTCAAACAACTTCTCAAGCATGGCAGACGATAAATAAGTTGAAATTGAAAGGTAAGTATTGTTTTTATTTTATAACCTATGAGGTTTGCTCAGATGCAATTCAATCAAAATTTAGTTAACCATAATTCCGTAACCGAAAGAGCAAATTAAAAAAATGCTTAAACTTAAACAGGAATCTTGTCGGGGGGGGGGGGGGCTGAGAGGGAAGCCTATCTTCAATCTGCGAATTTTATTTATTTTTATCCATAAGTCACTGTGAACGTCTAACAAAAATAGTATAATAGTTTACAATTAATTATCTTCATTGCTTCCTTCGTACCAGCTTATGCATGAAAATTTATATCCGATGTTTGCAGATCGCTAAATAAACGATATATTAATATAAATTTCTATTATATTTTTTAAAATGCAATCCGCCGGAAACTGGCAACACTAAACTACACATTTTTAATTTACGATGTCTAAATCAAAATTATTGTGGTTTCCTTATGATTAAGAAAGTCAGTGTTATTTAGTTTAATTGCTTTAGTACTTGTTAAATAATGTTGTTGAAGAAATCTGGAAATTCCCATACGATACGTACCGGTTATGCTGTTAACTACCGATAAAATAAATAAGTAAAATAGGAATTACCATTACCATCCCTTGCTGTCTACTGTTTTAATAATATTTGTTGTTTGGTTTCTGGTGTGTAGAAGGCTCGGCGCGTGAGTTTTTTACAGGTGACGCAAATTTTGTGGGCAACTAGTGATATAAACGTAACAATCAAAACACACTTTTTTAATTAAGGAAGGTTTTTTAATAATGTGTACAAATAACCACCACAAAAAACAAAATATTAAAATTGCACTTTTGCTGTGACTTTTAAATTACATGCAAGCAGTTTCTTGCACTGTTAAAGTCGTTGTTAACGCCAGTACCTACTAGTACTACACTACTACACAAAGGACACAACACAGATATCAAATAATATCCAAAAGTATATTACACAACGAAGTTAGGAAAGCCGAAACACCTCTTAAACTAATAATAAGTGCCGGCGTGATGTGATGAAATGTAAAGAAAAGTTTATGCAAATACGATGCGCATATTAGGTAATTAGTTTTTCTTTGTCTAACCCAAATGTTTTGCAATAGGATACAGGGTGCGCCAAACTCAGTGGCCTATTAGAAATATACAGAAAACCACAAAAGACGTGTTTCTGAAAATTTGGGTGTGGTCATAGGAACTGGTGTTCTATCGTTTAAAAATATTTTGAAAGAGGCGGTATTGCCGCATCATCCTGAAACTCATAGCAACTTCGGAATTTTAAATTAGACACCCTGTATATTATTTTATTTTTTGGTTCTGCTTTATAATACAAACACATTTTCAGATATTCAGATAAATGTCCAATAGGAATATAAAAAATGTTCTCGCAAATTCCTGCCCCATGTATTAATAAAATGTGAACACTTGATGGCATATAGTACCAGCTATATAATGACACATACATATTTGCAGTATCTGTCAAATATTCTCGCAAAGTACCAACATTTAAGTTTTGACCCGAAAGAAGCGCTTAAAGAATTACAGAAAATATTTTAATTAAATTTTTGTTCAATCCAGTAATTGCTGCTGATTTTTCGTAATGTCGGAAAAAGTTCCAGCAGTATTGCCATCGTTTACAGTGCCTTCACTCTGTTTTACAACATCTATTAGTATCTCCAAGTATCCCAGTCGTTATAAAACAGCAAACAAACTACTTTTATTCAATTAAACAACAGTTAATCAGCATAGGCGATTACCCACCTTTCACTACTCTAAAAAAATTATCAATGGGTACCATAACGGTCTCAATTCATCAGTCATTTTAGTGGGTTAGGTGCATTTTTATGTCACCTGCAGCGAGGCCGCGAGTCTATCTCAGGCATATGACGTAAGTGGTACCTTACCACCGGAGAAAGTATTTCTCGACTCGATTGTTTTATAACTAATTGTTTGTTATCCATATAGGTATGGGTTGAGCTTGTAGCTACGCCCATGTCTTTTAAATGATCGTGTTGTACTTAAACAAAGATCACCAAGTAATTATAATGGTCGAAAGTGTTTTGAAATTAGTAGGAACAGGGAATATGCATGTATGTTTTATTGCATAAATATATGTTATGCCTAAAGCTGTGGCACTCTCTTTTGGTTTATCTGACTTTTCCTGTAGCATTTTTCTTTTAGCGTTCCGCGCATCTCGACCTTTTTTTAAAACGTATGTCGGTAACTCTGTCAAAAGAAATATTAAACCCACTAAAATACTTTGTTCTAACACCCTCTTTGAAAATTTACTTTTCCTTCCTCATTTTAGGACTTCAAAACTTCAAATGCAACCCTATGCCGTGTGGAACCTCATTTTAAAGCTCTTCAGAAAAGAAACATTTTACCGCAAACCCGAGATGCGTAACTTAATTCGTTTTTAAATGGCAATAAAAATTCAAAATCGAAAAAAAACTGAAAATTAAAGTACATTTATTTCTCTTATTGCTTTAAAAATTGTTCAAGATGACCACCATGAAGTTCCTGGCAGCAATGGCGTAGCCTGGAATTTTAAAGTTGTATATATCTGTTGCTACTTACGGGACCATGCCAAGTTCAGGGGTTTTAATAGCAAGCCTACAAGGAATGTTTTGGTAAAGAAAAAACATTTTGTAATTTGCGAAAAAAAGTTGAAATTTTGGTTCGACAACCCCCCCCCCCCCCCTGGTTAAAAAATTAACACGCCTAGGTATGTTATTTATTATTTTTTCTAAACAAATTTTACATCATTTTGTCAAGAATTTTTAAATTTTAAGAGAAAAACTGTATTAGTAGAAAGTCATAGTCATTTAAATTTTTTAAACCAAAAATATAATTCACATAATGATAGACAATTTTAGCCAAATTTCCACTTTTATTTAATACTTTATAACATGCCGCGTTTCGCTACACTATAGCTTCATCGGATGTTTGTTACAAACTGTAACAAACATCATTCTCGGCATTTTTTTGGTACAATTAATAACTCAACTTCTTTTTGGGACTTTAAATTTGATCTATTTCAAATTTTAACTTTATAGCTGTAACATAAATATGGTTAACATGGGGTCGAAATTTTATCATGTAAAATACTATGGCCCGCTTTAAAAAAAATTACTATATACTATTACTTAGAAAATATGACTACTTACGTTTGAAAATGACATGAAAGGCCAAAAAGAGAATACATTTCATAATATGTATTCGTCATTTATCTCCATAAAAATAACAATTAGCCGCAGGGTAACAACATAAAAGAAAATTAAAATGAGAAGATTTTTACCATCTCATAATAAAAGATAATTATTGTGCTCCAAATTTGGTTTTGTTACTTCATAACTGATGTGTGAAATATTTAGGTGAATCTCCGATTCTCATGACATTGCGGCAGAAAATAGATTAAATGTTGTTATAGGCTTCAGGCTGCGTATGGTTTTAATTTTTTTACACACAAGACGAAACAGGAATTTGTTTACAGCGTGTTATGAAACACACTGCATATATTGAAATCAGTAAATCCTGGTATGAATCAAGGTAGGGGAGGTAATTCCCTCCTCTCAGAACGGTACGAAAACCAAACAAAGAACGGTACGAAAAAATTGCTAGATGCAGAGTTAATATATGTATGTAATAATGCAATTTAGAGTTAATTATTGCATAAGTTTTTCTGAAAAATATTCGCATATTTATTTTTGTTTTTACTTGTTCGAAATAATATTATGTAGATATCGTTTCACAGAATATCTTTAGCTTAAGAAGTACTTTCATGAGCCTTCTTTAACATATTATACAGGGTATTAGAAAAGTCTTAGTATGGGCAAATATCTTTGCTATTAGTTAAGATAGAGACACCAAATTTTGGGTATATCTTATTGGTTAATAAATCTACTTTTTTTATGTAATTTAACTTTTTCAATCCCCTTGAGGGGTGACTCTAGGGAGTTGAGGTCACAACCCTATGCCATTTGGTTCCTCATTTTAAAGGCCTTCAAAAAAGAAACATTTTACCGCAAATCTTAGGTCCGTATCTTAATTCGTTTTTAAATGGCAAGCCTTTAAAAATTAAAAGTCGCGAAAAAAAAATTTAAAATTTAAGTAGGTCCTTTATTTCTCTTATTACGTACTTTACAAGTTGTTCAAAATGACCACCATGAACTTCTTGGCAGTAATAAAGTCGATTTTGAACTCAGTTCTCACATTTTCGAGAATGGCAAGGGTTACTTCTTGGCAGAGTTCCAAAATCGACTGCCAAGAACTTCATGGTGGTCATTTTGAACAACTTTTAAAGCAATAAGAGAAATAAAGGTACTTGATTTTCAATTTTTTTATGATTTTGAATTTTTCTTGCCATTTAAAAACGAATTAAGTTACGCATCTCGGGTTTGCGGTAATATGTTTCTTTTTTGAAGACCTTTAAAATGAGGTACCATACGGCATAGAGTTGCATTTAAAGTTTTTGACATCACCTTCCTAGCGTTACCTCTCAACGCCCTTGGGCCTAACCACACGAATAGTGGACGACGCCGACGGCCGCGAAGCCTTTCACAATTCATATGTAAATATGTATTTACCACTTATGTCACAATTTTTTTTTCTAACTTTTTATTTGCAGACGTGTTAGAATTAGCTGTGTTGCTGTTGCTATAATTATATTGGGAAATCCTTTTCCGTAGAAAAATAAAGGATTTTTCAAATACCGCAACTTTACATAACCCATTACCGAATAAACAAATATTTTATCTATTTAACACTTTCTTGCGAATGACCGCAAGTCTAGTCAGACACTAATCTCTTTTCTGTGTATTTAAACGCTATTAATTCTTATGTAATTTGTAATGAAATACTTTTTATTTGTTTTAATCTTTAAACACAACATGAAAATTAATACGAATTTGCGAGCCATTTTGTATCACAGTAAAAAATATGCCAAAAATATTTTTTCCAATTTTTAAAACAAATTCTTTCGAAAAACGCCTATTTTAAAACTTATTTTTTCCAATAACCCCAACATTTTCCGTTTTACAGAGCTTTAATCGGGAGCAGTAATGCAAGCTTCTGGAGATACATGGACTGCACAGCCTCAACAACATTGTTTTCTTTAGTTTACCAAAATTCGATACATTCTTATATGTTTGTTACAATAAAATTGATGATTTTAACCTTCCTATTTCTAATTTTTTAAAAGATCATTGTCATTGTCTTACATTTTGTTGCTGACTTTTCAATAATTTATCGAAAAAAAATATCTTAAATCGCCTTTTCGATATTTAAATTCGAACTGTCATCGCCAGTCAACGACATTGTAAAAAGGAATAAAACCTTGCGATTTATTTATTTAAATACATCCATTAATGGAATTCGTTATTTAAAAATATTCTAAGGTCGTTTAAAATAGAAGCCTTCTTGTCGGCAACACTACGCGTGTATTAGGATGACCTATTGACCCTGTTTTTTTTTATAAAGTATCAGCAAATTATGTTCCTTTTTCAATAGGCAATCCCACCAAAAAGTGTTCGCAAGAAAAGGTGATTTTAAGCAGAGATATAGAGAATATAGACGAACACTGACTATTATTTGTATGTATTTTTCCTACACTTAAAAAAAATTGTTTTTGTGATACTCTGTAAAGTTTTTAAATATTAATTTATGTTTACTATGTACCCCTTTTCATATCTCATTGACACCATACAAAATAAACTCAACAAATGAGTCCAAAAGGGAGTTTTAGATTTTTCTCCATTTTCCCTATCCTTCCCTTTTCCCTTGTTTGTAGGAGCAGACTTTAATTGGGCTAGTATAGCTTACACCTGACCGATTTTTTTAATATTGTTGGTTGTATTTAAAAACTAAATCCCCAAGTATCTATTGGGACACATTTTATTATTGGACTTTTTATAACAAATATACATTAGATTAGCATAAAGCTTATTTTAAAAATTTACATACTCATTTTTTAAATTTCTATTACTTTTTTAGGATCGGATTTATGCAAATAGACGCGCTGACCGCAATATAAGGTCTAGCACGTTTCATACGTGAGAAGTATTGCAAAACAGTTACGTAATCTATATTGTCATGCACGAAAGAAAATTGCTACTGGCTTTATTAAATGCTATTGATCGCGAGCAGTTGCCAGATTCTATCCGAAGAAATCATCGAAAACAATAAAAAAATCTCAAGAAATGAAATAATAATTCTTTTTCAAAAAAGTAGTTTGAAGTGGGTTCGTTTTTTGAAAAACAAATAGTATATTGTACAAGTTTTGAACACAAGTCGAACGAGTGTGAAATAGTTATTATTCTAACTAATGCGGAAAGTTATACTTTCCGCAAGCGGTAAGATCAACATTGTTTCTACGACCATATTTTATTTTAAAAGACCAATCTAAATAACTGAATTTTTTTTTATATAAATAATTGTTAACATTACTTACTTATTATTGGTAATATTGGTTGTAAACGTACAGTTTGGAGCATTTTGCAAGTTAATCGCAGATGTCAACTGATACTTCAATGAGTTGGATCCATCAGCACGATAAGTCAATCTTAACTGATTATTCGCCAAGGTAGACATTGAAGAAGCTGTTAAGTCGTATTCAGATGAAATTGATGGTGATAGTGATAGTATTATTTTCTGTAACGTTCTCCAAAAAGCCCTTCCTCCATGACCCCGCATTCCCCACGTATCTCCATTATTCTCCTATAACACCACATCTCAAATGCTTCTAAGGGTCGTTTTTCTACTTTTCCTAGTGTTCAAGCTTCATACCTTTATAAAGCAATGTTTTTCACGTAGGTTTTTAGAAAAAGCTTTTGTAATGATGCTGGTAAGCCATCCGAATTCTTTGACTTCCTCTGGTCTGACTCTTAGTCTCAAGAAAGGAAGACAGGTATAAGCAACTTGAAAAAAATTGTACTAAATCTCCCACCCTAATTCAAAATTGGATTCAAAACTAACTGTTCCTTGAAATTATGTTTTCTTTGTATGACGTGACACCGCCGCACCTGCAGAGGTATTTCAAGGCCTGCTGCATCCTGCGGCATTTTCGGAGAAAGTGGAAAAAGCAAAAAGATCAAGTATACCACCTATGGAATGAGGTATATAGTAAGTAAGGTAAATATTGTGTTTTTGGTAAATGGAATTTTACATAACATAACAAAAGACGTCTTTAACATTAATAAAATCTTGTAAAAATACTTTTTAAAAACAAGCTGTTGGTTATTTAGATGTACTAAAACGAAAAAAATAAATATATTTTTCTCATTGTGGCAATGCTAAATGCTATTTATAACTGGACGTAGTCCGCGTAGGTGGATCCTATTAAAAGTAGTATCAAACTTATCCCTAAGGCAGATATGATATATTATGTTATATTTATTGTCTTAAAAGCTTGTAGCGCGCGAAAAGTTCATACAGGCATTAATTTTGTTTGGCACAAATTGTAAGTAGATACCTAAGTATGTATTTTTTCTTTTCTATTCACACACAACAAGCTTTTAAGATAATAAACTTAACATAATATAGGTATGTAAATTATATGTGTTTCAGTGTTAACTTTGATACTACTTTTATTAGGATCCACCCACGCGAACTACGTCCACTTATAAATAGCATTTAGCATTGCCACAATGAAAAAACTATACTTATTTTTTTCGTTTTAGTACATCTAAATACACACAGCCTATCGTATTCTACTCGTCGAACCCTTTCATTTAATACAAATGTCAAGGGGGTTGTGAAGAAAAAGGTAATCCGACATCTTGTGGCGTCCGCCATATTGGGTTTAGAATAACGTTAGATACATTATCATATTTTACTCGTGAAACCCTTCCATTTGATGCCCATATCAAGGGGATTGTGAAGAAAAAGGTAACCCGCCATAGCTTTTTGTTACTTTTGTATACTTAATTCCTACTCCTGTAAGCTTTTTGGAACCTGTTTATAATTTCCCAATTACTAGTAAAGATTTCTTATTTTTCTGAGTGTTTACTGTTTCCATTTTGAAATAAATATTTGATTTGAAAATTACTTGACTCTTTTATCCACGATGAAGCGTGTCACATTTTGCGTTTAGAGTTGATGGATAAAGGTGTCATTAACACAAAAATCTAGTTCTAGAAATCACAGGCAATTTTCTTTAGTATTAGAGTACATAAGGGAAAATTATTTAAACTTAGCTAATTTATGCCGAATCCCCCATTTCATTTGAACACAAAATAAAAAGTTCCAATTGAAAACGCGTTTATCTATTTTTTTTTTATCTAAGACATCCCACGTAAACTTCAAGCCTAAGTGCTAATGTACCGTGGGCGTCTGAAGAGAAGGGAAATGTAGTCTACTGACACGGGATTTGAAGGATTGGAGGATGCGACGGGAAGAGAAAATTCACCGGAACCTTACAAAATGTGACATGACACTTAGGTATGTCTTCAATTTATTTTTTTATGTTAGTGGGTGCGCCACTGGTCGTATGCTTATTAAAAAAGGATTTTCCAGTCGATACAATGTTTTTTTAATTATTTCTATCGCATCGCTTCCCCCTTTATACTTGTCACCGCACGCCAATGGCGCGATCCTTTATTTTTGAAATTTGCACTGGTAAAATTTCTTTCGCAACGTATTCCTTATAAAAAATTCCGCAGGCCGAATAAATCTCCCTAGAAAACCAGACTCATTGTAATGAATATCTACTTTGACATTTACCGTTGACATATTGAACTATTACACATATCCTTTATGGAGTCAACGCAATAAAATACAATAATTGATGGAACCCGAAAACGAATTAAGAAAAAAAGAATTAATATTTTGATAAATGTCAAGTTTAATAAGTGGCCGGTGATAAATGGATATGATAATTTATTTTGATTTGATTATATCTATTTATGCAAAATTAGTGGTATAGATGCGAACTGGTGGAATAGTACTATATTATACAAGTTTTGAAATAGACTCTTTTCACAAGGGTGAGGCGTTTGTGGGCCCGAGCCGAAGGCAAAAGCCACAAATCGAACGAGTGTAAAAGAGTATGTTAAAGTTCAAGTTTTAAAAAGTATCATTTTAAAGCACGCGTCCATGTTAGAAAACGACCCTCTTGCGAGTTTTCTAACGGGACAAGTGCGCTAATCTATTATACTAGTATATAAAAGAGTAAATTGACTGACTGACTCACTCGTTCATCAATGCCCAGCCAAAACTACTAAAAGGATTTTGCAAACCTCGCCCATGGTTGTACACTATCGGTCAGATTCTCCAACGCTAGTCCGGTCTAATTTGACAACCAAAAGTTTTAAACTGACAAGTGTAAGAATAAGACAACTAAGCTTTATACTACGAATTTATTTCTGACGTTTTTCGCAAATTTATAAAGAAAAGGGCAATTTTAGTACGTACTTTTGACAATACTAGTACTAAATTCATTCTAGCAATCCGTTGCAAGATGAAAATCATTTGGAAACCAAGCAAAACCCTGAAATATTAGAATAATTCATAAGTTTTTAATGATTACTTATAAACAATGACAGGACAAAAACCTGTCAAAAGATAACTGATCGACTAGAAGATCTTAATTTAAACCAGTACTAAATCTTACACCTTCTTAGTGAATCTGAACATATACATTTTCTACCACTGCACCAGTGATATTTTGTGCATTGCACTGAAGAAAATTTTGGAATACTTCTGAGGTTTCTACTGCTATCCCTAGAGGAGTAGATTCGAAATAATTTTCGTCGATATTTTCACACATTATTTTAATAAAATTTCACTTGTATTCTATATAGCTAAATCTTGTCGATTCTCTGGGTGGCACTTGAGATAACGCCATCAATAATTAAACAAATGAAATATAGAAAACAGCTTTCAAATTATGACTGCTGCAAAAACTGCCGCCTACTAGATTTGGCAACTTTGGTTCAAGATAGTATGGAAGATAGGTAGAATCGCCTTAGATACTTAAACACATAGCGCTCATCAATCGTTAACATTCCATACACCTATATATTAATAAATACCTTTTGATGAATATCAATAAATTAATATCGACTAAATACCAAATCTTATCTTAAAATTGGGAAATTTTTTAGTGGGTATCAAATTAAAATAACGAAATAAACAATTTTAATATTCACCAATTAGATAATTGACCTTAGAATGTATTTTTTTATTATGTACGAAAATATATTTGTTAAACTGGCAGATTTTAATAAAAATTGGGTGTTGTCGCCTCCGTTATACCTTTTTGTTATCCTTTTTTTTATTTGAGACACCCAAGTAGGTTCTGAACCCCAGTGCTAATGTACCAGCTCCACGAAAAATGAATTTCCAAAAGTGTAATTTTCTTAAAATACAATTTTTCTACAGCAAACCTGTTCTAGAAAACACAAAATTGAGTTTTGAATTCTACGTGAATAAGAAAAAACAAGATCATGATCAAACCTAGACATGCCTTAGCAAAACTGCACAGATTGGCCCTCTTTGAATCAGGTTAGCAGCTTGGATTTAGTAAAAGAATACATTTTACTGCCAATCAATCTTATAATTTATAAAAAAAATGTTTTTCTGTCAACAAAATGATACCTAAATAAGAACTCTATACTTCAGTATCTAACCTACTTTGCAATAATTGTAAAACCATGTCATCGGATATTAGTTTCGGTTAGTTTGGTGACTAAAGAACCACAACGGAAACAAAATACGTAAAATAAGCAGCAGCTGTAATCCATCACCTACCAATGCGTTCGCTAAAAGAAGTGTTATGTAATGAATATTCTTTTCAGTTCACTAATTCTCGCCACATTTTAGAGCTCGAATTAATTCATGTCAATGAATCAAAATATTCGATTGATTTATTTTGCAAAAGCCTTGGAAGGGAGAAGTTTCTGTTCTAGGATTGCAACGGCCTTTTGCCTAACAGCTTTGTTAATCAAGCTTTTCATCAACTTAATGCAAAATTAGTATGGAATAATTACTATTTTTTTATATTTTGTTTTTGTTTTTATTTTTTTTATTTACGTTTCAGTCATTCGTGTGACTTTATTCTGAAGAAGGTCACAAGAATGACCGAAACGTAAACAAAATATAAAAAAATAGTAATTATTCCGGATATATAAATCCCAATAAAATATTCCTATAAAAAATATATAAACAAGATCCAAGAAAACAATTTCTATAAAAATATATACGTATATATAGTTAGCATTTAATATTAAAATAATATAATGAAGATTAAAGGAACACAAAAGAGTTAATTCAAGAATAAAAGTTAAAAAACGAAAAAACTACACCCCCAAAACAACAGCAGATCATCAGTCCCTGTCCCTGATTCGTCCTTTTGGGATTTTACTAATCAAACTGAACTAGGATGAACTTAAGCCTTCATTGTCCTTTCTAGTATTAAGATTGTGTTTCTAGTATTAGATTTTTTGTTTGGATATAATTTTAAATTTTAACTTCATCAAAATTAAATTGATGGCCTTGTTCCCTTGCATGCTCGACTAAGGCTGTAGGGTTCAGTGTGTTTAATTTTCGAGAATCTCGTTGATGTTCTGAATATCAACGAGATTCGAGGAACAAGTTAAGCATTGAATTAAATACAGCAGTCATTCAGGAATAGCGAACATAGTCTGTCAGTGATTTAATGGCTGTCTCATTGGTACTACATTAGCGTTTTCGTGTGTACGCTACAATGTTGTAACAAACAAATAAATTATATGCATCATAACTTCATAATTAACTTAAAAAAAGAACAATGGCTCAGAAGCATGTATCTAGACACATCTTCTTTGAAAAAAGTAAATTTGCGTGTGAAAATCATCTAAAATCTAAAATCGGTGACTTTCTCTAATTATTATGTATTCTTTTTCAGTTAGCATCACGTTTGAAATAAAGATACTTAATTTAAACTTCCGTATGACTTACTTGCTTACTCGGTATAACTAGGCTTGTAAAACCGCTTATTTATTTCCTTTTAATAAAAATATACCTTATTGGGTAATCGCGTTTTGCTTTTTTTCAATTGGTTTTTAAGGATCGTCTCTTAGACCGGAAGGTATTTTCTTGTGCCACTTTGAATTTATTGAATTCACGTGCCAGTTTGTATTTTATTATTAGTTAAGTTCTATCATAACTACATATACAGGGTAGCCCACCGAAAACTTTCCACCCAGGTTTATTTTGTTTTAAATAAATCAAAAAACGCAGTAGTAGATTACATTTCCCTTCTTTTTCAGACGCCCACGGTTCTTAGGTTTGAAGTCGATGTGGACTGTCCCAAATAAGAAAAATGCTCAGGTTTCAGGCGATGCTAAATTGCATTAAAACGACGATATACCCGACTGACCACAGACGATAATCATTCACTGAACAATTGATATAATTCACACCTTGGTAAAATCCCATAAAATACATTGAAAGAATGCCACTTAATGAAAACAAGAAAATCCCTTTTCCAAACTCGACAGCCTTCAACCTAAATTTCATTTTAATAAATACCGTCAAACATCATGCAATAAATAATAGCCAAAGAACGAAGAACGTTGCGAAAAAGTAATATTTGTGATCTTTTATCAAGCAAGCTGTTGCGACCTCCAAAGGACGTTCTTTCGCCTTTGCAACGGAAGCGGTGTTGTCAGATCGCTCGAAATATTTCGGTCGATCTTATACAAAAATAAATCTGTAGAAAATGGGCTCTGTTATTCTTTAAAAGATGCCAATAAGGAATATGCATGCATTTTTTTATTGCATAAATCGTTTAAGGAAGTCATTACAAACTTTAAAATATTATTTTGAAGAAAATTACTTGGATAATTTAATTAAAAAATTGTTTTTACCTCTCAGCGTAATGTAAAAATAAGTGTCAATCTACACCTTAACGTAAAGCTTAACTTAGGAGTGCTACATACAAACGTAGGTGAATCTACGGTCTGTGGTAGTCCGAAAGCAAGTGAGCATTTTTTTCGTACGATTGTACCCAATCAATTGATTTACCAAACTAATTGGTATTATTTGTAAAATTGTATGCTTAAAAGTGGCAAACAGTTTACGAGAGCTATTTTGAATTATCGCAGTTAAATCGATACATCAAAATAGGTAGAAAGACCGAAAAATCGGTAGACTTGGCAACTCGTGATGGAACGGACTGGCTCCGGCGATCGCTTACGCAACACTTTGTTGTTAATGTGGTCAAATTGGCGCCCAAAATTAATGCAATTCGACCCTGAACGGCTTGCGACTCGTTGTTTTGGTTATTTTTCGATATAGGTATGTGTTTTGGTGTTGTGCTGCTGCACCTTGACTCAACCGGCTTTCTGGTAGAAATTTCTGTAATTAACATTCTTTTGGTTGCAAGTCTGTATACGTAACCTTATTTTTCATTTGCATATGGAATTACTTGTGATGCATGTTTATCTACATAAGTGCAGAACATTTAGGTGATGACAGCAGTCTATTAATATTGATTCGGAACAAATATACTACGTCTCCTCAGGGCCGGATTAAGCCATGAAGAGGCCCCTAGGCAATGCAAGTCTCGGAGCCCCTCTTCCCCTTTTCTACCTTCTTCCTCAAACAGCAAATACCTATTTTTCTCGGGCCTCAGGGACCCAAAGCGACGAGGGGCCTACTTTGCCTTCAGGTTAATCCGGCCCTGCGTCTTATCATCAGTAAATTGCATCTTCCTTCTCATCAGATTGAGTTCTCTCAAGACAAGAATTATTGGTATAGAGCAGGTTTAAGCATACATTGTTACAGGCTTCTATTTAACTTCACCTGTGTTAGTATGTATACATATATGTTGGTATGTTTAGGTGAAATATGCAATCAAAATTTCGACTAGTTCTAGTTAAGCTAGAGCTTTGAAATTTTGTACACGTGTATAAGTCCGGTGACAATGCAATATAGTATATTTAATATTGTTCTAAATCCAATATGGCGGACGCCTCAAGATGGCGGATTACCTTTTTCTCTACAACCCCCTTGATAGTTGTATCAAATGAATGGGTTTGTCGAGTAGAATACGATAAGCTGTGTGACGTCATTCTAAACCCAATATGGCCGACGCCACAAGATGGCGGATTACCGTTTTCTTAACAATCCCCTTGATATGATATAACAGGTAAAATTTCTTGTAATAGTGGTGCATTATTGGAAATGCATAGGTTAAGACGTAACTCAAAATGTAAAAATAAAATGTTGTAAAAAATACTTTTTAAAAACAAGCTTTTATTATTTAAATGTACTAATACGAAAAAAATAAGTATAGTTTTTTCATTGCGGCAATGCTAAATGCTATTTATAAGTGGACGTAGTTCGCCTGGGTAAACCCTAATAATAGTAGTATCAAAGTTATCACTGAAACAGATATAATATATTATGTTAAATTTATTTTCTTAAGAGCTTGTACCGTGAATAGAAAAGAAAAAAATACATACTTAGGTATCTACTTCCAATTTTGTATCTATTTTTATTATACCAGAGAAACACGTTTATGAAAACATTATGTCAAAATGACTTATAAAAACAGTAAGTCGTATTGTTATAGTTGTTGGTAAAATACCTTAAAAAGTCAAAAATTCTGGCCATACTGGTATGGTTTCTTTTATACCCGACAAAAACAGAATCAGTTTAAATTTTAATGCAAATTACAATGTGTATAAGTTTTTAAGTGACAATCCACTTGGCATATCTGGTTAAACTTAAAAAATGCCAGCACATTTGCAATACTCGGTATTTTCACTTTCATTGATTAACTGTCCCAGTTGCCTACATTTGAGTCGATATTCGCTAAAACAATATAGCGAAGGAGTATTCGAAAGTGACCCGATGATCTTTTTTAATTGCGGTTTTACGGTTGAGTATTTAAAGTTTGCTGCGCTCAGTCGATCTTTTTTCTTGTTGGAAAAAAGTAAAACAACACATGGGCGTCTGAAGAGGATGGAAATGTTATCTTTTGATACGGGATTTAAGAAGTTAGCGGTTGGGAGGGGACGGAAAAACATCTGCAGGCATCCGCGATCTCGGATGTTAAGCATTCTCACTCTCCTCCATTTTTGTTTTACTTTGTCTTCTCGCTGAAGGTCAATGACTATAACATTGTTCCTATTTTGATGCGAGAAGTGAATTAATTAACACCCTGTATAGTGTGCAATAATAAAAATTAACTATCGCCTCGAGACATCAGTTTTAAAAACGCCCTAGTTTCACACTTTCATTGCGTAAGTCTGGTATGTACTCAGGCCAATTAGCCTTTGCTTTAAGAAAAAAATGTACGGGGTGCGGTGGAAATTATGTCGCAATTTATGTTTGTTTTGGATATTTCTGTCGACGCGGCCCGCAATTCCGAAGCGGTAAAAGCGAATTACTCAACTGCGATATTTTTTCTTCGCGGCGCGATTAGAAATGGCTTCTTGCTCCGCACCGGTTGATATTTCGTTCTTTTCGGCGTTAGTAGGTAACTAGTTCACACATGATGTGGTACGATTTTTTATGTAACAGTTTTTATTGCAGGTGACGGTTCGATATATCACCCAAATGACGTCAGAATTTTTTTTAAATTTTATTATTTTACGGGGGCCATTTTATAACTAAAAAGTAATCAAAAAATTTCGAGCGATATTATTTAGAGAAGCGGCTGGGAATTTCTCCAAAAACGTTAGATGTTATTTTTGGGGTTATTGGGGTCAGGAAATCTAATAAAGAATATGCATGTATTTTTTATCGCATAAATCGTTTAAGGAAGTCATTACCTTTGCGTGAGGCAGCGTTGCCAACTCTACG
Source organism: Philopedon plagiatum (assembly GCA_963971165.1). Classification (NCBI taxonomy): domain Eukaryota; kingdom Metazoa; phylum Arthropoda; class Insecta; order Coleoptera; family Curculionidae; genus Philopedon; species Philopedon plagiatum. Next base: position 937,026 of record OZ020197.1, read on the forward strand.
GATTTATCCGTAGATCTACGGGTTATATAGATACTCTCGGATATACGGATAAGCTTCAAATTTCTACGAATTTTTCACCTAAGTGATTAAAATATAAAAAAATATGTAACTGCAAAAAATTTGGGTAAAATTACTAATAAAATCGATTGTTTATTTAACTTATTATTGATTTAAAAATATATAAATAGCGAACACAGGGTTCCTATAAAAATGTTTTTTACAGTACATATCTCACTAACAGATGACGCTCTGCAACTAAAACCAAATTGTCTGTCTGGGAATCCCCGAAATATGCTGGACATTATCCGTCTAGCATACACTAGTACTATTATGCTTTAATATTTTGGTTTGATATTTACATTATTTTGCCATTCGTAGTGCCTGCACATTGTGATTGTGCTGCTGAATTTGGAATTTTGGAAGTATTTCCTAGCATCACATCCGATTCATTTTTTCCTCTTCGCAACACGACATCAACCAATCAGACGAGGAATTCAACTTCGGAAACAAAGGTACGCGTTTAGATGAGTAGCATGTAGAAAGACGCTTTATTTGCCCAGGCAGTAATTGTTGTTTGTATTACGGTTGTTTTTTTATTACAGTGTAATTTGTGTATAATTCTTTTTATTAAAAATCTATCATATAAATAGTATTCTGCCAATGTGCTATAAGTTCACTGCATCAAAAGATTTCCATAAATAGGTACCTTTTAAAGGTCAATATCGTCAAATTCAAGTCAGCACATTTGGGTGTACGTTTATTTTTATGTTACTGTTAATAATAAGTATTTGTAACCAAATTTTAAAGACTAATCAGCGGCCATCCATCATACTAGCTTCAACTTTCAGAAAACTATCCGATTTTTTTGGACAAATTCCGGCCTAGATATTTAGAGAAAAATGGCGCTGCGTGTAGTAAGACACCATTTATTAACAAATATTTCAGTTTGACTAATTTCGCTATAAAGCCTTACTTTTTAAAATTGCTCGTTAATGTGGTAATATAATTAAAAATTCTTTCCAACATTACTTATTTCGGACTGTTGGGACATTGTAATTAAGACAATAAAAATATATTCACATTTAATTGGATATACGCGACCAAATATTTCTTAATTATACTCGTATGTCGCGATTGTGAAGAATTGTGCAACATTTCACACGTTTGATTTCATTTCGTGGCGTCACGTTGTAGAAAAAATAAATCACAAAATAAATTTTTACCTTCAAATTCACTAAGAAGGTTTAAGATTTAATACTGGTTAAAGAAAAAAATCTTTCTTTAAAGCCAGTGGTTCCCAAATGTCTGGAAATTCTGGAACCCCAAAATTAGAAATTAGTAACATGCGGACCCCCATGAACAATTTAACTTCAAAAATAATAAAAGAAACAACCTTTGTTAAAAAAATATTTATTTCAAAAGTGCCGATTTATTCAATGCCTTTAATATGGCTTGGCAATTTGCACCAAAAGGCAGCATGCTATTTATAAATAAAAACGGCATCCTATAAAAGTAACTGAAAAACTGAACTAAACTGAACAAAATATATTCTCTTTTCTAGCAGAAAAAATATAATATATCAATCATCAGTTTTGGATTTTAATGAGAAGAATGAAATACTGTTTTTCCTGTCATACTTCTTTCTAAATCTGGTCTAAGATATTTGAACAGCCAGATTCTCCAACGTAGTGCGGTCTAATTTGACAACCAAAAGTTTTAAACTGACAAGTGTAAGGCATTTAAGTTTTATGCTATGAACTTATTTTTGAGCTTTCTCACAAATTTGTAAAGAAAAGGGCAATTTTAGTAAGTACTTTTGACAAAAATAGAACTAACTTCATTACAGCAACTCGTTCCAAGATGAAAATCATTTGGAAAACAAGCAAATCGGTGAAATATCAGAATAATTCATAAGATTTTAATATCGATTTATTAACAATGACAGGACAAAAACCTGTCAAAACATAACTGACCAACTAGAAGATTTCAATTTAAACCAGTACTAAATCTTAAACCTTCTTAGTAAATCTGAACGGAAATTTTTAATCTTAGATCTAAAGCAACATCCAGCCGATTTCGTTGTTTGGATTTTAGGAGAATGTATTCAGAGAAAGTTTGTTCACACATACGTCGTGCAAAAGGGAATCAAGTGTTTCAGAGCAAAAGGTTGTCGGACCCCCGCAAAATAACCTGCGGACCCCTAGGGGTCCGCGGACCACCATTTGGGAACCACTGCTTTAAGCGAGAGCATATGTTTTTTAAAACACACTGTGTTATAAAAGGATGGATTTGATTTTGTATTTTTCAGTAGATGCAACTGCAATCTAACCTCCTGCTACGAATATCTAGCTAAGAAAATACTAAAAACAAATTTTTAAAATAGGTTCGATTTTAACACCAAATAAATTATTTTTACAATTATTTAAACTATTATTAATTGTTATCTAACGAATATTATCCAGTTGTATAACATCTTTAACGCCCATTGCGTTATTTTAAGTGACTTAATCTATTATGCGTTTGTGATATGCCTGACTAGCTCTTAAATATTTATTTCTTGTCTTGTCTTAGTTGCATGTGCAATGAGAATAAAAATATCGATAAATATTATTGTGAAATGCGAATTGCATTCATTTATAAAAAAAATGGATTCCTTTAATAGTATATTGTACAACAAGTTTTGAAAATGACTCTGTTCACACGTGCAATACAGAATAGAATATGTCATTGAGTGAATGGGTATCCATTTCAATACACGACAGTGTTTTTTCTGTGTACAGTTCATAATATTATTTATTTTATGTATCATTTCTAGAGTTACTATGTTATTCTGGACGGATATGCTCAAATCCATTTTTTTTAAACCTTACTGCAGAAAAGAATATTGTTCTCTTTTAAATATTACCCGACAAATCTATGGTAAATAAATTATATGATAATAGGTATTAATTTGTTTTAGAGTTCTGATTTTTGTCCGTATTCCCCATAAGATCGCTGCACCGGGCGTCCGTGGAGCACGTTGCATCACTTAAGAATAAGTGTCACTGTAAAAAACGCTTATTATTCGTTTATTTGTTATCCAATACAATGCACATTATATAAATGTGCAAATTTTAAAAGCATCAAAATTATGATCTCATGAAATATTTATAAACATTTTTCTTTAACCCATTGTTCGGCTTTCATAACAATCATTTTAAATTGCGGATTGCTTTCTTTTGCCATTTCTTATTCTGAGATTAGCAAGCGATTGACAAAATTTGATATTCGGTTTTGTCATTACGTTCTTGATTGTCATAATTTTTTATGAGTCATAGGGTGGAGCCTGTTTTTTAATATTCTTATTATGATAGTAATCAATGATGTCTTACGTCTTACATCACAATCTTAGACCTTTCTTTTTAAGTTATGTTAAGGAATCCATACCTTAAGGTGCTTACATTTTAAACAGAAGTAAATCGGTAAAAACTCCAATATTTGTCTATCTGTAGGTGAAGATCTAATAAAATAATGTTTATCTTTAGCGCCAGAATCGGAAAGATGAGAAAATTTACGCTCCATCATCAGTAATGTCCCAGACGGACGACCTTATTCTCTTTTTTCTTATATTCTGTAGCTCAAAAAGGGGTTACTCTCTTCACGCACTGTTGAAGTCTTCTCCTAAACTTTTGAAAAGGGTCTCTTGTTTCTCTTCCCACAAGAGCAGCTGTTTGAAACTATTTACAAAGGGATTGATAATACCCAGTGAGCAAAATGTTGGTCTCATTTAAGGAATAAATACGTAATTGTTTTGGATCTATGTGCCTAACCAAAAATACATGTGTCGAAAGGGTAACCTTTATGTGTTTTTTATATGTGGGAAGTAAAGCATCGTGCAGCATGCTGAATATTAAAATTATTCATGTTTTATAGATATTATTTACGGGTACCAAAATGTTTCTAAATGTCCAACAGACATTTCTGACACACTTTTTTCTTATATTCTGTAGCTCAAGAAGGGGTTACTGTCTTCACGCACTGTTGGAGTCTTCTCTTAAACTTTCGAAAAGGGCCCTTGTTTCTCTTCCCACAAGAGCATCTGTTTGAAACTACTTACAAAGGGATTGATAACACCCAGTGAGCAAAATTTTGGTCTCATTTGAGGAATAAATACGTAATTGTTTTGGATCTATGTGCCTAACCAAAAATACATGTGTGGAAACACATGTTTATCTGTAGCGTGAGAATCGGAAAAATGAGAAAATTTTACGCTCCATTATCAGTATTGTCCCAGACGGACGACCTTATTCACATTTTTCTTATATTCTGTAGCTCAAAAAGGGGTTACTCTCTTCACGCACTGTTGAAGTCTTCTCTTAGAATATTGAAAAGGGTCTCTTGCTTCTCTTCCCACAAGAGCAGCTGTTTGAAACTATTTACAAAGGGATTGATATCACCCAGTGAGCAAAATTTTGGTCTCATTTGAGGAATAAATACGTAATTGTTTTGGAGCTATGTGCCTAACCAAAAATACATGTGTGGAAACACATGTTTGCCTTTAGCGTGAGGATCGGAAAAATGAGAAAATTTTACGCTCCATTATCAGTACTGTCCCAGACGGACGACCTTATTCTCCTTTTTCTTATATTCTGTAGCTCAAAAAGGGGTTACTCTCTTCACGCACTGTTGAAGTCTTCTCTTAAACTTTTGAAAAGGGTCTCTTGTTTCTCTTCCCACAAGAGCAGCGGTTTGAAACTATTTACAAAGGGATTGATAATACCCAGTGAGCAAAATTTTGGTCTCATTTAAGGAAAATACGTAATTGTTTTGGATCTATGTGACTAACCAAAAATACATGTGTCGAAAGGGTAACCTTTATGTGTTTTTTATGTGGGAAGTTATCGTGCAGCATGCCGAATATTAAAGTTATTCATGTTTTATAGATATTATTTATGGGTACCAAAATGTTTCTAAATGTCCAACAGACATTTCCGACACATGGAAATGACCATTTTAACATTTTTCGCCAGGCTACAGCGATTTTTGTAAAAATTGGTTCAATATGGGCAACCTTACCCTAGTATGAATGTTACATTTGGTGAATTTTCCTTAAAAATCGATATTAAGTACCTGTTAGAAGAGAAAGTTTTTTATAAGCATAACACACAAATTAATTGCTAATTATTATTTACTGTAATTACTAATTAGGCAGGTTTCAAACCAACTTTGTCCCCCGTAATCGAAGTCATCATAAAGTGTTTAATAAAAGTGTTTGTAAATTGATATATACATATATGGGATATACATACATAGATAAAGATAGCGATATAGTGTTATATAAGTGCTATCTATATAACTCGGTGAGTTTATATATAATCATAGTTTTTAAATTGAGATTCGGATCTATAAATCGACTGCAGGATTTTAGTTCTTCAAGACCGGGTAATTGCTGTTTTTTAACTTTGTCAAAGGCCTTAGAAATATCAAGAATATAGCCGTTTTAAGCAACAATTTGTTTCCAATTCCAGGACACTCCCACATTCACCTGTACATGTCATGCTTTTTTGTTAAAATTGTATGGCAGCGCGATCTTGTAAAATAAATATTGATTCCTGTAGACAGCAATTTTTAAATCTTTTTGTTGTAACAAAAGCACTTTAAAAAAATTAATGTTTACACGCGTGTTTTACAGTTTTTATTAAATCAACCCTTAAGGGGGTGAAATAGGGGTTCAAAATTTATAATGGATTAAAATTGTTATACTGCGGACGAAGTCGCGGACGAAAGCTAGTAAGTAAATAGGTGCAAGCAATCCGACCTAGAAAAATATCTTGCAAGCCACTTTCAGGAAACGATGTGCAACAAGTAGCAATTTTATGGGAAAAACTACCATTAAAATTAAATTAAATATTTAAAAATAAATATTTATATTCAATTTATTTCCATTTTACGTGTTCATGTATGCAACTTATAATAGTCATTTTTCCTTAAATTACTGTTTGTTCGAACAAGACCGCTATTAAATTAACAATGCTATTTTTTACCCTTGAAGACAGTAAATGACTTATTGTTTTAAGTTTTTTTATTTACAGTCTTTGTCGTGTAGCATCAATTCATATGCGGATGCTGTTTTTACTTTGATTGATGACTGATGATGAAATTGAAACCAAAACTGCAATTTTACTAGGATATTTCGTTATGTAAAATTACGGAATTATTCGGTTAAGTAGGTTCTGAAATTTTATTTGTTTCATCTTCCATGGAAGCGAAGCTACGAAACTTTTTTACATTTTTAGAATCTCCAGAAAATTGTCATCCGATGAAGCAGTATTCGCGGAAATTCGCTTGAGACTAGAAGATACAGTTAAATAAATATAAAGTTCTTCAGAAGAGGTTCATAAAAATTTAAAAATTTATTTTACCTTGATTCTGTTTTAATAAATTTTTGGGCAGAATATTCAATAAAGTTATACATTTTTGGAATCTCCAGAAAATTTTCTATTGGATGAAGCGATATTTGCATTAGCTTTAGGTTAGAAGATATAGTTAAAAAAATATAAACTGTTTGCAAAGAGGGTCATAAAAATTGAAATTTGGAATGAAAAATAAATATCCGTAATTATATAATTTAAAGTAAGGTTACTTACAAAAACAGGAATATCTGTCGGCTTTCCTTCCCCATACCTCTTGCTTCCTTCCGCTCTCATCCCATAGTACAACTGCCACACACTCGGCTTGTCGTCCCCCTTTTGCCCCAGCAACCCCCTCTTCGGCACAGTCGCATTCTTTCTCACCCCCTTCACCAAAAAATTGTTTCTATCACAGCTGAAATTTTTTAAACAGTTAAGTTTACTTCTGGCACAAGAAATACTGTTATTACAATCGTCACTCACTACTATCTCTACATGTTTCTCATCACTATTTTCACTGTTTGATGTTTTGTTGAGTTTTTCGCGCGCCGTTGCCGAACTTGGCACGTTTTCCCCGGAACGCACTGTTGCCGGATCGGCGGGATCCGTATCGTCACTCGGTAGATGAGGCATAGTTTTGGGAGGTGATGGCATTTTGTGACGGTAGAGGGTGCCGTAGATTAGAGCATTGCGGATCCCTCTGGAAAGGGTGGAATTGTCGTGGTCACAGTAGAGTTGGGATAATATTGACGGTTTTCGACCTATAAAGTAGAATTTTTCAGTAATAATAGAAATGTTTCGTCAGCCATGGGAGCTCCGGATGTTTTTGCTCCACATTTGACGAGGATTCCAAAAATATACTAAATAAAAATCAGAGTTCTTACCGTAGAAATGAGGCAGCAAGGGCGTAGATGGCCTCCTTTGGCCTGGCGGGGAATCACTGAACCCGCTGCTGGACGATCCCGAGGCAATATGATAGATATCGTCGTCGTTTGAGCTGTTTGTCCTGGCCCGGCCGCTCGAGGTCGAGTTACCGCTTGAAGAACTGTGACTAAATGCTCTAAGAAAGTTGGAAAAATATTAAAAGGTACTTAGAAAATTAATTGAAAATGTATTTAGGATACAGAGTAAATAGGGACAAAAAAGCAAATGAAAATGATACAATAAAATTCACACACATGCCCTTTTCTCACTCGTGGGATTGCGTAATATTTTGACACCTCATTTAATAGGTCTTTAACAATAATCCAAATTTTTCGAAGAGGGCAATGTGGCTTCCTGCGTCCGCCATTTTGTTTATTTTTCAGTTTAATGTAGCGTATGCCACTCGCGGGCTTGAGCAACAACTTTTCAAGAAGTTATTGGCTTGAGACGAATCTTTTGCCACTTCATTCATCATCATTAAAATTGGTTAAGTCGTTCAGAATTTAGACGACCACATTCTAGATTTCTGCATACCTACATACATACATAGACTATTAACAACATTATCCTCCTTGAAATGATGACCACGATGATATCGTGGTTTGCATTTTCTGGTTGGTATATGGTTTGAACTACATGAGCCAGGTTCCCCCTACTCGGCTTAGGTATTTTTTTAATCCAGTAAACATAATAAATACTAGTTCACACTTCATAAAAACTAAACCTGTTTTACGTCAAATCACTTATGATATTACTCAAAATGTTGAATTAGAATGTAACAACAGTAATCGCTTTTAAATTACCAAATCTGGATTTCCCTAAAGAATAAAATATTTTTTAATACACAGGGTGTTTGGTAATGAATGTGACGTGATAAAATCGGAGTCGTCAAAACTTTATATTTATGTACATACCTTAAAACTGAGTTAACCTTACTGTTATTGCTCAAATTGACACAGAGTTTCTTCATGTCTTCTTCTGTGCAGTTTCTCAACGTTTCCAACTTTAATTTGATCTTTTCGGTGACTATTTTTAGCATTTCTTCTGGAGTACCCGTCTTGCCTTCCAAGGTTTGATTTATACTGGCCAAGAGATCCAACTAGAATTTTTTTTTTGATAATAATAGAATATTGTACTATTTTCATACGAGTGAGTGAGAAGTAGGGTTACCAGATCCAACATCTTCAAAATCGGGTAACAGCGTAAATTCAAACGTAAAAAATATGGGATATGCTCTAAAAACTATATATCTTAAATTTATGATTAAATAATTTAAATTATTTTATTAGTATTTTCAGAGCAGTTATAGAAAAAATGATATAATTTAAAAATTACAAAAAAAATCCTCCACTCTGTGTAAAAATTGCCGGTCCGTCTAGTTTACAAACTAGTTTGAGTACACGGGGTTGCTCAAAAAGTTGTAACAGATCTTAAATAGAATATAAAATTACTCTTCCATGTACATACCAACAGATCTTTAACAGATATATCCAAATAACTTTCATGTTTATTCCGACTATCAGGTGTATTGTTGTGATGACTTAGACTGGTATACAGTAACAAAGCCTCATCTACCAGTGAGTCGTAGTTATAACTATTGAGCAAACTTCGATGATCCAGTGGTCCTGAAACGAACGAATGGCAAAATATAATTTTTGTGTTTTGCCTCTACATTTTATTAAGATGCTATAGCAAGGATTTTACAGCAACAGCACATTTTTCTAACCAACAATAGGGAATATACAGGGTGTCCGAAAAGTTTTAGTATGGGCAAATATCTTTACTATTAGTAAAGAAGTCTTTTCAGACACCCCGTATAAGTTGTTCCTATTTTGACTGAAAACTCTAACTTACTTATCTAAGTAAATATCTTAAAAGTAATCAGTTACCTGGCCAAATAGGCTGTGGCACAGGAATATCAACCCTTCCTTCTGGTATAGTAGAAAGAGTTCCGCCTCCCGAAGAAGCGGAATGTTGGGATGGCACAGATTTCGTCGTTTTGAGGCCTCTACCCGCGATCTGAAATACAATACGTTCCACCAAGTATGATTTTAAAATTTGTTGGAAAAAATCTATTGCTTATCCATATCCAACTCGATGGAATGAAAGATAAAAGTTGAAAGTGTGTTGAAGATGAACGGGATATTAAAAATATGAAGCAAGAAATATATAGGGTGTTTTAAAAGCATATATATAGAATATGAATTACATATCGTGACATATAAAAATACGCGTAGAAAAAATCTGATAGAAACCGATAAGATATTAATCGTTGGTAACGTATAAAAACATAGAAACATTGAAATTACATCTGTAATAATAATTTAGCACATTACTATACATAGTAATTATTAGTCAGTAAGTGTCTTTCACCGAGCGACAAAATTTGTAGCGAGACGAGGCCAGCAGGGTCGAGTTTTGTAAATTTTCGAAATCGTTGAGCAGTTACTGACTAAGTATTGTATCCTATTTTTGCCCAATCATCTTAATCTTTACGAAAAAATACAAAAACTGCTCCAATTGGTGTGAAATATTGATCGATCGTAACATTATGCGGCGTCATCATGTCTGTTGCTATGCAACGGTTCGTGGTAATTGTTGTTACTGTCAATTTGAATTTGCCGATTTCGATTATTCAAGAAATTTTTGATACAACATGACAGAATGAATCTAAATGTTGAGATGTTTGGGGAAGAAAGTAATTAATGAAGCGGAAAATGTTGATATTGAAATCGAGAAATGACGGAGAGCCGATTGTTCACAGCTAATCCCACTATAATCATATGAAAGAATCTACCTACCCTTATAGACTTCACAAAAACCGGATTCTGTTCCAAAACGGCACCAGCTTCATCAGCCAATCGCAAGCGATCATTAAAAATATTTTCCAAGCTGCTTCCTCTATTACTACCACCATATCCGGAACTACCCGACTTCTCCCGAAGCGAACGCGACTTTAACCTTTCCGAATCACCGCTCGACCCGGAGCTAGTCGATTTTTGCCGAAACGTGTCGTTATCGTACCCGAGTTTTTCGCTGTAATCGGAAAGACCCGAAGGCTGCGGGGGTAGAGGATCATCGTAATCAATTTCGGGCGATTTCTCCCGACTTGATGATCGGGAGTACTCGCTAGCAGTCGTCTTTTGTCGTCTAAAATCATTTCTGTGATCAAAGTGGTCGTTATAAATGTCATCCTGGTTATTATATGCGTAGAGACTGTTACATTTCGATTTTTGTCGGTCTGGAGTTCGTATGTACTCGGATGACGTCGATTTTTCACAACCAGACGGTGGAGAACGTTGGCCTAAAGGGTACCGTGGGTTTTTACTGGTCGAAGTTAGGTGGGACGTCGTTTCCGATGGTTCTGTTGGTGATATCTGGAAAAGAGGATTGACCCTGAAAGAAAAGAAAATAATGTTTAGAGATTTGCATGATTATTTTTGCATATATTTGCATAAATTTCGTTTTTTCACAAAAATAACGTGGTTGTTCATATTGCGCTCCAAAGACTTACCTCATAAATATTACAAAAATATATATTTCTTAATTTCTGTCTGTGTAAAATATTTGAGAATCATATAGGAGACGATATTTTGCGTACAGGATGTGTATGTGGATGCCGAAAAACAGACTTGAAATGTTCTGCTGCATGCAAAAGTTGCAAAGGGAAGCAGTGCGCTAATATTGAAATTATTGATGATTCTGATGAACTGGACTGTGACAACGAGAATACTATATATGCCTGTATGTGTTGATGATAGTGCTAGTGTTTGTACGTCAAGCGAAACAATGTGTATAAGCTATTCTGAAAATGAATGTAGTTTAGATAGGTATTCTGAAGAAGAAGGTAATTTCGATTAATGTGCATATAAAATATTATTACTTATATTATAAAAAAAATTACTGTATACGTCCATGAAATATTTTTTTTCATATTTGTAATAATATTATTAATTGGATATTTAATGAAAATTCTACAGTACCTATTAAAATTGCATAAGCCAGATGTATAGTTACCTCATTTTTTGTTTCTCTCTATAACAACAATCACTGTAAACAAAAGTTATTCATTTTTAGTATTTATCCTTAAAAACAGAAATTAACGTTCACTAACTGTTTAAACTTCCCAAATATCGTCCACTATAATATTCTGAAATGTTTTACAGAGATAAAAATTAGGAAATATATATTTTTGTAATACTTATGAGCTAAGTCTCTAAGACATATTTATCTACAACTTTGCCCAGTTTCAGATAATTATCTATTTTCATTATCTGTTTATAATAAATAGTTTGTTTATAGCGATATTTTCATCTTCTTCGAAATAACTTCAAATTTATGGCTATAAAACTCACCGAAAAATTAAAGATAAAACCAATCACATCATCTGAAAGTACATGTTTTGTTTTACCTCACTGATAACAACTGTCTTATTTTTAAAATTGAAAAATAACAACAAATAATTATTGGTTTTCCTAAGCGGCGAACACGCGAAAATACCCCAACCCAACCTGAGCCTATGGATACACCTCTCACAGAACTCGTAGGTGTCCTCAGGAAGGGACCTATTCCAATTGGTTTCATTCATTCTATAATTTTTTTGCATATTTCGACTCTCCAGAACTAACTCACCTCCTCTCGTAAGTCAATCGATCTTTTATTGCACTACCCTAGAAATTATTCTGTGCATTTTCTAGTACGCCACTATAGTTAACCCTTGACTGTTATATTAGCCCAGTTTTAGAAATAGTGAATTCGGTCGTTATTGTTTAGTTTTTATTGTCACGCACTATAAAGTAAGTACCCATAAATTACGTGTTTTAATTATGATGTCGTATGGTCACGAGCACTTGTAACGTTTTGTAATTCTTGCAAGTGTAAAAATACTATAAAAACTAGGAAGTATGTATAGTCACGATCAGATGTCACTTTCGTTACTACTCATTCTGTAAAAAGCTTTTATGTTATTATTATCGTAATCATGAAGTAACGAACAATATTTCTTAATGAAAATACCTTAGATTATGCAGCAAAGAGATACATTTACTGTAATATTGACACGTGTTTACCCAACCTAAAAATTTTAAAAAACCTGCACTCTTTATTAGTATACCTTTAAGGTTTCAAGAGAGGCACTAAGTAGTTTCCATTTTACAAACGAAAAGTCAAAAACTCAGGAGGTAGAAACGAACGCCTTATGTTAATGCATCAGCAAGATTTGACATTTGTTTGCACTTCCTCAAATAGTTCATTAAATGATCAATTGATTAAGCATTAAGGAAATGTATTGTATGAAATATTCTGTTACATAAAAGCAAACGCCGATGCCGGAAAAAGGTACACGAATAACCAGGCATAAACATTTTTCCGATACAATCCGCTGAGTTGTGTGCTGTACGTCATTCCAATACCGTTTTCTCTAAAAATAAAAGAAACAAAGCACCATATATTACAGCTGAAATTACTTTGACTTGACTTTAATCTTAACTTTAATCGGCACGGTATCAAACAAAACTAAGACTACAAAAAGGATAATGTGCAATGTTACTGAACTACTTTGCCACTCGGTTGCTACTGAACTTTCAAGTTTGTGTATAAAAATGTTGAGCGGATTGCATATTGCATAAATCTATGTACGAGGCCATATCGAAAATTATGTGGCAAGTTAAGAAAGGTGATTTGCTGTATTTTAGTTTAATTTGCCATCAGTTATGTCCTATTAAATAGGTACCACTCCATCCACTCATCGTCATCTAACTATCCTCTGATATTATCCTATATCTGCCGAAATAGCCACTGTCTCTTCAATAAGTTAACCCGGTATTCAGGCCGCAGGTCTGGCTGAGACTTTTAAATGGATTTTTAGGGAATTTCCTCAAACTCTAATAAAAAATTCGGGAACACCCTCAAAAACTGTTACTATAATTAACATACTACACTGACATTCCTTACCTACTCACAGCATACACTTGTCCCTTGCTTCTTCCGCTTTTACCTCTGGAATCAAGCCCTAAAGCTGCTAAAGGGTCATCGGTCACGCCGCTGTGATCGGGGGGGTCGGGTGGAGGTTTTCTAGGGGGATCCGCCGCCCATCGGGTCATTTTTTGGAAAATCGGTCCAATGGAAAGTGAGGGTGACATTTAAACGTCAGGTAACTTTCTTCTTTTGAAAACATGTTTCTTCAAGTGCTCTGAAAAGAAGAATAAAAAATAAATTTACTTATTTGTTCCTGACCGTGTTTGGCAAATATTCTTGAATTTTCCTGGATTTATCCGTCAATTGGTTTAGAATTAAAAAACTATTCTGTTGACGTTTCGGTTTATTTAACTTTTAAACCATCTTCAGAGCTGTAATTATTTTTATACAATAATAAAAACATATGTTTTTAGTATTTTCCTTAATTAAAATAGTGTATTATGCTTGTTGCGTTGATATCACCAGTTGCCCTAGTACTATCGTCAGCGTAACTATTGGTAGTTAAAGAGAGCAGGTCAATAATGTGAAGAAGAAATAGGGTTGATGCTAGGACTGAACCTTGATGTACGCCAGCATTGATAGCATGGAAGTTAGATGAGTGATCACGATCAAAGATACCGATCCAGGTACATGGTTTGGGAGAAATACAGTAAAAAGGTAGTTTTTTGAGGAGTGCGGCGTGCAATACTTGGTCAAAGACCTTGGAAATATCCAGAGCAACAATCTGGGATACGTCGCGAAATTCGAGACACTTTTTCCAACTATGTACGATAAAGGTAAGATCAGCTGTGGAACTTTAGTGACGAAATCCGTACTGTCTGTCATGGATGATTTTGTGCTTTTCTAGATAGTTTAGAATTAAAAATTAACAATAGTATATTAAGTATTTAAGGTCAGTTAGTGTTCTTTACTGGTTAAAGACACTTACTGATCTCAGTGCTTATGACGTTTTTTGTTCGCTCAAATATTGAGTAAATTAATTAAAAATATTTCAATTTTTTTTTAATTATGTTTAAGTTGCATATGATAGTTGCTGGGTTAAGTACCTATGACACAGGGTTTATTGTTAAATGAAAACTGCTGTTATTAGAGGTTTGTCACAGATTTTTAGTTTAATTTAATCTTTTTTGTAAGATATGAATCAGGAAACTCGCGATTCTGATTACTTACCACCACCGTTAAGTAATCACTTACCGATCACTAATATGTAAACGTCACTTACAAATGTCAAAACTAATTCAGTAAATATGTCAAATTATCTGAGCGTGCAAAAAAATAAGATGTAGAAAGTAGGCCCACAGTAATACAAAAGTTAAACGTTCCGTTACTAGAATGTCATCGCCCCTGCTAGAATTAATAATCAATTTACACATTTTCAAGTTAACAAAATTAATTATTCCAGAGTGAAAGGTCAATTATATGTACTTATGTCTACTGATACATTTTTTTCGTGTGAAATTCTATGCCACATGCAAACCTTGGATCATTTTGTCATTACACTGAAAGGCGGACATAGAAATGTTAATTTTTTTTCGTACGTAAATCAGGAGATTATCAACTATAATATCACAAGAGTATTGATATCTACGAGATAATTTAATTACGGATTTCGAAAGCACGTTACTTGAAAATAGACCAATACCGTAAGCAGAGGACTGTTGTCAAGAAGTAACGTGCTTGAGGAAGTTGTAATAAAATTTTGAGTTCCTTGTGAACAACAATAAATGAGTTTACTGAAGATAAAACAATAAAAATTATTAAAAGAGCTTTTGCAGCCAATATCGTCCAGCATACTTACGTAAGCATAAAATTTCATAATGCAAAAACGGATACCAGAAATCTATATCAAAAAATGATCAAGAGATAGAAAAACGACTTATTGCTATATTGCGTTATTTCAACATGATAATTTGTTAAATTAAGTGATTTTAATCTGTTTTACTTAATTTCCGTTTGATTGCTTGTACTTGAGAAAGATCGACAAAATGGTGTTTTAATATGTCATTAATGTGTCATTAAGCCGAACAAATGTACAACATGTATGTTATGTATGTATAGTATATTCAATCAATATTGTTCTAAATCCAATATGGCGGACGCCCCAAGATGGCGAATTACCTTTTTCTTTATAATCCCCTTGATATGGGTATCAAATGAACGGGCGGACATATGACCGGGCAGTTCGGTGCGGGGCCCGGGGGCCCCGACCTTACAGGGGCCCCCGGATATAACGGCTAAATAATATAATAATTATTAATACACCACTGCACGCCTACTAAAAAAATCAGGAATAGGAACTTGGTTTTTAAATAGAAGGCTCTATATTTTATTCGAATTCGGCTTAAAATTGTGAATACTTCTTATTGGGAACATTTTATCCTAAAGTTAACAGTTTTTGAGAAAATGGTGATTAAAAATCTTTATTTTATTATATTTTACCCTGAAATACCTGTACATGAAATTTACCTAAAAGGTCTGACATTTTCAGTTTCGTTTATTTACAAATAAATAAATCGGTCAAGTGCAAACTATACTTGCACAGTTAGTATTTCGTGCATCAACCTCCCACATAAGCTGAGCAAAGCTCGGCCGCCCGATCGTGTTCATCTGCCGCGCTACCCTCCGCCGACGGCACTAACGCCGTATCAAATCGCGTATGCGCGGAGCTGAGTGGGCGAAATAAAAATTTTGAAAAACATGGACAAAAGTTGTTCCTTACATCGTGAGAAATATTTTTTGTTTATAAACTTTTGTATGTCAATAAGAGATCTTTTGAATTTATTATTAAAAATTACGCATGTATGGAAGCAGACTTTTGTGAAGTTTTTACAGTTTTTATCTTATTTTTTACTCTTCCACTAACAGTGGCCTCTTTGGAACGATCTTTTAGTAAACTAAAAATGTTAAAAAATTGTATAAGATCTACGATAAGTGAGCAGCGATTGAGTGATTTATCAATATTGACTGTAGAATATAAAATTGTATCCAACTTGGATATCACTGATTTAATAGATCGCTTTCCAAATGCCAAAGTTAGAAAACGGGCGTTATAATAATAAAAACATACTTATGAGTTAGTTTTTCTGTTCGACTTAAGTTTTGCAAAACTGTTTAAAAAATATGTTTGCTATTAAATTAAATAGTCCAATTATTTGAGTAAAGTCATTTTTAAAAGGTAAACATACAGGGGCCCACAAGCATGTTTTGCACCGAGGCCCACTTCGGCCTAGATCCGCCCCTGACGGGTTTGGCGAGTAGAACACCATAAGCTATGTGACCTCATTCTAAACCCAATATAGCGGATGCCACAAGATGGCGAATTACCTTTTTCTTCACAACCCCCTTGACATTTGTATCAAATAAAAGAGTTTCACGAGTAGAATACGATAAATTGTGTGATGTCATTCTAAACCCAATATGGCGGACGCTACAAGATGGAGGATTACCGTTTTCTTCACAATCCCCTTGATATGGGTATCAAATGAAGTAGGTAAATTTTGTTTCTTGTTTGAAAAGAAAATATTGCTATAGAGAACTTGACCTATTTTTAAATAATGTATTTTAATTTTAATATTAATAAACATACGCATGTGTTAACAATGTAAGATTGAAAAAGAAACTGATGTGGATGGTTATCAATTTAAAAATAGTAATGTTAATGATGGTATAATTAGAGAAAAAACACGAGAATTTAAGTGTTTAATTTTATGTTGCGTCCTCGTTTCTATTTTATAATAATTATTTACCAAAAATTAGTTATGTTAGGTCAAGAACACAATTACAAAGGATATTGTTCCTCAAGCCGTTATTGAGATTTCTGGTATTGCAAAAAAAAATTCGGGATTCACTAAACAGGTTTAAGTTGTAGTGCGGGCTTAAATTTAGATCATCTAGTTGATCAGTTATATCAGACCCATACATCCCGAGTCCGTTGAAATCATGCCGAAACGTTCGATCTGGCACTACAATTCTGCCGACTGGGATGGTCTTCGAAATTTCTTCCATGCTTTCCGTTGGAACCCTGTCTGTTTTGCCACTCCCGATCCCTCCAAAATTTGCTACCATATCACAGATATCATTCAAGCAGGTACTGGAAGTTTCATTCCACGTACTCGCAAGAAACCTAAACTCCACCATCAAAAGCCATGGTTCTCCAAGGCCTATGATAAAGCTAGGCTCAAAAAAGTCCAAGCTCACAAAAGGTATCTTCAAAATCCTACACCCGAAAATCGTCAAATTTTCGCCATGGCAAGAAGTCAGTACAATCAAACTAGAATTTTGTTTAGTCTTTATTTCATAGAATAATACCAAACTATTTTTAAAACTAATAAGATCTTAAAAGAAAATAAAATGTTTTCTAAACAAACATTTAAATAAGAACTACAGAATAACAACCTAAGTATTTTATCTTTCTTATGTTTCAAGACATGGTTCTTTAAATTCTTCTTATAACGAGTTTGATATCCACATCCATTAGTCACATCTGAAGAAATCAATCTCCCTAGGATTCTTATGTTTTAATACATGTCTTATGTTATAAAAGAGATTCCATAAGCCCGGCGTTTGTCTCTTTTGATTACCTATACATATTCAGGAAATGTCACCTAGATCAATTTAAAATTTGCCCAAGGGGCAAACTTTAATTTCCATTTGAAGGCAAGTGGCAACTTTTTGATCACACCCGACATTTCAGGTCAATTTTACTGGCATCCACTAGTTGACTCTACCAAAATGTCCCAGTGAGACCCAGTAAGGTTTGTTACGGGTGATTATAGTAATTCATACATGGAGTAAACGCAAGCAAAGCCGCGGGTACCCGCTAGTGTAATATATTTTATTTAAACAGAATTTAAAGGAATTCATCTAGGTACGTTAATGTACTTTAAATCCTATGTTACGACAGCTGCAATACAATTTGGCAAAAATCGACCAAACTACTAAGAGAATATTACAAAATAGGATACCTACATAATTACAATAATTATAATACGTTTCATATGACATGAATTACGAATTGGTACCCCATGGTATCATTGCTATCTCATGCCCGTATCTGTTTTAGGTTTCGTCATCTAATTTCGCAAGTACTAAGTGCTCGTAGCACTTTACATAAATAAAATTTTGTAAAAAGTCGATTTCAGTTTCCAACTTGTAGTCTGGTAGATTTTACCTTAAAACGTACTTTTATCAAGACTACTTTTATAGAGAATTTAGAAAAAGTAAATACGCATTGTGGGGAATGTAAATTGGATTTCTGTAAACCCTCTAACTTGAAAGCGCACGTTAACAGAAAACATCCAGGTACCTACATTTCTATTATGCAATAACTAGTGTTTCTGTGGTGAATAATTTTTGTTTGAGATAAACTGGATATAATTATTGCACCAATAACTAGAAATCCATTTGGTTCTGGTACCTAATTATTATTCATACAGAGAATGTTGTAAATGCTTTGTAAGTTTTGGTAATCTAAGGTTTTATGGTACTGTAGCAACTACAGTACCTATTTTATGTTTTTTGCGGTGTTTTTTTGTAGGTAAATAATTTCTTGGTAAAACTAGGCACATTATTAAAAAACCTTTCTTGATTAAAAAGTGCATTTTGCTTCTTGCGTTGATATCACTAGCTCACAAAATTTTGACCCACCCCCATAGGTACAATCTGTACAAAGCATCACCTAGAGATAAATTTGAAATAAAAACAGAATGTGCAGTTGAGAATGATAATCCGGAGGAACAAACTCAGCAAGCTCCCAGATCTAATAAGGTTAGGTTGACAGATAATATTGACGGTAATTTGCCGACATCAAGATTTGGTAGGTTTCTTAAAAAACCTTATCATCTCAAAGATGTTATTTAAAAAAAGGGAGATTTCAGGATTATAGGTTTAGGAACATAAGTTTGTCAAACCACCAGTGTGTCTATAAAGGTGGCCAGCAGTGTACTCCTACGCTTTATAAAAGTTTTCTTAATATAAAAGTAGTCCAGACATATGACATGGTTTCATTGCAACCAGGGACACCTGACAGCGTCCTCTTCATCCGATTTGACAACTACTATTGCAGGGAATGTTTTCGTTTCATCCTTGTCTTCATTATCGTATTATTTGGCATCTATGTTAATTTATAGTTAAGATATAGTTTTTTTAAAATTATTTTTATCGTATCGCTTCCCCCTCTATAATTGTCACCGCAAGCCACTGCTTTACGTTCCCTTTTTAGGAACGTAGCAAAATAAAGTCCTTGAATATAGTTTTTTTTGCCAAATTCATGATGAGCTGTCGAGAAAGAGCACTAAAATTACATTTTAAGCCAAACAAATTAATGACAAAATCACGAGTTCGTTTAAATATTGCTTTTAATACGATTCAAACTATCACATCAGGGTTTTGCCCTACTTTACATAAGACCATTCGCTCGAAATACACTGACCAACGAAAAAGAATAGATTTTTCATACAATACAAGATGAAAAAATACTGCAACAATAAGCATTAGCTTAATAGAAGTAACGTAAACGTAAAAAAGTTTTATAATTTAATTTCATGGCCGCGTCCAGAATTTGGGTTAGTTGTCAGATTGCCGTCACACAGGCTGGAAGTGAGAGCGAGAATTTTGGGAATTTATTCTGAGAATCCGCAAAAATCATTAAGTTTAATAAAAAAGCAAAGCAAAGCTGGGGCACAGTTTTTTAGCGCTGTAGATAGAAATTATGTGCAGACTATGAAAAATGTGGTCATAAAGGTTTTGCCTGGCAAGAAATCTGTCAGTGCGGTAAGAGAAGCACGCCATTTTTTACCGAGAGCTCGATTAATACCGATGTTTATGTTCGAGAGTGCCTTCAAGCTCGTTTGTGACCATTTCACGTCACGATGGTTCTAGGGTAGGTTCTTCTTGTGTGGTGTGTCGTTATCGGTGTCGTTGCTATTCTTAGCTACGGGTTCGTGCGGCTTTATCCTTTCCTCTCCTTCCAACAATTCGTTAATTATCTCTAGTTCGTCTTCTGTGGGATTGGATCTATTCTTGTCATCTTCTCCAAGCAGCTGAAGCTCATCTTCATGTGTTAGTGCAACTTCTGGGTCGTAGTAGGTCGAAAGTGGGCTGTTATAGAGGGATGCTGTGTCGATTTGTTTGTTCTCGATGGGGTCCAATGTTTCTTTAGTATGGATCTCGATTCTGGATAGGGCGTCTGCGTTGGTGTTGACTTTTCCTTTTTTATACACGACCTCATAGTCAAATTCTTCTAACTTGAATCGCCATCTGACTAATTTTGAGTTGGGGTCCTTGAGAGAAAACGACCATTGTGGGTGATGGTCTGAGAGGATCTTAAATTTTCGTAGATAATCTTACGTTCTTCTGGCCGGACTTAACTACTAGTCACTATGCACAAGTGACTCAAAATTAGTTCGTTGAAAATAACATCGAATTTTCTGAACAAAAAATCGAATCCTCCAAATACACCAGAACTGCGTCCTATAGAAAGATATTGGGCTCTTGTTAAAGGAGGGCTAAGAAAAGAAGGAAAATGTGCTCAATATTTTGAAGAATTTTAAAAAATGTGGTTAGTGGGTAGAAGAAAAGTTAGTGGATACTATGCAAAAAGTAATGCGCGGAGTTAGATCGAAGGTCCGATTATTTTCACGGAAGCCGTTAATTTTAAATAACAAAGGTGTGCGTTTAGACGAATAACATGTGGAGAGCCGTCTTATTTGTGTGTATGTGTGTGAGTAATTTGTGTATAATTCTTTATATTAAAGAACGAAATCTATTAAAAAAACTACCCTATAAATATTATATTGTCCTGAAAACCTCATTTTTTACGTGCCCATTCCAGGCGATGTTGGAAGGAAGTACATACCTAATCCCGTGCTTGTAAAAAAGTACTTTTCTTATATTATACGAAATATCAATAAGTACACAAACACAAGTTTTTTGTTAGGCAGTATATTTCCAAAGCTTGATCGACATAATAACATAGTATGTAAATAGACACACCAAGAGCGATTGCATTTTGTTTTTCATTTAAAAAAATCCAAATTGAAATACTAACATTGACACTCAAACTGGAGTTTGTAAAAAAAAAATTGCAAAATCGATTATTAAAAATTTAAATAATTTGTATGCTCCTTTAATCCAATTAAATGTAGAACGATTACCTCAGACTTGAAGAACAAAGAAAATGAGCATCCAACTTGCAAACCGGTATTTGAAGCTAATTTCATAATAGCAACGTTTCTAATATGTGCTAAACAAGTTTTATTTATTACAGTTTAGTATTTAGCAGAATGTATCTTATTATATTTTAGCAATATTAATTCGCTACAAAATCTGCAAAAGAAATTTTTTATAATAGGTATTATACAGGGTGTTTTCTAAGTAATCTAAAATATTTCTAGCTAGCTATCATTTAATATTAAATGACCAAACGGACCTGTGGAATTCTCAGCTATTCACAGTCCTTTATAATGAACATCAATAAACCTTCCATTGTTAAATAGTTCCTTTAGAGTATCGGCCTGTTATAGATAAAGATACACCGTAGTTCTTAAGTTATTCAGTTTGATAATGTAGTAGTACGACGAAACGGCAGTCACTATTCTGTAAAAATAAAATAAAGTGATGTTAAACAAAGTAAATTGTCTACACTCCTTTCTTTTGTTGCTTTTTGTTTTTCTGCTGATTTCCTTTATTTACTTGTCCTTTAATTCACAAATGTACGTATCCAAAGAGATCGCAAATGTTTCCAAAATCAGTTCAAATTAGTATTAATGTCGTTTTACAAAAAACTAATATTAAATTGCAAGATATTCTCTTTAGATGCAGCCTAAGACGAAAATGTTTGCATTACCAAGATGCCCCCATACACTATTTCACAGTCACGATGTTATGCTACACCGTGTCATCTCTTAAATAATGTATTTAATGTAAGTAAATATGCCTTACCCAACGGTATACACAGATTTAGATTGCTTGTGTTTGCACTTTCTACAAATTATGTATATTAAGCAACGCTGCACCGTGTAATGGTATAATTTATGAATGGTTCTACGTTTGGTAACTGCCGTACCTTTGCTAAAACAAATAGGCTAACTGTTTTAAAACCTGTAAAAATCCCTCATGTGGACAGAAAAACTAGACATTGTAAAACAAGTTCTGAAAGCAGCATTGCATCAAATGCTCAATTTTTACGTATTGTACATACTATGTTTCTCTTGAAACCGAAGAAAGGAGATTTTGGGATACTTCTGCGGCTTTTTCTGCTATTTCTGAAGGGTTAGATTTAAGATAATCGTCGTCGAGATTTTCAAAGATCATTTTTATCATTATTTTATCTAAATGTCTCTTTTAATTTATATAGTTAAATCTTGTCGATTCTCTGAGTTTCAGTTGAGATAACGCCGTCAATAATTTAGTTATGTTATATTGTTCAATTTTCCAGAAAATTTGCTATCGGATAAAGCAATGTATGGAAGTAGATGACGATATATATGTTGTAGTATTAAATTAATGTAGCTGCAGATGTAGGTGGGCTATAAGAGGATGACGTGGTAGGTATTATTGTATTTTGCATCGGAAAATGTAATTACTTACTTTCGTTATGGGATTTTTTGTCACTAGAGGCGGAATCGACGTTATCATTGGAGGTATATATTATTTTATTATGTGGTAAAAAAAACTTTAAACACTATCCGCCCAAAAAGTTTAAACGCCCAAACGCCCAATGCCGTTGATGTTAAGCTATTAACTTTAGAAATAGGTACTAACAGGAAAATAAATTGGAAATGCCTTATGTTTAAACGCCGTTAAGAATTCAAGATCAAATTTACAACTTAACAATGTTCGTAAGTGAAAACAAGCACGTAAATGGACGACCCACTATCGCGAATGTTTTCTGTATTATGTAATTTTACAATAATTTTTAATAATCCTCGACATACTGTGGGTAGAGACTCGATGATTTATCTATTCTACTTGATATTTTTATCAAAGAATTCTGGTCAAATTTAGGTCAGTATGCTCACGTTGGCTACTTTTTTAACAATAATTTGTTAGTTTATCTTTCAGTTGTTCGCGTAATTGGTCATAAATTCATAGAAGCCTGCTATAACAGTTTTATTAATGCACTGTAAGGAGAGTCATAAAAAATATTTTTTTCCTGATTCAGTTAATACAGTGCGGCTCAAAAAGGCCCCCACTTTTTATTTTTCGAACCGGTGAACATACAAATTTAAACTTTGGCACACTTCAATGACAATATAATAATATAAATACTAGTTTTTGATATAAATTTCACATTTTTAATATTCAAGATGGCGGCTGGGCTAGAAGTTCGCGAATTTTATTTGGACACGTCCGTAACCCAGAAATTTCTGAGTAATGGCGAAAAAAGGACTCAAAGCGTAATTTAACCATAATGCATAGTACACTGTTGAATTCAGAATAAAGGGCTTCTAAAATCTGACATCAAAAAATCAGGACTCTATTTAAAAAAATGAAGCTGATGATCGCTGCCCAAAGACGAAACATCGAATAAAAAAATTGATAACGTCATGTTTAAGTTCATTAAAAGTTGCTATAAAGAAGTTCTATTAGTTTTAGCACATTGTATATTCACTCAAGAAAGAAATTAAATTTAAAATTCTAAAATTCAGTTTTTCAAAATAACTCGAAAATAAAAAATCATCTAAAAAATTTCGGAAAATCATTTTATAAATTCTTTACTTATGCAACTTTTATCCAATTTAACCAATTTTGTATTTTTAACTATAAACGAGATCTCCACCACAGGCCCTTCTTATCTTGGAGACCGTGTAGATTGTTGAATTCGTGCTTCAATTGTTTTTTTAGTTACGTTCCCTAATAGTTCTCGTAAAAATCTATAATTTTTTTTATTTTAAACATTTTTCTATCTCTTCTAATAAAGAAGTTATCTATTGGTCCAAATGTAATCAGTAACCCTGTACAAAATCTACATAAATTCCTTTTTTGTTTGTACGACTATTACAATGCACTTGACCTCAAAACAAAAATAAATTTGCCAACCAAAGGACACATCGCTGGAATTTACAATTATAATTTTATGTATTTCCAAAACAAATAATTATCACACTTTTGCAATATCCGATTTTTGGCGTCTTCTTTTTTTGTTTAATCGCTTATTTATTCAAATACTTTTATTGTTTTAATCTCCTTTAGTATTCTTTGTTTAACTTCTTAGGCAATAAAAAGCTATCTATAATCAGACCAGTTATGCTAAATGAATAGTTTAAGGGTGGTGAGTGGTGATAATGTCAAAATCTACATTTTTCTTTAATTCATTACATATGGCAATACTGACTCAAAAACGTTGGTCAAAATCGACAACATTAGTCCAAATGCATTAATTTTACGGTTATATTGTTGATGTTTGTTTTTTTTTGTATTTGTGATGTTTAGTGATAGATTGTACAGACATTAGTCCTTCTAGCGAAAGTTTCCGATGTTTTCCGTCGTTAGTTTTTTCACCCTGTACATCATGTAGTTTTTTATATTTTGTAAGTTCTTTCTAAAATTACAAATTGGCAAGAAAAAAGATTTCCATCGTTGCCAAGCACATCAAAATCGATCAATTATTCTTTAAATTACAGCGTTCCAAATTTGGGGCTAAAAATTCCATTATCCGAACCCCTCTCTTCAAATAGCAGTTTGAAAAGTCGAGTAAAAATCACTTTTGCCGAATTTTTTGTTCACCAGTTCATATTTACGTATTTTTCGGGGTGTATATCTGTGTTTTTTGCAATGGATGCAAAAAAAAAGGATTTTCTAACCGATAGAATATTTTTTAATTAGTTTTATCGTGTCGCTTCCCCCTCTATAAATTGTCAACGCACGCCACTGCTGAACCTTAAATTTTAACTACAAAACCCAAATATTAGATAATTTATACTCCCAAAAATAAAGTGTTCTAATTTCTGGATTTATTTGACTTTTTCATTTCCTCATTTCAATTAATTTTTAATTATTGACCAATTACCGGAATTTAATATTTAGTAATTCTTTGGTAATTTGTTTAAACGCTGTTTCGTTCAAATTACATCATTAATTTGACCACAAATAGTAAAATGACATCAAGATGCTCTTTAGGACGAAATATCTAATTTCAATTTAATAAAATAATCAATTGTTACTCGCTGCTTCGACTGCCGACTGGTTTCTCTCACTAAATCTTTATTTTCGATGGCATTGCATTGTCTAGAGAGCTAGAGTAATAAAAAAATTGAATCTTTCGTGTTCTTTTGTGATATTTTCTCGAGACGATAAAAATCAAAATGAACTTCTTACAAATCATCGCGAAAGGTTTACTTACGTCACATCCACATGCGAACAGCATTGACACGGTTTTTTATAACGAGTTTATTCAGTCATTTCGCGTTGTCAATAAATATGTTCATGTTATTGCCCAATCGGTCAATCGAAACATGCACACAGAAAATTACGTCTCTCTCCTCTTCTCCTCCCTGTACAACAAAATGTGGTTCTTATTAGGTTAAAGTGATCCTCGTGTCGCTACTTTTCAATAAATTAGGTTCTTAAAAACCAAAAATTTGTTTAAACCAGTTTTTGATCCACAGAGCTGTCAAAATGATATTTTGATATATTATTATTTTTTTTTAAAATGCTTAAAAATGCAATTAATTCATTGCACTTTTTCATATATGGCAACATTGTATATTTATTTGTCAAAGTGCACTTCAAGATGCCTTTATGGAAACAGTGATCGAGTTAATGCAAGTCTTAGTTGATATCAGATATCCGTTTTATTTTCAACTAACAGTAAGAGATATCAATCAACCGGGATTATCGGGATACCTAGATCATAATTCCTGCAAACATCTATTACACAGCCCCACAAAAAAAAAAAAATTGGTACCCCTATCGAGACAACTATATCCCTATGTAATTTTCGACGCTGAATCCGAATCCGAGGTCAAAAAAAATACTACACCCCCAAAATCAACCCCTAGCGCTAAAAAACACCTCAGCAGGGTAAAAATGACTTAACGCTCCACGAATGGTCTTAAATCTCAATAAATCGAAGTAAATATAAACATTCAAGTATATAACGCATAAATACAGAGTTAACACTACTTTCCATTGAAAATCACCCCCATGAGTGGGTGAAAGCTACCCCTCATACAACAGGAAACTTAAAAAAATACAGTGATTGCAAAAAAGCTTACGATGCCTAGTTTTTTTTGCAAGGAGTGAGTAACTGCATTAGTTCCAATGCGATGCTCAAAATATACCCCCACAGAGGGGCGGAAACCACCCCTAGATTAAAATTGCAAGGAAATTCGGGGAAAAAATTTTGTCATCGTGCTATCGAGGCAACTGTATCCCTATGTAATTTTTAAAAATTTTTTTTATAAAATCATACACCCCCAAAATCAACCCCTAGCGCGAAAAAACACTCCCTAAAGAGGGTAAAAATGGCTTAACGCTCCACGAATAATCTTAAATCTCAATAAATCGAATTAAATATAAACAGAGTTAACACCACTTTCCATTGAAAATCACCCCCATGAGTGAGTGAAAACTACCCCTCACACAACGGGAAGTTTAAGAAAACTGCAGTGATTGCAAAAAAAGCTTACGATGCTCAGTTATTTTAGAAACAGTATGTAACTGAATTAGTCTCGATGCGATGATCAAAATCTACCCCCATAAAGTGGCGGAAACCAACCCTAAATTTAAACTTCAGTTGCTGTTGGTCCGTAAAAAGAGAGACAGATTCTTCTCAACTAAAAAAATGCAGATGTTGTGAGCTTTTCTAAAAGGTACTGCAACTATTTTTTGAATTTATTATATAATTATATGAGGAGTAATTTTCACTCTCTCATGGGGATGTCACTGAATGACTTTGGTGCAATGTGTAAGTTTCACCTCCAAACTGCAGTGCTGCATGTATTTAGCCAATTTTAGCATCGATTAAAATAGAAATCACGATGATAAAAAAAAATTTTGCCCGATTTTTCTTGCAATTTTAATCTAGGTGTGGTTTCCGCCCCTCTGTGGGGGTAGATTTTGAGCATCTCATCGGAACTAATGCAGTTACTCACTCGTTGCAAAAAACTGGGCATCGGAAGCTTTTTTTTGCAATCACTGCATTTTTTTTAAGTTTCCTGTTGTATGAGGGGTAGTTTTCACATACTCATGGGGGCGATTTTCAATGGAAAGTAGTGGTAACTCTGTATTTATGCGTTATATACTTGAATGTTTATATTTACTTCGATTTATTGAGATTTAAGACTATTCGTGGAGCGTTAAGTCATTTTTACCCTGCTGAGGTGTTTCTAGCGCTAGGGGTTGATTTTGGGGGTGTACTATTTTTTGACCTCGGATTCGGATTCAGCGTCGAAAATTACATAGGGATATAGTTGTCTCGATAGGGGTACCAATTTTTTTTTTTTGTGGGGCTGTTTTATTTATGTTATACTAATGTCAAAAATTTAAAGAAGATATAAAAAAATACAGAATATAGTATATATTTTTATATAAAAAAGTTTGTAATATCAATTTTAGTGTTTTATTTTCAGATTCTTTCTAGTCTCTGTTTTCAGGAAGAGTCACTTTTTTACTATCAAATAAAAATATAAAAAAAAACTTTACATAGACTGTTTTCAACCAGGACTTACCTTTTAATATTTTTTGGAAAATATTCCTGATAAATAGTCATCCAAATTTAGTAGTTGCAAAATCATTTTGTTATGATCGACACCGAATATAATTTACGAAGTACGTTTTTTACGTTATGTCCTTTTTTGAATCGGTAACAAGCACCACTCAATATAATATATCTTTGTTTATTTAAATATAACAAATATTTCAACGTTAAACAAAAATAATTCCGCAATTACTTTCGTTTTTAACAAGTTTCAAAAAAATCTAAAAATTTCGGTAATATATTTTCGCGATCTTTTTATTCCTGCAGCAAAAGCGGCCGACCCGAGTCTTTCCTGCAGACGTCGCGAATCGGTCAACGAAACTGAAAGTGTTCTTAGAAGCGTGGTCGATGGCCCGGTGCTGCTGCTGTTGCTGGTGCGTAAGCCGTGATGCATCTGCAGGAGTCGCAAGCTACGGAGAAGGGGTCCAACTAATAAACTAGTAGTTAAATAGGCATTTAATAGTCAGTTTTAATATTAAGTTACTGCTGCAGATTCCTAAGTATTTTTTGGTGTTTGACTTATGTAGGGACAAAAACTTCGATAGAAAAGACAGAAAAATGCCTGAACAAAACTTAAGCAGACCTGAGCAAACCCAAAACAGACTAAAATGTGCAGGTTTGCTCAAATTTGTTTAGTTTTGCTCAGGATCCTTGTGTGATTTTTTCTGATTTCCATTTTCTAAATTGTAATATTCGAAAAGCTCTTAAAAAATGCATATATGTACATATGTGAAATATAAAAAAGTGGCAGAGATGGGGAGATAGAGAGAATAAGAGGAGCGGCTGGGAATTTCTCCATAAATGTTAATAAATGCATCTTTTTCGGGGTTATCCAGGTCAGGAAATCTAATTTTGTCTAACAGATAATAAATATTAACAGAGCGGGGGCGATAAAAAGGAACGGCTGGGAATTTCTCCAAAAATGTTAACTTATGGGTCATTTTCAGGGTTATTGAGGTCAGAAAATCTAATTTTGTTTAACAAATTTTGAAGGAGTGGGGCGAGATAAAGATAGAAAGAAAATATATAGTAGGTGGGATAAGTGCGATGAAATGTATCGAGAAACGAATTATTTTTCTTAAACCTTGTGTAATATATTATTTTATACTGATATTGGGGTCAAAAAAGTCAATAATTAATGCACAGTACAACGAAAAGGAGAGGGAGATAAGGAAAGGGGGATATTTCATAGTTTTTGGGTTACTGATTTTATGAAGAACCAAATTATGTAAACTGCATTCCCAGAATTATAGGGCTTCATATTTCACATAATTAGGCAACTGACACAATTTTTTTGTGTAAACTTCACACAATAAATCAAATAAGTTCCTATTTTGTTAAGAATAATTTCTTAACAAGCAAAACAATCGTCTTTTGTTTTTAGTACCTAATTGACTGAAGAGCACTGGCAGCGATTGATCATATTAATGGCTGTTACGCTCTTAATATATTTATTTTTTTAAAACAGTAATTTATACCCTTAAAAACTTTATACTGCACCAAAAAAAAACTGAAACTTTTATGGAAAAGCTATAAAATGTAAAGGAGAGTGTAAACGTAGTTACTTAAAATGTTTTCCTTTTAATTTATTGAATTACATATATAATAAAACTATTGCCATACTACAGAGTGGGCCAAAAGTCATTTTACCAAAGAGCTCGCCTTTGTGAAGAAGAAAACGGGGGTTATTTGAGAGATGTTATTATTCATACTTAGGCTAAAAAACATCTCCAAGAGTTCTATTTTATAATGCAAATAAAAAGTTGTAAAATAATCAAAAATAAAAAAGTTATTTAAGTTTTAAATGGTAAAGTGACTTTTGACCCACCCTGTATTAGTCGCCAAAATGTAATGACTGTTGCGGGGGCGTGCGGTCCATGGAAACGGGGAAAGCGCCGCTTCCCTAAACTTTTCGGAGATAAAAAAATTAATTTTTATGCACTAATAAATTAGAGAACGAAAATCCAATTCACTTACATTGGCGTAGTTTTGATATCTTATTTACTATATTTTAGTATTTCAAAAAATTGTTTTTGCACTTAGTAAACTGTGGTAGAATTACTTAATTGTGTTATATAAATTACGAGCAGATTAGGTTCCTCTCCTTAATAAGGGTAGAAAAGGTATTGACAATTTTAGACTAAACCCCTTATTCTGGGTTGTAACTTGAACCCCCATACCAAATTGCAACCCTCTAGAACGTCTAGAAGTGGCTGAACTTTTTGAAATACACGACGTAAGGGCTTCTTACATTTTGTGTTAGGCATAATAACTTTATGATAATGTATGTCCTTTTATCATCTTAATTAAAATGAACACTCCAATAAAACATATAGGTATTAATTCAAAGAGTTCTATTGTTTGCTGAAGTTTTACTTCTATTGCTCGCGGACACCCTCTGGAGAGGTTAAAATTATGCTGTTGGTATTTTGTTCGTTTAATATTAGTTTAAGCTTGCAGCCTGTTTGTTTATTGCGTTAAAGTTACGCCAAAAATAATAGATCTTTTGCAATTCTGGGGACTGGAGTGTTTCAGTGTTTGTGTGGACTGGAGTGGACTTTGGTGTTTTATAGTATGAAAGTAAAATCTAAAAAATCTTTGCAATAACAATAAGCATTTCGATTAAATAAGTTGTACATTCTTACAAATCAACGTTTACTGAAACCAATGATATATTTTGTATTGAATTTAGAATAGGGTATTACTGCATCAAATAATTGTTATATTTAAACGACCTATTAAAAACCAATGAAACCTTATATTGTAAGCAATCTTATGACCTATTGGTTAACAATGATACACTAATCATTGAAATAAACCGAATTTGTATTGTGCAATACGGAATAGAGTGTGTCATTGAGTGAATGGGTATCCAATTCAATATACGATAGTGTTTTTTCTGTGTACGTATTGGGACATACTTTTTATTTTATTTTTTTTAAAGAAAGGTTGCTGCAATATATCGTATACCTGAAAAATGGACTCTTAATGTAATAAATATGTTAGCACAGTACTTATTTGTATAGGTATGTTGGTCCGCTGATTGTGAAAGTATTCCTTAAAAACAATACACAAGCGATTTTTCATTCTTTTTAAACTATGTCGCAACACTTTCTTTTCTTTTCTTATAGGTGGGTGTATGGTAATAATAATTATAATTGCCCATTGATAAACAGCTACACAAGAAACATACAAACATTTATTAGATAGATCTTATACCTACTGTTTTGGATTTGGGTGCATGATGTCATGTTGGTTACGTAAGTTATGTATTAATTGAATTACCATATGAACAGAAACGTTATCGTTAAAAAAATAACATTTTTATTAGTTTTTGTATGTCCGTTTTAAATTATTTTTAGAAAAAAGGCTCATTCAACCCGTTCCAAGATAAAAATCATTTGGAAACCAAGCAAATCGCTGAAATATAACATATATATAACATAAGTGCTGTTACAAAGTGACATTACAGGTGTCTAATTAGTTTAATTCGTAATTAAATTGTTTGTGACGTTACCCTTTTAATTGTCACCACATGATTTATGCATATACATGCATATTTCTTTTATATTTTTATGAAAGAACCAAAATGAGTTTATTTAATAAGAAAATTTAGGCAATATACTAAATATTTTTAATGAAGGTTATTTTGGCACGACTGACTGTGAGTACTCACAAAAAATATATTAATAATAAGTTGATGCTGGTACCAGTCTCATTTTCGTGACGTAAATCGACTATTCTGTTAACAATACCATCATTTTTCACCGTTCAAAGTAGGGCGCATTTTGAAATATGCGACCTAGGTCGAAAGAAACATCCTAGTTTGGATGAAAAATTATTAATGAACAAATGCGGTTGTTGTTATTAATTTAAAGGTTGCAATAACAGGTACTTGTATCAGTAACTAATGCGGCATAAATACCTATTTAAGAAAAGTATTCATTGTCATTATCATCACGAATTTTTTTACCAACCTTAAAAACGTTTTGTTTGTTAAAACTTATACACCAAGATGCACTATAGTATATTAAGAGACATAGTCAGTGTCTTTTACCGGTCGAGAAAGAATGTAACTAATGAGAAAAACCTACTGGAACATTTTGTAATAAAGAGTCCATGTTTAAAATCTGCAAGTTAGCCCACAAACTCAACAATTTTTTTACCAAAAGCATCAATTTTTGAACTTAATTGACTGGACTGTTAAACTATAAAAGATAGTAGGTTTTCATGTATTAAATTTCCTATAACTAATGGGTATTAATAAACTTTATTTAATTACATTCCTTTGAATGTCATTACTGCAAAACGGATGTGTGCTTTATTGCTGTCAATGAAAAAAGGCTTATTCTTTCAACCGTAAACAATTAATAACCAAAATATAGATATTACCAACGGGCCGTGCTATTATATGTATAAGTGATTTCATATTAAGTTTTTTATCCTTACACGGGATTAGAACTGGTGGTAGGGAGGCAAAGGAAAAACATCTGCATGCAATTTGTTTCATAATCGGATACCCTAGGTATGAACGAGCGGGAGAAGTATGTTCTAGACTTTTGTAGCTGGAATTATTTCTACTTATATATATATATATATATATATATATATATATATATATATATATATATATATATATATATATATATATATATATATAAAGTACTCGAGTATAACTACTAGGAGAAAAAAAGTAGTAAGAAAAGTAGTAATAATTTTTACAGAAAAAGTTGTTAACTATTGCCCAGCTCTGACTGTCCATTTCTTTTATTGATACAGGAATAATTAGAAATATGTTTGGCGTCATGCAAAGGGACATTGGCTGATGACTAAACCAGACTCATTATTAATAATCTTTCCTCTGAAGTTCTCCGATAAAACAACTTTGTCATTATGAAACGGGTCGGCCTTTCCGGTCTCTAATTCTTATCTTGTTGCATTCAGAGCGACATGCATCATGCATTATGCATCTAACTAAGCGAGTGTGTGAGAATAACATTATTTAATTTCTTGTATATGCAGTCATTCATATCTGCATATTATAATGTAAGAGCTCGTAAAGATTTTTGGATGTATGGGTAGTATATGGATGAGGCTTGCTTTGCTACAAACAGTGTCTATAATAGACATAATACCTATTATTGGGGTCAAGAAAACCCTCGTATTGTAAAGGCCGTCAAAACTTCAGGACGGAATGCTTTCTTCTGTGTTTGGCGTGGCATTATTATTGGTGACAGGGTATTAGGGCCTTTTTTACGAATATCATCACGAATGTCACGAATATCATCGTCCATACGTCCAAACGTCGATACGTCCATATCGTTACCTTAATTCGTAATTGTCGTAAGTCCAAAATTCTAAGTTGGGGAACAGGAAATGACTAAAACGCTATCTTGCTTAAAAATTATCGATTCAAGGTCTTTTTTGACCACGTCCACACGTCCATACGTCGGTAGGTCCATACTTCATACGTCGGTAAGTCCATACGTCCATAAGTCCGTACATAAAATTGACAACGTCCTAACGTCCAACGACAACCAATAGAATCGCGTTTTGCAAGTTTCAAATTTTGTGTGAAAACTTGTTATAGAAAATCTTTTTATTTCTTAATAAAAACCAAAATAATACAATAAATGAATCAAAGCAACCGCCGTAAATATGTAATATATGTAGAGAATACAAAAAAAATATATTTCAGATTTATTTGGATTATTGTCTATTGCCTATTGTCTATTGGATTAACTGGGTATTAGTTAATTAAAAAAAATAATAAACAGTTGTTATATTTAAATGCTTCTAATTTTTTGATTTCTGCACTTTTAGAATGACCAAACTCATTTCTTATCATGCGAAACCAAAAAAAGAAACCTTGGTCAACAGCCTTGATTATCCCAAATGTTTTTGGGTTAAAATTATTGACTGTTGGGCAACACACACATTATTTTTGTATTTTTTTGCAAACATTATAAAAATATTTTCTTAAAATTAAAATTGGAGTCAAGTTTCGGACCGGGACCTTGCGCCGCGTTTTGTATTTTTAGCCATTTTTCTTTGTATTATTTGTAAATCGATATTTTGCAACGTTTTTGCATACCAATCAATAAATAAAAACCTGTGGCTATTAGCTAAAACTACAATTAATGATGTTTTATCATCTTTTATTAAGCAAAACTAAAGTGACTTGGTAAAGTCAAGAGCACGCCAGATGGCGAATACGAGATACGATTATAAAGTTATGAAATAACTCGGAGTATTATTAAAAGTTTTAAAATCTGTATTAAACTGTGGAATTAAGTAAATAGCGTAATTTTTATGACACAAATAAGGCCAAATAACTGGCGAAATACCCGTACCGAAGAGAGTATAATGTTTATTTTTTCTCTAACGTATTCAAGGTGAAATTTCTCTAGAAACGTTAAGAGTTTGATGTCCAGACGTTAACGGGCAGATCAAGCGCGGATTTAGGGGGGGGCGCAGGGGTCGCCCCCTAGAGCCTTGAACAAAAAGGATTTCAATAAAGAATTTTATAAAAATGGTACAGTTCACTGTAACTACCCCTAAATAGTTGGTTTTCAAAAAAAAATGGAATACATCCCCAGTTTTCGAATAACTCTATTATCGAAAAAGTTCTGTTTTTGAGAAAACATATTTTCTAAGAAACGTACTTTTGAAAAACGTGTTTTCGAAAAAATTTTCAGTAAATCCGTTCAAGAAAAAAGGCACAAACGGGTCGAATTAATAACCTCCTATTGAGAAATCGGTTAAAAAGCTTTAAATGCAACGTGTAGCTTCTTATCGTGATACACGTCACTCCAATTTCTTTTATAAAATAACCGATCGCGAAAAAAATGTCATTCGTTATTCTCGATATTTAAAATATTAGTCCATTAACATTGACAATAAAAATCATAATCCGTGTTTATAGCCGACTCCGTTGCTATTCAGACCGTAAAGTTGCATAAGATTTTTGTTACTTTTGCTTTTATAGTTAATAATTATGTGTGCCCGATTATCCGAACTAAAACGTGGTGCATTATGATATTCTATGTGGCTTAATGGATCATGAACCTTTCGTTGGTTCTTGCTGTGAGAGGAGTACGATTTTGTTAATAATTGTTTCTATTATCGTTTGCAAGTGGTAAAAGGGACGTGCTTCAAAACTGATTTATGTTTACTACAAGCTTGATCAAACTATAATAATCTATTATCTACTGGCATCTCGTAATAACAACCATAACATAACATTTTATTTTGTATTACATTTTTCATCAGTATATTCGTTTTACGTGTCAAAAATTAAAGAGTATTGTGGTTATTTAAACATAGAATTTGTACCGGAGGAAATAGTAGTAGATTTTAAGGTTGGTATCTATTCATAATGCAGGGTTAATAATTTGTCCAAATACTAAAATTACAGGCGGTAAATTTCACCTAACCCAAGCATGGTACAGAAAAATTCACAATATAGGTTTAACACAGGAATACAAAGACAGGAATTCTGAGATTGGAAAGTGGCTTCATTATTGTTTTGGTCTTTTATTTCTAGAAACAAGGGGACGTTGACGACTTATTTCTTTGAACTTTACGAATTTTATCCAGTAGAGGGTAGACTTCAAAGATTTTCTGATTACCTTCTCGAAAATTATTTTACTGTCCACCCTATATATGGTAGTGGTCGGATGCTATCGATAGTCATCCCTATCGATAGTTTCCGCTAGTTCTTAAAGTCGCTATCGATAGTGCTATCGGCAGTTAAGATTGAGTCTGTTTATTTAAAAATAATTTAAATTAAACGCGACAACGCTGAAATGAAACCAGTGGCGCAGCTAGCATAACAGAACAGGCAGGTATTATAATTGGAAAAAGGCACCGCTGTCCAAAAATCTGGCTTGAAAAAAGCTCCTTGCCTTCGAAAATTAAAATACATGGATGAGGGGACCCACCTACCCCCCCCCCCCCTAGTTGAGCTACTAAATAAAACGTTTATTTTAGATTTAACATGGAATAATATAGATGTTGAAATATTTATTTCAACTGCATTTATATACGTATTCGATTGATAGAACCAAGGCAACACCAGTGTTCCTTATTCTTTTTTCTTCGATACTGATAAAAAAGATGGAAATACATTGGTGGTGCACTAGTTTGGCTCGATTCTTCCTTTAGCAATCAACTCCAAGGAACCGCGTTAGTATTTCCTTTTCGTGTTGCACCTTTCCTTTTGAGGGGTTACTCTTCTACTCGACTGTTGTAGTCTTTAGTTAACGTTGAACTATCACGTTTTTAACTGACGTTCGCTGTGCTTTCGTGACGACGAACGTCCCTCCAGGACTTCTCTTGATTAGCAGGCTTTCAACAATATGCCTGCTAACCCAGATCAGACCCTTGTGTCTTATTCATAACTTACTTTTCAGTTTTGCCATTCATTTTTGCTATGTAATTCATTCCTTTGGTAAAAAATCGATTGCAACATCGCCAGAACATCTCGTATACATTTCATAGACATCGCGCGACCCAATTGACATCAAGCCGCCAAGGTTGCACTCGAAAGAGAACATGACCAATGACCTCAGGTCACCAGGCTAATGTTGGCGGGCCTTATAAACGACTTGGTCGGTCCTTTTTGGGATTTACAACTTTGGTGTCGTTGCTTTATTTACACGCATCTTCAACTTTCAACTTCAGTGGCCTACGGCGACAACTATAAAGGGGGAAAATAATTCAAAAAATATTATATAAAGTGTTTTTTATGGTTTAATCGTATTTTCCCAAAAATTCTATAATTATATATATAATTTCCTTTAATATGGCCCCTGAAACTCAATTCGCGCTCTCCTAGAAAACAAGCAACATCTATTAGACGTTCTAAAACATCCCTATTTTGCAAGCTTTCATTTAACTTCACCTGTTAATTTGTTAATATGTTTAGGTCAAATATTGCAATCAAAATTTCGACTAGTTCTAATTAAGCTAGATCTTTGAAGTTTTGCACACGCTTGTATAAATCCGGTATGGCGATTAGAGTGGAAGCTACAGATCCAGGTACATAGTTTTTCATAAAATTGTCACCGATGATTGTCAAGGACGTATTGTCTATTTTATTCTACTAAATATTTTGCCTTCCTTAACCTAATTCTTTAATAATTTATTACTTATAATATAAGAATAGAAATATTTAAATAATTTAAATAATAACACTTATTCAATAAACACATTTAATAAGCCAAATCGAAAAAATACAAACGTTTTCGAAAAACTCAACACATATAACAGTTCAATTTATATGTTAATTAGTTAAAAGGCGCCATTATAATTTTAATTAACACCAAAGTGCAGTTATAAATTCTTCTAGCGTACGGTCCAATTGGGTCAAGATCAAAATCCAAATCAATTTTCGTCTTTTTTGAAATTGTGAAAGATTTTCTTTGTGGAAAACAATAATTTTGTGTAGAAGAAATTAAAAATAAATTTTCTACTGCTTGGTTTTCGACTTGCTCTTCTGCAGGTCTGTCAATAAGTTTGTTACACAGAACTGTACCTTCAACCATTGATGATGTCGAATCAAATAGATACAATTATTTACATTTTACTTTATGCAAGTGCAAGCTAACTATAACTGAAAATTGCTCTATCAATTCTAAACTATTTCTACATTCCACTCCTATTCTTAATGGTAATTTCTTCATTAAATCTGCCAAAAACGCACGACTATTGAAACGATGTTAACTGAAATCTTTCGTAACGGTCTCATTGCCATTGAACGTCTTTTGTCGGCAATGTTAAGTACTTATTAAGCCATTTTGTTACAACAACAATGTGTAACTTTGAAGAATGCAACGGCAATTATGACTAGAATGGATGCCATCATGCCATCTTTTTTATTGTTGATTTTAGTTGCGCAACAGAAATGTCAGATTGCTAATTAAATGGGACACAGACTTGTGTGCTCATATTAATTATATACCTCGCAGTTGACGGTTTTGTTTTTAGTTTTGTGGCATTTAAGATTTAATTAAATAGGTAAAATATATGAAAAATTCATATTTATTGCTACTTGCACCACGTAAAATTTGTAAATTTAATTATTCCTCTCAGGGTTTCTTACATATACAAAATAAAATACTTGTCTTGAACAGTGGCGTACGGTGAAAATTATAAGGGGGGAAGCGATCCGATAACAATAATTTAAAAAGAAAACATTGTATCGACTAGAATTTTTTTTAATAAGCTACATACGACACAAACACATTTTAAATTATTGTCCACACTCACAGAAGATGGTCCTTCAATTGCAAAAAAAAAAACAGAAATAAAATCTCTTATACAGTTTACAGCTTATATAGTTTTATTGCTTTAGCGTTCTAAAAATACATTTCACCTAAATGCTAACTGAAAAAAAAAGTAAAAACATGGCTACAGATATCTATCCCCTGGCGTCTCCCAGTCGTCGTACCGAGGTATCAGGAGACACCCCTTTCAATATTCTAACTAATGAAATAATATCTGCTAAAATATAATTCGTACACGTCATTGCCAAATTAACTCTGGTTGATCATCCCCTAATAGGCAATCATCAACCAGTCAACATAAATGGTATCATAGATTCCTATAAAAACACGGCCAAATACCTGGGAATGACCTTAGATGCGAAACTAAGATGGAAGAAACATATTAGAATTAAACGGACTGAATTAGGGCTCAGACATAGACCGTTGTATTGGCTCTTGGGACGAAAATCTCGACTATCATGTACTGTAAAATCATGATATATAACCGGATTTTAAAACCAGTCTGGATTTATGGTATTCAGCTATGGGGATGGTCTAAGGAGAGCCACATCAAATGCATCCAAACCTTCCAAAATAAAGTACTACGAAACATAGTTAATGCGCCTTGGTACATACGCAATAGTGACTTACATCGCGATTTTGGTATCCCGTATATCGCTAGTGAAATTTAAAGATTTGCCATCAAGCAAGGAGTCTCGACCCTATCAACACATTAATGTCCAAGCAATCAGGCTTTTTGACAACCAGGACCTTGTTAGAAGGCTGAAGAAAACGAAGCCCTTTGAACTTGTATAGATCTTTTAAAAAGCAGAGTACAGTGCGCAAGTGTGTGAGTGCTTAGTACCATGGCCATGAGTCATACCATATAAACTTCTAGGACTCCATTGGGTGAACTTTAGTATTTAGATATATAAGGAATTTAGTTTTTAACAATTTAAAGAATAATAATAGACCAGTTTTAATAACGGTAGACGCTGCAGGCTTTAATAATAAAAAAAGTCAACAATAAGTAATTCGAGATTCGCGTTTGAAGTAAGGCTTAGGTTAAATTGTTTATAAATGTAATGTTATTTTTATTTACCATTAAATCCTTTCTTGTCCTTAACAGCGTTGCCAAATGGACCATAACGAACAGCAAGGACTTCCATAGGATGTCGCATGTTGAAATTACAGTTATTAATTCGTAGTCGCAAGATCCTTTGGCTAATTAAAATTACCTTCTTGTTTTACGAGTATAATGTATTTTAATTATCACATACTTATGCATGTTTATAAATTTTATTTTAGGCCTCATTTCATAGTGCGACCCTGAGTTTATTTTTAGAGTGTACCACACTGTACCAGAATATTTTTTTTTACAATTTCCAAGGTTTGAAAATATTTTTTTCGAAAACAAAATTTTTAGAAGATGCAAAAATTTTCCTTACTTTTGCAATACATCTTTCTATACCTATTATATTGAAGAAGTTAGCAAGTTCTGCAGTATGTCCTCAATTTTATTTATTATTTTTTCTAAACAAATTTTACAGCACTTTGTCGAGAATTTTTAAATTTCAAGAGAAAAAAATGGGAAAGTTATAGTCATTTCAATTTTTTAAAAATTATATTTTAGGTTTAAAAAAATTCAAATGACTATAACTTTTTACTAACACATTTCTTTCTCTTAAAATTTAAAAATTCTCGACAAAATGATGTAAAATTTGTTTAGAAAAAATAATAAATAAAATACCTAAACGGCTAACAAAAATTTCACCTTTGTTTCGCAAATTACAAAAAAAAAATCCAAAACATTCCTAGTAGGCTTACTATTAAAACCTCCGAACTTGACATGGGTCCCATAAGTAGCAACAGAGATATACAACTTTAAAATTTCTGCACCCGCCACTGAACGATATCGTAGCTTGTACACTATGCCCTGAACTATCTTCGTTTAAAATTTTAGCTGCAGATCTTTCATAAAACAAGGTCCAAACACGGGGTTGAAGTTTTACCATGTAAAATCTTATGGCCCGGGTTAAAAAAAAACCTAACCTAAGGACGTGAAGTCACTGGTAGGGATTGCAATCCCGCAAAGTGGGATCCCGCAATTCCGCGGGATCCCGCATCATTTGGCAGCCTGCGGGATCCCGCACCAGCTATGCGGATCCGAATAGCCATGAAAAAGCCGTAAACTCTTAAAAAATAACGCGAAAACGTATATCTGCCAAATATCCGTAGTATTATAATATGGACATTATTTGAGACTGATTAGATATTATAAATATCTAGTCACCTTACAATCAAATTAATGTGATTTACTATAAAAACTAGTAAGACTTATTATCACAGGTAGAAAAATAATAAACAATTAAAGTTCATTTGCCCAAAGTTACTTGTTAATTTAATTGATAAGAAATTTGACTGATTTATAGTCATAGTAGTATAGTTAAGAGAGGCTAGACTTTAAATTACATAATTTTGTTGACTGAAATACTGTTAATTTTTGATATTTACATTAAAAAATTAAAGTTGCTTTAATAATTAATTAAATAAACGTTAATTTATCGAATTTTATAAAATTAAAAAACCTATGGCGGATCCCGCGTAGAAACATTTGAAGTTCATTTGCCCAAAGTTACTTGTTACTTGTTACTTTAATTAAGAAGAAATTTGATTGATTTATAGTCATAGTAGAATAGTTAAGAGATGCTAGACTTTAAATTATATAATTTTTTTTAACTGAAATATGGTTATTTGTTGATTTTTATAATAAAAAATTAAAGTTGGTTCAATAATTAATTGAATAAACATTGATTTATAGAATTTTATTAAATTAAAAAACCTACGCGGGATCACGCGGGATTAGAACCAATCCCGCAAATGCCCTGCGGGATTTAAAACACTACGGGATTGCAATCACTAGCTGGGACCATCTTCCCCAATGCTAATTCCACATTGGGAGTCCACCAAGTTCACGTTAGTTTGGGAAATTGCGCCCATACGGATCTACAACAAAAACCTGTATATTTCATTTCACATGAACATTTACAATATCAAACGAATAAAATGTGTTTTATCACTTATCTACACCTCTTCTCACTAATTTACGCTAAAATTAAGGCGTTTAATTAGTATTTACCGAATTATTTTCAAAAATAAACAGATATGTCACTCCTACAGCGACAGAACTCCTTATGAATGAAACCATGAATGGAATTCCGGAGGGAGAAATACTATGCGGGGGCGTTATAGTAGGGGTGACAGAAGTAGGTCATTTCCCCTTAAGGAATTTTCATTCATAAATACGAGAAAAAGTATGGCCGCCGTCCGGTTGGCATGGTGACCCGGCTAGGCGAACGGGTTGCATCGGTAATTGTCGTGACTGTCAAGATGACTATCAAAACAACCCGTTTACTGGTGACGCTTTCAAAAAATTCTTAACAATTTGTTAAAGAAAGTTAATTTATGGCGCTGTTAGATGTTTTGTAAAGATAAGAAATCAATCTATAGTGCAGTGTTAGTTCAGTGTTTAAAGTTTTATTCGTTCTTATGGGATTTGCAACTGTATTTTGGATACCACCGCTACCGGTAAGTGAGAGTTACAGAAATACTCAAAATTCTGCCTTAAACAATGTTGTCAGCGTATACGTAATTAAAATATCATTTATTGGAGTACCATATGCCCATTATCATTCTACGGCACAGTTTAAATCGATTTATTCCCGTTATTCCTGATTCTCGGGCAAATTCCCAGGTGTATGACAAGTTGCCTCCATTACGCCCTGACATATTGATTTTGTGAGGTTATGATGATTGTCAACTTGTAGGATTTTCAAACATTTCGTAATAAATTAACAATTTTATTACCTCCAGCTTTTCTGCACTTGGTTAGCGATCGATTATATTGTTAGACACGCCTAGCGCTTTATTAATAATAATCGTATTATTGTTAAATCAGGTACGGCATCCTAGAATCAAAGGATCAAAAGCCACTAACCACTAATCGAAAGAATTAACTTTCAAATATTTTAAAAACTTATTTAGTCCAGAGAAAGAAATTTCCTCAATATTTTTCTGCATTATCTGATAAAGGAATAATCAAGCTTTAAAGTAAATAACCACCGGGACATTCAGGAGCTTATTTAGGGGATACAAATTAATTTTTTTTAATTCATAATAATTAATATTTGTTTGAATGCGCGCTCTCTTTTAAATTGCCACATCTTACCAAAGAAAATAAAAGGAAACTCCGGAAATTCCGCCTTGTAGTGCCATCTATGAACCAGTAATACAACTATTCTTCGTTTCGTGGTTGCCCGGGTAGCCAATGCAGTTAAAAGAAGAGTTTGACAGTGACAGGTCGATGAAGCAGCTGTCACTGTCATCTTCCATGTGGTGTGTTTTGTGAGAAATATGAGTGAAAATCTAGCGGAAGAAGTAAAAAACCTCAAAATAAACGAAAAAGAAAAGGCATGAACCTTTATTTTTACTTTTTATGTTAAAATGCTGAAAGTTTTAAGTTACTCGAGAGCTGCACTGCCCAAAAACCGGCGAAATTTAGCCACATTGGTGTGTAGCATATTGGATGTAGGCTAGTCTTACCGTCACTACTGACGTGATTCATTGATTTTTTTACCTAGAAATCCTTTCTTCTGTATCAAATCTGATGTAATGTATTGCATTTCTTAGACTATCTTAGAGTATATATATCAGCAAGGTTTAAAATATACAGGAGACACTGAGAACGTAAAATAGTAAAAAGTTTTCATTTTCCTTACTAAAAAGTATTTAAACTTTAGCCAGAAACACTGTAATAATTTTTATTTGTTAGTTTAAAATTCTCTTTTACTGGTAGGTAGTTACATACGGATCATTTTCTATTTTAAAAATGTTGATTGAATTTATACGATTTTCTTTTGGATTCTTTCTATCCCTATTAATAAGGTATGTAGAAGCTATTTAGTCATGGGCGTGTCTAGGAGGCTTGGGGGCTTATCCCCCCAAAATTTGCAGACACTTTTTAATAATACAATAGCATAGGTCTATTAAATTATTAAATATTTTTAACAATTTAATAAC
The DNA here is from genome assembly GCA_963971165.1 of Philopedon plagiatum. Taxonomy (NCBI): domain Eukaryota; kingdom Metazoa; phylum Arthropoda; class Insecta; order Coleoptera; family Curculionidae; genus Philopedon; species Philopedon plagiatum. Next base: position 980,363 of record OZ020197.1, read on the forward strand.
TACTCAATGAAATGTTTTCTTTGTGCTATCACATTATTACAAGGACAGAATTAGTTCTATCGATGTGAACAGTAATGTATGTTAACCCTAAAAAGCAGGATGTAATTAAACACCAAGACAAATCTTTATTTAATATATTATAAGTACTAGAGTACAAACAAAACGACATGTTATAAAAAAATAATATAAAAACAGTATTTCTTATAACATAGTAATTTAAATACATATATTTCTGTAGCTTACAAATTTAAAACATAAAATTTAAGTATAACATTAAAAAAAATAATTAATATAAATGTGTCTCTGACATCAAATTTACTGAATTTACCTACGCTACTGATGCTGATTCTCGCACATTTTCTTGCCTACATGCTTGACCCAAAAATGCCTCTAGATCAGCTTTCTCAAGAAGCAAAAGATTTGGCATTTGAATTAATCAACGATTATTGATTGATCCTGTTGATTTAAATTAAGCCTACCCTGCTAGTTGTACTTATGTATTTAGTTATGAGAAAAGACCCTGTATATCCATATAGCTCTTTTTAGAAATATTTTGCATGTTTTTAAATGGAAATCTGATGCAACTATGTGTTTACATTATAATATTCTGATAGGAAGACTTATCTAATCTTACTTTTTAATAAGACATATTATATTAGGTAGATATCTATTACAAATTTAGGGTCAGTGTTAAAAAACCCATTAAATGGTTTTGTGCTACAGAATTCCAAGCTGCAATTGCCAGATTTCTACCTAGATTAAAACCAGAAATATTTAATATTACTCCTACTTTTGTCCTGCGTATAAAATACCATCTCTTTCTTTCCTTAAAGGCAGCGAAGATGAAAAAGGAAAAAGCGAAACAAAACGCCGCTGCAGGAGATAAAGCTTCTGTTGGTGAGCTAAAACCACCACCGGCTTTTATAGAGGAACGTCTCAATCTTTGGAACAAGCTCAAAGCTCAGTATGAGAAAGAGCTTGCTGCCAAGCCAGAATCTCCTATAAAGGTTACTCTTCCGGATGGAAAAGTGGTGGAAGCTGTTGCCTGGAAGACCACGATGTATGACATTGCCAAAGGAATAAGGTAATAATTTTTTTTTTTGTGAAAAGAATGAAATAATATTTTTACTTATTTGTTATACTTTTATCCCAGCCAAGGACTCGCCGACAACGCAGTAATCTCGAAAGTAAACGGCGTTCTCTGGGACCTGGACCGACCGCTAGAAAGTGACTGCAAAGTGGAACTGTTGAGATTTGACCATCCCGAAGCACAAGCTGTCTTTTGGCATTCCACTGCCCACATGTTGGGTGAGGCGTTGGAGAGGATATACGGAGGTTGTTTGTGCTATGGTCCTCCTATAGAGAATGGGTTTTATTATGATATGTGGTTGGATGACAAAGGGGTACGAAAATTTCAGATTAAGGAAAAAGGTCCTTTTTATGAGAAATTTGATTCTAAAATATTTTTTCCAGATCTCTCAATCGGATTTTCCCTACGTCGAAAGCCTGATGAAAAACATAAGCAAAGAAAAGCAACCGTTCGAGCGGCTGGAAATGAAAAAAGAAGACCTGCTCGAGATGTTTAAATATAATCCTTTTAAAGTTAGAATTCTCAATGAGAAAGTCGACACCCCCACCACTACCGTTTATAGATGTGGGCCCCTTATTGATCTTTGTAGAGGGCCCCACGTGAGGCATACGGGGAAGATTAAAGCGCTAAAAGTTACCAAGGTAAAGAGATCTTTTTTAGGGCGATAATTATCGATAGCCGTCGACCTATCCATAACTAAAATTTATCGATAGTAAAACGTTAAAAACCCGAAATAATGGTAATTTACTGTTTAGAATTCTTCAACCTATTGGGAGGGTAAAGCAGACGCGGAGAGCCTACAGAGAGTGTACGGTATTAGTTTTCCAGACAACAAACAATTAAAGGAATGGGAGAAGTTCCAGGAAGAGGCTGCGAAGAGAGATCATAGGAAAATTGGAAGGGTAAATATTTTTTTCCAATCAACTTTACCATACGAAAAAAAAATGTAATCATGCCTAAATAATTTTAAATTTGATCAATATCAATGGGAAATTTTATGTAGAGTTGGATTCTGCCAGTGTTGAGGCGATGGGAGGCATAGTTTTTCCGGAAAATGCGATTTTTCGAATCCATGTCGGCGGGACCTACCCTCAAAAAATCGTTTTTTTTTTATTTCTTTCAAATACAAATTTCCTAGCAATTTTTCGACTTTATCTAAGTCTATAATCATGAGAAAATCACCTATGGCGGAATTTTCGCAATAAGCCGCGACAAATCACTCTAAATGGTGGCGAATCGCGAAAAATAGGTCGACTTTTAGCGGCTCTAAAAAATTCTTTAGCTGAGGTAGCTTAATAAATTTTAGGTATGTTATAAAACGATTATTTCTCTGTTGAATGATGAAAACGGCAAAGTGCTATGTGATTTCCTTAATTTTTTATGAATTTTCTTTCAATAGTCTGTAAGTGTCGATTCGCGATCGCTAGAAACTGGGAAAAAACTGAATTTATAAAGGAAATATCATTAAACTGGTGATTTTTTTGTATTTCTCGTGTTCGGATTAGCCTGGAGAGGGATTTTCAAGAAAATCCGAGATGTATTTATCCAAAAATGAAAATTTTTCCATACAAATTTCGGACATAATTTACCATACGAAAAAAAAATGTAAACGTGCTTAAATAATGCCAAGAATGACTACATCAATGGAAAATTTTATGTAGAACTTGATTGTCAGAGTTGAGGCTATGGAAAGCGTAATTTTTTCGGAAAATGCGATTTTCCTCACCAATGTCCGGATACACATTTGGTTTGCTCCACTAGAGTCGAGAAAATGTAGGTACTATAGAAAATATCAGACCTTAAATTTATTAATTAGAAGTCATGAAAAATTCGGAAAAGTCATGGGATAAAACTCAGTCCCCTGTTATTTATTTTACAGGAGCAGGAACTCTTCTTCTTCCACGAACTCTCGCCCGGGTCGTGCTTCTTCCAACCGAGAGGAGCTCACATCTACAACACCTTGATCGACCTCATCAAGAAGGAGTACCGCAAACGCGGCTTCCAAGAGGTCGTCTCGCCCAACGTGTGCAACGCCAAATTGTGGGAAATTTCCGGGCACTGGGCCCACTACGCGGACAATATGTTCTGCTTCGACTCGGAGAAGGAGAAATTCGCCTTGAAACCGATGAATTGCCCCGGACACTGTTTGATTTTCGACAATCGTATTCGTTCGTGGAGGGAGTTGCCTCTGAGACTGGCCGATTTTGGAGTGCTGCACAGGAATGAGCTTTCTGGGGCGCTGACTGGACTGACGAGAGTACGGAGGTATGTATTATTTATCAATCGGCTTCGGAAAAATGAGGGTTTCTGTTTAATATATTTATTTATCTGTAAGTATGTGGGTTTGTATGTATATTCCCGATTTTCTCGGGAACCGCTGTACAGATCTGGATGAGGTTTTCACCGTTTCATAGGGCAGCCCCTAAGGAAGGTTTTAATGTACATTACCTTTTGTTGCCAGAGGCTTCGATTGCGTTATGCTCTTTTCAATTTTTTTAAAATTATTCAGTTGTACCTTCTAATCTAAAACGAATTCCCGCGAATATTGCTTTAGCCAATAGAAAATTTTCTGGAGATTCCAAAAATGTATAACTTATTAAGGTTTCGTTAAAGATTCTGTTCAGAAATTCACAAAAACTGAATAAAAGCAAAAACATTTTGGAGACTTCTGTATAAGCAGTACTGTACAGTTTTATTACATTTAATATTTTTACGTTTTCATTTCAGATTCCAGCAAGACGACGCACACATATTCTGCGCCCCCGAGCAAATCAAGCAAGAAATGAAGGGCGCCCTCGAATTCCTCAAACACATCTACTCCATCTTCGGCTTCTCCTTTGACCTGTGTCTGAGCACGAGGCCGGAGAAATACCTGGGGGAGATCGAGATGTGGAACGAGGCCGAGAAGGCGCTCACCGAGTCTCTGGATGACTTCGGACAGAAGTGGACGTTGAATCCAGGAGATGGCGCTTTCTACGGACCGAAGATAGATATCACTATTAAGGATGCTTTGAATAGGGCCCATCAGTGCGCCACTATCCAGTTGGATTTCCAGTTACCTATTAGATTTAATTTGTCGTTTGTAAGGTAAGATGTTGGAAAACATTAATTTTTCACACAAGTGTCTAATCGCCAAAGGCGGTCTATATACCCCCCCCCCCCCTCCCCCGCACCCCACCCCCGTCAGTGACGAAAATGTTCGTATATTGTCGTAGCTTTTGACATTTTTACTTCAATTTTTTGAAAAATAATTTTTTTTAATTAAACTATTTTTCTGACGGCTTGTAAAAACTTGTGCATTCTTTTCAGTGAGAGTGGTGAAAAGAAAAGACCAGTGATTATTCACAGGGCAATCCTTGGTTCGGTGGAGAGAATGATTGCCATATTGACGGAGTCCTACGGAGGCAAGTGGCCATTTTGGCTGTCACCGCGACAGGTAAAGTCTATGAAGATGAAGCTTTAGTCAGTTTCTCTGGCTTACTAAATGGAAAGATAGTATACGACTTTCTTCTTCTTTTTTTGCAGGTTATGGTCGTCCCAGTAGGTCCAAACTATGATCAATACGCCGAAGAAGTGCAGAAAAAAGTATACGAGGCTGGTTTCATGGCGGAGGTCGATACTGACCATGGTGATACTCTCAATAAGAAAATTAGAAATGCACAACTGGCCCAGTTCAATTTCATTTTGGGTAAGAACAAACAGACCGGTTAAAACATTACCCTCAGCATTTCGCAGTCTGGTAAAAAATATTTCTTACAAAAATACTTTTTTTTTTAGTTGTAGGAGAAAAAGAAAAAAACAGCATTACTGTGAACGTCCGTACCAGGGACAACATAGTACATGGTGAAATTTCTCTAGAAGGACTTGTAGAAAAACTTAACCATATACGAGACAACTACATTGTAGGGGAGGAAAAATTTTAACCAAAATTTACTCTAAATTAAGTTAAAATTGTTTTAAATTATGCGGTGTGAGCAGGGTCTCTTAATTTGCATTTATGTGGCACTGTTAAGGATTTTTGTACTTTAATTTATTTCATACTTACAAATCTTTTAAGGAAACATTGAACATGTTTTAGGCAACAATAAAAGTATTAGTATTGATTCAATTTGTGTTTTTTTTTAACAGGGAATATTTCCTTACTGAAAAACATTTTTTTATCTCTCCTAGACCATATATACGCCCTTACTATAGGTACACAAAGTGGTGGAGTAGGTCTCTCATCATCAATATACTACTGGCTTCGTCTGCAGGCAATAAGAAGTTTAATTGAGGCTTTTAATTTGCTCAATTTCGAAAAACCGACTTAGTTCTTCGACAATTACACAAACATGACGATTTTCATTATACAGGGTGCGTCACCAAGATGGATCGTACGACGATCTGAGACCTTGAAAGTTTCTGTTTTGGTTTTAAATTTTTATTGAATGAAGATTACTGCTAAAAGTATGAGCCTTTAAGATACAATTTTTAATGATTTAGTGGTTTTTCAATATACCTACATCGGACAATTTATCGTGGCACACCCTATATATAAAACACTGGGGAAAAAAAGACTATTTAACCAAAAATAGAAAAATATATTTAAAATATTATCGCAGAACACTCTACAACTGTTAAAGAGCTTATGTCTAAAGTAAAAAATGTAACGTAGGTAAAAGTGTAAAACGCAATACTGACAAGAAACTTATCTTCTAAAATAATAAACACAATAAACAATAAAATAGAAGAAAATACATAACAACAGAGGTACCCAGATGTTGGCAGTGAAAAACGCGATACATATGTACATTTGGAGATTCCTAGTAAGTCGTACTATGGATTATTAAAACTACTTTTTTAAAATATTAACATTTCTTTTAACGAAGATATAATATCACGTGCCGGATACGGTTAGTCTTGAAGGGAATTGTATTTTTTCTTGTATATTAACGTCCTTTTTTATTGTCTATGTGATAGGAAAAAAGTTATCTTCTTTTAAGGAACACGTAACATATTGCTATTGCTACTCCTAAAGCTGCTGTCACTGTTGCCGTTGTAATGTAAGTAGACATATGATCGCCAAGAACTACGCTCTAAAGAAAAAATAAAAAAAAATTAGCTAAGTAATGAACCGATATTGATGAACAGATTTTTTATGGAATGACACATCTTTATGATTCCTGTTGTTTTGTTAAATCAGGATAACAATTAATAAATCAGTAACAGCGATCTGCAGGAAGAAAACTTAATTTGGGATTAGCTAACACTGGTATTTAAAGAATTGGAAGCTGGGAAGCAAAGGGAAAACTTCTGCAGGCAATATGGTCTATAAAATAAAGAAGACCCTAGTTTATGTTGGTTTTACGGATTTATTACTCTTACTATATTTGCGCGCAAATAGTCAAAGTTTGGTATTTATCATTTTTAATTTTAGGGGGCCCCCACCAGCGAGTTGCACAGGGCCCCAAGAAAGCTTAATCCGACCCTGGTTTTAGTCATTAGAAAATCGTTCGCAAAAATTTACGCAATCTGCCTTACCCATCCTCCTTCATTCTCCACCCAGGTCGATAAACTGCCACTAATGAAAACAGTCGTCCACTGATAGATGTTGACGAAATGGTTGACAAACTTTTCCCGAAGCGCTCTAAGTGATAAGTCTGTACAGAAATAAAAGATGACTAGAACTCTTTCCCATGTGCCTTCGGTTTCCTGAAATTTTGCAAAGAAAAACCTGGACTGTAATTTTTTTTTTGTAGTGTTAATAAAAATTTATGTTTACAAATAAAGATTGTTTAACATTCACTTTAATGACAGTGTCAGAATTATTTGACAAAACTGTTGAGGTTGGCATTTTCGATCATGATGTGAGAAAAATAGTACAGGGTAATTCCTATATTTACGTCCAATTGCACAAACAATTTAATCAACTAATAAACTTAAAATAAACATTTTCTCAAATATTTTACCTCAAATAAATTATGCAATAGCTGCTGAAAAGTATGAGAATTTAGTGAATTCAGGTCGATGTTCATAGCCTGTTCGTGGACCCACCTCCTTCGGGACGACGGTACGAACCGCTGGGCCAAGGACCTTAAGCGTCTTGCGTTCCAGTAACCAGGTGGATGCCGATATGTAGCTGCAAAAATTTATAAAAAAAAATAATGCATTGGGAGGGCAGGACAAGGCCTTAGAGTATGTAGCAACGAACAGATAAAACTTCATTTATAATTCACTCTATAAGAGAGAGAAAGATAAGTGATGTGGTGGGAATGAAAAGCTATACTCTTCATCTTTCGTATTCAACGGCGTCAAAACTAAAATGGACTACCGGTATTTAAAGTCCCATTCATACATACATAGGTTGCACACATTTTAACTCCACTATGCCACAGGAACACATGCACAGTACAAGTATAGGCTTTATAGACTTCATCAGCGGACCAACCGGTTCCAGTCGGTCAAAGTGCTCTCCTTGCTTACATAATGCAGCTAAAGAAAGATAGTATGCTAACCATAGAAACGGGTTTGTCGCCGATAAATTCTGAACAGCACCAGCTTTAATCTAGGCAACATTAAGGATTAAGGATTTCTTTGTGATTTGTTTTTTATGTTTTGTTTTACCAGAATAGAGTGTTTATTTTGTTTTAAGTTTTCTTGTTTTTATAATGTATTCAAAAAAAATTAAATATAAATTAGAAAAATTCTAGTCAACATCCAAATTTTAAGCTCAAAATAGAGCGGAATTAGAAAAGCCTCGGCTGTAGCCCAGAGTAGCGGAAGTTTTGTAGTGACGTAGTGATATTCGTAGGTAATTTTCTAGTTGGCAATGCTGGAAGAGGTGGGTATTTAGTGCTTTTAAACTTATGAGAAAAAAATCTACTTACCACGGCAGGAAACACCTGAAAATAAAAGAAGTTTTATAAGAAAAGACGCAACACTAAAAGTTAAATGAAAAGTATTTTTCTACAACTGTGTGCTAACATGAAGCAAGACATTACACCACTCACTATAAGAAATGATGCTGTTATAATTTGTAGTAAGACAACTGTTACCAAGAGAGCGGTTCTTAGGTAATGAGTAATTGCAATGGCTACTTTAAAAAAATAAGCCGATAAATGTATTAGATACCAAATAATTGTAAATAATATATTACTGCCCATACCTAAATTATTTAATTCTAGATCCAACTCCCTCATTTGTTCGTTCAACGTCTGATAATAGAGCGCGTTTGCCTCGTTAACTGTTGCCCAACTGGGAGGGTTTTCTAGATTATCTAGCCAATTTCCCATCCTGGTTCCCGGTCTAGCAACAACAACTATTCTCCGACTAGATTGGGGTATATCTATGTGCAATGGTCGTGTGGCAGTACTTTCATCTTGGGCACTGTCTGTGTTATCTACAGAATCGTTTTCTGGGTTCTTGGACGGAGTGTTTGGTTGGTCTCCGCTCATTATAAATACGTTTCTAAAAAACACCTCGTTAACTTAAAAATTAGCGAAACTTATAATGAAACTTGCTAAGCTTATGTGAAGCGTGACCAGAACAGGCTAGAATGTATAAAAAAAGCTTTAACAAAAAGTGGCCCCAAAAAAGTTTACATTTTTCACATTTTTTGTAACTTAACCTAAAAAAACACTTGCCGGTCCGGCAGATTATTTGACCTTGAGTGCCTGGCGCTTCGACATCACGTACCTGTAGCCATAATCTCGAGTTGAAGAGAAAGTTCCATTGGTGACATTGCCAAGGTAAGAGGTTTGTTTCTGCAGCAGTTTGAAATAAGCAAACCCTTTTATGTTCCTTGTTTGAAACTAGAGCCAATCATCTTCAAGGAAAACAGTTTTCTGATCGAAATCGGATAATCTCACTGGCTCTGATTGATTTGAAACTGCTGCAGAAACAAACCCATGTTGGTTGTTGATTATGATTACCATGACCAAAGCCAAACGAATACAGAGATGCATACAGCGCCAGCGGTTTCATATACATAAGAACTGTTGACATACGATAGTTGACTCGATTCTTGTTGTTGAGGCCCCAGCTCAGGAAAAGAAGATAAGTTCAGGTTAGGTTGTTGTGCTTTTTGTGCGTGGCTCAAAAAACCCGAAAACAGTTTTTTAAAAGCATTTTCATCGATATCTTAACTATTCACTCATGTTTTTATAGAACTATCGTGTTTTAAGTGTACCCGTGTTTATTTGGAAGCCCGGTTTGTCCTATTTTGAAGAGGTGCAGTTCGGTAATTAAAATTAGGACAGCATTTTCTTGTAAATAGCTGACCTTAGCTATTTAAAATCTGTGATACTACTTTCCTACTTTATTAAAGGTTCCCTAACTATAATTAATATATAAGGATAGCACGAAATTGTACTAGGCATTTTTTGGTAACAGTGCATTGCATACTGCAATGCTTTGTTACAACAATTGCGGGTTTTCAGCCTATAACCACTTCTTGTTAACTTAATAACTACTACAAATCCCGTGACGAAAGACAAAGACGATGCCCCTTTACTTGACTATAAATTAGAAAACTAGAAATTATAAAGAAAAGGTTTAGATTGGTTTAACCAACTTTTTTTACCAGCTGTTGTTTAACTTAATTTTCTATATTGTGCAGTTCAATTTTACCAAAATGGAAATACCAATAGAGATAGCATTGGAGCAGTATTCTGACTATTGCTATATTTGTGTAACAAAACTAGAAGACAAAAATATTTCTGCACAACATTACTCTTCCAAGCGTCATAAGAAGAACTTCGCTTTTTACCAAAAGAAACTTTTGGATTTGAATAGACCCGAGAATACACCACTTGAAATTCCTAAGAAAATTGTGATGCCTGTCAAAGCTACTGAAAAAGAAACATTACACTGCAACAATGTTCATTTTGACAGTAATGCAGCTATTCAACATTATCAAGGAAATGAACATAAAGAGTAAGAGCTTTCTTTTTTTTTCTGTTGTAATTTGTCACTTTATGTATGTTTGTGTCAGTTTAATGAAAATATTAAATATGAAGCATTTAATTAACAGAAATTGGTTTCAAAGATACTTTAGTATACTAATGCATACTAAAGGCTACACTCTTAACCAAATTTTACATTTTTGTATTTTTTACAAAATGTACAAAATAACAAATTTTTGGTATCGTGGATCTTATTTTTAAAGCAAACAAAAAACTTTTATAAAGAATGACCTTTTTTCGTATCTTTCGCTTTTTGGTTCATTTATCCTCTTGTCTACCCCATCAGTGGACATACTGTAGATAATAGATATGCTAAACTTCTTACTTGCAGGAAGGAAGAGGGATATTGCACTTTTTGCAGTGTCCGCACACCTTCAAGAAACCATCTTTCGCAGCACATACAGGGGTCTAAGCATAAGAAAAAATTGAAAGAACTTGGTTTCCCTGCAGAAGATGGTATATTACTTTGATTTATTTACTTATTTTTATGAAGAATATTGAAAGTGTAAATATTTTTTACCAAGTGATATTATTGCTTACCAGGGCTGATAAAAGTCATGAGTTTTTTCTAAAAAGTTCCATTTTGGGTACCGTCGTCCACTGCAGTAAGAAATCTGGGCGAAAATAATTTTTTTAAAAGAAAAACGCTAGATTTTAATTATTGATTTTAATCAACTGAGTTAAACCATCTCAATCCTGGTTATTACTATTCCATTTTTTTTTCAAGATTCTCTTTCATTTGATATTTTAGAGGCCAGCACCGGCTATCAAATCTTAACCAGCGTTAAAAGTCTCTGTTATCTAATTTTGCTACTTTGCTGAATAAATTACAAATTCTACAGATACCTTATTTTTTAGAGCAATACAGTCCATCTGACCAAACCTTACCTTTAAGTTTAAGACTAATGATGCAGTTAGAAACTTGCCAAGTCTGCAATAAAAAAATTCCCCACGTGAGTCATGCCGTGGGTCATTACAAATCCAAAAATCATAAAGCATCTGTTCAACGATGGATTAAGGTAAGCGTACCATTCCTTCCACTTACACAACCTAGAAACCAAATAAGTACTTCCGAATTTTCAGTCTTCTTTTTTGTTATTCTTAGGCTTTGTTGAAGAAAATAAATAAATATAATTTGAGAAGTCGCCCATTGTCAGCCCAATAATTGAATTAAAAAATATGATATGAAAAGAGTATAAATCAAAATTGTATATGTACTTAAGCTAGTGACTGATCATTGTAAAATTCATGAAGACTGTAATACGATCTTAATACAGGCAAACCCTTTACTATCTTTTTAAAAGTCTTATCGCTAAAAACCTAAGTGGTACTTATATTATTATAAATTTTGATACTTTCAAATATTACAGAATTTTTGGTACGAGTTGTTTTCGGTATTAGGAGCGGTAAATCATGTCTGTTGCGTATATTATAAATGTCGGAGCTGGTATGTTTTTTTTTTTGATCTTACGTTGTGTTTACCCAAAATATATTGTTAAGAGATTTTTATAACACCCTGTACATTAAAAATTAGTGGTTTTATTAATTTTAGGATGTAATTTTTATTCTTTCCTAACGCAAATTTATTTTTTTATTAGTTTAAATAAGTAAGAACATTTTAGGGCATTTATTAAAGTAACCTCAAAGAATCTATCTTATACCTGGCGGCAAATATATCATTTGTTTTCAGGAAAGAGGGGATAACGAAAAACTGGACAGCACCAATAAGTCTGATATAAATTTATTCGATACTGCTAAGAATATTGTTCAACAAAACATTGAAGTCGGTCCGGCAAAGTAAGTTCCTTTTGGTTATTGCATCTGGTCCTCTAAAACAAATAAACAAAACTTGATAACTTAAGATAACGCCAGATTTCCAATTAATCTTGGACTGGGGTGCCAAAACCAGGCGCAGCCCGTGAGTTTTTTTTACAGGTGGCTCAAAATTTTGTGGACAACTAGTGATATCAAAGCAACAAGCAAAATATACGTCTTTTATTACGGAAGGTTTTTTAATAATGTGCCTAGTTTGGCCAAGAAATTATTTACCTACAAATAAACACCGCAAAAGCCATAAAATAGGTACTGTAGTATATTGAACATTGCTACTCTAGATGTTTATGACTTTTAGTATTACTTTTCTATGTCATGTTTTAGTCTAAGATGTGTTTTTTAATTGAAAATACATATACATGTGCCTATATGTTTGTATATTATATTTTTGCGCCTGAATAATAAAATAATTAACGATTATCGATAAAAATTTTGAACCTGATAATAATTGCACATATTCTCCTTTTGGGGGCTTGGTTTTATTCTGTCTTTGTTATTAACATTTTTTAACTATTTTTTTAACCAATTTTTCAAGTAATCAAAAAATCTTTAAGAGTTGAATTTAGTTCCTAGTGTTGACATAGTTCGTTTATGTCTAGAACTTATGGCGTATAAGCACTGTTTATACATTTTTTGACCGCACTCCAAAACAATAATTTTGCACTCGACGCGTCTTTCACTAGCCACTTTAGTTTTAGTCATTTCCTGATGACGCCATCAAGGTCATCGAAACCCGCGTCAAGGGCAAGAATGCGTATATTGTTTGGCCTCTTATAGGGCCTGTATGTTACCTATAAAAGCGGTAGTTATTATATTTTCTAGCATGGTTACTTATGATTGTTATGCCTGCAAAATGAGGGTCAGTGTAAAATCGACGGAGGACAATCATAAAACAGACTTCCCTCATACAGAGTTGATTAAATTAAAGTCTGATATGGTTTCCAAAGGTTAGTCGATTTAAATTTTATCTTTAATTTAAACAATTTTATTAATGATTATTAAACAGGAACCGACTATTTCTAAGAAACTTTACAAAGGTAAAATTTTTTTTAATTTATTTTTAGGAATAATACAAGAATACTGGGTGCGCCAAAATAGTTCGGTTATTTGCAAACTTTGCGATGTCCAAGTCTGTACAGTCCCAGATGCAGATGTGCACTTTGACAGTACCAGTCACCGCCTCAGTTTGTACATTTGGTGTCAGTCACTTACTAATACTAAGGTAAACGTGTATTTTCTTTATAACAAAGATTAATCTCTATACATAAAATACAAAGTCCTGACGCACGATATATATATATATATATATATATATATATATATATATATATATATATATATATATATATAAACGCCCGGACTAAACTAGTGGTCCTGGAAACACCCAGAGTGCGGTTTGCTAGGAATATTGTTTCCACAGTCAATCCCCTGAACTACCTGGAGACATCGTCGATCCCTGATTATTTTTATTTCATGCCAACTAATTATCTCCTTTAAATTAGCTTTAACTTTGTCAATAAGAAAGATTTCTTTGGGCAATAAAGTACAGTTTGAGTTGGAGTAAATTGTATTATACTGAGCTTTATGTCGCCAGGGAAGTTCCGTGTAGACTGTTGCAGATTTTTTATTTCAGATTCCTTCGCTAACTGATACGACTAAGTGGTTTTACTGTAACATTTGCGACAAAGCATTGGATGGCACTTCAGGAGCGGAAAAACACTATCTGGCCCCTCCTCACAAGAAGTAAGTTGTTTTTTTTACAATAATCCTCTTACTCATAGTATATAGGCGAAAACCTGTTTATAGGTTACACCCTTGGTTGTTTACAGCTGTTCTGTGCATTGTTTTATTTGTGTAGTAGTATTTTAACTTTTTGAAATTAAGTATTTTGAAAGAGTTAGTAAGATTTATTTCTTTAAAGGCAACAAAAATATTTCCACACACTTATTGCATAGAATTATTGTTGAGAGACTTGGCAACACTACAGCGAGTACTAACCTTGCATACTGCCTTTTAATTATCATATGTTGTGACCCTGTATAGTAATAGGTATTAAAACAAACCAAATCGTGCAATTTAAATTTTCAGGAGGAGTGCGTTATACTGTAAAGTTTGTGACGTACGGAATGAGACGGAGGCAGTTTTGGATTTTCATTATACAACGAAGTTACATGTAGAAAACTGGAAGAAAACCGAGACTTTCCTCCAGAAGAATGGTAATAAATATGTTTTATTTTAAGCAACAACATTATAAATGTTCCTAGACGATTCACTAAAATGTAAAGCCGTTTTATTTTGACAGTTGTGGGTTTAAATTGACGATCATATTTTTTTTCTTTAAATCCTTTTTTTTGCAAGGAACGATAGACAAGGGAGTATACATACATAAGTTTCTTTTCACAAGTAACTGGGGTTATATTCACTTGTGCCAAATCCATTGGTGTAGTTGGGTTGAATGTTGGACAGTGTTGCCATTTTTTCCGCTCTGAAATGCTTTGTCGATAGTTTTTAGACGTCTATGGCTGTAACCATAGCAACTGTATTCAGTTTTGTCTACTAGAAACTTTTCATGCTAAATCGATATCAATCGCCCTCGTACGAAAGAAACTTTATTACCTTTATGTATTTTTAGATGTCCAAAAAGTGATGGCCAGTAACCCATTGCCGCCAGTAGGCAAAAGCTTAACAGAAACTCAAAGCCTCCAAAAAACCAAAGACACAGAAATTACAAAAACTCAAAAACACTATGAAGATTTACGAGAAAATAAAAACTCGGAACTGCCTTGTTCATCGCAAACTATTAAACTTAATTTCGATAAAACCAACACAGCTGTAAAGGAACAAATAATTACTGAAATCGAAAAACTGGTTGATACACTTTACTACTCCAAAACGGTGCCTTACGAAGCGGCCTTGAAATTTCTTAAAAAAGCTAATGAAGAAGCTGAGAATCTTAAGAAAAAATATGAAAAGAAAGAAGAACGGCAGATGTCGGTAGAGGGCGCTACATGCTCAAAAAATAGCCTCCATGTAACGATGGACTTTGGCGAAGATAGTATTAATGGACTAAGTCGCGCAAGTGCAAGTCTGGAAATTGAGGAGGCCTCATCTGAAGAAGAATTCTGTTCTTTTAAAGATGGCGAAACTTTGTCGGCAGAAGTTCAGCCTGCAGGTGATCTAAATCACTTTTCTGATGACTTACCTGCCGCAAGGGTGGCAGGAGTTGAAAATGTTCTTGATCAAGTCCAGTCTGATCTAGAACATGTTAGTTACTACTACAGTCTCTTGCCCTCAGGCCTTACCGATGATGTGACTGAAAGTGGCTTGGAAGAATTTAATGATACAGTATCACCTAAGATTAAGAAGAAGAGAAATAAGAAAAAGGTAAGTGAAAATATAATATCCAATATGCACAGCCATGGACAACTCGAACTTTCAGATATGCATTGCTTGTCTATTTAGCAGACGTTAACGCAAGAGCGTTTGCTTAATTTCTAATATAATGATCAAGTAGTAAAAAAAATAAGTTTGTAGTTTAAAAATATATTTCAGATACTGCGACGCACTCTGGTTTTGCAAAGGAAAAATGTGTATTTTTGCTAGTTGCCAGGTTGGGTTGAAAGGAATTGTAGCGCGAAGTCTGCAAAAATTATATTTGCCATCCAAACTAAAAATTTTGTTTCGAAATCAAGGTCAATTTCTTAAAGCACATGCAAATTTAGATAAAAATATTTTTTAAAAGTACAAGTGTAAGTGGGCATCCTTTTCTTACGCCTTTGCACTGGCATATCTCTTTCCAGCAGTCTTCAACCCGTCTTGTCTATTCCGCGTTCCTTCGCTATTTACAGAGCCGTCCCGTCCGATTTTGATTTATGACGTGTGAAATCAAAGTTTGTTTTTAGGAATATTGTTGGTAATTCGGTGTTTACAGAAAGCATTTTCCCATTATTTTCATTGTTTTGTCCTTATTAGACATTTTGGTAGTATATTGTTGGACTTTGTGTATCTGTCGGACTTCTGTGAAGTCCGTAACAATACCATCGAAAAATTCTCATGGGACTTTGTATGTAATTTTTAGAAAAAACCTGTGAAGCAGCTTGATTATGTAAACCAGGTTTCTCCTGAAGTTGACCCTGTGGAATCCCTTCTAGAAGACATAATTCTATTGAAGAACCAAGTTCAAGAGAAATATCCGGGCGAGGAGAACGTCGAAAAGGACGTGCTGACTGAGATCGAAAGACTAATTACATTAGTTATCAGCGACAGCATTCCACCCGACGAGACGTTGACGTTGTTGGGAAAGTTTAACATGGAACTTCGTCTACAAGGTTGTGGAGCCCAAGAAGAGGAGAAAGAAGAGGTGCAGTCTGAGGATCTTGATGAATGTATGA
Organism: Philopedon plagiatum; assembly: GCA_963971165.1. Lineage (NCBI taxonomy): Eukaryota > Metazoa > Arthropoda > Insecta > Coleoptera > Curculionidae > Philopedon > Philopedon plagiatum. Next base: position 996,619 of record OZ020197.1, read on the forward strand.
CAAGGAAAGGTAAGGTATCTTGTAATAAACTTCTTTAATTTGAAATGGATGGTTTTAACTCAGATAGGCCTCGTTCACTCAATCAAGTAAACAGGAGTTGACGGCACATAACGCCTAAAATATGAAGATAACTCATACGGGAGCACAGGAAGAAATTTTGCACGCAACCAGATATACAAACAATAGTGAGGAGGTTTAACGCTGATGGCGCTGACTGTTGCCATTTTAGGTCAACAGATGGCAGTGGATAAAAGAAATATATTATACACGCAATGTTGACGATTGTACCGATATATCGGTAGATACAATATCGATTTCTTCTAGAGTCTATCGAACTGACTATTTAGACATTCTGTTACGTGGATTGGGTCATCTCCGCGAATTCCAAACATTTAAACAATGGTAGTAACTTCTATGGGTTAAAATAATTCATTATTCCTTTCGGGCCAGCTCAACCGTCCATCCCTTCTTTGTTATATAGGCTGAAGTAAAACAATAGTATACAGGGTGTCCGAAAAGTGTTAGTATCAGGGTTGATAAAAATCATGATTTAAACTTATTCAATTAAATGCAACCCAATGCCGTGTGGTACCTCATTTTAAAGGTATTCATTTTACCGCAAACCCGAGGTCCGTATCTTAATTCGTTTTTAAATGGCAAGCCTTTAAAAATTAAAAGTGGTGAGAAAAAATTTGATTTGATTTGGTCAGAAGAACTAACCGTTATCATTCCCTCCTTGACTATTCCTAACAGAACAACATGAAGCGCGTTACGTATGCATCCCTTTACTGTCCAGCTACAAAAACCTAGCATATCCCACTTCTCTCGCTCATTCATACCTAGGTATTCCGATTATAGAACAAATTGCCTGCAGATGTTTTCCCTTCCCCTCCCAACCTCCAATCCTTTAAATTCCGTTTCAATAGATTCCATTTCCCTTATCTTCAGACTCCCACAGTACGTTAGTAAGTACTTAGTCCTATAGTATACGTGGGCGCGTCCCAAATAAAAAAATATCAACCTAATTTGCCATGTTTTGGAGTAACATTTTAACAAACAGTAGTCATAAATTAAATAAAAAATTTCCTTGGTAATTTTTGAGTTGCATTTTTCAGCCAGAACTGATCTAAAGCACAGATACTCCACAGAAGAGTTGATATCACTAAGAACCGATAAAACTTTTACAGGAATACAGGATGCAAGACTGAGATCGATGCTGAATGAAACCCGTCTTTGGAATAAGCAATGGAACGATTTGGATTTGGATTAACGCGTGGACTTAAATTTTGTGAAGCTATACATTTTTCGGCGAGGTGTTTTAAGGAAAAAAAACTTAGTTATTTAATAAGAATTGGTCGATGACCGTGGGAAGGATTGTAAGGTAAGATTTATAATGGTTAAGGAAAAATTGTTTATACTTTATTTTGTTGCATTTGTCCTCATTGTTTAAGGGCAAAATTATTTAGTGTTTAGGTACAATTACTACTATTTTTATAAGATTGTTGTTGCTTGTTTATTCGGTATAAAGAAACCAATGACTGACTAGTGTATACATATTAGGGCATTCAATCCCGGAATAAAATTTGAAAACCACACCAAAGAGTAGCCAACTATGTTTTTACAGCGCGCAGGTGATAGTTTGCAAAACTCGCCTACGGCTCGTTCTCAAACTATTACTCTCGTGCGGTAAAAACCCATTTACCAACTCCGTTACGTACGTTATTTTATCTGTAACCGTGCGGTAAACCTATCGGTATTGTTTCCCTTGTAAATCTTTGAACGCATTTTTTGCCGAATAAATGTAAAGTGACATTCATAGTTTTTGCAGTGTGGTCGTCATTTTGTTGTTGTACAGGGTGTTACAAAAAGATGTTACGAAATTTTAGGAGCAGATTCTACATCTAAAAATATGAAAATAAATTTATATTAACATGGATCTTTAAACGCTTCGTTTTCGAGATACAGGGTGTTTAATATTTTCTTTTTTAAATGTTTCTTTTTAATTTTTCGAAAATTCGTTAAGATATTGACATGAATTTTGGTACACGCCAGTATGTAATCAAAGGGTATCTTTACGTGCAGAAATGTATTTTCTAAAGTACTTGCATCAGTGGCGTACGTGCTGGTAAGTCTTTATTTTTAGCGAAGAAAATGACATGCCACTGATTTTTTGCAACATTGATATCGTTTTCTCTAAGACCAATTAATTCTGCGTGAAAAGTGTCTCCTGAGCTTTTTTGTTCCGACGCGCCGTTTTCGAGATAAAAATTAATTTATTTCTTACAATACAAGCAAGTAATAAAAATATTTTTTGTTCATAAAACGGTACTTTTTGATTCAAGTGTATAGTAGATTCTGGAAATGGCATTTCCGTGCTTCAGTGCATGCTCTAAACTCTAAATCGTCTTCGCATATTTCTCCTAACTCTTCGGAATACTTGAGGTGTGAAAATATTAAACACCCTGTATCTCGAAAAAGAAGCGTTTGAGGATCCATGTTAATATCAACTTATTTTCAAATTTTTATATGTAGAATCTGCCCTCAAAATTTCTTAACATCTTTTTGTAACATCCTGTATAGTATACGTTACGAATGATCTCGCGAAATTATTGCTAAATCATAAAAAAATAATTTTTTACCCAATCACATATTTTTTTTAATACTCTTAGCAAAGGGATATACGGGCCGTAATCAAAAAATAAATATAACTTTGCACTTAAGGTAGGTCTGCTCTTTAAAGTTACAACAGAATTATATTAATATTATGAATAATACTCCATTTTTTTGTCCGCTCTGCACTTGTTATCTCAGGTTTTAATATGTTGGCATATCAAAAAGCTGAACTTTTTATAAAGAGCAACATTTTTTTCTTCTAAATTCTTTATAAAAACATTTTTTCGTTTGTAAAGAATTTTCATAGACACACTGTACGTTTAGTTTTTATTTTTGGTCAACCGATGGTTAGAAATAAGTAAGATAAAGGGTAAAATATAAGTTCTTGTTTTCGGCTATAACTGGCGTGAAAAATCTTTATGCAGTTCGTCGCCGATCGCATACGAGGGAGCATTGATAAGTACTTAGCCTACCATATAAAACGTCACAATATTTCAAAGCAAAATTTAAAAATTCACAGTTTTGTCATCGTTTAACTTGTGTATGTCAAACTTTGACAACCTATTGATAAAACATTATAGTTGTAAGTGTTGTAACCATAGAAACCATATTCAATTTTGTCTTCTAGAAACTTTCCAGGTTAACTAGATATCAATACCCCTCGTATATTTTAAATACTGTTTATTTTGATTAAAGTGTAGTTCGAGTCTGGTTTCAAATGCTTCTGCAATATTTCAATTTGCATTTTCTAAGAGCATCTTGTTGAAAACACATCCACATTTGAAATTGGACCTTCGAATTGTCCTTTTCTTATTGATAATTCAAAACTACATATTTTTGTAAGAATTTATACGATAAAGCATATTTTTTTATTAAATTCGTTATTACTATTTGTTGAGCTCTTTATTCTTTTTCCTGCGAGCGTGTGGAAATGTGCACTTTTCCACACTGTTTCCGCATGAATTAAAAAACATATCCATTACACTTCAAATGAAAATCGGTCAAAATCAATGTTTGCGAGAAAGACTACAGCAAATGAGGGAAAAGAAATGAAATCCGCAATGAATCCTCATTGCGCTACAAATAAAAAAAAAGTAAACGGTAAGTTTCTCTTATTAAATTTTAATTTTAGTGACATAGAACAATCAAAAGCTATTTTTCGTACAACAGATCGCCATAACATTCGTTTTCTTCACTTATTTGTGGGGATTGTTCTTGATTCGGCTTGTGGTTCCTTAGGAATCCATAAACCTCATTCTCCTCCATACACCTTCCTCTTGCCTTTTCGTGCTCAATCAGGTCATCCAATAGTTGTTCTTCTTCCAATGCCTAAAATATCATTTAAATATATCATGCCCCATTCTCCTTACATCCTGTATGTCTTATATACTGTTTAGAACCAATTTTAAGTAAAAAAGTTTATACAAATACATATATGTCCAAAAGTTTGGAATGACCCTAAAAATTACTAGGGGTTTAGAACCACCCTGTTTTCACAAACACTAACCTCTTCCTTGAGCTGTTTCAGCTTTTCTTGGTCTTTTCTTTTAAAAAATCCAGCCTGAAAAAATATGTTTGTTAAGAATAATAATAAGCAGATTTTTGTAATGGCTCACCATAGCTAGGCACGTGGTCAAAGGTACTAAAATTATTAACCCCACAACGGCAGCCACGATTAGTATCCACGTGGGTATTCGATATTCTTTTTGTATTATAAGTAGGTTGGATATTTCAGTAAAATCGGACCTGAAATGGAGAAATAACCATTTTGCTATAAGAAGAAACAGAAAAAGCAAGCCTGAGCAAATCTAACCAAACCCATAATTGGTTTTTAACGGTTTGGCAAAATTAGATTTTTTGACCTCACTAACACCGAAAATGACATATTAGTCAAAATGGTTCTAAATTAAATTTTTGGACAACCGTATACAGTGTATCCAGAAGCCATATCTTAACAAAATGGATAACTTTTTTATTTTTAACTTTACAGAAAAAATTATTCCTCAAAAAGTTCTGCTTATTAAGAAAATAACACTCAAATGAAAAATTTAGACCCAGCATATACGGGGGCCAAAAAAAGTAAAAACGATAAATGCCGTAGAACTGAAAAGTGATCGAATATGAAATTTGACAAAATAACTTTATGGTCATTCACCCGCCTTTGAATTTAAAAAAAAAGTGTATTAAATGCATTTTTTTAAATACCATTGCCACGCCCTAGTTTTAAGGGTGTGGCTAGGGGCGTAGAGGTAACGGAACCTTAACTAGATCGAAGTCAAACGTTTTCCACCGTCCCGCTTTCCATTTAGTGGCCGCCCCCACCTCGTATATGCTGGGTCAAAAATTTTGATTCGAGTGATATTTTCTCAACAAGCAGACATTTTTAAGAAGAATAACTTTTTCCTTAAAGTCAAAAATAAAAAAGTTTCCCATTTGTTAAGATGGTTTAGAGACACACTGTATAGGATGTGTCCTGAAAAAAAAAGTGTGCTTACCTATTACCACTTTGCGTAAAATTTTCAATAACAATGTTAGCAACCGACGTAATTTTGATCAGCTGTTTGAGTTTCAGCATACCTAAAACAATAACAATGTTAATAGGCCGAAGCTTCAAGGATCCCAACTAATTTAGTAATAATTTACCTTCTAAATCTTTAAAAGTCACCTTCAGTTCCATGGCAACTTCCGAGTACTTTTGAACGCTGTCAAAAGGTCCAACTAGGCATTTTATGAGACCACATTTGACGTTGTTTGTGGTACAATTTAAGTAAAATATATTTTTTGGGTCAAACATGGGATCAGTATTGTTATTATTCGGAGTTGGTTCTCGGTAGTTGATCAAATCGGCTATTGTTGATATTCCTTCTGTAAAAGAGAATTATGGAAATATTATATGTACTGGGTGTCCGGAAATGACGATGACAAATTTTAAGGTATGATTCTACAGAGAAACATTATAAAAAAAAGTTCATAATAGCATAGGTCTGCAAATGCTTCTATAGGGAACTACATGCCCATGAAGATGGTGTCATTAAAAATGATTTTTATTTAATTTATTAGGATCTACTTACAATACAGAAATGAACTTTTCGGTATAAGTTAGTGTTATTGGAGGTCACTTTTTAAAAATAGCAGGTGACCCATATTGCAACCAGTGGCGTGGGAATAAAAGGGTGCTGGGTTATTTAAGGTCGTATTATTTAACTGTCAACAGTGTTAACCGTGACCATGACCACTAGCCGGCCGAAAACGATGAATGCAATTTTGTGATACATCAAAGCACCGCGAGAACGTTTACAGGCAACCAGATATACAAGTAGAACGCAGTTTTGACACTGCTGTCGCTTAAATCGCATTCTTACCTTCATATTCTGTGATGTTTTGACATTTTGTTAACTGACTTCCTGCGTTTTTATCCTGATATTCCCGAAAGTCGGCGAATTTACGAAAAATGCCTTTGGAATCTTTTATCTCGTACGGCACCAGTATATTCATTTCAATTTCTGACATGGGACTTGGTCCTATTTTTTCTACCTACAATAAAATGATTTTTTTTCACTACTGCTCTGAAAATACATAATAAACACACTATTAACTAGAACTAAAAATTAATAATGAAACATCGTGGGTTAACGTTTACACAGGAACAATTATTATGCAACCAACCAATCGTCAGACCTATCTTCCATACCATACAATCTTGAACAAATGTTTCGAAATCTAGTAGGCGGCAGTTTTGGGAGCAGTCATAATTTGAAAGCGGTCTCCTATATTTTATTTGTTTAATTGACTGCGATATCTCAACTACCACCCAGAGAATCGACAAGATTTAACTAGGTATATAAATTAAAGTGAAATTTCATAAAAATAATGATAAAAATGATCTTTACTATCTATTACTTTTGTTCAAGATTGTATGGGCAATAGCTCTGGCAAATTGTTGGTTGCATAATAATTACGTACGCGGACGTAAGTAAGTAAATCATTTCAGTGAATCCCGGAAAAATGTTTCTACTAACCTTAAAAATATTTAGTATTTCAGTGGTCTCTTTCTTAGAATAAATGTAAGTTGACTGTTTGGACTCTCTAAAAAAATATGAAAAAATATACAGCGTGTCCCAAAAGGTCGGAGGCAAATCCAGTTTTTACTGGAATGCTATTCAGAACTATTATACGAAGAAAACTTTTTTCTAAATGATAAGGGAAAAAAGGTTATACAATAAATAAATAGAGTTTTTGAAGCAATTGTACCATAATTATCTCATAGTACGTACAAGAGAATACTTAGTATCTCAAAAATGAACTTACGTACCCTGTAATCTCGAAATCGGCTTCTTTTTCAAGCTTAATGGTAATATTAAACCTATTTCGCCTATTTATACTTAAAGTTGTTGTGGAACTGTTTAATAAAAAAGTTATTTCCTTGTCGCTTAATAAGTCGTTTTCGTCAATGTTGAATTCGTAGTTATAAACAACCTAAAAAAGGATGTAGTACTTTGCAAATTGTATTACATTCAGGCGAGTATTTTTCGAAAAAATATTTTTCAAATATTTTCGTACACGGTAGATACCTTTTTTGCTAATTGTTCTCCTAAATCGCATGTTACGTTACCGTCTTCACTGTTGCCACAATTCGGCGGAAATTTTCTGAAATAAATGCCACTGGGTAAAGTTAGTTCCAGCTGTGGTGTGAAAGCAGGATCTCTTACATTTGAAACGTTTACTTCTAGAAATAGCGGCTCTTTGGAACCAACAATGTATGTATTTTCTTTCCTAAAAGAAAACAGTTTATGTTACTTTTAAAGTTAAGCAAATGTTTGCTTCCTTAAGAAACCTTAGATTAGGTAACGAAGAACGGATACCTACATTTATTTACATCTGTTTTGCCGTCAACAATTTCAAATTGTTCAAATTAAATTTTTTATCCCAGATAAAAAGAAAGTGACGATCTAGAAGGTTTAATCCGAGAAGAGCAAAGGTCTTCTCGGGTTTAATCCTTGAGTGAATTAGATGCGGACCAGTTGTAAATCCACTCTAAGACCCTTGACACTTACCTCAAGTTAATAAATCTGGCATCAACTACTAATTCAGATACACAAGTTTGTCCGTTACAGTGGTGGTCCCACATGACTAACTTGGTTTCAGTTTTAGACGATTTATGACTCGGAAGAGGACAAGTTTTACAAAAATTGTCTGTCCCTATTCGTTCTGTAATATTGCTGGGTATTATTATTGGGTTCGTCGTATTTGCTGTCTCATTCTCAGGAATCCTGTAAGTGAGGGTTATACTTATAGGATCCTCATAGTTGAAAGGTGTCATGGTTAACTGAAATAAAAAAAACACTCAATGATACAATTTTTTTTTATCTAAGACATCCCACGTAGACTTCAAGCCTAAGTACCGTGGGCGTCTGAAGAGAAGGAAAATGTAGTCTATTGACACGGAATTTGAAGGATTGGAAATAAAAAGTAGTTGATCCAGAATTTTGCATTTTACTGTTAAGGAGCAGGAAACATCTAAAATGGTTAGAATATACAAATAAAAGTCAAAATTTCATAGAAAATCGGGGTTAGTGCAAGAACCTCTGCAGCAAGTATTATACTGTTAGGAAGTCTATTGCAAAGCTAGAAAAGGTATTAAATTAAGAGGTAGTTTACAGCAGTTGATACAAGGAATTTTTCGACTCCAGGCGAAAGTTTAGCTTGTCACCGCCAGCTGCATTCCTAGGTTACCGCTAAAATGTCAACTAGATTAAGGTAAGAAGAGATAGGAATCAGTGGTGGGTGTTACAACTATACTCTAAAAAGCAAAGTGCAACTTCTTTTACCTTAAAAACACTTATATCTTCACAGTACTCTTTCCTTTTCTCCATTTTAATTTCCTTTTTTTCCGATTGGTTTCCGGAATCTGTATATTTAAAGGAGAATCGGCGCAGATCACCATCAACTGTCAAATTTCTTATAATGGCTAAAAACATCAAAAAATTCTTCCTCATTTAGAAAAAGGTAGCAACACAATAATCAAAACCTCTAGCTAGGTATCAACAAAATTATAGCTTGAGGAAAGCGTTTAAAATGTACTTCATTCACTGAATTTTTTATGTGCGGCAACACTGTACGTTTATTTGTTAAAGTGCACTCTAGAGGCCTTAAAAAACAGTTATCGAGTTAACGGTAACACAACTGTGTAGTTATTTTTATTAAACAATGACATTTCCGTAAATATTGTATTGTGTCAATATGCAAAAATACCACTGCAAGTGCTCCGAACAAATAGTTTTTTCATGTGACAAGAACAGCCGAAATCGGAAGAGGCATTTTTAAAAACTGTATTTTAAAGCCTTGCAAACATAGCTAATTCCAGGGGTGGAATTACAAGGCGACGGACGACGTCGACGATAGGCCGGCAGGCGGCAGAGCGGCTATTGTCAGTTTCGCAGTAGCAAGCACTGGTATCACGGCGGGCTGCTTATCGGATACATTCGTGTTTTCCATCTTTCCATCAAAGCGTATGTACAAGCTTAAAAGAGTGCTGTTGAAAATATTTTAATGATGAATAATGAAAACTAGATTACACGCATTTGGTCTCAGGATATATTGTAATATCCATACATTGGGTGAGTGAAATATTTTTCTATTGCTCTAACGTATTTTGCATTTTCACATTACACACTGGAGATAAATAAATATTTCTATTTTATTTTCAAATCGGATCCTAATTTTATTTCCAACTAGGGCAGATACGTCCCTGGAATAACCTATGTTTACAATGCTTTAATTATTATACTTACTGAAAGTTGGTTCTTCAAAATTGTCGTAAGAGTAACAGCATTTAAGGGCAAGAGTGGTGCTACTTTTACTTAGAGTTGAATTAACCCTTATAGTTTTATGCACAAAGACTATGGGTTTAGAACGCAAAAGCACTGCGTGTCCCGATATGGGAGATCCTATAAGAATATCTAAAAAAAAAACTAGTTAAGGTTTATCTATAGCTTGCAAGCCCTTAGGGCATACAAATTTAGTGTATGCTTATCCCTCATCACTTATAGGCAAGTAGCAGAAGAAACCTGTACTTTTTTTGTGATAAGTATGCAACGTACCTAAAGAATGATTGTCGTCAATGTCCAATGGTTTTGAAAAACTCATTCCAAATCCTCTTAAATCGGGATATATGTCTTTTCCCAAAATTTTTTTCAACACCATAAATCTCTTGGTCTGTTTGTCGTATGTATAAACATACACTACCCCTGAAATTTCTTCTTGTGGGGCAGAAATTGCAAACTCTAAAAAATAATTCCATTTATAAGATGCTCGGGTTCATCGGATCAAGGATTCTTAATTTTAAAGAACAATGTTTTGTAGAATCTATGTACATATTTACCTCCATATCCATCGTTATCCAGGTTGCCCAGAAAAGCGACCGTCTGACCAAAAAGACCATTTGAAACTGTTCCATCTATTCTGTTTTTTGTGTCCATTGTCAGTTTGTACTAGAAAAAAACTTTAGCTAATAATGAATCAGTAACAATCTTAGTTTGCAGCAGTTTTACCGTATTTCCAAAAATCACGTAGACACTCCCATGATTGAACCCATTTTTGTCATTTGAACGAAAAGGCGCGCCCACGATGAGGTCGTCCAGGCCATCTCCATTCAGGTCACCCGCAGCCAGGGAAGATCCAAAATACTCTCCGAACTGAGTTCCGAAGAATTTTGCCTTTAGTTCGATATCGTATTGGTTTTTGATTGTTAATTTTCGGTTGTTGAAGTTAAATATTAATACCTAAAATATTACTAATATTGTTTATATTTCGGAATAAAAAATCCGTTTCTTTTTTAGAACTCCACGGGTTCTCCTTAGGTTCTGAAAAAAAAATTGGAACTCTGCGTTTAACAACAACTTACCGCTCCATATAAAATTTTAGCTGAATCGGATGTTTTTTGCCCTCTCGGTAGACCTGTGACGTAATACAGTTGTTTTTTTTTGTAAAAACGGCCCGATGTCACTGCGTAACCTTTAATGTAACAAGGTAGTATTCAGTTATTGAATCAAAAATTATACAAGGACGTACGAGAATGGGATGAAAAGTTTCCAGCCTGATCCAGAGAGTTCAGTTCAGTTGATATTCATTTCAAACATCATTTATTTCTTCCTCATTAATATTGATAATACTTCCTTACATCTATTTACTTAAATATTATACAATACTTCTGCGGCTTTTTCTGCTATCTCTGGAGGAGTAGAGATTCGAATTAATTTCCGTCGAGATTTTCACAGATCATTTTTATCAATATTTTTACGAAATTTTACTTTTATTCTATATAGTTAAATCCTGTCGATTCTCTGGGTGGCAGTTGAAATAACGCCGGCAATAAATAATTGGAAATTGGTTGCTAGAAGACAGCTTACAAATTATGACTGCTGCCAAAACTGCCGCCTACTAAATTTCGAAACTTTTGTTCCAGATTAAACCATTTTCGAACAATATGTTGCTGTTTTCTTTGTTACGCCGGAAAATTTTCATCCCATCGTCGTTCTGATAATGATATAATTTCTCTAATATTACAGCAAGTACAGACTTTCGGGGGATCACTTACCTGCATACTCGTGGTAGTTTCCGTCAGGACTCATTACTTTATAATCCCATTCGGTTGCCTTCTTTTCGGTATTTTCAATCTTTAAAATTGTCCCCACATAATTATTAACTCCTGGGGCACCAAGTAAAACTGCATTTTCATTCTACAAATAAAAGCAGCATGCAGAATTAATTATCCTAAGAACCTATTGGGACACCCTTTATAATGCTGGCCAATGACCATTAATGTGGATGGGATGGGTGTTGTGTGACGAGGAGCAAGATTGGGTTTTGGAGGCGTTGAACTGGACAGTTTGTTCAAGTATTAAAATTATGAACCTCATTTTTAGTATATTTCTTTAGTACTTTAAATCTGAAGAGATGTAACTACTTTTCAATATTCTTATAAAAATAGTGTATTCCTTACCTGTATAAAATGTATAGAAAATCCTGCTTGAGCTCTGGCGTAATAAATAAGACCTTTTAGTGATTTTAAGGTACGCAGTAACGGCTCTAAAAAATAATAAACTAAATACGTACAAGTTCCTAGGCCTTTAAAAAATATTAATTATTGTAGCAGTGGAAAACTTGTTACCTTTTAACGGTGAACTTTTCCGCAGAGTGTATGTTTGTAAATTTGCCAAAAATATTCCTCCCCGAACTTTAGGGTAGCTTTGGCCAGAAAAATGGTATTGCCAACTTGAAGCTGAAATCTACAATAACATATAAGTATACTAGCTTATGACCAGCTCATTTTTAGACAGGCTATATTTTTACTGAATGACCTTGTTGCTCACCATCTTGCAGACTTTTATTTTTTAAATATCAGTAATTGATCTTTTTAGTAAGGGCTACCTGCCTGCAAAGATTCAGCTTTATACAGGGTTCCCAGCGAATTGCTAAAAGAAAATTCCCTGAGATTTCCCTGACACTACAGAGAAATTCCCTGACGACAATAGATTAAATAGTTTTATTAGACGCTCTCTATTATACAGGTTTTTTTAATAAGACCCACATACTATACTATAAAAAGCCAAGGCGAAATAATATTCTAATAACCAAATACCGCTTTTTTTAAATCTATCTAATTATGCACTAGCAAATATCTGTCTTGGGCACGTTTCCCAGACACATATTACCATATTGTAAATGTGACTCTATTAAAGAAAAACCATCCATCTATATCCATAAATAGAGCCATAGAGATCTATTTGCAGTTAAATTACGAGTACAGTAATACATCATTCGAATCGCATGTAAAGAACATAACACTGGTCTTAGTAATAATATTAAAGGTAAGCTTCGCACCATTGCTTTATATTTGCTAAGTAATTGTTTAATCTTTCGTCGATCGCTGTCCCTGTTACGCCACAAAATAGTTGCATCATCTGCAAATAAGTCATTTTTTTCCGTATATCAATATTAGCGAAATCATTACCATATTAGAAGCCAAAGAGTTACGTTAAATGGACACTTGTCAGAGCCAAAGAATCTGCTATATGGTGTCCCACAAGGGTCTATCCTGGGACCTAGGCTCTTCTCCCTGTACACGTCGCAATTGTCAAGTTACATGAGGTTTTGTAAAGCTCATTATTATGCGGACGACACTTAAATTTATTTTTCATTTAAATCTAGTCAAATAAAGAACTCTTGTGATCAAATAAATGACTATTTGTGTGCCGTCTTAAGGGCATCAGGGTCGCACAGGCTCAGCATTAACCCGGATATCAAATCAACTACTATGTAAGTATAAAGTTAAACGATAAAAAATTGGAACTGGACTACTACTAAAATTTTCCCTTTTCTCTGACATTTCCCTGGCGGGTTTTGAATACGCTGACATTTCCCTGTTTTATCTGACTCTTAAGACATTAAGGTAATTATTGTATAGGGTAATACGTAAGAAACATATTATTAAATTTTATATTTACCCCTAAAGTTTTGTATTCGTAGCTGATATCCATAGCACCACCTGTCCAAGAACCCGTCAAATTTCCTTGTTCATCAAAATTACGCATTGCTAAAAAGTTAGAACCACATTAGTTATAAAAAGTTGCAGAAAACAGTTTAACATCATTCCAAAAAGGGTAACTCACAGTCATATTTCAGTTTATCTTCCGTTTCGCAACTGTTCATGAAGGGGCAATAGTAAACCACTCCGGACCGTTGAATTTTGTCTCTGTAACGACTGTAGGTAGCTTTTGGTGCCCCTATATACAACCTATAAATAAAAAATCAACGGTCGAATTCCCTAATGCTAATACTGATCTAATTTGACTGTCAGGGGTTTAAATTGGCAAGTTCATCATGTCAGGCGGGTTCCACAAGGGGTGGTAATATAGAATGCTATAGACGTTGAAATCGCCTAGGACGATCGTTACAGCGGAGGGAAATTCAGAGATAAGATGGTCCATTTTTGCCGAGAGAAAGTCAAAGAGCTCATTGTAGGAGTTGTCTGACGGGTAGCGGTAGATGCAACAGATAAATTTAGTAGAAGATTTAAGGGTACGTTTTAGCCAGAGAATATCGGGCTTGCCTGATTCATAGTAATAGAACCTTACTTGACAATTCAAATCTATGATATTCAAGTTAGACCGCTTTTCAGAATAGTGAATTTGGCCGTACAAATAAACCTAAATAAAAGTAGTTTAAAAATTACGTCATTAAAAAAATATTCTTACCCCTTTTCTCCATCTTTTCCTTCCGAATACAAGACCACCGAATATCCAAAATACGACTTTTTCTGGGACACATCCGGATTTTTGATTATGATCGGATGATTCACATCCAAGTTATAACACAACCCAGAAGTACAAGCGTTTGTAAATAGGAGGAGGATCCACCACAACATTTAAACTTCTTAAAAATATCTTTACAAAGTTAAAAAACTTGAAATTTTACTTTCGTTGTTATATTTTTAGTTGCATCGCCGAAAGTTATTAAATTTTTTATCATTCGCTACGGATATAACGTTTTGGTTTCACGTTGGCAATTTTTGTCAAATATACAGGGTGTCTCCTGCCAGAGAGTTCTTTTTCGATGTATTATGATTAAATACGAGAATAGAACATAATGTGCCTGACAAATGTTCGGCAACAATATCTAAAGCAGCTGGATGGATGGATGGATATTCTTTTTTATTTATTGTAGGATTAAGTATAGGTATATGCTAAAAAGTGGAAATGGGTGGGTAACGCTTGATCATATCTTCTTTTAAACAGTTGATATTGATGTAAACTTCTGATTATCAAAAACATCCATTAACTTTTTCCATGCTTCAACGGCCTGAGGTGGAAAAAAAAAGCTGAAACGTAGAAATTATGCCAAGTTCCTTGCCTACACGTTATTAGCAGTGTTTTGATAAGCACAGAAAAATATTGTGTGAATTGATAAATTTACAGACCAAACTTGGCAAGTTTTCAAGGGTCTCAATATTGCTCAGTTCTTTAATGAAAGCTTGCCAAGTTTGGTCTGTAAATTTATCAATTCACACAATATTTTTCTGTCCTTATCAAAACACTGCTAATAACGCGTAGGCAAGAAACTTGGCATAATTTTTACATTTCAGTTATTTTTTTCAGATATCGAAACACACAGCCCTGAGTCCTGACGAGAACTTGGCCTGTTTTTTACATGTATGTTTTTGGTGGGATTACATTATTCCGTAGGCACTCCAAAGGGTACTGTATCTACGGAGTTTGAATGAGTTGGCTTTAAAGACGTGTAAAATAAACAAGAAAAACTAATTTTTTTCTAGCCTGTATCTCAGAAACGTAGCGTTTTCGAACCTGTGATAATGGGAACTTTTTTTCTTGGGCTTGGTGAAAGAATCGCCTGTAATATTTTGTGAGTAAACTTTGTCAGTCCCCTTTAATAGCCAATAAATCTAACCGATTTTGAAAAAAAAAATGGTTAGGTATAGTAACTAAAATTTTCCCAAAAACTCACTGATTTACACCCTGTATACGTTCATCAAACCGCGAAAGGTCACTATTTTCTTCACCACACGATAGGAAGCGGTTTTTTAAGATAAGGAATAAAGAAATACCCGAGGCGCACTTTTCTATCCTAAAAAAAACTTCAAGAACCGCAAAGAATTAACACTGTTAACTATGGATACGTTTTATCGCTTTTGTTCGTTGTATATTTAGAATCAGAGAATTTATTTTAATTTGATGTGTTCGATAAATACTGATTAAACAATAAAAATTGCATCAAGCGTCGCAAAGGAATCGTGATATGGGTAAGTAATTGGCTTCGTAATTGGATTTCTTTCGCTGCAGGAGAAGGCAGACAGCGGAAGGCATGATTCTCATTAAAGATTATTATTAATTATGAGGAGTAGTCGGCTGCCATCTCAACTATTTCGTTGTGATTTTTAGTGTTTCGTGAGACGGAACACTTATGGAATTACTCCGGTGTCCGTCTGTCCGTCTATCACGGGCAATTTTCTGAAACTATTCGACGTAAGCATTTAAAATTTTGCACAAAGATAGAGTGTGGTGGCCCAATTATAGGCGTTTGCTAACTACCTACTATAACGGGCAATGTTTTTATTTTATCTTTGTTTTCGTTATCGTTTTATTTGGCATTTTTATCAATTTTGACGTCTAGTGAGCGCCCCCGCTGATTGCAGCTAGCTTCCTTAATTTGAGTCCCCAATTGCATTGACAATACAAGCTTTCAGGTCTATATGGAATGTAATGCACATGTGAAAGTTTGAGTTGTCACTGGCTGTACATTAAAGAGGGTGTTTAATTTGTATTGGGTTTTTTTGGTGTGCTTGGGTTATAAATTATTATTCGCCCTACAATATTTTTTCCTGTCTTATTCGAACTAACTATTAAAATTGCAATGACGCCGTTATCTTCAGATTTATTGATTTCGGGACTTTCCCTGGATTTTTTCTATGTTCACTAATTTTAGTCGTATTATTTTAGGCAACTAAATATACAGTAAAATATTCTGTGGTTTTAGCCTTAGATAAGGAAGAGTTCCTTGTCTAAGAAAGATACTATGGTCGGGTACTTAGACAAGGAAAGAGAGGTCGGGTCTTAGACAATTCCTTGTCTAAGGGTCGGGTATTTCGGCAAGTATAGCTACGTTCGGGATTGCCAACGGATTTGGAGTGGAGTGAGACTAGATTTTTGTCACGTGCTTCAGAATTTTGGGAGTAAAGCTTTCAAAGACGAACGCTCCTCTACGCCAAAAGTGCAAAAACATAACCTTAAAAATAAACATGAGTTTTTACAAGTGAAGTAATCTATGAAGAATGAAGCGCCGAAATATGATTAATAAAATCATATTTCGGCGCTTCATTCTTCATAGATTACTTCACTTGTAGTAGTGCTATTTGGTGCTAGATGGCGCCTGTGCTATTTGGTGCTAGATGGCGCCAAGGCGTTTAAAGAAATTAAAATTTCTTTAGGCAACTCACAATACACTAATATCTGTCAACTTAGTTCAAAGCGCGCGATAAAATAAAAAGAAAACTTGTGGGGAAAAATGAATTTCTTTATAAGATTTTCTTTGGTAATGAAATTCATTAGGGACATGGGTGGGTGTAATCTATTCGAATGAAGCGCCTCATATAATTACGATCGAACTTCACAAGTTCGTTTGATCGTACAATTATATTTCGGCGCTTCATTCTTCATAGATTACTTCACTTGTAGATGTTTAAAATAGTTTTTCTTTTTTTACAGTTTATTTAACAACAGTCCAGTAGTATAATCTTAAACTATGAATCTCTTTAACATTGTTTAATTTAACATTGTTTTTATAAACAACCTTAAATAAATTTAACATCATGTTTTCGTGAGAACTGTATATGAAAAATCATCTGAACTCACAACAGGCCTATTATAGAACCTATCAAAAGTCTGCGATTTGCTAGTCCAGCCTGATGTCTTTCTGATAACATCGAGAGAGATTCCACTTTTGTACACTGACGATGTTGCCGAATGACGAATAGAGTATCCAGAAAACATCTTTGTATCAATACCTGCTTCACTCATAATCTTCTCTCTCTTTTTAAGGAGGTTTATCGTCCTCTGAGCAAAATCATTATGTATTAAAAAAAGTTCAGTTTTCTAGGTTTTTTTTTCTAATTTTTAGAAACCTGGGCACTGAAGTACTATACCTCAGTGTTAAGGTACTGTTGAAGGCAGTTAGAGTAGATGTTAGACAATATTCAATTCGCCATATCATTGACTCATATGTTCATAATTTAAGAAATATAATAATTATTTTATTCAAAGTGTTATGTACAGAGTGCATTGCTATATTTGAGACTGTCTATTGAAAATTTATAATGTTTAATGCATCCTTGCAGTTAATTCTGTTCTTTAAAAAATAATTTTTTTAGTAAAACTTTTAAAATAAAAAAAGAACTTGAAGTGTAAGTTGAATTGGGCAACAAACAATGTTAATATGTAAAGTTTCTAAAATATCAACCACTCTGTACATTTTTAATTATAAAAATTTGCATAATATGTAAATAGAAATCGTAAGTTTTGCTCTTTAAAAAAAATTAATATGTGTGCAATATGTAATGTTTGTTACATGTAAAAATTTCACATCTCCGTAAAACATTGTGCACAGTACGATTTCTTATCAATCCTTTCACAAATTATTTTATTGGTTAATTTATTTATCTGAGATTTTTTAAGACAAAAATAACTATTGTTAACTTTATATAATATTTTTGATGTTAACTTTTAACTCCATAAAAGCTTATCCTGCGTTATTCAGAATAAGACCCCCTATTTATTGTTAATATTTTTTGGATTTTTGTATTATTGTCACTTTTGCGGTATGTTTACTGTTGGTTTAGTCATTTTTAAAGTTTTTATTGTGTTAATATTGTAGATTTTTTGTCTGATTTAATAAAGTTATAAAGAAATTGAAATTTTGTTTTATTGTTTGACCAGAAATTAAATAATTTAGGTAGTCTAGCGTCTATAGGAGAAAAAATGTTGTAAGATTTGGCAAAATTTCCAAATTTCTTATTGGGAGCACTGGGGAAATACGTCTCGAATATATGTGCTGAGCACATACATATATTCGAGACGTATTTCCCCAAAGGATTAGGAAATCTTATGCAATCTGGTAACGTTGCGTATCAGAAGCAGAAAATATCTGTTCGCTTTGCTGATACCCTAATAAAAATATCAAAAATCTAGCTGGACTTTGTAATCAGGGTCATAGAAGATGACAAGCACCGTTGCCAAATTCCGAAAAATTAAGAAATCTTGCGCAATCTGGCAACGTCGCATACCAGGAGCAGAGAATACCTTCTCAAGATTCTGCTACCCTAATAAAATTTTCAAAAATGTTAAATTTTGCATCAGGACTATAGAAATGCGAGGAGGTATTTTCTGGTCCTAATACGCATTGTTGCCAAATTGTGCAAAATTTCTTAATTCTTAGGCATTACCGTATTAGGAGCCCAGAAGTTTGAGGAGGTATTCCCTGAAAATTTGGAAATTTTGTACTATTTGGCAACACCGCGTATTAAGAACAGGAAATAGCCCTTCGCGTTACTACCCTAACAAATATTTGAAATCTGAAATTTCGCATTTTCTATCAGGATCGCAGAAATGCGAGGAGGTATTTTCTGCTCCTAATACGCATTGTTGCCAAATTGTGCAAAACTTTTTAATTCTTGGGCATTACCGTATTAGGAGCGCAGAAGTTTGAAGAGGTATTTCCCAAAAATTTTGAAAATTTTGTTCAATTTAATAACACCGCATATTGAGAATAGAAATTGCCTAATCGCCTACCTAACATAAATATTCGAAATGTGAAATTTCGCATTTTGTATCAGGATCGCAGAAATGCGAGGAGGTATTTTCTGCTCCTAATACGCATTGTTGCCAAATAAAGTTCCTGACACGATGGTGAATGCGATTAAAAAATATTTAACATTTACAAAAATATATGGAATGAAGTTCCTGACACGATGGTGAATGCGCTTTAAAAAATTATTTTACATTCACAAAAATATATCTAATGAAGTTCCTGATACGATGGTGAATGCGCTTTAAAAAATTATTTTACATTCACAAAAATATATCTAATGAAGTTCCTGACACGATGGTGAATGCGCTTTAAAAAATTATTTCACATTTACAAAAATATATCTAATGATGTTCCTGACACGATGGCGAATGTGCTTAAAAAATATTTAACTTTTACAAAAATATATGGAATGAAGTTCCTGACACGATGGTGAATGCGCTTTAAAAAATTATTTAACATTAACAAAAATATATCTAATGAGGTTCCTGACACGATGGTGAATGCGCTTCAAAAAATTCTTTAACATTTACACAAATGTATCTTATGAAATTCCTGACACGATGGTGAATGCTCTCTAAAATATTTTTTGACGTTTACAAAAATATATCTAATGAAATTCCTGACACGATGGTCAATGCGCTTTAAAAAATTATTTAACTTTTACAAAAATATACCGAATGAAGTTCCTGACACGACGGTGAATGCGCTTTAAATTATTTAACATGTGCAAAAAATAAAAATCCAATTTCGGCACCTACAGTGAAAAATAAAACGCAAAATTGTATTTGTGTATTAGGAGTACACAAGGGCGAGGAGGTAAACTTACTCCTAATAGTTTAAGCAAAAACTCCTCGAATCTTTGTTATCCAAATTTTGGCCAATATCTTAATTTTCTGACCCAAAGTGAAAAATAAATCGCAAAATTTGACTTTTGTATCAAGAGTGCAGAAACGCGAGGAGGTAAACTTACTCCTGATAGTTTATGCGAAAACTCCTCGAATCTTTGTTATCTAAATTTTGACTAAATTCTTAATTTTCTGACCCAAAGTGAAAAATAAATCGCAAAATTTGACTTTTGTATCAGGAGTGCAGAAACGCGAGGAGGTAAACTTACTCCTGATAGTTTATGCAAAAACTCCCCGAGTCTTTGTTATCCAAATTTTGGCCAAAATCTTAATTTTCGATATATTTTTGTAAATGTTAAATAATTTTTTTTAAGCGCATGCACCATCGTGTTAGGAACTTCATTAGATATATTTTTGTAAAAATTAAATAATTTTTTAAAGCGCATTCACCATCGTGTCAGGAACTTCATTAGATATATTTTTGCGAATGTTAAATAATTTTTTAGAGCGCATTCACATGTCAGGAACTTTATTTGGCAACAATGCGTATTAGGACCAGAAAATACCTCCTCGCATTTCTATATTCCTGATGCAAAATTTAACATTTTTGAAAATTTTATTAGGGTAGCAGAAACGTGAGAAGGTATTCTCTGCTCCTGGTATGCGACGTTGCCAGATTGCGCAAGATTTCTTAATTTTTCGGAATTTGGCAACGGTGCTTGTCAGCTTCTATGACCCTGATTACAAGGTACAGCTAGATTTTTGATATTTTTATTAGGGTATCAGTAAAGCGAACAGATATTTTCTGCTTCTGATACGCAACGTTGCCAGATTGCATAAGATTTCCTAATCCTTTGGGGAAATACGTCTCGAATATATGTGCTCCCAATAAGAAATTAGGAAATTTTGCCAAATCTTACAACATTTTTTCTCCTATAGACGCTAGACTACCTAAATTATTTAATTTCTGGTCAAACAATAAAACACAATTTCAATTTCTTTATAACTTTATTAAATCAGACAAAAAATCTACAATATTAACACAATAAAAACGATAAAAATGACTAAACAGTAAACATACCGCAAAAGTGACAATAATAAAAAAATCCAAAAAATATTAACAATAAATAGGGGGTCTTATTCTGAATAACGCAGGATAAGCTTTTATGCAGTTAAAAGTTAACATCAAAAATATTATATAAAGTTAACAATAGTTATTTTTGTCTTAAAAAATCTCAGATAAATAAATTAACCAATAAAATAATTTGTGAAAGGATTGATAAGAAATCGTACTGTGCACAATGTTTTACGGAGATGTGAAATTTTTACATGTAACAAACATTACATATTGCACACATATTAATTTTTTTTAAAGAGCAAAACTTACGATTTCTATTTACATATTATGCAAATTTTTATAATTAAAAATGTACAGAGTGGTTGATATTTTAGAAACTTTACATATTAACATTGTTTGTTGCCCAATTCAACTTACACTTCAAGTTATTTTTTTATTTTAAAAGTTTTACTAAAAGAATTATTTTTTAAAGAACAAAATTAACTGCAAGGATGCATTAAACATTATAAATTTTCAATAGACAGTCTCAAATATAGCAATGCACTCTGTACATAACACTTTGAATAAAATAATTATTATATTTCTTAAATTATGAACATAATGAGTCAATGATATGGCGAATTGAATATTGTCTAACATCTACTCTAAGGACCCACATAACTACCTTCAGTACCTTAACACTGAGGTATAGTACTTCAGTGCCCAGGTTTCTAAAAATTAGAAAAAAAAAACCCTAGAAAGCTGAACTTTTTTTAATACATAATGATTGTGCTCAGAGGACGATAAACCTCCTTAAAAAGAGAGAGAAGATTATGAGTGAAGCAGGTATTGATACAAAGATGTTTTCTGGATACTCTATTCGTCATTCGGCAACATCGTCAGTGTACAAAAGTGGAATCTCTCTCGATGTTATCAGAAAGACATCAGGCTGGACTAGCAAATCGCAGCCTTTTGATAGGTTCTATAATAGGCCTGTTGTGAGTTCAGATGATTTTTCATATACAGTTCTCACGAAAACATGATGTTAAATTTATTTAGGGTTGTTTATAAAAACAATGTTAAATTAAACAATGTTAAAGAGATTCATGATTCATAGTTTAAGATTATACTACTGGACTATTGTTAAATAAACTGTAAAAAAAAGAAAAACTATTTTAAACATCTACAAGTGAAGTAATCTATGAAGAATGAAGCGCCGAAATATAATTGTACGATCAAACGAACTTGTGAAGTTCGATCGTAATTATATGAGGCGCTTCATTCGAATAGATTACACCCACCCATGTCCCTAATGAATTTCATTACCAAAGAAAATCTTATAAAGAAATTCAATTTTCTCCACAAGTTTTATTTTATCGCGCGCTTTGAACTGAGTTGACAGATATTCGTGTATTGTGAGTTGCCTAAAGAAATTTTAATTTCTTTGAACGCCTTGGCGCCATCTAGCACCAAATAGCACTACTACAAACTACAAGTGAAGTAATCTATTTGAATGAAGCGCCTCATATAATTACCACAGCTTACCATAACACATTACGATCGAACTTCACAAGTTCGTTTGATCGTACAAATATGTTCTATTCCGTCACCCCCATTCATTGAACCCCATAACAAAGTATAGTATAGTATAGAGTTCAATGCCCCCATTTTAAACTTTGCCAAGGAAGAATTTTGTGAAAGTTCCGAAGACGAAGAAATTTCTACAGAAAAATTGAGAATTCTGCAGAAATAACTGTCCCATCAATGGCGAACCAAAACTTTAAAATGCATTTTAGAATGAAAACACATTTCAATTTACCGATATAAACCAAAAATTAACTTAACCATAAAATTTGCAAACGCAGTTACGCATGCCTGCTCCTAAAGTACCTCTCAGCGAGACGGGACTTTTGGAGTAAACACTTTTCACTCTTTTTTCGATACTCGAACGCCTGCAGATTCACTCTTTTTGCTCCGAATTTAATACTCGAACGGACGGAGTGCACCTAGGTACGTCCGGAGTGAAAAGAGTGCTAATCTTAAACGCACCTTATGTACGCTGCTAGAAGTTGGAGGAACTTCTCGACAGAGCTGCTATCCTCTATCTTCGTCAGATGCATAGGAACTCAATAATACTCAATATAACATCCGGCGAATTATTAAAAAGAATGTAATTTTCTCGGAACGAACTGGTGATCTCACCTACGTGCGGTGATTCGTGATCAGTGTTGCCATTTAGGGCAACAAGTCGCCAAAATGACGACTTTTTGTCTCCATGAGAGTGTGGCGGCGATTATCAATAAAAAGCTTATTTTTGGCGACTTTTTACTTTTTACAGGTGAAAAAATTGAATACAATACGTAGGAAGAAACAACGTCACAATAATAATCATTATTGCAGAGAGGGATTTCTCAAAGAGAATATCTGAACGCGCCACGAATTGTACGTCAAATTTTGGGGATTCCCGGAAAGCCTACTTGTATTGATTCACAGTGAATCAGAATAATTTAATTTTTAATTTTTTTTTGTTTTATTTTTATTCTTTGTGTACCTATAATAAAGTTTATTTAGCTTGTTCCACAAAAACATTGTTTTTTTATTTAGTAGACTTTTCATACTGATCGATGGCGACATTTTGCTTTGTTACTCTGGCAACACTGTTCGTGATCCCCGAAATGTCAATTGATAAAAATGTCTGACTTTTAGCAGGTGTAGTGTAAACAAGAAAAGTTTATCGAAAAGGTCAAACTAATGGATTTACAGGGAAACAGCGAGCAAATGGTCACAATCAAATGGCTATTTTTGAACGAGAAATTAGTAAAAAATTGCTTTTAGATGATACCGAACCGATAACGTGCCACATTGAAAATTGGCAGAACGTTAATGGTCATACTGTAAGTAATTGATGGTTTATTAATTAATTGAGTAATGTTTCTATTAAACGGAAACTGACGTATGCTCGAAATTATTCGTGGAATAGGCGTATTGTTGTGAAAATCTCATACCTGTATTAATGTAAAAGTAGGTACTGAGATTGCACAAAAGGTCACTGTACTTGCATGTTTTCTCATTTTAAAGAAACCAGCAGTGGCACTCTGTAAGTAAAATAGCGATAGCGACCGGGGTCTCTTCGAAACATACCGAACGGTGATACATAGTAAGAATTTGCAAAGAGACCCCGGTCGCTATCGCTATTTTTCTTACAGAGTGCCACTGCTGAAGAAAATTTTAAAAAACCCAAATCTTAGCTAAAAAAGTAATATTTTCCTCTTTTTCTTTCTTACATCTGAGCAATGATCCATAGTTATTATATTTAATAAAAAGCCACCCTACTTTGTAGGATTGGTTACTTTTCTTTAGCCCTCTCTAATCTCAAATAAGTGCAAAACGAAGCTACTCTGGCCTTAAAACTAGGGAAAACTAAATGATTCACTGGGTAACCCTCCTCTAGGTTATCTTGACATCCAGCATTGTCACACATATTGCACAAAATTATATAATGATTTTACTAGCTCCTGCTCCTGCATGTAGCTTCCCTTTTGTGTATGCGTGTAATACCAGGCATTAATTCTGGTCCGAGACTGACCCTCGAGAAATAAAAGAGCAGTTCAAGAGTTCAAGATAACAGTGCAGCATATCGTTCTCTGCAATTATTGTGATTTTGGCAAGAGCTTATGGAATCACTTCAGTGTCTGTCCATCTGTCTGTCACAGGCGATTTTCGCTGAAACTATTTGACGTAAAAATTTGAAATTTAGCACAGAGATCGAGTGTGGTGGCCCAATTATAGACGTGAAGTATAAAAAGTTGAATTTTGATTCTGGGGGTTACAGTCAGGGGGTATTTAAATTGGGATATGGAAAAAGAATTTCAAGGGCATCGTGTAGGGTGTCAAATGAAAGCTTATTGAAGCATGAATTCAACAATATATATGATGTATTTTTTATGCATTTTTTAAAAACATTTTTCGGGAAAAACGCTTAAAAATTGCTGTCTCCCACCCTTATCACCAAATCACTTTATCAAAAAATCTAAAACAATCATGAACATTGAGATTGAGCCCAAATTACCAGGACTGAAAAATTCTAGCGCGATCAATTGTTATAAACAATTTAATGGTTTGTTTCCTTATAACTGCTGAACCGTTGATTTTAAAGAAAAAGTTTTTCGCCAAAACAATTTTATCACGAAGGTGTTCGCCTTTTTAATGCTCTTCGAGAGGCGTTGAAAAATGCCTCTAGTTTGGCGGTTTTTAGTAAAAACGTGTTTGAATATTTACGGAATTCATAAAAATGTAACTAGTATTAGCATTTTGTACTTGTATGTTTTTTGTATTTACTAGCCAAGTGCTAAATAAACACATTATTTATTTATTATAACAATATAAAATTTTTATTAGGAATTTATCTTAAAAGTGCACAGAGGACCTTTTTCTGACCAGACGTGGAAAGTATTCAAGCGTTACAATGATTTCCTTAAACTTCATCAGTCACTGCAAGTGTCAGGGATCCCTCTGGAGTTGCCCCCGAAAAAGCTTATCGGAAATATGGACCCAAAATTTATTAGTGAGCGCCAACAGGGTTTACAGGTAAAATAAAACAGTTAAACTTGCATTAATCTCCATCATCCAATATAGTAAGCCCTTTTACTATCTATAATACTAATACTTGTGCATCCTTTTTAAAATTATAAATTATAAATTTGATTGTCCAGATCTGTTAGAAAGGATTACCTTCTCTGCTCCACCAAGGCGAACACATAATAATATATTATTTCATGTACCTTTTCATCCTACACACTATGTAATCTCATCTTCAACCGCGCGGTTGTGTAAGTCTGGGAACGACTTCTGTGATCATAATAATCTTGGTGCAGTGACAATGGTATGCATATCAATATTTTAAAATGTAACCTGATGATATTTTCTCGCGGCACACTGAAAACTACCTTTGATTATCTAATTAATAATGTAACTCTATCCTCTGTAGAGAACATAAAAGATCTTGGAATTTTTCTCCGTGAAAAATTATCATTTATTACCCAAATAAACACAGTGATGAGTAAATCATTGAGGATGTTGGGATTTATAAGCAGAGTTACACAAGATTTTGCTAGGGTTTGTTCTTTTAAAATCCCCTTTTGTACTTTTGTTAAGAGTCATTTAGAATATGCTTCCTCTGTGTGGGACCAAGGAAACTTAAAAATATCAAGAAATAAGACAGAAGCAATATTTTTTCCTGCATTATATACCTTGTTTAGTGAAGAAGGTCATTCAATAAACAGAGAGGAATGACAAATTTGTTTAATTCTTTTTCAGACATATTTTTACACTTAAAACACATTTTATTAATACTACAAAATATGGATTAATACTACAAAATATGGCACTGTAAAAAACATTTTTTTTTCTAGAAATATCTAAACAGCATACTGATGAATCCAATATTGGTATCTTCATTACCTGCTCGGTCCTTTGTAGATCCTGCAAGTTATTGTCAGCCATTTGGAGGTCAGTATAAGTTATAAATATGGTGCAATTGATAATAGGATTTTTTAGATTGTTTAAGAAATGGTAATAAAAAAAAGGCAGCAAAAGATCCTGAACAAGTCAGAAAGCCTGCGCTGCATAGATTCGTTCCTAATATTATCCTTGTTGTTTAGAAATAGCACTTCAACACGTCTCCATAGCTTTGCGAGGAGAAGTCGGGTGGGAGGTAGTGTGCCCTCTCGCCGAGATCGGATGGAGAATCCGTAAGCATTTTTACACGATCAAGCGCAGGTCTATGCCCAAGGAGGAGCTGATTGGCGGATGGACCGATTACGGTCCTGACAAGTATCTCGACGACAAAGATATGCATTCGGTGTTTAAAAGTTTACATCAGATACAGGTAATTTGTAAAGGAAGAGCCATAGAAATATTAAGTGAGAGGATTTTCAGAGCATTTGCAGACATTTTGTTTTCCTTTTTAGCACCCTTACATAGAACACATCGACTTGTGTCTATGTACAGACCTAGGTGGCCTGGCGGTGAGAAATTTCAACAAGAATGGGTCACTCAGAGACTTGCTTTGCGGAGCGAAACCGAAACTAAGTTTTTTGAAGAAATACGGGAATCCCAAAGGCCATAAACAATTGACCACTGAAGAACTAGCCTTGTATGGTAGGCAGATTTTGGAGGCGTTGAAATTTCTACAGGAAAAAGGGTTTCCTTATGGTAAGTAGAGGCGTACATACACGCGAAGAAATGTATTTTTAATAGGGAATATGCATATAACCCAAATAAATCTGAAATATTTTTTTATATTCTCTACATAAATTAAATGTTTGTGGAGGTTGCTGTTATCCATTTATTTTGGTCTTTATTAACAAAAAAAAAAGTATTTTATACTGCAAATTTTCGCGCTATTTCGAGATGATTAAAAATAAGACGTGTTTTTCTTGAATCTACATATGTACGTATTATTTCTAGGCCATTTGCACAGCGGCAATATACTCATCGAAAGCGACAAAATAAAACTGCTAGACATAGAGAACGGCGTGCTGGGTGTACCGTCGTACTACCGGCCGTACTTTATGCAACACAAGAAGATCAGTACTCTCGCAGCAGTAAACGTGTACTGCTTCGGACACGTCCTGTACGAGATGGCGATCGGGTCGCCCTTACACGAAAGTTATATCGTCGAGGATATATCTGAGTGTCCCGAACAAATAAGTAAGTAAAGAGTTATTATTTTCAACCGTATACATTGGCGGCAAAATTTTTGATATAAGTTTTATTTTCTCAACAAGCTTGTAACTTTTTATGAGGAATAATTTTTTTCTGTAGTCAAAAATAAAAAAGTTTCCCATCTGTTAGGATGGTTGCTGGACACGCTGTATAAATTGTTATAATGGAACCTTATCAGATGCGTTTTTAAAATCCAGATATCTTTAATTTTATTTTAGAAAAAATTCTCGAATCTATCCTCTCTCACGAAGCGTTAAAAAACGGCCTCCCCACCATCGAAAGCCTCTTATCCGACCCGTTTTTCGCCAAAGTCCAGCTGAATCTGACCGCGAACGACAAGGCCCATTTTAAAATCCCCACCGTGGCCAAGGAGCACCTCAAGACGGTGGTGACGAAAATCGAGGAACGACTGAAAGGCGAGCAAAAATTAGTGAGGAGCCAAAAAAGACTGACCAAAGTGCAGGAGATGATGAGCAGCGAGGAGGAGAGGAAGAAGCATAGGAATAGGATGGTATGGTTTTTTTTTTTAGAATTTTTCTTAAAAAGGTAAGAGTCGAAATGTCGGAAAGTAAATGGTAATTAATTTCAGAAGCAGTTAAAAGAGCAGAAAAGCAAAGAGGGCAGTACGAAGAAGAATGGCAGTCATTTGGAGAGGTGCGACAGTGTTAACAGCAGTGCTGCCACTTCCATAGGTACTGCTACGCCACCTTCAACGACAGGTAAGTTTATTATTGCCAGGATTGATCAAAATCATTTTTTTTAAATCAAAAATCAGGGGTTTAAAAAGCGATTTTTTAAAAACAATTTTTTTTAAATCATGATTTTCTTGATTTTTTCCCTAATTTTTTTTATTTTGTACTAATTTATATTAATACACATATTTTCTAACTGTTCATATCTTGTTTAGTTATTTGGAATATAATAAATATGCACATTGCCTATTTTGATATAGAAATTACTTTTATTTGAATCCATTTACTTTTTAAGGTTCTGCGGTACCATCTCCACCTCCTCCCCCACCCCCCGCACCGCCGATCAGTTCCGACGCACCTCCTCCGCCGCCAATGTTGCCGAATGGAACGGAAAACGCGCCGTTGCCGCCTGTAGCCAAAGACCGGTCGGCCCTGTTGGGGGCCATCACCAACTTTGATAAGTCTGCTCTGAAGAAAGTTCAAACGGGAACGAAGTAGTGTGTGATACGTGTAAGTTAAAAAGAGAGAGAGAGTTCACGAGATAAACGAATAGAATGCGTGTGATATAAGAGGTCTAAAGAATCTAAATTATTCGGAGATTCTCTCCAGATTTTGGGTTAAGGTCGGGGTCTGGTGAAAAGAGATAAAGTATTTTTATTAGAAAGAAACCGTATCTTTTAAATTTGACTCGATAATAAAAAAAAATAGTCTGCCTCTTTTCGTAAGATCGCAGCCTTAAGTCTTCCTACCGTTGAATGTTCGATATTTCTTTATAAATATTATCAGTTTTTGTTCGCATGAGGTGCGTTAAGCTAAAAACAGAAGACATTCAATGTTACATTGACGTGGTCTTCAAAAAGTCTTATTTTTATACTTACTTTCTTGCTGTATAGCCTCCTATATTTATTAATAACTTTAGCGTCCTGCCTAGTATTATTACAATTGAAAAATTCGGATTTACGAAAAATGGTCGAAAATCATATTTTTACAAATTTTTTTTTTAATAAATTTTTGAAAGTACATTTTTTTTTAAATAACAGGGTGTTGCAAAAAGATGTTACGAAATTTTAAGAGCAGATTCTACATCTCAAAATATGAAAATAAGTTTATATAAACATGGATCCCCAAACGCTTCTTTTTCGAGATACAGGGTGTTTAATATTTTCTGTTTTAAATGTTTCTTTTTAATTTTTCGAAAATGCGTTAAGATATTGACATGAATTTTAGTACAGGTCAGCATGTAATTAAAGGGTACCTTTACGTGCAAAAATTTATTTTCTAAAGTACTTCCATCAGTGGCGTGCGTGTTGGTTAGTCTTTATTTTTAGGGAAAAAGATGGCACGGCACTGATTTTTTGCAAAATTGATATCGTTCTCTTTAAGCCCAATTAATTCTGCGTGAAAAGTGTCTCTTGAGCGTTGCCGTTCTGACGCACCGTTTTCGGGATAACAATTACTTTATTTCTTACAATAAAAGTAATGAAAATGATTTTTTTAAAATATTTTTTGGTTAGGAAACAGTGCTTTTTGATTTAAGTTTATAGCAGATGCTGGAAATGGCTTTTCCGTGCTTCAATACATGCTCTAAATAATCGTCTTCGCAGATTTCTCCTAACTTTTTAGAATACTTGAGGTGTGAAAATATTAAACACCCTGTATTTCGAAAAATAAGCGTTTGAGGATCCATGTTTATATAAACTTATTTTCATATTTTTAGATGTAGAGTCTGCCCTTCAAATTTCTTAACATCTTACTGTAACACCCTGTATATAGAGTGTTATAGAAACGGTTTGATATATTGGAGTGGGTGACTCCTGGGTTGGTCTTAGAGATTTGTTCGGAAGAAGGAAATTGGGGGAAAAAAACGAGTTTTTCAGTCTTTTCTCAAGCATTGAAAAAATTGGAAAAAAGTAAAATTGAAATAAATTCGTATTAAAAACGGCAAGCTGAAATTATACTTGTTATAATGGGTTCAAGATATATTTTGCTAAAATAAATACCGATAGAATGGAAAATTATATAAATTTATTTTCGCAATATCTTTAAGTTAGTCTAGATAAAAAAATATCATTACTGGGTCTTTTTTTAACTGTTTTTCTTTAAAACGGGAATCAAAAAGGTTCGCAGCAAATGTACAACATGTCCTTATTTGCGGTGTTAGTATTAAAATTATGATATTCAGTTGAGGTGCTTTCGAAAACTTGCCTTTTAAAAAAAATGTACTTTCGAGAAATCAGTTGTAAAAAAATTGTTTTTGAGAAATCCTCGTTGATCCGTAAGAAATATAGAACCCACCCGACGGGTGGGTTTTATAATCCACCCAATGGGTGGGTTTTACAATCCAAATATCCTGAAAGTATGTTTTCATTTTTCTTGAGAACAAAAAGAAGAGCAAAGGCCAAACGAAGATATCATTAGTTAATGTTCCTTATTGCTGCTTCTGCTTGCTGACTCAGTGACGTAAACTATATCGTATCTAGCAAAAACAATCAGTTAACTTTGTACCGTTTTGATGAGCTTGATGCTTTGAATGATTCAGATCTAACCTTTTTTATAATTTCCTAATTTTTACTTACTACTAGAGGGTTCTTAGCGACCTGGAAAACCTAGAATTGTCAGGGAATTAAACATGGGTCGGGGGAAAGTCGTGGGCAGGCCTTTAGGTGAGGCACACCGTGTTATGTTTTGACTGGGTCATGAACGTTATACCGTATATTCTTTTGCACACTTTTCATCGTCCCCCGGTATCTAATAAATCCCGGCGGTGCGTCGAACATTATTTTAAATTTAAAAGAATTATTTTGATCTCCATATAGTCAGCGGATAAGAAAATTTGTTCGCCTATTTCAGGCCTTGTTCCAACCCTGACAATATAGGTTTTTTTTGGGGACACATCGTATATTAAAATTAGCAAATTTATCTACATGGTTTTTTACCACTGATACACACCCTGTATCTTCGTTCGCTTCCTAGACGCTTTTCGACCGCTCTACGATTTGAGTATTCCAATAATATACAGGATGTAAAAAATAAGTGTACCGGAATTTTTTATTCTTATTTCTATGACTACTATCACCTCCCGAAGTCCGGTACACTTATTTTTATACACCCTGTATAAATAAAATTAATAAAAATGTAATGAAATTAATATTTTAATCTATATACTGCATCAGGTCGCCATTTTTCATATTCTACTCACAAGAGATCTGAACTGTGGGGCCATCTTAACGTATTCCTTAAGTAGTTCTATTCTAGCCTATCTGTCAGTGTTCGGTGTCTATATATCTATTAGTATATTAAGAAAAACTATGTAAAATCCCATCAAAGAATAGACAAGTGCCCTATTACCGTATATACTATTTCCTATTATTGTTGTATTATATATTCAGACTTCTTAGTGAATTTCGACATTAGATAGTGAAATTTTTCTAGTGCCAGTAGGTCCTTTTATACTGTCTTCTTATCACATGCTAAACCTAAACACTAACGTAGTTTAGGAAAGACTGTGACGGATAAGCCAGGAATGGAAATCCGCATTTAAATTTTCATTTTTTTTTAAGTTTTTTTCGCACTTATGAACAGTATTCAGTGCCCATTACTACTATTTTGATTTTTTTGCGTAAAATAACTGCTGAAGAGTGTAAATGGGATTTATATTCATAGTTATATTACAAATTTTTAGTAGGGATGTCGATTTTGTTGAAAAAAGAACGAATTGGTCAACCAACTGGTTGACAAATGAAGTTAAATTTATTGTTGAACTGTCAACTAGAACCACGACCGAAGCGAACCGAAGACGTCTAAAATGACTGTCATACGTATTAGTGATGGGTTCTTCGTTCATTTTAAGGGTGCCAGCATACTTCGTTTAGCACACTTTCAAGAGTCGTTCAAACGAACGATATCACGGTGCGATTCATTACCGATGAGTTCCGAATGGCGAAGTCAACGAGCTGCTCGCTAAAAAGGAGTCATTCGTTCAGTACACTCGAGTCTGCCGCTCAAACTGAACGGCGTCGATGACCGACCCATCACTATTAATAAAAAAGTTTTACAGGAGGGTGTTGTCGCACGGAGTTGATAATCGAATACGTACTTAATAGCATCATTAAAGGAATCCACTTAGCTTAATTTTAAATTAAGAAGTGCAAAATTGAAATGATCGTCATCATAACAAATTGATGTGTTGAGGAATTGACAGCGGCTGGCGGCTATTACTGCAGCGATCGGGCAGAGCTCGATAGTTTTCGGCCGTCACCGCAGCTAACACGACCATAGATAAATTCGTCCTGAAGATTGGTATGTTCGCAGTTAGGTGACCTTTACTGTATACTATTTTGTGTGCACTGGAAAATCAGTTTCTTTTATAGCAAAACAAGAACAGTGCTAAAAAACCCAAATGGTAAGGATGAGCGCTGAATACTAGTTTTAATTAAAAAAGAAAAATGAAAGTGAATACGTTGCAGAATAAAATACTCAGCAATTTATATTTCTTTTGACTTGTAAAAAGATAATAATGTTTTATGCCTAAACCTTGACTTATTGTGCCAAACAAAAATACTTTAACACCTTCAAAAGTAAAAAAAAAAAATTATTATTTACCCATATAACGTAATAATTACTGACATTTTTTGACATATTTTAGCTTATAAATATTGATAAAAAACCTATTTTCCAAAGTCAGTGTATTTTTCTGGAGATAACGATTAGGAAAATTGTAAAACTAGTCATATTTTAAAATTATATTTGTGTATTTCATGTGTGAATGTCATGTACAGTGATCTTACTTACTTACGTAAGCGTAAAAGTTTCTAGAGTGTCATATAAAGAATTTATTCCATTTGTATTATAGAAGAATAAATAATTATACCGTATGAAAATAAACTTGGTTTTGAATTGCACCCTGAACATAGCACAGAAAAAAAGGTTTGCTTAGGTATATTGGGTTGATTGAAGTCGAGTTAAAGATTGACTTCAGTCGAGTTGATTCAGTGTATCTATTTTTTCATAGCTCAATATTTTTAGATGTAGAATTTGCCCTTAAAATTTCTTAACATCTTTTTGTAACACCCTGTATATATATATATATATATATATATATATATATATATATATATATATATATATATATATATATATATATATATATTTTGTGTGGGTGTATATGTATATATACAGGGTGTCCTAAAAGTCTTTGTATGAGCAAATATCTTTTTGCTATTAGTACGAAGATAACTTAATTGGGTCGGATTTCAAGAAAATCGTCGTATGGGCAAATATCCGTCTGGGGAGCGGAAGACCTTGAAAAAATTACGCGTCAGGAGAGAGGACGACCTTGGGGAAAATACGTGTCGGGGAGCGGACGACCTTGGAAAAATGTTTCTATGTGTAGGTGTTTGTATGTATGCAGCGATACGGATACGAAAGGCGGTCTATTCTTGATCATCAGTCCGAAGGAGTGTGATATCTTTCTTAATACATGCTCTAGAAACACGAAATTTTCAGGGCATGACAATGATGGCATTTCCGACATTATAGAGCCCTTTCGGGTAGGGCGATTAGGAGGTCTACGCATCTAGTTTTTTAGATCCGTGCGTTCCCTAGGTAAAATGATACAACCAATCTGAAGATGTATCCATGTGTATTTTTCTCAAATGTCTCATAAGTTAGCAATACAAAACAAAACTACACATATACAGTGTCTACAATAATTGTGGGGTATTTATACAAATTAGCAAATAGGTACACAAGATAATTTAGTTCATTTAAACTCTATCTAAATGTAAAATAAAATCTCCGATTTCTCCCTTTTTGTTTCAACCTCCGTTTGTCAGAAGCCCGCGACCCTTAACGTTCCGTCTTATGGCGTCTTAGAACCGGTTTTTCCATCCTTTAGTTAAGCGGGAGTTGCATATCCCGGCCGTTAACCGCGGGGTAGAAACACCGGTTCTTAAGAGGTTTTTCTCAAGGGTAAATTGGAGGTCAGTCACACAAGACTGCGCAACATAGGCAAGTCAATTTACCTATATAGGAAAAAAAATCCTGAACTTTTGTTACTAAATCTAATGTACTTTTTTTATAAACAGGCGGTTTCTAGTTACATAGCGTGGGACAGAAAATTTCTCAAGCCATATTTACATTTTCTAAACAATTTGGGAAGGGGCAAGCGGGGCTTTATCACCAAAGGGTTTAGTTTTATTGTATTTCTTGGCCAGCAAGATTTCTAATCTGAAATACTAACTAAAACACTCTGGTGTAAAAAATTTATTCTTCAATTCGGTGCTCTAAAAACTAATTAATTATATATTTCATGTTTCCCGAAACATAATTGCATAATGCTTATAGTAAGTTTGTGTTTTGATCTCGAACAGTGAAGACCCCCTGAAGATGACTCGTACAATCGAAGGCGAAACGTCGTAAAGTTATTGTGATTACACCGTGCTAAAGTGGACTAATTTTCTAACGTTGCGTCTTTCATTGCACAAGACATCTTCAGGAAACTTGATCAAAATAGATTTTGTTTCGATCTCGAACAGTGAAGACTCCCTGAAGATGCCTTGTGCAATCGACGGCGAAACGTCATATACACCGTGTCAAAGTGGACTAACTTTCCAATGTTTCGTCTTCGACTGCACGATACATCTTCAGCAATCTTCACTCTGTGAGATCAAAACAGTGAAGACGTCCTGAAGATGGCTAGTGCAATCAAAGGCGAAACGTCGGAGTTAGTCCACTTTGACATGATCGAACCCCAAGAACTATAATTTTTCTAAATGACTCACGTAGTGAAAGATGCTGTTTTAAGTTTGAGAAGGATCAAAGTTATTTTAGACGTCGCGTTTTGCAAAAAGTCTTCTAAAAACGCCACTAACCCATCAAACTTGATACTTTGCTACATACAGCGTGAGCTAGAAAGTTAGCAACAAAACATAACATGTTTTGTTGATTTTTGCAGAAAGTTTTATTATTAATAAAAGTTGGTACCTGACGAAACCTACTTAGAGTAAATTTAATCTAAACTAGACACTGCAAAGGCCACAAACACACATCTAAAGCAATAACAACCGCTCGGCAAAATATGCCAACGCGTCGGGAACCGCTACAAGTTCGTTTTATGATGTTCAACCAATCGATCGTCGTGGGATAATCAACAATATTTTCATTTTATTTCGTTTTGTTCGCGTTTGTTAAAAATATATTTTGTAGATCAATAGATTATTGTAAGAAGAAAGCGAAAACCTTAGGACGACCCGACTATATTCTCTTTTTATGCCCCAACTTTTATAAAGAATAAAATTTTCGCGAAATTCCTTTTTTTTCAGTTGTCACTAATTTTTTTAAACACTCTGTAAATAGACTGAACCCTTTGGCAATCGAGCCCCACTTTCGTTCTGTAAATTGACTTCTATCTGTCGCAGACGAAACTGCTCCACAAACTTCGCTTGAATATTTATGTTAGTCATATGAACTACTTAATACAAAATAACATATAAGGCCTAAGGGCGAAGTTTGGACGCCTTAAAATGAAACCGCACCGTTTTAGGATTATATACAGTGCGATTTTTTTTATTGAAATAGGGCTCGATTAATACAAAACCAATTTATTTGCCACCTCTTTTGTCCCAAGCCATCGGCAAATCATTCTCAAAATTTCCATTTCATTGAGTACAAAGAAAAAAACAATTAAAAAAGAAATGTGGCAACTATGCAGATCAAATTACGTGTATAAGTGATGAAAAGTGGTGAAATAATCAGAAAGGTCAAAGGTAAATGACAGAGATAAAAGAAGCCATGTTGCCAGCTATCGTATTTTCATAATTTTGATACTTAATTGCTAAGTGACGATTTCTTATTTACCTAACATTAATTTTATACGGAGCACCTCGTATATTTATATAAAAAAAAATCGTAATGTTTAATCGATCACCCTGTAAAAACCTAAACCGGTGGTCGTTAAAAGCCGTCCAAACTACGCCCTCGTAAGAAAAATAATAAAATACATTAATTTCATAGTAAGCCGACTCCCAAACAATTTCCTCGGATGCGTTTAGATCCTCCAACTGGCCAAAACTGAAAAAGTCACTCTAAATTTCGGATCGCATTGCACCTCGATTGCACGACACCAACTCACAACTCAAAAAAAAATTCTAGCGCGCGCGCAATACGTAATTAAAAAAAAAGAGACCTAACTACCTCATATCATGATCATTATTCATTATAATAATAGTAGTAATAAAAATAAAACAAAAATATGTTACCTCTTCTATTTGCCACATAAAATCGTACTAAAAATTAATAAAGTCCCCGATCAATAGACCGTACACAAAAAAAAAATAAATACACGAGTAGGAGAAGTGGTACTCAGTATAAAATACACATTACTTTAAGAGCTAAATTATCAACTATCTAACAAAAAAAAAACTTAAACGCGATACAGGAGGGGGGCGAAGTGTGAGCAGCAGTTTTGGATTTCGGGGAATCCCCCTGCTTTGTTTAGTTCTGGTTCCAGTATGAAGTCCCGTATGGTTGTTTAGAGCCTGCCTTGGCTTGGTTTGAGCCCTGAGAACGTTGACTGCCCGAGTTTCCCGAATCCTAGAACAGAAAAAGTCTGGTTGCAAGAAGTTATAGACCGACCCAAGTGAGTGATGATAGTGAATTGCCAATGAAGATTTTACTACACAATGTCCTCTTTACACAACTTTAACACCGCGTATCTCTCTTATTATCAACTTTTGTACTAGACGGAGAGATAGCGTATCTTTTTTTTTGTTCGACAGGGTATATGGATGTATTATCCCGAAAAATATTCTGTACCCACCAACTATCGTGAATTCCTCATAGCGGAAAGCAGCCTGGGCTTGTATTCTTGTTTTAGGGAGGGCGCTCCTCGATAGAACGCTTCAACTACCGACTGGCTATATCTTAGCGACATTCTATTAAGGAGCGCCCTCCCTAGAACAAGAATGCGGGCCCAGGAAGATGAGAGCGAGTGAGAGCGCTGAAAGCTAAAAAATTTTCAAGTTTCTTAAATCACTCGGTATATGACTGAAAAATTTATAGGTCGCATTAAAATGATGCCCTTATGCCGCCCTGCGAACAGGCGAAAACCGCATTGCAAGAGAAGTGGCTGGCGGAAAGCTTTCACCTTAGGGAAAATTCGGAAAAACTTAAAGCATAAGGTATATCCTCCGATTTGTATTTACATTTTTTATCACTAAGATCATATGCAAAAGGACAGACAAAAACTTCGGAAGATTACCACTTGAAAAAGTTAATCAAAGATTTGAACTAGTTAGTTTGTCAACGAAAACGATGAGGATATGTATATCCGCCAGTGATGATACGCGTTTATTATCTATCTTATTAAGGTATACATAAATAATCAGTGTTTATTATTTTTACTTCCTGAAAATACTTACAACCAAATGTCGGGTCATTCAGCGAAAAACTACAAGTAATGAAATATGTACACCAAAACCTAAATATGTCCGTACATGCAAAAACATTAACAAAGTTTCAGG
Organism: Philopedon plagiatum; assembly: GCA_963971165.1. Lineage (NCBI taxonomy): Eukaryota > Metazoa > Arthropoda > Insecta > Coleoptera > Curculionidae > Philopedon > Philopedon plagiatum. The sequence continues at coordinate 1,034,450 of OZ020197.1, forward strand.
GGGTGTTCCTCATAGTCCAACATATACCCAAACCCATTAATTATAACAGATATTAGATATATGTATATGGAAACACCCTCAATTTTTAGCCAACATCAAAACACCAAAGCAAAATTAAATGTGCAAAAAATTGGGATGATCTCAAAGTAAGAAAAACTATAACCAGGTGAAACTCTTTTTTCAAGTATCTTGGTGGTATTTATGTATTTTATATTTTAAAAAATTAAATTATTGTGCAAAACGAAAAAGCGTGCAATTTTAGTATCATTAATAAGTATAGTAAGGCCACTGTAAGATTGAACGGTACTAACGTACCGTGGGCATCTGAAGAGAAGGGAAAACGTCTGCAGGCAATTTGTTGCATAATCGTTACAGTGAAATTACTACTTAACTAATGCATTTGTGTTAAAAGAAGCGACAACAACGCAACAGTGCAACAAGCCACCGTTACAAAATTAATCTGATGTAAAAGAATTTAAATGAATGAGACGTCATTTACCGACCGCGTACGTTTACAGTTTACAGGCTACAGACTTTTATTAGAGCTTCTATTTTACTTTTATTTTTCTATTTTTATACAATTAACAACAGTTACAAATTAACCTGTTCTTAAATATCCCATAATTTTTTAAATTTTACATTTAATATTACAAAAAGAAAGTAAGTTTGAAGAGAGTTCTGCGGTCGGTAAATGAAGCTTCAAATGGACAAGTCCGATCGAAATTGTAAAAGGAAAACGGTGCACATTTAAACACTGAAAGTGGTAAGAAGCAGGTGCGGTGCGTCGTGGAGTGACTTACCGCGCGTCGGCCTTGGTGCCTCACATCCATCTACAAGCAAAACAAAATCTAAGTAACCAAAAGACAGGAATGTCAGTATACATTCAATAGTCAAAGCGATTATTAATAATTATTGTTCGGATCCGATTACAGTTAAAAAGGTGTAATCGGCTCCCATTACTATTATTATGTTTTTTTTAACAAGGTTGCGCAGTTTCCTATAAAAAAAATTACAAAGGCTCTCCGGTGTAGATAGACAGAATATACATAAAATCGGGATTCCCAGTCAGGAAAAACAGGTCAATGTTGGGGATTTCAAAAACCGCCACGGAAAATGGAAAATTTTAGTTGTAGTCAGTAAAAATAAAGATTTTTTGCCTAAAGTCAGGGAAAGTAGCAACTTCCGTTATTTTTTTTTAAGGGGGAATTTACACATGCAAAGATTGAGTGGCGCCAGTTAAACTTTCACGTCAGTGCACGTTTACACGTATTTTCTACTTGCGTGTTTACCGTGAAAAAATAATATACAATTGCAATCTGCAAATTTTATTTTACTGGCGTTTGAAACATCAACTGGCGCATAAAAATTGGGAGGCTACCAACTTTTTTAATCCGTGCGTGCACGGACGAAGCTTGCACGCCAGTAAGTGTTTACATATGCATTTTATATTTGCTGGCGCGCCAGATGTCACTGGCGCCAATAAATCATTGCATCTTTATAAATAATATTGCGGGGTTTACACATGCAATGAGTTATTTGCGCCAGTGACAGCCAGCGCGCCAGCAAACCTAAAATGTAAACACTTACAGGCGTGCAAGCTTCATCCATGCATGCACGGATTAAAAAAATTGGAAGCCTTCTAACTTTTATGCGCCAGTTTATGCTTCAAACGCCAGTAAAATAAAATTTGCAAATGTAAACACCTCAAAATTGAAACTGGCGTGCCAAAAATCTCTATTTGTGAACATCTAGTGTAAACCTTCACTGGCGTGCAAATAGAACTGCCGTGACCACTGGCGCCACTAAATCCTTCTATGTGTAAACCCACCATTAGATTAACCTTCGATGTTCTTGATTCGGGCTTTTGGTTTAAAAGGAAATTGTCTTTTACTGGTTTATCATTCTCGCATTGAAGAAAAAACGATTCTTTCAAATAAATGTTACTATATAACTTGAATGTTTGGTTCTGGCTGGGGTAAAAAACTGGCCGACTCCTATTATTCAGCAAATATTAAGCAATACTAACCAGCTTACCTTTAATATTACTGAGGCCAGTGTTACATGCAACTGAATGACGTATTTTTAAAGAACGTATTGTAAATAATTTGAATGAAAATAGATTTCTATGGCACTATACCTATAGATAGTAGACCGAAATTTGGGGGACATGTACAGTGACCAAGTGCTAAATAAACTTCCCTCAAATTGCTATGCGATTAAGGGTAACTTCTAAAAAAATTGTATTTTCAGTTACGTTTCCTGATTCTTGTGCAAATCTGGAATTTTTCTAATCTAAACATTTTTGTATATCTTCAAATAAAAAATTTAATCTATTAATTCAAATATAATCAATAACCCTGTAAGGTTATATTTCTCATTCAAAGTGTACTTTATAAGTTTTAAATTTATCACGAGTGCAGGGTGAAATCATTGTAACGTTTGAGGTAGTTTTTTGATAGGAAATCGTCCCCCCCCCTCCCCTATGTTATATTTTGATTTGTTGGCTCTCGTAATAATTAAGAAATTATAGCACAAGATAGTTTTCAGCCATTTGCTGCTTTGCTGGGCAGCAAAACAATTTAATAACACGTTGTGCATTTTATATTTGCATAACTGTTATAATATATACAACACAAACATATTCGATTAAATAGAAATAAATATTCTATTGAATGTAAACTGTGATAATAGTGAAAGTTAAAGGAATACATGCTGTTTCAAAACTCCGTTCGTCTTTTCTTAAGTTGCACGTAAAGAAATGTAAAAAAATAAGCGAAAACAATATATGGATAAATGGATCCAGGGCTATAGAAGGCAACATGAAAGGATAGTTTTCCTAAAAGAATTTTGTTAAAAGAGAAAAAATTCCGGGAAGACATTTCATTTAATCAAATGGTTCCTTAGAATTATATTAAAAGTCATTAAGTTTTCCCCTAATAGAAAAATCGAGGAATTTGTGGGTAATATCCCAAAGCACATCCGAAAAAAAATTCTTCCTCGAATTTTACTTAAATTCAACCCTTTAACTAACTGCGCGCCTGGCGTATGACGGTTCTCAGAAATTTGTTAAACAGAGCCACGTAAAAGGGAACGCAAGATCCAAGAAGTTCCATCTCAAAGCATCCACTGACCGTCATTATTGAAACCTACATAAGTAAGAAAAGGCCCTTTTTAGGTTAACCCCCTCTCGTGCTGCTTTGAGGAGGATTCTTATTGGTCCAACATTACTTATACCCCAAGTAATCTGTGTTAGTTTTCGAGAAAACTCCACAACATATAAAATTTAAGTAAGTTTCGAAAATGTCAATATTAGAAAGCAAAATTTTAGAGGTATCCTCATGCAAAAAAAAACATGCTGTCAAATATTTTACATGATGTGACATGAAACTGGATAACTTTCAAAAATTGGAAAAAAAACATCCAGCAATGTCCCATAACATACTGAATTGCAAGACACACTTTCGGTACCACAGTATTTTTTTTGTGGAAAAATAAGAAAAACAAACTCAAAAATAAAAGTACAGAAAAAAAAATATAAAAAAATCGAGCAAATAGAACACAATACGACAACGCAACAAATTAAAAAACTTAAAAAGATTACTTTCGATCTTCATTTAATTAAAAAAAAAAGTTCTGGATCACCTTATCTTACCTGGTGCAGAGGTTGATGCATCGCCATCGTGGAGTGGTGTTGCGGGGCCATCGTGGGAATATACACTTGCTGGGCGTAGCCGGTCCCGCTGGGAGCTAGACCGGCGTTCTGGCTTCCGTGAAGGGCTCCCGTGAATGGAGGTGGGGTCCCTGAGTGAAAGCCTTGTTTCTCATATGACTGCGGACAAAGGAACTTGTGTAAGGTTTATTTTATCTGAGGCAACCGACGTAGACTTCCAATCTAAAAACTAACGCACCGTGGGCGTCTGAAGAGAAGGGAAACGTTATCTATTGACACGGGATTTAAAGGATTGGAGGTTGCGAGGGGAAGGGAAAACATCTGCAGGCAATTTGTTCCATAATCTAGATACCCTGGATATGAATCAGTGAAATAAGTGGGATGTTCTAGGCTTTTGTAGCTGGACAGTAAAGGGATGCATACGTAACGCGCCTCCTGTTGTTCTGATAGGAACAGTTAAGGGGGGAACTATAGCGGCTAGTTCTCCAGAGCAAAATCCGTGGAAATAGCGGTAGAAAATGGATAATTCGAGAAGGGAGTTTTCTTGTAAGGACATACCGTTTTTAGACCATAATTCCGCATATCTTTTGAAGTTAAGGCCATGACAAAACAAAAAAAAGTATGCGTCTATTGCGATAGATAGTCGAGTTTGTTATTTTGTTGACTTAATGATAGTGGCAGAACTTGCACCGAATTAAGTTTATTTAAACTTGAATTTGGTAAGACTTGGTAAGTACTTTTATTTTGTCCCATCCATCCCATAAAACATATTTTTTTGTTTAAGAAAAAACCGTTAAAAGATCCTTTGATATACTTAAGGTGTCTATGATTTGGCTTGATCAGAAAACATTGCATCTTATTATACGTTTTTAGAGCAAGTTGTTTTTCGACCTAAACAGATGCCAAAATGTGTCCCTTCCATCCCAGGCAATAGCTTAAATATACAGTAGACACGCGATAGTGTGAACGCCGAAAGTACCTATTGGAACACACTTTATATTAATTGTTCTAATGGAACTTTATCAAATGCTTTTTCAAACTCTAGATGTAGAATTTTAGTTGGCAAATGGGAAACTTTTTTATTACTGGTTTTTCGACCATTTATTCCTTATAAAAAGTTTTGCTTCCTTTGAAATACCGAAAGGTTTAACTGAAATTGATTGATGGTAAATTATCCTTTTGTTTAGACCAAAAATCAACACATTGTAAAAATTCGTACCCACTGAACGTTTTGGAAAGAAACCACGTTGTACTTTCGACAAAACATTGCTTAAAGCTGAAACGTCTGCACGTTTTTTTGAAGTTACTTTTTCCATGATAATACCAGTTGCTTTAACGATTTAAGCAAGAAAAGCACATGCTTGTTTTCTATTTTAGTAAATTCACGGCTTAAAAATGTCTTTAAAATTCGACAGACGAGACGTATGGAATTTTTGCGGGAAGTCGTTCAAAAGGAAAGGTACAAAGTATAGTTTTGATTTATTTAAGGACTTATGTCTTTTATTTATGCAAGTAACGGCAAGCAACTGTGGTAAAAGAAAAACAAAATAGCAGTGATGAGCGCTGTACTGTCACTAAATTAATTTTTTTATAAATCTTTTCATTGTCCACTAAACACTTTTGTTTTATAGTATGTTGTCAGATGAGGTTTCACAGTCATATCACATATTTTAGAATTTTCTGTATCTACAACGCAAACAGCGCGGTCGTCTTTGGGTGGCCATAGATTTATTGACAACAATTTCGGGTTCATTTCATTAAAATACATCCAGTTGAAAACATAGTCTAAACACGAACATACAATAGGGTTACCATAAACGTACAATCTAGCTCCATTTCCCAGTGTTGCCTTTAAAACTGATTTGGAAAAATAGTTTATTTCATTCTCGTCCAAAAACACTTCTTTTATTTTCCTGGTGGGAAAGAAAAGCTTTGACGATATGGTTGCTATTCTGTTATGCCTAAGATCCAGGTTATTTAAATCGTCAAGGCCTTGAAAAGCATTTGCGTCAATGACACTGATTTGGTTAAACGACAGAATCAAGGTATAGAGTTTCGAAAGGTGTCGAAAAATGTCACTTGGTACATATGTAATAAGGTTATGCATTAACCTCAATTCCCTTATATTTGAGCTGTTATTAAACCAGGCTCCACCGATATATGTTAATTTGTTATTATCGAGATCTACCCACTTTAAGTTGTTAAGGTTACCAAACGCTTCTTCTTCTATATATGCAACTCCCAATCCTAGTGAGATTGTCGTCAACGAAGGAATTACGTTAAAAATATATTTTCTTAGTGTTATCGTGTTAGCTGTTGAATTTACATTTCGTATATCGATACTTGTTAATTTCGGTACGTTCGTGAATGCCCATGGATCTATGTTAGTAACCGCGCACTTGATAATGCGAATTTCTTCTAAGTTTGCCATATTTCTTACATAGTGTGTCCCCAGTGTGGTTGTTGCTTGATTTGGCGATTGCTCACAATAAATTCCCATTTCTGTGAATTTTTTGTAATTTAAAAACTTATCATCTTCTATGCATCCAGTTATAGGTATTGTAATGTCTGGACCCATACCTGCTGGATAATGCATCGTAATATTTTTTGTACCAGCACAATCGGGAGCCTTCAAATGTGCTTTTTGGGCGAAAATTATTAAAAACCAAACCAATACACTTTGTCGGGAATACATATTATTAGGTTGATTAAATGCGGTATACTGCCGTTAAATAGAAAAAAGAACAGTGATTGTCCTTTAATTATATGAAAACATTATTGACCTCCAGATAAATAACCGACCTTTTATAGATAATAAATCAAGATTCCCTGACCTTGCGAGTGGTTTAAAAGTTCTATAACTTAGTTTATTTGCTACGGTACAGTTCCGGATGAAAAGTATCCATTTTTTCACACATTTGGCACTAACGCACCATTTTTCAAAGTTTATCTTTGTTCAATTATTAGGTACGGAGCCAAGAATTATTCATGGGTGTAACCAAAAGGGTAACAAGACATTAACACAACTTTTGAGAAATATAGGAGTATTGTCAGGCCCTGGACTAGTCGTTTTTTACAGAACAAATGGCTTCTTTGTCATCTTCACTGTACTATTTCTTAATTTCGTCCGGTAATTGAAAACTGTCCGTCTCTTTTCATAATACCCAGACCTTAAGCAAAATAGGCTCAATTTATAGAAGAAACCAAATCCCTGCTAAACACTGTTCCTACTTACATTGACTTTTCCCAAGGCAGCGTGTGATTTGCCGTACATGGCGCTCAAGTCGTTCGCCGCCGATCCGCCCGTCGTCGAGTTACCCTGACCTTTCTGGGCCTGCTGCGCAGCTACGGCCGCAGCCGCCGCGGCTGCTGTTCCCACTGCATATCCTCCTGTAAGCAAAAAAATATATCCTATAGAAATTTTTCAACGAAAACTACTATTGTGAACGGCCTTTTTTACTTTCTTTGTCAGATTGCCACGATCATCTGCGCGAAAAGGCTCTTAAAATTCGTCCACCTGTAAGCGGCAAAAAACTTGCCACAAACTGGGACCAATTTAGTGAACCTTGCTCTCAGTCTCATCATCCTATCATCATGAAAAGTACTTATTTGTAATATTTCCCCCCTTAAATAATCCAATAAAAACTGGTTTGCTTTAGTTCAGTTCAGTTCATTTATTATCCATCGGCAATTTACAATGATTAAATTGAACAGGTCAACAGGTTTACAAAAATAATTTAAAATATTCTCATACTTATATCACAAAGAGTTGTTAAATAAAATAACACAGAACATTTAAAAGATAAAATATTTGACCCACACTAATATCCTGTTAGAGGATGTAGGCATGTAGAGAAAAGAAAAGGAAGAAAAAGAAACATATTACCTCGCATAGTTAACAAAATAAGTTTTGTTCCTTGTGTTATAGTACCGTAAGCAATATCATTTACGATTTTTCGAACGCAATCTTGTAACATTATTCTTACCTTTAGCATAGTCCTGCGCAGTCTGACCCAACGCATCATAGGCTCCGTATCCCGCAGATCCGTATGTTGCTGGCTTTGGGCCGTACTGACTGCTTGTGCTCGAACCGTGAGCGTTCGTCGCTGGAGGCAGTTGCTAAAGAAAATTTTTATTAACTTTTTTGAATTACACTCGTGACTTTTTAATTTCATAATTTTTTCTCTTGTAGATTTGTTCAGGATTTCTTTCATCTCTTTTTTATTAACATTTATTAAGTAACAAAATTACTTTAATCGTCAGAGACTAAAATAATTTTTAACCTCTCTACTGACATTTTAACCTTCGCACTTCTTATCTGCGAAATAGCAAAAACATATTTTATAATCTTAAAAATACATACCGTGTACATGGCACCAAACTGAGCGTAATTCGGCGCCGCCGCTATCGTGTTGAAAGCCGTGGCGAAGAAGTAGGGGGGCGCGGTGCCCGCCGCCAGTATGGGCTGACCCTGGTGTCCCTGCTGCGCCGTCAACGTCGACGCCTGGCTTTGTACCGCTGCCGCCAATGTGCTGCTCGGTACCGGCGACGTGTTGCCGTCTCCTCGGGCGGCAGCCGCTGCAAATCGTCCGTCCGCCGACATGGTGGAGTAGGCGCCGAGGCCGCCGGTGGGATCGCCACGTACCGCGGCCAGCGTCGTCGGCGTCTGGTAACCCATGTCGTAGTAAGGGGTGGTCTACAGAGAGGAATACACATGACGCCATATTCACTCGGTTAGGGGGCGACACAACAAGGGTAGCTAATGATTTTCTGGGCTTTATTGTTGAACAATGTGAAGCAAAATACGGTTTGTGTTGCTGGGGTTTTAATTATTTACAGTAAATGAGGCCACTTTTTAACAACGTCGATATAAAAGTTAGATTTAGTTCTGACTTCTGCGCTCAAGTGTTTCGAAACAGCTGCAAGAGGAGGAGCTCCCCTTACACTACTATTTGGGTTTTTAAAACACTGTTGTTGCATAATAAACTGTAACATAGCCGAACTATCTTTGGGAGTTACAACGAAGAATACAACAAGACCTTTCAAATAATGTATTACACAACCCCCTTTCTATTTAATTTTTTTTTTAGAAATGGCGCCCAGTCGCCATCTTAAATATTAAAAGTGTGAAATTGGTATCAAAAAGCAGGGTTGGGCAAAACTTGTTTTTTACTAAAAAAAATCATGATTTATTTTCAAAAAATAGGGGGGGGGGGCATTTTTCGAGCCGCACTGTATAGTGGCCTTTTTATAATTTTATTAAATTTCAGTATTTCTTTATGATATTATGTGTCAGGTCTAGATCATCTACGCAGACAGATTCTAAAAAATTCTTTCGTTAATACACGACCAAAAACTTGCCTGTTCAAATTTGTGAATCTGTCGCTCAGACTCGTCATCGTATCATCATTCACAAACAAAATAATAAAACTTTAGAACATGTAGCGTGTTTTTAAAATTGAAACAATACTTTTAATGCAAAAAACTTTATAAAATGACTAAGAAAAGTTGTCTTACTACATTAAGAAGCAACAAGTACCCTCTAGAAGGAACCAAAATGAAAAAATGATAAGAAACAGCAATAACAAAGCTTTATTTTATACATCATGCGTGATTTGCCTTTTTTGAAACATTTGCTAACTAATTGAAACTGCAATATATGGGGCGAGCTTTTAAATTTCTGATGGACAACAGTAATTCGGTTAAGTCAATAAACTTCAGATGATAGAGATTTTAAGACCAGACTGATGCTGGAAATATGCAATTGATGCGCTTTATAAATAGATAAATTTAAAAACTCGCCAGTGTATGTATTGTGATTGTTGTTTACAAACGTTCAAAAACGATCTCTACATTTTTCTCAGTTGATTTTTAAATTTTTGCCACAACTATGAGCACTGTGCACAGAGGATTCAAGAAAGGGGATTGAGGTTGGATTAGTCATTCTAAGCGAGTGAAAAGGGGTTATATGCATTGCAACTAGCGCCGTTCTTTTAAACTGTGTAGTTTTTTGGTCACCTTATATGTACCATCACGTTTATTTGTGTTCATGATTAGTTATACTGACAGAAAATACTACACCCAGAACCAGTAACTATTAACTATATTTCGATCGAAATATGTATACATATTTGATATCATGAAAGCCATACACTGATAGAATTTTGAAGGAATTCCAAGCAGTACTTTTTTGTATACGTGAGCCAGAACAATATAGCCAGATGAATTATGTGTTTACACTGGAAAGTCATGGATTTTTTTTATAACAGACAGTAACTGAGCAAAACCTATTAAAAAAACAAACAAATACAATAGTAGTAATAGGCCCTAAACGACGCTTTTAAAGTGATAGAAAAAATACAGGGCAACCAAAAAACAGCTTAAAGCACAAAGATGATTCTCCCTATGAAATGGTTGATTATTTACCAAAAAAACCTTTTTTGTTTTAAAGAACAATCCATAAAATAACTTGATATTATTAGTTTTTGTTTAAATTTATGTAGGTACCTTTTATCTTTAATGTTCGAAAAAAGACTTCTTGGTTTATCCTAAAACTATCTTTTCGTGTACAAGTTGGTATATTTAAAATGGCTTCTCCCTTGTAAATTTTGTAAAGACAACTGTGACATAAACCCTTACACTCAAATTCACTGAAAAGGTTTAAGATTTAGTACTGGTTTAAATTAAGACGTTCTACTTGATCAGCACACTAAGGTATTGATGGATACCAAACACAGCTGATATACCAACTTATAAACAAATATACTGAACTATCACCAATCGAATGTCAAAAATAGCTTATGAATCTAACGTACACCCTTCTAGAAATAGAATTAGATATACACTTATCAATAATTTGACTATCAAAATAACCCGGTCGAAAATTTCTAGCAGAACGTACGTCGAATACTAAACCCCGGCTATATCTTTAGGCGTGTCCTCAACTTACCATGTGTGGTAATCTCTGTTGCAACAACTGCATGTCTTCGTAAGAGTAGACGGGTTGTTGGAAGTACGGCACTTGCCCCATTATGTAGGGCGTGCTCATCACAGGCGTCACTCCGGGAGGGATATTCGACACTAAACTATTTGAATTCTTGGCTAAAATACAAAAAAGTTGGTTGTCAACAAGTCAATAGGTCGAAGACTAAAATTTTTATAGTTTTCTTCCTCGATAATTGAACCCTGCATATGGATTTATCAACAAACAAGCTTGTTTGGCTTAATCATAGTCCATAGGAAGGGGGGGATCCCCACTGGTTTGTCAAATGCTCTTGTTTACCCCTGTCAAATTCTGTGACAGGAACAAAGCAATACACAAAATGCTTGTCTTTTTTAAAACAGATTTCACGACATTTTTTTTATCTTACGTTATATACAAAACGAGTATATGTATATATACCATCACTGACAGCAGAACTACAAAATAATAAAATCTATTTTCAAAAAAGTAAGTATGATATTATAATACATGTGTTAAGGAATGCCATGTTTTTAATAAATACTTAATAATGCCGCAGAAAACGTTTAAGCCAAACAAACTGCCTATATCCTGATCCAGCTGTTAGTTCTAGAGTGCTTCAATGTCGAAAATCTCTTACAGGAAAGTCCCAAGTGTTCGGGTTTAACAAGCGCGGAAATACCTAAGTACTACACCAATGCCTTTAAAAAAATACTTCCCGTCCTTCCTTACCTAACGTCGCCGTATTCTTACTACTACTTATCGTAGTCTGACTCAGCGACGACAACGAAGTACTCGAGGACGTGACGTTGCTCGTCGTAGTACTCGGCGTACTGCTCACCGCGCTCGCACTAGTTTCGTACGAGTTCTCTTTGCCTAATTTGTGGTTGCTCGTCGTCGAGCTGTAACTGTTGTACTGGCTGGGAGTCGTACCGCCGTAGTTTGAATTGTTACTTAATCCTAAAAGAGACATAATAGGGAGTTTTTGCTGCCGATTGGTGGTAATCTTAAAACGCAAAAATCTTAGCGCTCCCAGCGACGGAAAAACAAAAATGGACCAATATTGGCGACTCAAACTAAGAATTTTTAAAGGGGAAGAAGAGTTCACTTGACAAAATTGACAAAGATACCAAATAACACGATAATAAAGACAAAGACGAAACGAAAACAGAGGACGCCACGTTCTTAATTTGAGTCGCCAATAGAATAAAACTAAGAATGAGTCTTTCTCCGACCATGCGCTTTGCCACAAGTACGCATGCGCAATTAAAATTTTAAAGCAGTCTGTATTACTCAACAGGACCGCTCTTAAAATTTATATATGCAGTTAAATCGGTTTAGATTGAATACATGTTTACGGAAGTTCTAGGAAATTATTAGTTTAAAACGCCCAGTGCCAATGTAGGAACACTTATTTTCATATTTTGAAGATTTAAAAGGTTCAAAATATTTTAATAAAATATCGAATTAACTACAATGGCAGTCACATAAATTCGTACGACATTTTTTATACACAACTTTATTTTATCATATTTTAGTAAAGCGGGCTTTTATTATGTTGAGTTACCTCTATAACACCAGCCAGGAAATAAATGTTCTTATATTTAAACCAATACCAGCACTCGTAATCATCAACAAAGAACTACTAAGAAAAGAGAAAGAAACTAAGAAAAGGCTATACACTACTACTACACTTATCTACTGGCGAATTCCGAAAAACGCCCATACGCGTACTGCTCATGCGTACCTGTGGCATAAGTCTTGCCCATGGTGGAGTTAAAGTATACTGTGCAACCTTATATAATTTCTGAATGGCACGTTTAATACAGGGCGGTCCATTTTTGTTTTTATGTCACTGGCCGATCCTGAAAACATTTTCCGCTCGCCGGTAGGAAGAACATTCGTTCTTAAAAATCGACATGCTTACAAAATCTGTACGTGCATGTTTCGAAATTGTTGCATCTTAAAAATCACGATAATCGTTAGCAAAAAGTCCCTATTAACATGGTTTGTTTTCCGTGGACGATGTAATAATGTAATAAATGGTGAATACTTGGTACGAAATTTATACCCTTTTTTTTTGAGAATTTTTAGGACTCTCCAGGACCAGCAAAAAAGGGTATACAAAGGACCACGGCTTTTGTTGTTGATTTTTTATGCGGCGTTAGCAACGTATTATGAGAAAAGAGGTTTTTGTTAAATAAAGGTTAGAAAACAGTGAGCGTGTTCTCTGTTTAGGCCGTTCGGAACATCTTCAGAAAACATTAGTCCAGTAAATGAAGCTCTTAAACAGAAATTTCAGCTAGACGACTGCTTTTGTGAAAAAAGGTAGATTTTGTCGTTTGGAAAGACATCCAAGTACTAGTTAGCGCCGAGCCCTTTCGAAAGGGTGCCAAAAAGATCCCTAAGGGTTTAAAAAATGGTTTTTAGCTTTTGGTTCCGTAATGGAAAATATCCTGGAGAAAAGTTTCAAACAAAAGTTGTAGAGCATTAAAATCTATATAAAAAAGGTCCCAACAACATTTCCCCTATCTATAGTGAATAGGTCGTGAGAGACGCGCAAAGGTCAAGAGCAACTTTACGTCGTCTTCTTGGATGAATGGAACTTAAATGAAAATTTGGCAACATTGGTGGCCCCAGCACTTAACGAGTTCCTTAGGTACGAGCCATGATATATGTATATCGCAATAGAATTGCCAATAGAATTTATATAAAATCGCCTATAACTAACGTAAATTCTATATTGCGCGTTATAAATTTCAAAAATAACTCACAGCGTGACGTCATTCGCGAAACCGGACGAATTTGACACGGTTTGGTATCATATCTTCCTTTGATTGTATCATGATGTCTTATTATTAAGGCGCGCCACTTACGGTTCCACTGTCGTGCTCTCGGGGTATCGGGTATCTAGACAAATAAAACGACCAGGTCAACGCAAAGCGAAGTACATATTGCTCGGAAACGACCATATATTATTTTGTCATAAATAGTTTATTTCGCTCGCCGTGTATGCAAAATTTCACAAGTCATTATACCGGCTTCCCGTGACTGCTTTGTTTATAGCTCAAATTAAAAAGAAAAAAGTGTAGTTAATGGTCGATGAAGCTATGGATTCTAGGAAAACTCTATTGCTGAAAGAATAATGAACCGTCATTTCCACATTTAACCAAAAACGAATTTTCGCATGTTTTTCCGCCCTTTTGAAAAGGGCTGGGCACAAAGTAGTAATGGAGGTGTCCCTCCAAACGACAAATTCTACCTTTTCTCAAAAAAGCAGCAGTTTACCTAAAATTTATTTTTAATACCTTTGTTTATTGGACTGTATCAGAGACAATATTAGTTTCTAATGAAGTTAAGAATAGGTATAGTATAAAAAAGTTAAATAATAAAATACAGGAACCCAGAACAGATTTTAATATTCGTCTTTTTCATGTAAACTTGAGGGATTAGTCACGCGTTCCAAATAAAAATCCGCAACAATAATAAAACCCTAAAACGCAAACTTACCCGTATTAGCACCATAGACCGATTGACTAGCGTTTTGAGCAGACTGATAACTCTGACTGCTCTGGTAGGAGTTAGCCGTCGCGGACTGCGTCACCGAGGGGTAGGTGGCACTGGCGGCGGCCGCGCTCGCCGCGTTCTGGTACGACTGCGCCGCCGTTGACGAGTAGCTGTTGGGATACGAGCTCGTGTTCTGCGTGGTACTGCCGTAAGAGCTCGCCTGGTTATTTACATAGTTGGTGGCCGCCGGGTTGACGTAGGAACTTGCTGTTGTCTGTAATAAAAAAATGTTTATATACAGCGAACTAACCATTCACCTATAGATAAAATAGCTTCTTACATTTTAAATACCTTTAACAATCTTGTATGGGAATTTACACGTCTTTTAATACAATATTTATTATAACTCACTTGTGTTGTACTGTAGGGCGAGGAACTGTAGTTGTTCGCTTTTGACTGGTACGAGTTATACGTGGACGCCTGAGAACTGTACGAATGACTGTCCGTCTGCTGTTTGTTGAGGTCCAAGGCAGATGGTGTCGTTACCGAAGGTACCGATGTTGAAACACCTGTTCCTAAAGGAAAAATATGATAACGTATTTAGTAAATCATCGTATTGAATATATACAGGGTGGGTTTTTGAAGTGCTACAAGGCGATATCTCGAAAACGGCTTAAAATATTTTCATGAAATTTTGGTGAGTTAATAGGGATATATTTAAACATATTTCTGACATTTACCCCCCCCCCCCCCCCCATTATTCAACCAAAACATAAATCTTGACATGTGGTTTCAACAGGACGGAGCTTCACCCCATCATGCAATTCAGACCAGTAATCATTTGAATGAAATATTTGAAAACAGGCGAGTTGGACGAGCTGGTCCGGTTAACTGGTCTGCTTGGTCCCCGGATTTGACCCCCCTTGACTTTTTCTTGTGGGGTTCTATAAAGGATAAAATGATGGCGACTGCACTTACATTAGATGATATAAAAGACCGTTCCGCTTTGCCTGCTTATTAGTGACATCTGAAATGTTACAGAGGGTCCGAAATTCATTTAGAAAAAGAGTGAGAAAGTGTTTGAAAGTTGAAGGGAAACATTTCGAACAAATTCTCCAGCATGAAAGATGATAATCCCATTTCCCTATTAACTCGTCAAAATTTAATGAAAATATTTTAAACCGTTTTAGAGATATTTAAAAAACTCACCCTGTAGACTACTTTAATTTGTAAAATTTATGATTAACTTTCGATTTTAGAAATTCTGAGCTTTGGAAAACAGTTTGTAAAGCTTTACTTGGGTTTATGCGTTTAACCGTCATTTGCCTACCTTGAGATGTACTTCTGGTTGAAGCGGCATTGTTATAACTTAAATGTTCAGAAGTTTGTGGAATGCTGTCTGTGTTTGAAAGCTAAAATAAACAAAAACTTGAGGTCAACCGTACATTTTAACTTATAGTACTAAAAATGTTTAAAATACACTTTTCCGAAAAGCATTTTTTTTTCGAAATAATTTATTTTAAACAGTTATTTTTGATCTATCAGCGCTTTTTTAGAACAAAGAGGAAGCTTAATACTTACGCCCTGTGTCAATGCAGAGCTAATACTGCTTTGGGTACCGTTTTTAGCGGCACCGTACGCGTCCAAAGACGCGTTCTGACTGCTCGTCGTCGACGAACCAAGATCCAACCCGCTCGTGGGTGTGGTAGAGGAGTTTTCTATACCACTTGTACTAAAAGATATAATACGAAAATCAAGAGTAAATTAATCATACTCAAGTTGATTATACAGGGTATTAATGCATAAGACAAAGGTATTTAATTCCACTTATCAATAATTCTAATATTTGTAGGCGACTGCCCCAAAAGTGAGATGCTGTACAACAGATTATAATTAAAGACGCAAAAAACGATAAGTATTTCTATAATAACTATAAGAAAAGTACCTTCTATTACTTTCCGGCCCGTACTTGGAGTCAGGCGTGGCGTTCGTCTCATAGGAGTTTTCAATCAGATCCATCGCTCCAAATTGCACATCCAAATAGGTAATACTGCTATTCAGATCACCAGGCATTTCCACCGCACTAGCAGGAATCTAAAGAATATATCAAAAAAAATATATAGTTTCGTATCATATTAATAAATACTTCCACTGACCTTCGAAGGTGGCGGCACCCTCGCCCTCTGCGTCTTCGTCCTCGTAGGCTGTTGAGCGGGCTGCGTCTCCTGCGTCGTCGCGCCGTAAGAATTCGCTACCGCCTGATACCCGCTGTTCGAGTAGGCATTGTTCGGAGGCGCGGTTCCATAAACGGGCTGCGCATTACTGTACGACTGAGAACTGTTGTAAGACTGCGCGGGATTGCTGTACGACTGGGACGCGTTGCTGTACGCTTGCGAGGCGTTGCTGTAGGGCTGCGACGCGTTGTAGGACTGAGAAGTGCTGTTGTAAGTCTGAGACGTGTTGCTGTACGCCTGCGTCGTCGTACTGTACGGTTGAGATGCGTTGCTATAGGACTGCTGCGTAGTACTGTAAGACTGCGTTGCGGGCGTGTAAACTTGTGAAGTGGTGTTGTTGTAGACCTGAAAGACATAGAGTGTCAATTTCTTTATTTGCTTTAGTTTTTGTCTTAGTTTAGTAATATCAATAGTGCATACTGTAAACGTTCCGAAGCACATTACCTGTTGGTCATTAGATGTAGTATCATAGCCGGTCTGTACCGGATAGGCGGCACTAGAGTACTGTTTGCTCAGGTTATCACTATTTTGCTGAGACTGCTGAGACAGCTGAGAAAAGTACTGCGTCTGGGCGGCTGTCAGGGTGCCCATCATCGGAGGAACAGGGCTCTGCTGGGAGGGTATCAGTACCGTTTGGCTGTAGGTTTGACCCACAGATTGACTGGGAAAAATAAAAATATTTAAATAACTTCCATGCTCAAATAGTCAAAAAGTAAAACAGTAATTATATATAAAAAAGTCAGATTGCCAAGATCATCTACGCAGCAACAATCTCAAAAACTCTCCGTGTGGGTATGACAAAAGACTCGCCATAATCCAGGAGAAAATTTCAGAAATCTGCAACTCAGTCTCGTCATCGTGTCATCATTCGAATATTTTCAAAAAATTAGGTCACCTAATCCGCGAACAAACTGTATAAAAACCCCAATTAAAAATAATAAATCTCAATTAAAAAAATAGTACCTGTAGGACGCAGCATCCGGTGGTACAGAAGCACCGAGTCCCTGATCCAGAGTTGGTTGTTGTGCCGAGGGCTCCAGCGTGTCCAAGCCGGGAGGCACACTGGGAGTGAACACTTTGGTCTCCACAAGGCTCCCAGTGTACTCCTCAGTCGACCATTCGTCCGTGTGGAAGTCGTCCCATTCATCTACAAGCGTTATAGGTCATAAAAAATCGACAACGATCTTTGCGCGGTACTTTCTCCGCGAAACGAAGTTAAGTATAGTATGGTAAAAGCTAAAAATGTGCACTATTTCATTTTCTTTAGAAAAATTCGTCAGTAATGGTACGTTGTTATAATGGTATATTACACTCCGAGTTGGAGAATGTTTTATTACTGTTGAGAGATAAGATAGTTGACCAAGACGCAAACTTTTTACCAAGATTTGTATACTATATGTATAACATATTTTCGGAAGACCCAGTAGGTAAGTATATATATTTTAATAAGCATATGCCTCTAAATAAAAATTATTATCTTAATTATGAGGCATAGTTTTATTTTATAAAATTACTTACCTTTTCTTTTCACGTAAATAAATACATAGAACGCATTTACCAATATCTATTATTTTAAATTAATTTATCCCTTTATTTACATGATTATTTTAAATCATACACTTTAAAATTTGTATTATGGGCCGGAGGCAAAGTATATTGCCAATAGGATTTATAAAAAATCGCTAAACAAACTCTATATTGTAAGTTATAAATTTCAAAAATAACTCACAGCGTGACGTCATAAGCGAACATCTTCCTTTTATTTATCACGCCTTTTACCTATGTTACCTTTCAAGTCATAATTCAAGGCATGCGTCCACGGCATACTTCGAGGACGTTTTTTTGTTTGATTTTACGTTACTTTCCGCTGAAAGTAAATTTTCCGGGCCGAAAGCAAAAGTCAAAAAAGTTACACTTTCCAACCTTTAAAAAGTCAATATTACCTATATGGTTGAAATAAAATAATTACTTTTATTTTCACTTTTTCTGATGGGAAAAGCAAACGCGAGTGGCTATTAAAAAGTAAATGGAACTTTGCTATTAATCCAAGTCGATTTATTTAAAAATGATTGCAGATTTTTACATAATTCCATTGTTTTTACGAAAAAAGTCAGGAAACCCCGCCCTCACTGAACCTAATTGTGTAAATCTCTCTTACCGTTGCCTGTGTGGTTCGTTGCGGCCGCAGCCGTTGCCGTGCTGTTGTCCCACGTGTTAGAATTGTCCCAGGTATCAATGGGTTGTCTATTGTTGTAATCTCGACCCCCTCCCGATCCGCCTCGATTTCCTCTAGGCGGGTACCTAAATAATAAGAGAATTATTGTAGAAAACTAAAACGAGGTACAGGGATATCAAAAAACTTTCATAAAATAAAAAACTTATAAAGCTTGTTCACTTTTATTTGGATATCCCTGTATACTGTCTCGCGGGACTGAAAAATTATTATTTACCTTCCTCCAGCGCGGCCACCGCCGCGTCCTCGACTGCCGCCGCCGCCTCTGGAGAGTCCTTGGCCCCGGCCGCCGCGTCGGTCGCCTCCTCGGCCTCCGCCCTCCTCGTTCTGGTCTCTGTCTCGACCGCGCCACCGTCGGTCGTCGTTGTTTCGGCGGGGCGGACCGCCGAAAGTTTTGTTGTCTCTGCGACCGCCGCCACCACCTCCACGTTCCTACAGACGTACCAAACAAATTACATTCGATTTTAGTAAAGATACACTATACAGTATTAAACAAAAGGCCAATTAAATATTTAAGAGACGTATATTTTGCTGCTTTAAACTCCAAATTACAGTATTCAATATCCGTATGGAGATCTTAAGAATTATCACCGCCAAAGTCGTTAAAAAAATTACAAATACTCTTAAAATGGAGTTTCTTACGAATGAATATTAAAAAAAACAATTATTTATGTCAGATTGCCAAAATCATCTAAACAGACAGACTATAAAAAATTATCCAGGGATAAATGACAAAAAACTTGTCATAAATCAGAATAAAATTTTAAAATCCACTGCTCAGTCTCGTCATCGGATCATCATTCCTAATTTTATTGTTGTGCATTTATGTTTCTGTGTGAATTACACGCTTAAAACTACATAAGAAATATACAGAGAGTCCCTGAAGATTTGGGCGACCTCCCGAGTATTAAATTTGCATAAGAGGTTACAATTATACCAAAAATTCTTGCAACATAAGAAATCAAAATTTAAAAGTTCACCAGACCTACAGACGTCACAATTTTGAAGACTAGGCAGTCTCTGATGCGCTGATAAAGTAACAACTTATTCTGTAATACACAGAAATTATTTAAAAAATACTGATATGAACTTCCAGTATTATTATAGTACCCAAATTATTATACCCATTTCCAAGGACACCCTGTATATTTCCAATCATTTATACAACTTTCCTACCTTCCATTCTTTGCCGTCCCCGGCGCCCGCGTTATTTCCACTCGCCGGCGGCAACGCATCTTCCCAGTCATCTGCCGCGCCGCCTGTTCCCTCTTCGCCGCCCTTTTTGTCTTGTTTTCCGGCCGAGGCTTGCCTTTTCTTTTTCTTTTTGTCTTTAGTTTCCCATTCACCCTGTGAACGAAGGAAATATTTGTTTTATGTTGTTGACAGTCTGCTTGAATCAAAGTGCTGTAAGAATGGTACCGTGTGGGAAAACATTCTAAAAATTGGCGCGCTGAAGACCAGCAGAGTCCTGATTATCATGTATAACCCGATAGATTTTAAAATCATCTGCAAACAGCAAATACAAGGTGGACCCTGATATCATTAGTGAATAGTAAAAAGAGCATTATCTCTATCATCTATTTATGACGAAACATGGGGAAACATTTTAGAATTTGTCAATCGAAAGTATTTTAGCATAACAACTGCTTTTCCAGCCCTCGATGGGATCGGCGCGCCATGTGAAGTGGACATATGGTTGCTTGGCCAAGCTTGTTTACCACGTCTCTGGCCATGCTTTTCCTGAACAAACCTGTTCCAACAGATCGGGTTACTCAACACATCACCTATTTTAAAATCTTCATACTTACAGTGCTAATTTCTTGAAACAAGAAGTTGACAGCCAGGGTAATGTCATTGTCGCTTTCGTGTAGGGCAAGGCAGACGTCGTATTCTGAACGGCGAGTAAGATCCATTAACTGTTTGACTAGGTGAGGTGTTGGGAACCCGAGCTGTTGGAATAGGTTTGTTCAGGAAAAGCATGGCCAAAGACGTGGTAAACAAGCTTGGCCAAACTTGTTTACCACGTCTTTGGCCATGCTTTTCCTGAACAAACCTGTTCCATCAGATCAGGTTACTCAAGACATCACCTATTTTAAAATCTTCATACTTACAGTGCTAATTTCTTCAAACAAGAAGTTGATAGCCAGATTAATGTCATTGTCGCTTTCGTGTAGGGCAAGGCAGACGTCGTATTCTGAACGGCGAGTAAGATCCATTAACTGTTTGACTAGGTGAGGTGTTGGGAACCCGAGCTGTTGGAATAGGTTTGTTCAGGAAAAGCATGGCCAAAGACGTGGTAAACAAGCTTGGCCAAACTTGTTTACCACGTCTTTGGCCATGCTTTTCCTGAACAAACCTGTTCCATCAGATCAGGTTACTCAAGACATCACCTATTTTAAAATCTTCATACTTACAGTGCTAATTTCTTCAAACAAGAAGTTGATAGCCAGATTAATGTCATTGTCACTTTCGTGTAGGGCAAGGCAGACCTCGTCTTCTGAACGGCGAGTAAGATCCATTAACTGTTTGACCTTCTCTTTAATGCTGATTTCTTCATGCTTGGAGGACTGTTCTTTGTTGTGTACTTTATCACCTGCTCCTTTACCTAAACAAGATCATACCTGAGAGAATGCCATTCACCTGTCAAAATAGACATTCTAACACTAAAATTACAAGTTTTAATTGTTGATTTAAACCAGTCGGAGTAAGATTACGCGATAATCATGCACTAGTGTAATAATTAACCGATAATCGCACTAGTGAATGATTATCCGCGTTTTCTTTTAATAGTATTAATAGAAATGAACTTTAAGTAGCTTCTGTTTTATTTTTTGCTTTTTTTAGTTGCTGTAACGTTCCACATTGTTGACGATCACATTCTCTTTGTAAAACGACCCATTTTTTTTTCGCATGTTATTCCCCCAATCTTGTAAAATTAAAGAGAGCTTCTCTATTTATTTATTTCATATAATAAAGTGATGTACTTTACTATTTCATATAATAAAGTGATTGTCCAGACTGTACTGCTTTTCAGCAAGAAAGTGAAGGAACTTTTGAAATTCTCTCCAAACAGAAGCTTTGGATCTTTTGGTGTTGTTTGGGGTAAGAATTTTCATGTTTTGATTAATTACTTTTAGCGTTGCTGCTCCAAATCGCGACATTCTTCACAAAATTTCAAAAAAGACACAGGCGTTCTAAATTGTTAGTGTTTTTATTAATTTATTTATGGAAATGATTATAACAATCAAGAATTTGACTTTTTATGATATGACAATGAAACTCTTGTTAGATTTCTTTGATATTTATTGTGATCTGAAAATATATCTATAAATTTTGACAAATTTGCACTTATGCATTTTAAACTGAAAAAGGTACACTAATAAAACTTGCTAACAATGGGTTATTTTATTAAAAAAGCAGGTACTATTAAAAAAAATAAAAATTAAATAAAAACAGGGTGTACAGAAAAAACTGCTTTGCTATTTTCAATAATAGTATTATTTTTGACTACTGTCACATTAGTTATATTAAAGATATTATTGTCAACAAAACATTATTGACATAATCAAAAAAAAATTTCTTTATACAGACTTATTATTGGAGTTCAAAGTATTCCTACTTCTTTGAAAACAATATTACCATTTTTTCAATGGCCAAAATATATTATTGGAAACCAATAAATTTCTATTCTTCCTTAGAGTGTAGAATTGTTAGAGCCAAAAAATTAAACTATTTGATAAGAATGCTTGAATATAATTGGGCTATTTGTAGGCGGTGTGATTCAAATTACAATACATTTTAATAAGCAAACAAGAACTACAGTTTACATAGAAAATCTAAAAATTAAGTCAATAATCCTTATAATAATATTATGTTAATTAAAATAAACACTCTAATAAAACATATAAAGTATTAGAGAAATAATAAAAAATATTAATTCAATGGGTTCTATTGTTGGCTGAAATATAACTTTTATTGCTCGCGGAAACCCTTTGGAGAGTTTAAAATTGTGCTACTGGTATTTGTTTGTTGAATAGTCGTTTAAGCTTGCAGCCTGTTTGTTTAAAGGTACGCCAAAAATAATAGATCTTTTGCAATTCTGAGGACTGAAGCAACTCATTTCCCGCGTTCATTTTTTCCTAGGGGTGTCAAATTCAACTTTATTTCGCAAATTAAAAAATGTTTCTTTCTTTACCAAAACATTTCCAGTGGGCTCCTATTAAAACCCCTAAATTTGTTACGGGTCCCGTAAGTAGGAACAGAGATATACAACTTTGAAATTTCACCAGCCACTGATCAGACTCAAGTATGGACTTGAATCGCTTATATGCAACTAACTGAATATATAATTATTTGTATTAAAAGTTCTGAAACTCTTATTAGATATATTCGTGTTAATAAATGTTAAGTTTCGGGGTTGCCTCAAGAAATTTAATTAGAGCCAAAAGTGTTAAAAACATGATAACTACAACATGTCGAAACTCAAAAAAGTTTCATAAATAATACAATTTTCGCTAATAACCAACTATGACAGTAAACTGTACAGTTGTCAGTAACCAAAAAGTAAGGTTAGCATTAGTTTGACAATGTCATTAAATTTTTACAAGACACATCCAAACTACCGCACAGGTTCCTGTAATTTTTCATTTAGTTGGCCATTTTTGCCCTGAGCTGATCGCGGAGGTGGCAACGCTGGCTCGTTTAATTTAAACGTTAGTAAAAATACGTCAGGGCCCGGGTATTTCAATTGAATTGACTTTTATACTCCGGCCTCCAATCTTCAGCTAAATTTTGGATAAAAAGACATTAAAAAATGTGCCTCTCAATTTACAGTCCCACAATTATTTTTAATAATTACTATTTGTATTATCTATGCATTAACATGTTTAAAAAAAAAAACCTAATTAATTCTCTCTAGCTATCACCATAATTATCAACTCTTATCACACTAGATAGGCTAAGTTCTAATTCTGAAAGCTTGTATGTGTTTGTTCGTATGTGGGAAATACCTAATTTTGCAGTCAAAACCCATTTTTTATACTGGTTTTCATTTTACACATTTTTGAAGATTTCAGTTTTGTCCATCTATAGGTACTCCAAAAACTATTTATGTGCAGAATTTAAGTGCATTATCTTTAAAAACGCGTAAAATAGAGAAAAACCGAAATTTTACCACTTTGTATCTCAGGAATGAAGCGTTTCAAATCTTATAATCGAAAATTTGTTCTTGTTTTGACTAGAACTATCTGTATAATATTGTGGGTAGAGCTTTGTAAGACCCTGTATAAGCACGGATTTGAGACATTTCAATCATATTTTATTGCTTATTCCTCACTTGGAGCAAATAAAAAAATCTATAATTTATGGAGCCAAGAGGGTTTTCAATCATCTTCCTTTTAGACTAAGAAGGCAGTGATGTGAGAGGAAGTTTGGCAGAGGTATGAAGGTTATTGGTCAGCAAAGCATATTATACCCTGTAGGAGTTTTTTAGCGACCCACCTAGTGATCTTGCTGATTGACATGTTTGTTGTGGTTACTTTTTACCTTTTTTTGTTTTACAATGGTACTTGACTGTTGTTTGCGGTAGACAAGGAGGGATGAAAACTTAAGCTATTGTGATACAAACTATACATTTACTACTCTAAAACTAGGCTTGATTGGTTTTCCCCTCTGCCTGTGTGTGTGTTAATATTAATAAATAATCTATGTATGTCCTGTTATAAAATGCTTTATTTTGGACTAGTTTTGGAGTATTTCAGGTTATTATATAGGTTTAACTTAGTTTTGAATATTTTGCATAGTTATTTCATAGCCTGTTGTCTTTTATTGTATACTTGTGATTTCATTTCATTAGTTTAATTTAGTTGAAAAATTGTTATTATTAGTAAATAAGATAGAACTTTGTCAACAGGAATTACTCTTCTTATGACAATACAGTATTTTTTGATTGATTGGTTGGCATTAAAATGTCTTTAAATTCTGGACATAAGACTATTGAAGCCATAAGATTAGTATAGTGAAACGAAACTCAGAAAAAACTATAGTGCCTTATATATGGTGAGTATGGCAAGAAGCTTTAAAATCCAGAAGCTAGAGTAGCTTTAGCATGTCAACAAGACCGTTAATGAATTTGTAGAGAAACATACACTCTTGACAATACCTACAAATCTCCAATGTATGGAAATTCAACAATCAGCATTTTTCACTACAGCACAGGTCTGGCAAATAAAGACCTACCTAACAAGAATATGCCTTTATAAACCTATCCTAAACCCACTTAATGGACCTAATCTGAGTTTGATAATATGGTGACCTGACAATAAACCCATATTCCAAACAAGGATGCACATACGTACAATATAGTAACCTAAAGATGTCAGGGAAAAGATCCCTGCAATGTTGCAGAATAAAATTGGATTAACATACAATTTTTGGAACCATTATTATTATATTAAGGTTTTTTTTTCTTACTTACCGCCATCTGTTTTGTGTGGTTTATCAGCTTTCACCCCCTTACCACCTTTGGAGGTGGTACGACTGGTTGAGCTCATCTTTTTTTGTACAATATGTACAGTATTTCTATTTACAACTATCTGAAAAAAATATTAATGTAAAACTGTAACAATACAAACTTGGAGACATTAAACAACTAACGAAATGAAAGCTTACAACCCCATCTAAAACAGAAATTGGACCCCTAAAATTGCCAATATTTGCTACAAATTGTGCATGAAGTTTAATTTTTTTGTTCAATTCTTAATAGCTGCTCTTTCTTTAGCAATTAATAAATTCTATCAATGATATGACTGTAAACACTTTTGTAAAGTACAACTTTAAACTACAGATCTCATTTTCAAGACAAGATTTGTTTGTATTATTTAAAACATTCAATCGGAATAAATTATAACAAAAGGTTTCTTACTATTTTAAGTACTTAAAACTATACTTTTTACTACTATTAGGGATTGGTTTATAAAAATGGAATGTTTCCTGGCAAATACAAGCAAAAACTGTCAATGTCACCCACTTGACAATTTCTGTTTTCAGTTTTGCAGCAAAAATGGTGTTCACTAAAAATTCGCACACAATATTAAGACCCAACAAAGATTTTTTGGGGCGTATTTTCCGTGTTTATGAACAATAATAAAACGTTTTCAAAACCCGACTCACGGCAACACTGCACGAACCCGTCGTTACAAAGAAAACGAGAACCGTTAGTCATACGTTGATGATAAAAATATTTCACAGAAAAACCCTTGTGCCGATTAAAAACCGCAGCCCCAAAACCATTTAATTTTGAAAAAATCACTGTGGGAACATTTCCATAATCACCATGTGGGACGACGCCATTTCAAGGCTTGTTAGAGCCTTGTGTGTATTGACAAATAAGTCGAATCCCGGGAAAAAACTTCGCGGGACTCAACAGAACTTGGGGGTCCCAATTTTTTAATACCTTAACTAGAAACTAAACTCGTTTTTACTGCAACTACACATATGAAACACCGATATTTTTGTAAATAAAAGCGGACAGGACAACCATACCTGAATATTTCTGTCTCCGCAACGCACTTTTGTGGTCACGTGACCCAGTAAAGATGGCGGCTGCAGTCGGCGGATATCAGACCGCCAAATTTAAACCGGTCTAAACAGTAATGAAATATCCTATAAGATAGCCTTGTTGTGTACAAATTTAAACATAACACTAAATGGTACTTACATACAAAATATTTTAGTTAGAATTTTATATAATATAATGATTTAAAACAAGCATAATTGAAGAACAAACAGGTATTTTAAAAGCTACCTCAATACAGAACACGTTTATACCGACACGAGATTAGTGTAATCGTTTTTCCGGGCAATAGTGATTGGACTATCGATCTTTCTCTAATACAATTAAGCTAGGGCTCATGTCGATCGATTTCTTTGTTTGCGTACTATCACTACCTCCCTTGTTTGTAAATAACGAATGGACGTGTGCTTTCTGATTGACATTTGACAATTTTCCCATTTGTGACACCGACCTTAACCTCAATTTTTCCCTTAAAAATTACCAAATAAAAAAATGATACCCCCCGCCAGCGGCACGGGCATCTTTACTTATAGCTCGCCCAAAGTAATTCGCCTTTTACGTCAAGGATGCACCAACCGACCTTTCTTTCACATTGTAGTTGCAGTTGTAAGTAAATTATTATTATTCTTTATATTTTTACGGTATGGTACCTGAATTGCATGTTTTATTTAGAACAGACAACACCAAAACAGACCAGTAATAGAACAACTCGGTACCTACGACCCTCTACCCAACCAGTACAATGAGAAGTTAGTATCATTAAATTTGGAAAGGATACAACACTGGATAGGCAACGGGGCCATGGTTTCTCAGCCTGTAGAGCAGCTATTAGGACTTGCTGGGTTCTTTCCCATTCATCCTACTAGCTATATGCAGGCGTGGAGAAATAGGCAAGTAATGGAAGAGCAAAAGGCAAAAGAGGCTGAAAGTGCAACGGAAGAACCGAAATCAGAAAGTGGTAATCAGTAAGATGAGTTTAGTTTTGTAAATAATTGGAAATAAATAAAAAGCCTACGTTATATTTTTCACACTTCTTGTCAAACTCCTGGCCCAAGGAGTTTTAAATTAGGTTTTATTGCATCAGAACTTACCAAAACTGTGCAAGTATTTGAAGGTAAAATTTTTAATAGCACATCAGTGTATTGCAGATGATCTTTCAAGTATATCAGGTTCTGATATAGAGGAAGAAGAACCAAACACGCTCGATACTTACGCGACAGCCCAGGGTAAAATTATTTTGCAAAATAACAATGGACAAGTTTTTTCGATGTATAGAGGGCTGCGTCTTGAGAAGAAGGTAAGTAACCGGATCGGAAAAACAGCAAAATAAATCACTTTACGGAGCAATCCTACCAAATTCCAAAGTTTCCCGCCCGAGAAAAGAATTTTTATAATTATTTTTCGAGTACCCCTCGTAAACGTGTTTATTTGAACTACTGCCTTTACAGGGCGCATTTAATAAGTATGACATGCTTTTACACGCCGATTTCGTTTTTAGCTCTTTGTGTCTGAATCTGAATTGTGTCTTTTTGTGAAATTTGATACAACATTATTATTATTTAGTTCCAACTGGTTTCATCCATTGCATAATTTTTTTTCTTATTTCGACTCTCCAGATCTAACTTGCCTCCTCAAAGAAAGTGGTCGATTTTTAAGGAATACTGGTGGAATATTGTCGAAACTAGCGCCTTTATGAATATGTAGGCTGACTAATTTGTTGAACAGCTGGTCACTGTCGACAGCAACATTACACAAATTAATATGAGTAATTGGAAGACTTTTTATGTTGCAGAGAGCTGTTCCATCTAGTATTGTATATACCGATTGTATTGCTGAAATGTTCTGGGTTTAGGTATAAAAAAAACTACAGTTGAAAGTTTTCAAATTTTATAGATTTGTGCACAAACATTAAACATTTTTCAGATCTACAAGAAACATTTATATAACAACAAAGAATAGAATGTCAAGAAGTAAAAAATACATCGATATTATAAATGCTTTTTCAACTATGACGATGTTTCGCTAAAATGATCTAAATCATGTGACCTTTCGTTCAAAATTAACTTTTAAGGCACGTGCTACCCGCCTGTTCCTTAAAGATCTACTGGTAAAAGCAAAAATCTAATATTTTTACACACAAGAATAACTAACGAATAAAAAAAGCCTAAATTGAATCACGAGTGTGTTTATACAATATTAATTCACTAATTTGCATGGAGTCATGTCAAAAATATGGACCTTATGTGTGTTTTGCGATCCAAAATCCGATTTAATGCCAAAAACTAGAGCTAGATAAAGTTTATTTCTGCTGTTAATAATATACAAGCTGTCCACAGCAGATTATACCCATGATTCTAGCGAGATAAAGGCGAGATTCTCGTGACAACTATGGGCAAATAATAATAAAATACTGAATAAAATAAAAAGCTAACATTTAACAAAGATGGACAAAATGTTTTCTCATTTAAAACAGTTTAAAAAAATAACAACTGCTCCTTTAAGGGAAGTTCTCTCACTTTACAAAAAGAGATACCAAATATGTATTTTTATGCTACATAACACTGTGTGCGCTAACACCTGTGTTTTTGGTAGAACTGCAAAAAAAATATATAAATATAAAGCTGGAAAAGAAAGCATTTTATCCATCACAGCTAGGCAAAAATGCTCTGTAATTTGCTGAAAAAAAATGTATGTATATACCTACATCTTCAACACTACAAAGTATGCATTATATTATATAACATGAAGAAGTATAAAAAATATTTATAATGTTCACGTACTACACCACTAAGTTTCGATTAAATTACAATAGAAATGTGAAAGACAGAAACACTCCTTGGGTTTTAACACAGGTAAGCTAGAAAGGCGAACAATATCGTTTGGTTGTCTTTTTAATTCGTTTTTTCCGTGACCTTGTTCACTAGAAAAGAAAAAAAATAGATTAAAATTTGAAATATAACACTGGACTTTTGTACTAAATTTTGATTTCATTGCCACTGTTGTAAACCAAGAAAAAATGGAGTTCTCGACGTCCTTATTTTTTAATATTAAATAGGGTTATTGATTACCAATAGATAACTTTTTTACGGGACGGGACAAAGGACTGGAGGTTGGGAAGGGAAAACATCTGCAGGCAATTTGTGCCATAATCTGGAGACAGTATTAATGAGAGAGAAGGTTATCGCGAAGTATTAATGAGATAATATTACCCTGTTCCTTGACTTTGTTAAAAGTCTCATCGATGGTGCTGTGGTGCTGAAGAAAGTATGGCCTCACCACCCTCTTGTACAAAACCAAAGATCCATTGAATTCTGTTGGAATCATAAGCCATACAAGGAAAACGCACTGTAATAAAAAGAGGAGTATTTTGTAGAATTTGTATAAATAGTTAACGTTTTTCAGTGTTAGAATATTTATTTTTATAAAATTCGCTATTGAAATCCAGCGCTCCCCCCACCCCCCCGGTCTGAGGTAAAAATATTAAGTGCTACAAACTAGAAAAGCTAAATAACCATACCTTTATTAACCAGTACAAGGGGAACCACCCAACAATGAAGTCGGCAAAATATTCAACGATCGAAAAGACAGCAAAGACCACCCAATAAATGAGCCATTTCGTGTCGTCCTCCTTGTTCTTGGACTCGATGGCGTGAATGGACATGTAAGCGGGGTAGAGGAAACCTACAGAGTTGCATACCAGCTGGGCCGCGTAGCCAAAAACCAACCATATACCGACGATGGCTATTCCACCTGAAAAGAAAAATATTTTGTTGTCAATTCATTTAATAAATAACTTTTTGTTTTTACCCCAGATTTAAAAACAAGGACAAGATACCATTATTTACATCAAGAATAATTAGAGGCTAACATAATAATGTGTAAACTTTCTTCAATATATTCACAGTTAAATAAAAAAAATGTTTCTGATTAGACAAGCTTTTTTTATTTTCTCAAAAATTTAGTAAAGTAAAATATCCCTTGTTAAAAAAAAATGTCCCCATATTTTATTTTCCTAAATTTTCCCCACGAGAGATACCCCCCCCCCCCAAAAAAAATGTCAAAAAATCCCCTAATCTGGCAAGCCTGGCCGTAAGGGGCTCCTAAATATTTGCTAGAATCCAAAATAGATTTAAAATAGCTCTCTTGTTTAAAATTAATTTACGAAAAAAACAAGCCAAACCAGTTTAACGTATGTATTATATGTATGTGGACAGACGACTTGTTTTACGATTTGGAAAAATTATCTCCTGGAACCAAAAAAATCAGTTATTATTAGTAGCAACGCCTCGCATATTAAAGAGTAAAATATGACTGCTATTTCAGAAATAAAAAATGTATTTATATCTGGACTCAATCCATTACTTTTATTTTTAGCATGGTCATAGGACCCCAGATAACTTGAATTGTTAGAAGCATCAAGCTGGCAGTTTTGAATTATTGATAAGAATACACAATACAAATAATGTAAAAACGTAGTCTTATATCCTACAGATTTGTTGAGAATTTTTTTTTGAATAATTCCAATTTTTCCATTTTCACACATTATTTGTACAGACTGTCCTAGGTTACCAAAAAAATTAGCAAGAGGCGGTGACACACATTCATTCATAACTACAGGGTGGCCACCAAAGTATCCTATTCAAATTCTATGACTTTTCCAGGTTTTCCATGACCAAATACCCAAAAATTCCATGACTAACATATCATGTCCAATTAACTGCATGTGAAAATTCATTTTTCGTAGTTTTTTCGAGTTTTGGAAAAGCAATTTAACTACCAACGTGCGACGAGAACCTGCACGTTAACCGTTTTACAGTCAAGTCCAATTTGAGAGTCACAACTTATTATACAAGGTGTGAAGGAATGGATTTCCCTTTTTTCCCCGACTTTAGGTAAAAATCTTTATTTTTACTGACTACTACTGAAATTTTCCATTTTCCCCGCGTTACCTGATGGAAAGTCTGTTTATCTCCGTACTTCTAATAGAACAGACCATAACGTGAGGTTAAAAATTCAACATGTAACCTATGGCTCGCTTTTAAAAAAATGCACTGTATAACCCTTAACATATGAATAACTGTAGTTTGTTTAATTTAAAACCGCACCATCATTATAATATAAATTTATTTATCATTCATGTAACAATGAAATGCAAAAATATATCAACCGACAAATATATTCAAACAACCGCTAAGAAACCAATAAAACTACTACTAATTAGATTATAAAGGATATAAAACGATGTTAGGTTTTTTATATCCTTTATTTAAACATCTCATGATACTTAAGAAAAATAAATAAAAAAAAACTGGTTTTCTAAACTGACCCATTGATGAGTTATGCTCATTGAAATATTTCGATTTGGAACGTAGATATTTAGGTAGGCGATTTTACACCTGAAGTAAAATATCGAGATTGACTAAAGACCTCTTAGATTCAATAAAACAGGAGTGAAGAAATGTTATTTTCATTGTGGTAGAATTATCCCCTAAGCCGTTACATTCACCCCCCTTAAAAATCTTTAATGGGAAGATAGATTAAGTGACACCTTGTTTAAAAGGCCTCTCAATTATGGACATTGTGACGCTTCGGGTTTTCACGCACGCTACTGGTTGAAAAAACCTCCTTTTTTGTGCAATACAATAGAATAAATTTAAAGCCGGTAAAATACAAAATTATTAGGCAATTTATTTGTATCAATTTTGATGGATTATATTCAATACAAGAGGTAATTAATTGATTATATTAAATTTAAAACTCGGATAAAGTAAGAACAATAGATCAAAACCTAAATAATGAATAGCTTTTCGTAATCTATATCTTTAAATTTTAGTTTATGGATATCTCCATTTTTAGAAAAGAGATTACAATTGTAAAATCTCTATTTACCAACTAATTATAGATATGTACATATCATATCACAATGTTCCTCATACAGAACCTTAACCTGTATGTATTATACAATACTGAAAAAACAGGTAAAATCTTTTAAACATATACACGTGATTAATAGGCATCTTAATTATAGCAGAATATATAACTTCGCGAGAATGTATCTGGAAGAAAAATAGTAATTTTGTCCAGCTGAAATCAAAACGTTTATTTGTTCTGAAGGGCTTGGCCATTCATGTGAATGGGGTAAGTGTTGATGGATTTTTTGCCTGACAGAAAGCAAGACTGGGTTTTGGAGGTGTTGAACTGAACAAGGTTCTTGGCGCCCCAGTTCCCAGAAGCATAGCCTAGATCTGCGTCTATTATCCAGCTCTTGATTTCAGACTTGTCTGGAAAAATAAATGTTGGAGCTAAGAGAACTATTGTCAGCGTTACTGTAGAATCACTATTAAGGCTTAAGTTTTAGTAGGTACCAGTTTGTTAAATCTTAGATCTTCTAGTTGATGAGTTAGGTTTTGACAAGTACAGGGTTCCCAACGATTTGCTGAAAGGAAACTATCTGACATTTCTCTAACACTACAGAGAAATTCCCTGACATGGCAATAGAGCAGTTTTATTATACAAATTTTCCCATATACTATACTCTAAAAGGCAAAGTACAAATACTCTAATACCCAAGTAAGAAAACTACAAAATACAAGGTGCATAAAAGCAGTAGTAGTGATTATAACTATTATTTTATTAACATTATTGTTGCTTCATTATTTACTATTAAAAACAAATTATAATGAACAATTGCATATCAGTTGGAGGCAAGTTTAGCACTTAGCCTCTGTACATGACGCTCAAATTTCTGTCTACTATCTAAGTATATAGAGCCATAGAAATCTATTTTCAGTCAAAATATTTGCAATATGATTCTCTAAAAATATGTCATTCAAATCGTATGTAAATGACATAACACTGATCTGAGGCTGTGTACCGTTGTCAAACCTGGTTAACCGCATCGGTTTCTTCGGTGACATTAATGACAGATATTGCGTTTCCAATCTGTCAACTTTTCAGATTACCGATACTTACGGGACACAAAACCGTAACCGAAGTTGACAACGGTACACGCCCTTAGTAATATTAAAGGTAAGCTGGTTAGCTTCCCACCATTGCTTTATATTTGCAAAGTAATTGTTTCCCTGTTACACCAAAAATTAGTTGCATCATCTGCAAATAAGGTCATTTCCCCCCTAGATCATCATTAGTGAAAGCATTAATGTAAGTATATAAAAGAATAACTGCTACACTACAGCTTTGCCTGCCAATGTTTTATCTTTATCCCAGTCCAGACCAAACATTTAACTCTGCTATAGTAAAATTTATTTAATAGAATCATTTTCTCTTCAATGTAAGAACAATAAATTAGTAGAAAATGCCACAGGCTTCTAATTGAAAAAAAAAAATTATAAACTACAAAATAAGGGAAGTTGCTATTTTCCCTGACTAGGAAATAATCTTTACTTTTACTGACTACCACTAAAATTTTCCATTTTTCTTGATTTTTTCCCTGGTGGTTTTTGAATCCCCCGACATTTCCCGGTTTTACCTGACACCTGAACCTTGAAGTATTGTCCTGTCATTGTTAACAAATCATCATTAAAAATTAAGTTATTTACTTGGTTTCCAAATGATTGATATCTCGAAATTTGTTGCTGACATTGTGGAAAATACATATTTAGGCCTCTCTTTCTAAATTTAGGAAAAATCTGAGAAATAAATCCATAATACACTTATTCCTCTTACTAATAGTCAAATTACATCTGAACACAAGTAAATCTGGCTCATAACTTTTATTAACCATCTGCTGAGGTTTTAAAACACATAGGTATTGTAAATAAAAAAAAATAGCAAAAAATATGTTGTCTTATTAACTGTCACTTTACCCAACGAAAAGTGTAATACAATGCTTATAAAAATCAATTTACCTGCAATATATTGTTTCTTTTGACCCTCGTCTAATTGTTGGAAGTCCATGTTAAGTAATACCAGACGTAATTTAGAAAAACGCAGCTCAAAACAACTCTTATTCAACAATAATTGGAACGAACTACAAGGTAATAAATGTAAATAGGCTACACCACAGATAACTACCTCGAATGATAAGATAATGCTGTGTAACGTGTTCAAACAAAAAAAATTGCGAATAAATCCATAAGCAAAGACCTTTGATATGAATTATTAACGTTTTATTTCAACGTAATCATTACCAAATTTTTGCGGAAACCAGTTTTGGACCGCTAATTATAACAAAATTAACTTACCGACAAATACGTAGAGTCTATCGAGACCGGTTTTTTGTTCAGCTCTGGCTAGAAGTCCCGTCCAAGGCTTGCTAGTGTCCCTGAGGGATTTATTGAGTTGGTCCTTTATTTCCTGCAATTTTTGGGCCATTTTTGGTTGACAATGAGAATTATTACAAAAATTTTAATGACAGGATATAAAAAACTATGACCAGGATGAAAAAATCAAGGACACCCTGCCTGTCTGTAGAGCTTTTGTTTTGTTTTGCGTAATGGGAACTGCCATATACTGCCAACCATCCCTGCGGTGTAATAGTTTCGCCTGTTCTCCCGGCTAGACGTTCTACCAAAGAGTAACCCGAGTACTCTGGTTTTAGCAGAACGTGACGTCATACTGAGCCCGGGACATTCAATTTGCACGTCTTATGGGGACCTTTTCAAGGACATTTTTGTTTGCCCATATTGGATCACGTGGTTTGCATTCCCTAACATTGAACTCCATCTACGAACCCATTGTTATGCGGTTCAATGTTCCCTAATGACATTAGCGGCTGCGGCTTAGAAGTGTATTTTTAATCCAATGCTTATATGACCGTCGAGCGGCCATTTAGCTACGGCATTAAAAGCTCGCTTGTCGGAGCCGTAGCTGCTAATGTCATTAGTAATCTAACCTCGAAATACTGTGATTCCAACCCCACTTTATTTTACCGAAATTAGTTGATATTTTAGAATATAACAGAAGAAAACGGCAGAGAAAGCGATTTTAACATAAAATGATGGATACTAAATCCATTTGGTGAACTAAGAACTCTGCTCAACTGGACAGAGATTTTCTCTGGTAAAGTTAACTTGCAAATTAGGTAATATTATGTTGTAAAATAAGTGTTTTAAGTGTTTATTGCTGTCTGTCATCACTTACAGTAGATTAGGATGTGAAATTTTTCATTTACTAAGTAAATGCGTCTCCACTATCAACCAACTGTGCATTAAAAGTATTGGACATTATAGGTAAACTCTAATCTTCCGAACAAGGTACGGTAAAACAAATGATAGTAGTGAATATCTCATTCACACTGAATCTAACATAATATAATAATCTAATCTCACAAAAGAATATATGAAAAATAACAACAACCACTTGCTTGTTATACAGTACATACAATGCACCAGCAACTTTTACCATTGTTTTCTCCACGTTTATTCATATTACTATATATAGATGTCTTTTTTATTGGAAAAAAAACTAGACACATCAAAAAGCTTACTAAGTTTTAGCAGATATTAATAATTTCAGTACAATGGTAGATTTGTCGAGCAATGGTTATTTTTCAGCAACATCATTTTCTTTATCAGATAATATTAGCTTTACTGTTAATATCCTTATCTGGATAATTCCCTTATTTTAGTTGTGGGCAAGTAAATGTGGAAAATGGAGAAAAAAGTAAAGAAGCTTGGAGATGTCATTGAATGAAAACTCAAATCGTATCTAAAAGTACTTAGAGCTCTAGAGGATAAACCAATTTGCAATAAAGCATTGAAGTATTCTTCCAAAAGCTTAATGAAGCTCCTTATATCAAAATGGTCGTACTGGCTATTAATGGTAGTGAAGCTTAGGCAACATACGGCAAGAAATAAATTTGAAGGGACTAGAAACTACAACTTAAAACTATGCGCTATTGTTACTTTAAAAGTACGATACACGTTGTAAATTGTATGATTGTACAGGCAATAAATAATTAATTATTTACTTAAGTACCTGCTTTTTCTTTATATTTTAAGCTTGATGAAGTTCATTACAACTTTTAAATATGAAAGGATAAATATCTCACCTTTTCCTGCTATTAACATTTTTTTATTACCTTAACTTTACAAACAGCAATACTGACTAACCATTAAGGGTGGCAAAAGTTTTTTAAAAATAATTTTAAATTAAATCCAACTTTCTAACGCCGAATTATTTGAAATAATAAACTAACTAAGGCAACCAACCATCCTCTAAATTTGATGATTTCTGCGATACCGGGTGGTACAAAATAATTTTGAGTCCAACCTGGACTAAAAATACCAAAAATCTCGTAGTCAATTGGCAGGAAACTCACTCTAATGTGGGTGCCGGATTATAAGCAAATGGACGGCTAAATATTAGCCGCTAAATGTTAGCTGCATAGTTATCGTTCTATGTACCTTAACCTCTCTTTGGTACCACGTTAAAGACAATTTAAGGGAAAAACTCACACTAAAAAGGATCAATAACAATTATTTATTATTTCAGAGGGTAATGGTCAAATTCGTACGGGTTCGCGCAGATAAAGCAATATTCGCGGAAATTCGCTTTAGATTAGAAGATACAGTTGATTGAAAAGAGGGTCATGAAAATTTAAATTTTCTGCTTTAATTTGGTTTTTATTAGTTTCGGAGCAGAATCTTTAATCAAATCTTAACAAGTTATACATTTTTGGAATCCCCCGAAAATTTCCTATCGAATAAAGCCGTACTCGCGGGAATTTCTCATAATGACAAAGATTTAAGTATTTTTTATTGTGGCATATTTACACCCTTTGTTGAAAATTTGCATGTTTAAAAATAAAGCAACCGGAAAAACATTTTTAAAGCGCCCAGGAGTCAGGGATTTTAAGATCACTTAACGGAGGCTTCCTTATTGTAACCGGAAAAAATTTGGAGGCAATAATATCTATCCCTATAAGCACTTTGAGTGCAGAAAATTAAGATGTTGACCAAAATTTGGGGAACAAAAATCTGAGGAGTTTTCGCACAAACTACCAGGAGTCGTTTACCGCCTCGGACTTCTACACTCCTGATACAACAATCCAATTTTGCGTTTTATTATTCACTGTAGATGCAGAAAATTAGGATTTTGACCAAAATTAGACAGCAAAAATCAAATTGTAGTGACTAAAGCCATCTCTTGGTCACTTGCGCAACTAAATTTTAAAAGTTTTCTTGTTGAAACGTCGGAAAGTAGCAGTAAGTAGTAACTGGCGGCGCCATCTATTGGACACTTTTGGAGATAGAATTTAAAACATTTACTATAAAAACGTCGGAGAGTTGCAGCAAACGATAGTGACTTACGGTCTACTTCGAAACTAAATTTTAAAAGTTCTCTTGCGCCATCTGTTAGTCACCTTCAGAACTACCGAAACACATTGTTCCGAAGTTTGCTAACAGATGGCGCTAGTGACTACTAATTACTGCCACTTTCCGACTTGCTGCTACTCCTCGAATTTTTACTTCCCAAATGTTGGTAAAAATCTTAATATTTTGCACCGAAAAACGAAAAATTTGATTTTTGCTGTCTAATTTTGGTCAAAATCCTAATTTTCTGCACCAACAGTGAACAATAAATCGCAAAATTGGATTTTCGTATCAGGAGTGCAGAAGTGCGAGGAGGTAAACGACTCCTGGTAGTTTGTGCGAAAACTCCTCAGATTTTTGTTCCCCGAATTTTGGTCAAGATCTTTATTTTCTGCACTCAAAGTGAAAAATAAAACGAAAAATTGGATTCTTGTATCAGGAGTGCAGAAGTGCGAGGAGGTAAACTACTCCTGATAATTTTTGAGAAAACTCCTCGAATTTTTACGTCCCAAATGTTGGTAAAAATCTGAATATTTTGCACCCGAAGTAAAAAATGAAACGAAAAATTTGATTTTTGCTGTCTAATTTTGGTCAGAATCCTAATTTTCTGCACCTACAGTGAACCATAAAACGCAAAATTGGACTTTTGTATCAGGAGTGCAGAAGTGCGAGGAGGTAAACTACTCCTGATAGTTTGTGCGAAAACTCCTCGATTTTTTTTCTGGTCCTGATAGACAATGTTGCCAAATTGTGCAAACTGTCTTAATGTTTAGGAACTTTTTCATTAGAAGCACAGAAGGGCAAGGAATTTTTTTCTAAAAAAAAATTAGGAAATTTTGCATGTTATCTAATTTAAGTATCTATTCGGTTCTAAATAAATAAAACAACGGCTTTTATTTATCAATAAATTGATATTTCATTATTTAAATTACACTATAAACTCTAATACTGTAAAGCTAAACACGATTGCAACAATTTGATTGTATAACATATAATAAAGCCCCGAATTGCTTGTAAAAAAGGATGTACAACAGTGGCCCCTAAAAACGTTTAGACAATACGATCTTAATAAAATTAATACAGTATTTAGATTAATACCAGACGTTGCCAAATTATGCACGATTTCATGGTTTTTAGGTAAAAATTTCGTCGAGTTGCTGTGCTCCGAATAAAATATCCTTGAAAGATGGGAAATTTTGCATAATTTGGCATCGTTGCGTATCTGGCAGAAAATTCCTCGTAGCGTTTCTATGACCTTGATACAATTGGATTTTTGACATTTTCATTAGGAGAGCAGAACGACGAGGAGGTATTTTCTACTCCTGATACGACATTGCCAAATTGTGCAAGATTTCTTAGTTTTAGGTGAAAACCTCTTCGAGATTCTGTGCTATCCTTAAAAGATTGGAAATTTTACATAATTCGGTAACGTCGCGTATCAGGGCAGAAACTACCTCCTCGCGTTTCTGGTATTCTAATAAAAATACTAAAAATTTTAAATTTTGTATCAGGATCACAGAAGTGCAAGAATGTATTTTCTGCTTCGAATATGAGCAGAAATTACCAACTCGTGTTTCGTATTTCTGTAATCCTGATAAAAAATCAAAATTTCGATTTTTTATATTTTAAATTAGGGGAGCAGAAGGGCGAGGAGATATTTTCTGCTCCTGATACACTGCCAAATTTTCCTGTCTTATTTCAAAGGAGTAATAAAACAACATGTTTGTTTAAGCATTTATTTTGAAAAGCATTAATAATTTGCTACAATATTACATATCACTTCCAAATACATGTTATTAAAATTAACACAAATTAAGTAGGAATAAGAAAAAATAATACTATTGTTATTCTGCTTATGCCCTGTGACGTCATACTGAAATCAGCTTCGCAAATTCGCTGTTTCGTCTTTATATAAACAGCACTCGTCGCACCGGACATATGTGGCACTTGTCCTTGAGACAGACAGCCAGCCTTATGCTAATCAATGAATTAACACTGACACTCTAGAAAAGAAAAGTTGACCACAAAACAAATGTTACGGCTTCGGCCCGCCAAAAATCCATATTCCTGAAAATTAAACAAATGATTAATTCCTTGTGGTGTTTTACAATTATTCGGAATAATATACGACAGTTTTATTTGTTTTTTAACAAAATTTTAATACTTTACGGCTGAGCTTGCGGCAATAAGTCTAGAGGTTGTCTCTTTTTTTATTAAAAGTGTCGTTTTAACATGATCTGTGCAATCAAAGATACAATGCCATGTATAGAGTTGTGCCTTGGTCAATTGACCGGTCAATTTGACCGCGGTCAAATACTATTAAAATTGCTCCATGTCGAAATAAAGTGCGGATATGTGGCGGACCTGTACAAACGCATTTCGGGGAATCACCGGCACCGATCGATATCGAGATCGGAAGCCAATGCTAAAAAAAACATTTTATTAGGGGACATTTTTCCCGTTCCGCACAGTATTATAGGGGGAGTTCGAGTTGGACGCTCGGAGTCGGAGTTCTCGGAGCGCAGATCTCAGACATACGTTTTTAGCATGTCCTATATAAATGACAAAGTAAGAAGTAATATAGAATAGTAATATTCCTTTCAGGTGTCTGACGCCCCAAAGCGACTCGCCCCGGAGTCACTCGACACCATTCCGAAAGGAACAATTGACAAGTTTGACATTAAGCTCAACCCATAAGTGATGCCCGAGAGGGCAGGGGGGATCCCTATCCCCCCTGCCCTCTCGTGCATCACTCGAACGGATCAGGTGCTTGATGCCCCAGTTGAATGGAACAACTGTGTGCGGCTCTGGAGCTGTACGGGAGCTCCTCCTTGGGGTGAAAGGAAGACACCTAATGTCTAATTTCTGTGCTCGGAGCGTTCCAAGCGTCAACTCGAACTTCCCCTAATGTTATTTTGTGCACTCAGTGCTTGACAAATGACAGTTGACTTATTGCAATCTGTCAGAGGTGTCACAAGAGACGTTACCTCTTTTGCTCGGTGATTACCTAACTCCCTTTTACAAAAAAGTAAGTTTTTACTTATATTTTGACTTAAATTTTAAGAAATGAGGGATATACCTATGTGACTAGTCCTCTAGAGTTTTAACAACCTTTGCTGTACAACTTAGGCACGCTTTAAACAATTTCAAAGTCCACAGAGACTGTCTTGCACGAGTCTGTAACCAGAATTGCATTTGCTTCATAAGTGCAGAATAATAGTATCATTGGGACCCCACCCAATAATAAGAAAAATTGTTATAAACTTGTCTTTCATTTTTTAGAAATGCTTGCTGCCAGAGTTTCCAGGTCAGTACCCCAAGCCCAAAAAGTGGCCCAACAAATCAGACATAACTCCGTTGTGTCTGGGCCACCAACAGTAAAAGTGTCTCCGGCTGAAAAATTAGTCCACGGGCTTATAATGACTGCTGGGTTCACGGCTATTCCAGCATGGGTTCTCGTTAACATTAAGCACTACAGAGGAGGAAATTAATTTGTTACATTTATATAGCTTGTAAGACCAAAAGTAGTATAATCTGTCTATTAAGTAAAAATAAAAAATTGTAAATTAATTTTTTGTGATTTATCTTCAAACATGTCTAGATCAATCACATTAGACATTGTCAATTTCTTTCTTGGAAACTGTTGCGAGTTGTAACATTCGAACTTTCTGGGTTAATAAAGGGATAGTGGGACTAGCTTTGGTACGAAATTCAGTTGTACAGGGTGATTCGTTTCAGAGCTATTAAACGTCAAAGTCGAAATTTCCACGATTTCCGTTAAAATCTGGTGCAATCGCAAACGTAGATTAATTTGTTTAAATTCTAACATATTAAAATCTGAAGTTTGTACCTTAAATTTAATTTTGAATTGTTTTTACATTTTCAAAAATATAGGGGTTGATGACGCGACCGAAGGAGGCTTGCCAGGTCATGACTTACTTATGGTTGCTCTTCAATTGTCAATACACAAATTTCCAGTTCTGTGCAAATACCATTACTAACAATGTTCAGTAGCTCTTCGATTATAATGTCTATACTAGAAAGTAAGAAAACAGAAACAACAAGGAAAAAGAAATACTTTTACTCTGTAAACAGTCTTTTGAGAAAAACAAAAAGTACAACTTGAATCTTCTTTTGTGAAACAGGTTAAACATAAAGCACGTTATATACAAATTTTCATAGAAAAAACTATTTAACAACAAATAATATAAGTAAGAAAAACCCTGCTCTTGCTACAGATAACTTATACACTTAAAGGCTAACCTAATGTTAATAAAAATTTCGTTTTTTTAACACCTCTCGTTAGTGCATATAATGGGTCTTAAAGCTCTTTTTACACAAAAATATCTAATTGCTTGAAAAAAATCTGTAAAATACATCCTGGGTTTTCTTTAAAGCAACATTGGCCTAAAAACATTTATAAAAATTAACTATCTAATCCCACTTGCTCCAATAATTAAAAAAACCTTAAGTCCTAAGCAGCAGACTGACTATGATTTATATATTTTTAAGTACAACTTAAGCTCCGCTTAAGTGTTGACTTAAGCTTTGCTTAAGTGTTGGCTTAAGTTTCGCTTAAGTGTTGGTGCAAGTGGCCCTAAATTATACAACTCGCATCTTAAAAAGGCAAAATTTGCCTATGAAATGTTAAGTTTAAAGAAACATTTTTTTTTTGGTTAGTAAAAATTTATTAACTTTCAAAAATATCTGTGTGGTCGTGATGAATAAAAATATTTTTTAAACATTTTAATCTTATATATCCATAGATGACGCTCAGATTGTGCAAAAAATCTTTTTTTTTAACTCTAACTAAGCTCCCTATGATAATAATGTGATAAACGAATTTCAAGCACTAAAAACCAGAGCTATATTTTCGAAATGATTGGCATCGACTTATTTTTAATAAAATTATCCACCTTTCAAATGGTATAATTCCAAAAGTAGGTCGACAATAAAGTTCTTACATAATTTCCAAAAATTTTTGTTCGTGTTTAAACCCTGTACATCTAGTTTCCATG
This sequence comes from Philopedon plagiatum, assembly GCA_963971165.1. Lineage (NCBI taxonomy): Eukaryota > Metazoa > Arthropoda > Insecta > Coleoptera > Curculionidae > Philopedon > Philopedon plagiatum. The sequence continues at coordinate 1,076,922 of OZ020197.1, forward strand.
TCCAGTCAGTCATCTGACTTCTACAAAATACCAATAATGGTAACTCTCGATAACAAATGTATCGGACGACTAAAAATAAAAACCGAACATACAGAGCTGTCATAGAAGAAAAAATAATTAGGGAATGGAAGACCTTCACTGCCAAGTGACTTAAAATTAGACTAAAAAATTTTAAATCTGTCAAGCTCAACTCGATAATTTTTAAGTAAATAGGTCATATCCTTACTTATCATTTTACGCTTGTTTGTAGGTATATGTACTTGTCCAGACTCTAGGTTAGTTAGTGCTTAAAATATTAAGAGCAGTATTAAGGGCGTATTATTACTATTTTGCAACATTGTTGCTGCTCAGTTATCTGCTATAAAAACCAAGGACTTTCAGGCGTTGGCACATAAAAAAGACACCCTTCCGAAATTCAATGAGTAGCGGATTTTTGCAGCGGATATAAAGGAAAAATACAAAATAAAATTTTACCTTCTCTAATGAACTACGTATGGGGCGAATCGCCTCGGATGTCCCAGCGCGGCGCGTGAGCCTGAAATCATGCCAGTTTAAACTCATGATCTTCCAATGAGAACGCCATTAAAAAAATAACTGAAACATAGTTCTCGATGTATTTTTTCCTCAGCTTTTCGATGGTGTAATTTGTTTTTTCTTAATACGCTAGATCGAAAGATCAGGATTTTTTACGTCGACAAGTTTTTTCCAGAGGTCTTTCTTTTTGTTTACGGGGAATTAATCGGCAAGGCGGCGACTCGTGAGCTAAGGCCGTGTGCTACGCGACAAAATAAAGCAGTAAAAAGTTTAATTGTTGTTTTAAGTAATAGATGGTTCGCGGTCAATATTTGCGACCCTAAAGAGTTGTTGAGATTCGATTACAAATATAACTCAAATATTTGAGGGGGTGCAGCATCGAATAAAACACTGACATAGTCCAATAAAAGTTAAAAAATAAGAAGTAAACATTTATCCAACCAGGGCCTGAGCCTTTCTCGATTAATTCCTCGAAAACAAAAAAGTCCTCTCTGGAAAAAGACTTTTTCGACGTAAAAAATCCTAATCTTTCGATCTAGCGCAGAGGTCCCCAAAATTTTTTCCCTGTAGACCCCTTGCCGAATTATTTTTTTCCGCAGACCCGCTGCTTGCCTAATATTAAATTGCTAAAATAAAATTAAAATTTTGAGAAAAAAATTACACCATCGGAAAGCTGAGGAAAAAATACATCGAAAACTATGTTCAGTTATTTTTTTAATGCCATTTCATTGCAAGATCATGAGTTTAAAATGGCATGTTTTCAGGCTCGGGCGCTGGGATATCTGAGGCCTGTATATGTCTTTTGTATGTCTACACTGACATTCCGGGTTCTCGGCGATTTTTAGTTTTAAAATTCCCTAACTTTCAGCTTTTTCATGCCTTTTTATTTCTAAATTCCGAGTATGATTTTTTATGTAGTACCTATATACTTTCTCGACACCAGTGATGAAAATCAAACTTGTATCCCTAGTTTTTAAAAGTCAGTGATTTGCTTAGGTCGTCGGCCATAAATATATTTTATGGCATTCCTTTGTACAACTTTTTCCAGGTTTGACGCCAATATTCTCCGTCTTGTAGGCAATTCCCTGACCTAAGCTTAATTTCCTGGTCGCTGAGAACCCTGTCATTGCTTTTATAGCAAATAGCTGAGCAGCAACAATGTTATAAAAAAAACTGAGCAGTAACAATACTGCTCCTAACAAAACAGATCTTTGAATAAAATATAGCTGTGAAAATTTGTTTTTTAACTACAGTATGCAAGGTGTTTTTATTAATAACTGTTAACATAATCGATAGCGTTGGTTTTTGATTGTTCCTCTATATGTTAAAAAAAGATAATATACATAACTTGCCGGTAATGCATTTTTAACTACCGATTTATGGTACACCAGTTAAAAATACAATACAAATACAAGGTTTCACTATAATCAAATCTGGGCAAGTGCTCAACAACCTTTTTATCTTGTCTATCTGTCAATCGAGACGCCCATATATTTTAATCTTCTCCGAATATGAAGGCAAAGACTAAGAAAAAAGACACTATACGTCCAATGGCGGAGGCTCCCTAAAATATAATTATTTGTTTATAATATTCGAATTTTTGAGTGCTACGTCTTTTCACATAATTTAACAAGGGATATGGAAAGAGACTGATTTTATTATGTAACAAAATAGGAAATATATACAGTTCCTTTTCGCTTAGAGTTGAGTGCTGATTCTAAAGGTTACCATAGAAAAAATAGTACAAAGCAATAGAATTCAAAAAAACTTAAGATACTATTAATATTTTAAAGTTCTGTTTAGTTCCTCGAGATGGTCGAAACATCGAACAGTTCCCGGACGAGACTAAAACTGACCAATCAGTTTTGCGAGACTATGCAAACCATCTGCAATGAAAGAAATTTCGCGAGGAATATTTTGTTTTCAGACGAGGCTACATTTTACCTAAATCTAACAATCAACCATCAAAATTGCGGATACTGGTAGACAAAAAATCTCCCCTAAACGAGGTTTTCCCACGTAGGTGGATAGGTAGAAGGGGAGCAATAGAATGGCCCGCGCGCTCACCAGGCTTAACACCCTTTAATTTCTTTTTGTGGGGATATTTGAAAGAAAGAGTGTACAAACAGGCCATTTGACTTAGAGACATTAAAAGAGAGAATACGATATGAAATTAGACAAATTTCTGAACAGATTGTTGAGAACGTTTAAAATGAATTTGTTTTACGTTTAGGACACTGTCAAATTGTCAATGGCCCATCAATTTGAACATTTAATCAAGTACTTTTCTTTTTCTAATTAAATTTTATGCTTAAAAAGCTGTTTTATTTTGTTGGTTCGTAATAGGCAGATCACTGAAATTTTGTGAATTAATAAAGTTTAGATTGTGATATCGCGAAAACAGTTGAAGATCGGCATGGGGTATGTTACACGAAAAATACTCAGAATCTTAAGTAGAATTCAAATATCGAATAAAAACTGGGGTATTCTATTTGAAAAAACTAAAGTCGACGTGTGCCCTTATTTCTTGAGCAACCCTGTATAATACTAAACATTATTAAAATTTGCGTTTTTCTAAATTATGCATATTTGGAGTGTTCCATTATTTTTGCCCACGTTGGTCCCATCCGGGGAACGCTCGATGTTCGACATTCCCCAGTTCCTCGAGGTAACAAATCAAGAAGACTCCTATTGGCGACTGAAATTAAGCTCATTGCACCCTCCTCGGTCAATTTGCTAACTAGTATAGTGAGCGAATGTTTCTGTTTCGTTTTTATCGAAATGTGCTTACTAGACGACAAAACTGATAAAGATGCAAAATAACACAATAATGAAGACGAAGACGAAACACGAAAACATTGCCCACTACGGTAGTTACCATATAGGCCGATAAGGGCTCGACGTTCTTAATTTGAATCGCCAATAAAGTCGAAACTACTGCAATTTACTAATTCTTATTATACAAAATAAAAATTAAATAAATATTCCATTTTATATATATATATAAAATATATATATATAAAATGGAATATTTTATATATATATATATATATATGTATCTTATATTTGAATAAACATTATTATTATTATTATTATTATTATAGTGTACCAATTGTCGCAAGAGCAGATTCAGATTATATCAGTGTGAACAGGGCATAGGTTGGTATAATTCGGATTTGACTCGCGAAAAATATTATGTCTCCATAGGCGTAATCAGCTGCCAACCCTATTTTATTTTTTTAAAAATATTATTGTTGCTTAGTCGTTTGCTATTAAACAACAATGACTTTTCAGTGAACGCAAAAAAAATAATTAATCGAAATCAGAATTTTATCTTGCACCGTTCCTATTAAATCGCGCCCCGCAAAAATTCGATACGTCTGTCGATTTTTTGTAGCGCGAGCTCTAGAGGAAAGGTACAAAATAAAATATTGATTTCTTAAATAAATTGTCTTTTTATGTCCATAAACTAAGCAACTAGTGTTAAAAAAATACTAGGGATGGGACCAGACTACTCCTTTTAAGCTTTCTTTGTAGCAAAATCCTTGATATTTTAGTTTAAAGAAGCGTAGCATGTACAGGATGGGTCACAACGAGCTTGCATTAAAAGTTTATGGGGAAGGACTTTAAATTAAATTTGTTATGTTAAAAGGAACACCCTGCTTATTTTTCAATTTTTAGATATCTTATTAAAAACTAAACATTTCTTATTAAGCACACCCTATGCGTAACTCCTTCTGTTTCGGAGAAAATTGGCCCTATTCAGAAACTTGTTTAATTTCAATTTCAAGAGTAATACAATATCTAAAAATTAAAAAATTAGCAGAATGTTCCATTAAAATCAAAATTACCAAGTTGATATTGGTTACCATGGTAATCAAAAAAAGCTAGAACCATGGTGGTAATTTATTTGAAGTTAGCGCATTGTGAACCATAAACTTTCCAAATATTAAAATTTAATATAGTCTTTCGGCATAAACTTTCAATGTAAGCTCGTTGCGACACACTGTATCTAATACAGGGTGTTGAGAAAATGCATTAAGAATCTTGGAAAGGTTCAATAAGTAAAAGATTAAATGCAGTATGACAAAAAAATAATTTAAAATAATTGTACAGCTACAACACGGAAAAGGTCGAGTTTTTCAGATTTCTTTTATGGAACTACTACAATTATTTTTCCATGTAGAATCGCCTCTCCAAATTTCCCAATGCATTTTCCGAATACCCTGTATAATAAAACTCGGCATATAGGTCGGTAATTTCGTCTTCACAGAACGCAAAAGCAACTATAACATGTGTTTTTAACGTATTTCCAAAAACGTACTATTCAACCAACGCCGTTCGGAAAGTAATTGATTCCAGCACCGGGATCATCGACTCAGATCAATTCCGAAACAAATCTCTAGCTTACCTTACACAACAAAATCACATTTAAGCTTTCTTATCTACGATTAGTTGTAATTCGTTAACAGTTTTTTCGAGCAATTTCAAATCGTCTACGGCACTACTATTTTTGCTATTATTTCGTTTTTTCTCTTTATTATCACTAGTTTCGTCGCTGCTGCTGCCGCTGCTGCAGGTCGGCTTTTGAGGAGGGGATTCCGAGGCACCCGGATTTTGATTGTGACTACTTTTCGAGCTCTTCGGTTTTTGGTGCGACGGGGAAGGTTCGCTCGGCGAAGGGTCGCGCTCCTTTGAGGTACCCGGTTTGCTTTCCGGAGGTGGTGGAGCTGACGTTTCTTGTGGCTTTTCTGAAAAAGAAATAATATTGTGTATTATACAGTAAAGTAAAAGTATTTATTTAGTACTTTGCTACCAATATGTAGTACACATAATGATAGACAATTTTAGCCAAATTTCCACTTTTATTTAATACTTTATACCATGCCGCGTTTCGCTACACTATAGCTTCAACTTACCTTTACTATTACCATCCGATTTACCGATCTCCGTCATAATTTTTCCTTGCAACACCTTCAAAGAGTTCTTGAACTTCGCGGACGGTTTCCCCTCCGGACTGCTGTACACCAAGATTAGAGCTCGCAAATCGCCGGTCAACCTTCTCGGATTCGTTAAAATATCCGGCGAATTTACGGACTCGTTCAGCGATTCGACGGTGTTATCGATCATCTTCAAGGTTTGTTCGCTGAGGACGTGAGCAGATACCTACGAAGAGAAAGAGGAAAAAATATAATATGTTCTCAAGGATCAAATGTTGTACCGTCAGAGGGCTGATGATATCACTTACCTTCGGGAAGAACGCCGTTAAAAACTCATAAATAACGTCCACCGTCAAAGCATAACGTTCATCCAGCAGGATAGCGTCCACGTAGTCCACGAAATAGTTGCAAGAAGTCAACATGTTGATGTATTTCCGATCAATATGCTAAAAAAAGTCAATTTCAAAATAACTAAAAAAAATGGGAGGATTCAAAAACAGACTAAACATTTCAAAACCTTTGGCAACATTTCTGATCTAAATAAAAATCATACCTGAGCTTTCATTATATCCAACCAGAGTTTTGGAAAATACGTCGAATGCAACGGAACAGCCTCAAAACCGACTACTGCACTCAAATTTATTAATACTTCCTGGACAGAGTCGTTATTTACAGCTAATCTAAACATCGTATCTATAAAATCGTGATACGGAGTGTAGAATTTGTCTAAGGCCTTGTCGTATTCAGGATCTACACCCTACAATATAAAGAAAAATATATTAAATTTAATAACATAGACCGGCAGCTTTCACGGCTTAACATATCATTTAGAAAATCATAGTTCTTGGGGCATAAAATGTTCGACGTTTCACCTTCGCTTGCACGAGACATCTTCAGGGGTTCCTGAAGATGCTTCCCGCAAACGAAAGAGGAACGTCAGAAAGTTATTTCACTGTGACACGGCGTAATCACAATAATTTTCTGACGTTTCGCCTTCGATTGCACGAGGCATCTTCAGGGATCAAAAACGTCAAGGGCTTTTATAAAATCTATGCTAAGCAAAAATCCAGTGAGTCCCTTTACTAGGTTTTTCCTTTTCACGCTAGATTTGTTATCATAGATTTATTTTAAAAAAGGCGTATGCTCTATCGACCAAATTTTAAGCTTAATGATATTAAAGCTTATTTTGATTATACATACTTCGAAAAAACTATAATTTTCCTTACCCTGCTACACTCCAACTGATTATGAGGCACGGTCATCTGCACCATAGGCCTCAGAGGCCGCGCGCCCCCTTTTCCAGCTACGATCGGCAGCGAATGGCCTCTTCTCGGAAAATAAGGCCCCAGGGGCACGGCGTCGTGGCTGTCTTGGAAGGCGGAATGGCAGTGCGAGAGGAGGGGGACTAGAATTTGCATTGATTCCGGCGTCATGATGAGGACGAATTCCTTAAGGACATCTATAAGAGAAAAACGAAATTAATATAACATACTGGGTGAAGCTGACATGACAATACTATATATCTGTAACGGTTTAACAGCTATACCGCCTAATGTTGTAATAAATAAATAAAATAAAATAAGACACTTTAAAACCTACAGATGTTGTACCTGCGACTTACCTATACATAACGTCCTCATCTCTGGCGGATTATACGTATTTAGCAACGTTGCCAGCTTCCTGATAACCTCCAACCAGTCTTTGGTAGCTAAAACGAGACTTCTGGAGTCTTTCGTATCCCTGTAGGCCCTTATGCAGTGCATCAGATCGTAAAGAATTTGCAGAATCTCCAACATGTCTCCCACTACGTGACAGGCGGTCGCTTCGTGTAGCATGACGTGTAAGTTTTGGAAACACTACAACATATACACATAATGAGCTCCGTCACAAGAAAGCCAAATGTTTTGAATAATATTTATAAAGGAAACTGTTTAATATAGTGTTCTAGCGTTGTAAAGGTGTTGCAACTTCCTAGAGCTAGTTAAAGGATTTTCATTTTCCTTTTTATTACGTACATCTTATTATAAACATATTCAATGTCGAAACACTTCCAATACAATGCCAACAAAATCAAAATTAAGTGAAGAACTCTTTCAACACTATAATATACTAAACAAGTCGGCAAAATTAACAGACCCGGTGTTTAAAGAAAGTTCAGAATTACCTCAAAAACTATTTGCAACCCTCCATTGTACACGACGTATAGTTTGTCGTCGTTGGTCTCAACGAGAATCCTAAATGCGTTGATTAGTGTTCCCCAACTTGTCCTGCCGTCCAAACACTAAAAAAAGAAACACTAGTACTTCTCTTTTTGACTACGAGACGTTTTAAAGAAAAATACAAACTTCATCCCGTACATACGCAAAGTTACTTTCAGACAAGTGCACTGTTGCCATTTTAAAGAAAAGTAGTATATTTACCTGTAAATAAGTCATAAGGGTGGCCCTCTTGAACGTGTAAATTTCCCTTTGATCTGCCTCAGAGGCGTCAGGGTGTTTCATCACCATTATTTGCATTAATTTAAACAATTCTTCTACCGCCTATTATAAAAAATAATTAATTGAACACTAATATTATTATTCATCCTCCTTTCTCACATTCTGTTTTCTCTTTTTTATATATACAGGGTGTTATGAAAATATATTGGAATGGGTAACTAATGGGGTAGTCCCCCATCTGAATTCATACCAGGATTTCGCGGTTCCAATATATGCAGTGAATTTCATAGCACCCTGTATATTACAAGAATTAATTTCAAACCTGTGGATACTGTGTCGGATGAGGGGTGATATTCTTAAAAGCCCACTGGAGATTCTGGTGATTTGCCAAATTTCTCGTAAAAATTCTAGATTGCTGGCACATCATTCTCAAGATCCCGTAATAAGCTGGCAACATCGCTCTGTTATAAAGCACTATTTCTTGGTCATCATGGTCAGCTCTAAAAAAAATAACCAAAAAAAAGACATTTTCTCACATTCTCAATTTTTTTCTCGAAAACGGTCAGAGGGATCACGGTCCACGGGATTTTACATGGTAAAACTTCGACCCCGGGTGAGGCCCGTACTTACAAATACTAATTTAATGGCGTCTTACAGAAGGGATTGCTTAAAGTTATAAGATTAAAAAAATTTTAAAAAAATATTGTTGGTAAAGGAAAATAAATTTAATGATTTTAACCCTGTTTGTACCCTTATTATTTATGATATAAAAACCCAAATATACTTACAAGATATAATTGAAAGCAATATTCTTTGTAACATGAGCGTTGGCCAACATCAGCTGAACATTTTCGGGACAGTCTGTACATACGTGATTCCAGAACGCTAGGAGAGCCTGTTTGTTATGGTACGCCGGTATCGAAGGTTCGGACAGTTTCGGGTGAAACAGATGCCACAGTTGGAGAAAGTACTGTCCAAACTAGAAGAAAAATATTTTGTTCTATATATTGGGATTATGGAAACTTCGGCGTACTGTTTACAAAGTTCTTATCACATAAACACCAAAATAAGCTTTTTGCATTTATTTAAACCGAAAATGAGCAAATTTAACTTCAAGACAGCAGAACAACAATAGGAAGGTACTGTTAAAATTATTTCCATTTATTTCCCGACACTCTGTTCCATACTTTGTTATGATTAGGATTTAATACAAATCATTGGAGAGTACTTTACCTACCATCAACTTTTCGGTTCTCGAGATGCAGCAGTACATCATCAGGGCGAAGTAGGTGGTCAGTTTCATAGTGCCGTGTTGTTGCATATCTGTGTAGTGCTTGGCCGCAGGCAATAGCCTATAAATATAAATATTAGCTTTTTTATTATTTATACTAGTGTAATCTAGCGTATCCCACATTCTTATTGGGCATTTTTTACATTTTAGTATAAATAAGTGCGGAAAATACAGTTTTCCACAACAAACACATTGAATTTTGAACTTTAACGACAAGATTCACTATTACCAAGACCGAAACGACAGCATTATGACCCAACAATATATTCTAAACACATTAAGCTTAAGCTCCTTTGAAAATATTGTTCCGGACGGCTAAAATACAAAACACACTCTCGTTTTTCTAACCTGTATTAAACATGAACCCTGTTTTACTAAAAATATCACAATAATCTCCTTTCTAATCAACACCCACTTAAGAACAAGGATCAGGGCTAAAAAGTGACGTCGTCGTATGAAGGCCGATACAATTACGAATTATTAGTAATTCAAAGTATTGTAGTTAGCTGCAGAGGGCGCTACTACTGCATGTGCCTAACACAAATGTCGATGGTTTATGTCAATTTGTCAACTTTTATTGCTATATCCATGTTGTTAAACAAAAGTGTCTACTTTAAGTAAAAAATTACGGGCATCCACATTCCGAATTCAAAGGATTGTTGCGAAGTCGTATTCGAAAAATTGCATAAAATTACCTCAAAAGGGCCGTATAGATTTGATGCAGAATAGCTTGGGCATCGGTTGAGAGCTGGGGCTCGCGGTTCATCCTATGAGAAGCCCTGAACCCTTGTCTAAAGGGCGTACTGGGCACTAGCGAAACTAAAAGGTAACCGGCAGCTAAAAGAGAAAACACAGTTTATTACACTTGGTATGATATAGTAAGATAAGTGGCTCTTGAACATTATACAGGGTAGTAATTTAACTTTCAGAGCAGATGTCTCCCACAAAAATAAGAATAAAAGTATAGTTCGGTAATCCGCGTCTGTGACATTCAAGTTATCTGTTACTAAAATGACTATCTATAAGTCACCTGACCATCTGTCAAAATATTCTCGAACCTCACGTGAGGAATCTCATTCCGAGTTAATTTACACCCTGTACATCAGAAATTAAAAGTGTGCGAGACAGAAACAGGCCTAAGTTGACAAAATACTCACTATTCCGAACCCTCTGATTGCTGTGCGCGATCAAGAAGTGCTCCAACCACGAATCCATCGAACTTAGGACCCACGAGTGCACCAGTCGGTTCCTGGTGACCTGGAGCGCGAGCCAATCCAACGCCGAGTGCGGACAACACTCGGCCGCCTCCCACACTTTCTGCAGCACCAACTGGGTGAAGCATGGCTGGCTTGAGCCGCTCGAACCGCTCTGGTTCGTGTTCTCGGTGAGCAGCGTCAGGATCTTGAAGAAGGGTTGGCAACCCTGCAAGTTAACCTGGAGGGTGGTTAAGGTATTGAGGTTAGGTGACATCGATGTGGCGCGAACAGTTTACTTTTATTAAGGAGAAGGGGAGGTTTTGGGGGTAAAGTACATTTAAAAATTATATGGAATTATGTTCACTGGTAATACTCTGAAATTATTATGCTATTATTTTACAAACTATGGACAAGATTATAGGGGTAACTACTGCATGTGTCACCCGTTACAAATTTGACATCACTTGCTTAAAAGCAGGCATACCAAAACCTAAAAAAAAAACTCCTTACCTCAGAGTGCCTCGTTATAGCCTGAGAGATCATGCAAATTATACTCTGAGCCAGCTGATTATTGCCTCTACACAACGAATGGATAAGATTCCTCGTTTGTTGTAGATTAATGTTATCCTTGATTTGCTGGTACAAAAATGAAAAACCCTGCAAGAAAAAAGCAAATATGTATTAACATTAATTATAGTTATAGTTATGGGACATGATATATTTAAGAAACAAATGTGGTTAAAAAGTTTTCTGCGAAAAAAGGCCGCCGTATCGAATTAAAGTTTAACAAAATGAAATAAGGTGAGCTTTGTTAAGTTTGTACCTTTCCGCCTGCAACAGCATTGTAATCCCTCTCACTAAGCTGCAGCTTCATACTGGAATCCCGGCTTTTCTCCACGAGTGACGCAACGAGAGTTATCATCTTGTCGAGACTGGCCGGTTTGTATTTGTCCGGAGGAATGGATACCATCTCGTCGTCTTCTTCTCCTTCGCTAACGTCCACCTTTAATTAAATTGTAAAAATATTATTAGCAGGGGCGTCTGGCACATAAGGGCTGCAGAGCTGCAGAACCCCCAACATTTTCAAACCACTTGACTAATTTTTTCATACTATAATGTGAAAAATGAACAATATACTGTCACTTACGAAATCGTTCGCTTTTTGTCCCAGATAAAAATGAACCATGGAGTTAATGGCGCCAACTGCCAACAAAAACTTCGACTCCTCCTCGCCCATTTTACTAAATTCGTATAAAAAATTAAAGTATTCCGTTAAGTGCTTCAGATGCGCTTTTGCCCCATGTTCCATCTAGAAAAAGAAGTAATACTAGAATAAATGCAAAATTATAAAATCTATAGTACGATTATTATCAGAAAATGTTTTATTAGAAGCGCCTAAATTTAGCACTGTATAAATTTTAAGACCAAAAATATTAAGATAAAAATGAAACTAGAGAAAAAATTCAACACACACATTATTATGTTTCTTTTTTTACCTAAAATCAGCGGAAACTCATACGCTGAAATAGTTACTAGAAGTTTAGGAATATCAACTGTAAGAAACTACTTACCAACGACAATAGAGTTTTAATAAATTTAGTAACGCACGACGCATTGCCTATTTTCGAAATATCGATATTTTGCAGGTCCTCCACATTCGATAAGTCCACATCACCGTCAACTTTTAAGTACAAACTAGAGTGAGACTGTCTAAAATTAAAAGAAAAAAAGGTACGTAATTTGTCTTTTTATGTATCTACGCCGGAAAAATTGGTTTTCTATAGCAAATATATGAGCAAATTAAAAAAAAACTAACAGGCAATGAGTGCTAAATACTGCACCTTCTAAATACTCACTTAAGCCTCTGTATCACATGTATGCACAGCCTTTGAAACATCTGCCTGACCATCTGGTTCGGGCACTTGAGGAGAACCTGCACGGGCCACCAAACGTCTTGAGCCATGTGTTCCAGGAACCATACGCAGGCCTCCTGGCAAGCGTTGAACTGTTTGGTTACCAATTCGACCCACTGGACCATCGTGGGCTAGAAAAAAAAATACAAATTGTAAAGCTCGTTTCACGCTCTTTCGTTGCCTTTGGACAAAGTGGTATGTACCTCAATAAATGTAAATATACATATTTCATGATTTTTAAAAGGTTGGGTGTGGGTATACGGTGGTTTTTAAGAAATTTCATTGTTTATTAAGTATTACACACAAATTACACTATAATCATAAAACGAACTATACGCAAACGACAAATATTTTCTATTTACATCACAGATGAACGATTCGGGTTAGGCAATAGTAATAACCTGCTTAAACGATTTCCGTAATAAAGAAAAACATGCATATATTGTGATTATATTATACAACTTACTTTTTCTTTGGCATGAATGAAAGTCTCAATGAAAAAAGACGTCGATAGTTGAGCTGCCTTCTGGGTAATATTTGGTTCTATGGGCAATATAGTCTGCGGGATATATCCACAAATTTGCCACATGAAACTGAAAAAAAAAAGAAATAAATTATACATTTTTTTCTCGTTATTCACCAGTGTAGAAAAGCACAAAAAATATTTTCAATAGTCACTGTAACTTCCGTTTCCGCTTCTGTTATACAGAGTGTTTCGAAAAAATAAAAACTTTAACCCCGTATCTCAGAAACAAAGCAAGAGCGGGCTCATGTTGACAGGAGCTATTTGTCTTATTTTTAGGTGAGGGATGGCACATCCTTTTTTGAACACCCTGTAAAACACTCTTAATATCCGTTTCCGTTACGACACTTCTGTTACATCACTACTGGGTATTTCTGTCTCTTTCCTTACTTGAAATAGGTGTGTTCGAAGATGTTCTTGTCCTGAATGAAGTGCATGTTGTCCTGCCATATCCAGTCCTCCAGTTCTTTGCTCAGTTCGAAAGTGGTCGTTTGCGTCGAAGAACTGCCGCTGCTCTCGGCGGTGTCTAAATTCGTCGAAGAACTTTCTGTACTGTCGGTTGCCGAAAGCGGACACCTAAGATATGTACTAATACTTAGACCAAACAGGTAACCTACTATTTATTTAGATTTAAACATACAATTAACCATAAAAACTTTCCTAAAAGTGCATCACAAAAATCTATATTTTCCACATTCATTCAGGTTCTATTAGTTTCTGTACCTTTCATAAAATAACATGTAAGCGCTGTTGGTCTTCTCGAAACTGAAATCCATAAACTTGTCGGTGACGCTGTCGTACGTTTTGCTGGTCATCTCGCCGCCGAAACATTCGGCCGCGATCTGGTTCGGGTCGAACGGTTTCACTTCGGCGTCGTTGAACAGGAACCATTTGTCTCTCGATCCGGCCGTCCGATCTTTTATAAAGCTGTAGTAGTGACCTCCGTCGGCAGTGCCTACAATTTATTTTTAATTATTTATACAGCGTGTCCAGAAACCATCTTAACAAATAATGGGAAACTTTTTTTTATTTTTGACTTTAGGGAAAAAAGTTATTCTTTATAAAAAAGTACTGCTTGTTCAGAAAACAAAACTCAAATCAAAAATTTTGACCCAGCATATACCGGGTATCAAAAAAAGTAAAAATGACAAATGCCATAGAAGGAAAACTATCCGTTCCATCCGATCGGCACTTCATGATGTACTTGTGCTCATTTGTCGTCCGGCTACTGCTATAAAGAAGTCGGTAAGAAGGGACTTACCAGTATGAACGGTGACTCCAATCAAATCATATTCATACTGCTCACTCTCGGGATCATCTTTCATTTTGTCCTCCTGGTAATGTTGAGGCATGAGGGTTTTTTCCACATATCCCGCCATATTCAATCTCAGAGGAAAGGAAAAATGGGTGTTAACCTAAAAAGAAAACACGTCATATAGTCCTTGATTCGCAAATAACTCGTATGTAAGCGTGGTGACATAGTTAAAAGTCCTGTGTTAGCAGGACAACTGCTCGCGTAGTCTCGATTGGATCGGCGAGTGTCCACGTGTAGTTACTTGGCCGCGTTGCCTCTCAGTTGCTCCGTTCGCCAAATTTATACCTTTTCACCACGCCTACTCACATATTTTGGGTTTTTCCAACACTGTTTAGGACTAAAAAAAATCAATTTCATAAAGCATTGGTGATTATCCAACCTACCTTTTCTTTTAACATGGTCAACATATTAAAAGTATATCTCATCGTGTTAAAACACAAGATATGCGGCAGCTTTTTGAAACATGCCCGCTTCTCCGCTCTCACTTTCTTGCCGCACTGCGAACAAGTATACATGTTGTCGCCCTCTAGCGTGTCCTTTACCGTCACTTCGTCCAAAGATTCGTAGAGATTTCTCATGTCCGCAACCTAGAAAAATCAGACGATTTTATTAAATTTGTAATACACTTGAAAAAATCGTAAATAAACTTTACCGGGACCACAGATGTCAAAATATCTGAAATATCCAAAGGCCTTTATGGGAACTATGATCGGCTTAAACAGATTGTAACGTTCGAAGTGTTTTCTAGTAGTTCAAATGAATCGCGTGGTTTCGCGAGAGTATGAACTCGTACTCTCGATCATACCGTCTTGGCTGACGTTTATGACTTTTGAGTTGTCATTTGTCCGATATCATTCAGATGGCTGCGTGAACGAAAGGGCCCCTTTTTTGAAACTAAAATCTAGTTTAATCCCTTCTGTTTGAACAGATGATATATATTCCCTCTTATTTAAGCCTATAGTTATTTCAAATCTCGAATTACAGGATAAAAATAATAATAACTACCTGACACCTGACGGTATAGAATTCTTCCAACGTCCTGCTCACGTGTCCACAATCCAGCGACACTACGTTGTTACTGATGACACCGCAAAAGAGCTTTTTAACCACTTCCTTCAGAGGCGGCGTCATTTCTTCTAACTTACTCACTAGGTCGATGAAAAACTCAGCCATATCTTTTTGTTCTGCCGTGTTTAGTGGCTGGTGATCCATTGTATAAACCTATAATATAAATGAGACAATTATATAATATATATCGTCGGCTATTCCGCCTGCTGTTAAATTAAATAAATGTTATTGTATTATTTATTTCTCATTTCTTACCTTACAAAAACTCCTAGGATTATAGGCTTTCCTCTCGCTTTCCAACAAGTACGCGAACATTCTTTGAAGTTCCTTTAAGGTGGGCTCGTGCTTCGAGTCCTGGGTACTGGCTGCCAGGATGGAAGCCCTCGCTTGGGGCATCATGTAAAGGTGCTGCATACAAGAGGCCATGTAACAGGTGGCTCCGAGGTTAGTAAGACCCACGTAACCGCAGTCGGAGCGGCCATCCTCGTGAGGCCAGTAGTCCCAGGGGTATGGAGAATTAGGACCTGCAGAAAAAGTGCAACCAAGTTTTAAATAATTAAAAAAAAAAGAAACAAGAAGGCTGAATTTAAGAAGCTGGCTTCGAGTGTATATTGAGTTGCTTTACTCACTACACCGAACTTGAATCATTAATCCGTGATGTAAAATAGAAAGTTGTTTGCGTAGAGTTCGTTTTTTTTTGCTTATAGTATAATTTGTGTGTAATTAGTTAGCGGTCTGTTACCATGTAGTTGTGCCAGAAGTAAATGAGAAATATTTTAATATCAACGATGGTTCTTTACCTGGCTGATGCTGCTTCAACAATTTTTCATGCAAAATTGCGTAATTCTCCGGCGATCCCTTCACTAATTCGACGAGTAAATCGAAAGCAGCGGTTCGCGATCTTGGCGATTTGCATTTTGGGACGTGCCTTAGTTTCGGATTGGGCAGAGCAAACAGAAATTCGAAGACCTAGAATTAAAAAAAAAGTGAGTTGTAAGCACACCCAAGCAAAATTACAACATTGTTACCAAACGAATAACACTTAAGCACTTTTTATAGAAAAAAAACTTTATATTACCTCATTTAGGAGCTCCTGGCCCCCTTTACCAGTCTGAAAAGGCGGTCGGTGCTTCAACAGATTCGTCAACAGATTCAGTAGACCGATCAGACCGTCATCCTCGACCGTCCTGTGCCTCGTCTCGATGTAGTCTCTCGTCAAGACCGCTTTGGCAATTTTTGAGGTAAGATCGTTGATATCTATCACGCAGTTCTGGGGATCTTCTATGCTCTCTTTCACCAGGTCGTCCGGCAGGCTATCGACCAGTCTGAAATTTTTTTACATACGATCTACATACCGATACTCTCGCGAGCCGTAAAAAAGACACAAGGGTTCGAACGTAAGGTGAGGAACTTGACAAATGTATCAGTTTAACTGAAGATGGGTAAATAAAAGAAATTCTTTCATATTGTTAAATCTAAACGTAAAATTGTGGAAGGATCCATGGATCTCGAAAAACCTGTTAAATTATTTAGAACCACAATGTACATTAAGATTCTATTTCTCTTTACCTTGACACCAGCCAAAAATAGTCCCTGCAAGCGGGCCCATATGGCTCCTTTCCCTCTTCCTGCGGCTGCATCGACTCAATTTTCTGGGGCCTCATGCTTTCGGCCTTTTTCAGGTACAAAAGCAGTCGAGCCAGCATCGGAGCAACTAAGGCGCTTTCCATATGTTCGCCGCTTGCGGACACTCCAAGGCACAGCCGGTAGATCGCCGAACAAACCTCTCTACGTACTGCAGGTTCTGGATCTTCCAGAACAAGCCTAAAAATGTCAATTTATTGAACTGGGTGGTCCGTAATAGGGAATACGTATTTTTTTTTATTATATATTTCTAGAAAATTACAAATCCAAAAATTTATAAAAAAATACCTTTCGATATAATTTATTACAATTTAAAAAGCCTAACATTTCTTAAACAAATACCTTTAAGTTGTACTCTTTTAATTTCTGCAGATGTAGGTAAAGTCAGGATTTGTAAAAAAATAAGTCACCATCATCAATGTATCAACTTGTTAATATTAAATCACAACCCCTACAAAAAAAATAATAAGTACCTCTGCAACCATACAAAGATGTCTTCAGATTCAAAAAGACCCTGTCTTGCTTCTTCACTACAATGCAACCAGGATACCAAGAGTGCCATCGCGTAGTGTACAACCTATAATTAATAAGAATTATTTCTCCATGTAGAATCACCTCTCGAAAATTCCTAACGCATTTTTCCACCCTGTATATTCTTAGTCTGACGGCATACGGTTAAAAATAAATACATACCTGGGCTCGTCCCCAAAATCCAGTTTTATAATGATTGGGATCTTTGGGCAAGGATGCTTCTTTTAAAATACAGGTCAGCTTGGGAAGTGTCGCTTTAACATCCACCTGGAAAAATTCATATAAAATTGTTAAAATGTCCTTAAGAAAATAAGATTATTTGTTTTCTGACCATTGATAACATAGTTTCGTTCAAACTGGGTATAATAATTTTGTCGCTCCTCGAAGGCCGCGATTCGTGCGGCAAAGGGTCAACTCCCAAATGGCACAGAAGCTTCAACAGGGAGGCCAGACAGTCTTGCTGCCAATCGCTGCCGTCTCCACCGTCTCTTTGAAGGACACCTGAAAAAAAAAATCAAGCTTGATTGTGAATTTGAAGATATTTCAGGAACAGAGGGAGTCGGTCTCGTTTCAGCTCATGGTAGTTGTTTACAATCGAAATTGAAATGATACGTGAAACGACGACGTTGGGAAAAAATTACGCCGCGCAAATGCAGCGACTCGTCAAAAATGTAAATATTGACAATATATATATATTTTTTTGTAACCTTACAAAAGAAAATAAATATGTTTTGTTTTAAATATAGACTAATAGCCGACAAATCTGTAGTAAATAAATTATATGATAATATTAATTTGTTTCAGAGTTCTGATTTTTGTCCCAATTTCCCAGAAGATCGCTGCAGTGTGCGCAGTCTAAATGTGTGCTGGAAATCGTAACATAAACGCGCCCGTAGATTTAGAAACTGAAATTGTAAAAATCTTATTGTATATCTATGACGGTTTCATCGGTTATACCGCCTGCTGTTGAATTAAATAACTAAAACAAATAACTCACCGGACATAAAAATATCGTACAAATGCCTCAACCCCCCGTGCTGGATGAACCTCGTCGTCCACGGCTCCTCGTCCTCCTCACTGAACTTGCTCTGGCTCCTCACGCTCAGAGATTCGACGATGTACAGAGAGTACATTAATTTTTGAGCACTAGAAGGATCTAAGAGATCCGAAAGGGGCGTATCCAGCTGCTGGAAGCCTTGGAATAGCTTGGGACTGGTGGGCATCAAACTTAGTATGTCCCAGACGCGCCGGCTGAGTACTTGGGCTTTCGTGTGGGGTATTACTCGACTACCTGGAAGATGGAAACCTAATTAATGCGTGTTAATATACAGGGTGTCCGAAAAGATAAAGTTTTTGCTATTAGTTTCGTTCACTCACAAAGATTATTTATTACTCACCTTTAATGACGATTTTTATAGAACTTAAGGTATGCATTAACGAAAATAACTGTTCAAAGTAAGACGGTTGCAAGAGCAAGAGAGTGGGCAGACAGTCTCTGGGCGGGGACGGCTGCATAGAGGGCGCGTCCAAAAATTCCCGCTTTTTCATATTCCTCGACATTCCTACCGAGATGTAGGTGATCTGGTTGTCTTTAAACCCCATTTCTTGGAGCGTCTTTTCGTCACAGTCTATCGATAATTCCTGACCTAAGAAAACGTAACACGGTTTAAAAGAAAAATTAGAAAGAAAGATTATTTGAAACTGTATCTGTATGTATATGTCGGTGACTGTCAGTATACCTTGTGTTATAATTCTAATCCAAGTATCAGGTTTCTTCCCACTACTCGTGCTCGTAGATGCTTCCAATCCCTCTTCTTGTGTCCTTATTTTGAGGATTCCCTCCCACCATTTTACTATTTCCGCTCGTAAATCTGCCACATAATCTACAAAAAAAAATGCAAGAAACAATATAATTAAATCATACATATCTACAGCCTGTCATTGTAATATATCAATAAAAAAATCCTGATTTTTTTTAAATACCTGTCAGCATCATTTCCAAAACACATCTTTCAGCACAACTGCCCGATTGCACGACTATCCGAATGGGGGTGCTGGATCTCTCTCCTAAAGCGGCAGAATGACTTCCGATTCCTGTACCTTCTAAAGCCCATTTTCTAAGATGGTATGCGTACCTTAAAAAAAGGTAGAATATTAAACTTTTTTGACCTTCGTTTCAAAAAGTTTTTATATAATCAACTGTATCTTTTAATCTAAACGGAATTCCCGCGAATATTGCTTTATCGGATAGCAAATTTTCTGGAGATTCCAAAAATATATAACTTACTAAGGTTTCATTAACACTTCTGTCCAGAAATTCATAAAAACTGAATTAAGGTAGAAAATATCTTCTAATTTCGGTAAATACCCGCGAATATTGCTTTATCCGATAACTTACGATTTTTTTCCTTTATAATACACTCTCCTTAACTGCCCACTAACACTCACCGTCTCCTAAAGGTCTCGATATGCGTCTTCATCAACAACAGCGCCCTCTGTATACAGAGCAACGACCGCTCTTCCGTAGAACTATTCGAAAGCAAATCTTCGGACGCCGCCTTCAAATGGGTCATGCACTGGGCCACGAATTGGCTCTCGTGCTGGAGGTTCTGGCCCATGTAGAAGCTGTTTATGTACTGGATAGCCGCCATACTGACGTCTGGAAAAAAGAAGTTAATGTTTAGAATATGTCTATTAGAAACGACGAAAAAGTTTATTTAAAAAAAATGTATATTTGAAAAAGGTGTTCAAAAACCGGAAGTCGGATATCAGCACGAATACATTACTTTCCTTACACAGCAGAGCGGATGTAGACCGCGTTCGGAAAATGAAAAATCCTTACCCGTGTTGTTGGCCCTAAGGGCGATCTTCCACATGTGATCCATGCCGATGTTTCGACTCTCTTTATCTTCAGTTTCCAGGTTGGCGGTCATCAAGTGGTTTAGACTGCATAAGTGTTGGAAGAGGCTGAGGCATATCATGCTAAATTTTTCCGGAGGTAAACTAGGTAAGTGGTGCAGATATAACCTAGGAAAAAATACAAAATAGATCAGAAAATATACGATAATTTGGACGGTACTAAATTGTATTGTAACCCATTAACACAATCTAAAAATTTTATTGAAGATCTGGTATACAGGGTGTCCGAAAAATCTTTTAAATAAAATGTTTATTGTTTAGATAATAAATATTTGTTCAGGTACAAATGATTTATTTCTTAAAAAGTACAATGTTTACCGCAAAAACTCTAGAATGGCACTTGGGCCATCTTGAATATTTCACTCTTCAAATACAAACTATGTAAATTAGGACATTATCGTTTTTACCTTCTTAATGCATCAACTCTCAAAGCATGAAGTTCGTTCGTTTTAGTTTGGGACAGTAGCCAGCTAAAGAGCTCATCTGAACATTCTGTATCGTCGGCTAAGCATTGCCACAATGTATCTACTTGATCTATACTTAACCTAAAAAAAATTGAACAGTTTTACAGTATTTAATCAGATTCCGGAATGTGTTTTCGAAACACTGTGTAGTCGAAAAGAGCTATTTCCGAAAAATAGTATTTTCGAAAATTCATTTCTCTAACAAAACATTTTTTTACCAAAATTTCTTGTAATTCGCGAAAGGTAACGCTAATCCGAAAAATTAACACTCTGTAGATTACTTTGGATTAATAGATTTAATAAATTTATCCTGACATTCAATGCAATTCAAAAAATATATAGGAACATTCAATGCAATTCAAGAAATTTAAAGGAACATTCAATGCAATTCAAGAAATTTATAAGAATATTCAATGCAATTCAAATATCCTCATCACGGTCGAAATTGCTCAAATTTAAAAAAATGTTCTTACCTTCAAAAAACTAAGATTTATATTTTAAATCTATTAGATTAAATTAAAAAACACCGGGTATGCACGTCCAGATTTAAAAACAAATCCAAACTTTATACTTACTTAAACGTATTTGGCGAAACCATAGGCGAAAAAACGGCGGACAAAAAATGTAACCTAACTTGCACTTGCATCTGATGAGTATACAAAGGCAGAGATTTTTCAGGATGGGCAGTGTAAGCTAAAAAATTTGTCATTTAAAATGTAGTCACAAAATAAACCTTGCAATTTTACCTTTTAAATTAGTAAAAAAATGCGTCATCATGTGATGCTGTCGTTCCGCCCACTGCGTCACGTGATGCATCTCTAGGCCTCTAAACGAAGTTAAAAGTTTAGGTAACATGCGCAGTGAGACTATCACTGAAATGTTGTTGGCCAAGTTGTTTAGGCAACCTGAAAAAAATTTTCATAACAAATCTTCATAGAAACAGTTGTATTCGATAACTCGAGAAATTTATAGGAACATTCGATGCATTTCAGGAAATTTTATAGGAACATTCAATGCAATTCAAGAAATTTAACTTAATGAAATTCAAATATATCACGGCCAAAATTAAATGATTCCTACCTTCAATAAACTTCATTCTAATATCCTTATCAGGCATGAAACAAATCAAATTACACAACGTTTTCTCCGCTTCCACGGCCAAACCTTCTCCCAACTGGCAGATTTTGTCATCTTGCAACAGGTCCCACAGTAGGGTGTTGCCAGGTTGGCATACGTTGTCTGGTTTAAAACACGCAGATAATCTTGAATCAACCATTCTAACAGGGGGAGACTGAAAAAAAATATCAGCTTGGTCTATAGCATAACTTAAAGTTTGATTATCGCGGCCTCTTTGTTAAAATGCAACCTCAAAGTCATCAGTATGAATGAATATACCTTTTCTGGTGTATGAGCTATGATATGTAAATTAAGATTGGGATGGTTTTCGGTCAGCTGAGCCAATTCTTCTTCACAAACCGAGTCTTCCCCGTCAAAATCGGCCATGTTCTTCTCGGATTTGTTGCTCATTCGAGAAGAGTAACTTCCTTCTGCATCACCTCAAAGAAATAGATTTGTTTACAAAATTTGTCAAATCTTGGTTACGTACAGGGGCGTGCAGTTGATGAAAGCTAGAGAGGCAATGATTCCCTTAAGAGTAGATTCCATCTCTACTATATTGTTGCTCTTCTCACCCACACGCCCCTGGTTGCACGGTTTATCCAAACAAAAGACACAAAAGAAGCGATAGAATTATACATAATTCTTGCTTTCCTTAGTTTTACCTTCTACTTCGGCCTCTTCTCCGCTCAACATCTCCAAAATATGGCTGCCGCTGGAATGGATGGTGATGTAGTTCCCGCACGCCGATGTCTGAGCGACGTGGTGGTGTTCTTCCTTGCCCAGTTCGCTGCACGAAGAGCTCTCCTCCAAGTAAACGTTCGATTTTAAACCCGAAGATTGGTGAACCTGAAAACAATACAGCAAAAAATAATAACAGGCAATATGATAATCCAAATAAATCTGAATTATTTTTGTGTTTGTTCTCTACATAAATAAATTTTTTATGGCGGTTTATTTTTGGTTTTTATTAAGAAATAAAAAGATTTTCTATTACAAATTTTTATGCAAAATTCAAAACTTGCAAAACGTGATCCTATTGGTTGTGACGTCACATGATATGTAAATAGAAGTCTATTATGGCTGGTGTACTGTAAATTCAAGTAATTCATTATTAATAATTACCAATGAATTAATTTGGGCCGGCAACATGATGCCTTCCTGCGCGGATTGGTTTTTCAGCGTTTTAATTTCGTGATCGCTGTCCACGTCGACCTCGCTCAGAGTTTCCATCCCCGCCAATCGGCCTACGCCCCTTTTGTGATTGCCTTTTTGACGTTTGACACGCGCCTTTCGCAAGTATTTTCTTCTGAAACAAAAATAAAGAAGCCTTATAAAGTGTCAAAATATAATAATTTCACAAAATAGGCTAAACATAGGGAAACGAACCCAAGCTGAAATACAAGTTTCTCTTCACGTTCTAACTTTCTCAACAATGCGTGTAACAACTAGCTTGCATTAAAAGTTTATGGAGAAGATAAAGTACTTCCCATAAACCCAGCTGTCTTATTGTCACATTTATGGCAATTCGCACCGTAGTCTTTTAAGCTGGCTTAGACTTAAGCCTCGCTTAGTCTGTGAATTTGTGTCTCAGACAGTGCGGTAGATCGCACTAGAGCTTTACATACCATTTTATTTCACTAATTGAGCACAACTACATAATACAAAACATACAGACATTTCCAAAACTTCTCCTCAAATCACACGTAAAGTCCTTTCCCGCAAATATTTACTGCAAGCTCGTCGTGAAACACACTGTATATTACCGGTCAAATTCACTGTTGCTAAGACCGATCAAACGTGACAGTTATGGGTTTCTAATGACTGTTCGCACCGTCATCCGTTAAGTCGGCTTAGAGATAAGCCGCTCTTAGACTATGACGTACCGCATTGTTCGAGGCACAAACTGTCACAGACTAAGCGATCCTCAAGTTTAAGTCGGCTCAAAAGACTACGGTGCGAACGGCATAAGTGTAAGAATAAGACAACTAAGTTTTGGACTATGAATTTTTGAGTACAACTTAATTAGGTAGGTACGTTACGCATTAATAGAACCAAATTCATTTTAGTAAGAGTTACTGGTTCAAAAATATATAGGAAACAACCTAAGCAAATCGCTGATATAATAGAATGGCTCAGAGTTATTAAGTGTAACAGGATGTAAACTAACTGATCAACCAGAAGGCCTAAATTTAAACTAGTATTATAATAACTCTTAAACCTTTTTAATGAATACCGGGGTTAAGGTAATGAAAAAACCGCCATCTTAGAAAAAGCGGTAAAACAACATTGCGATTAAAATTCGAATTAATCTCATTGTAAATGGAGTAATCTTATGTTCAACACTAGGTACGTAATTCTTGAAATATATGAATAATTTAACATGTGGCAACGCTGCATTCTCAACAGTGCTGTCAAAATTAACGACAGCGCTTATCTAAATGCATCTTCTCTTTTGAGTGGTGCTTTTTTTGATTTACTATTGTTGACTTAAACACTAACTTTACATGTAAGTACACGGTTTCCAGGGTTTTTCAACAGCTCTTTATTGCTCTACTAAAAATAATTTGACACCATCAGATTGCAATAAAGCACTTACAATCTACCCTTATCTAAGACATAATAAAATTAGTTTTAGAGTGACAGGGTCCATTTCCACCACCGAGCGCGTCGTTCGCAAATGTACAACTAGTTACACAATTCACTATGTTCAACAACTCTTTTACCTTTTCCTCAACTTTGTAGGACTCTCCTCGGTATCGGCTTCATCTTGGCTGCTACTAGAACCAATAGCTTCGACGCCTTCCGGCATAACGTTGATAGTCGACAGGATTTTTTTCCTGACGTGAGCCTTCCTGTCACTTTTCGTTTTGACAGACGCGGGCCACTTGATTTTTTCCGGAGTTGGGGACGCTTTAATCGGAATACCGTCGATCTCGGTATCGGTACTGCTATTCGGACCTTCGCAGTGTACCCTTTCGATAATTTGTTTCCTAAAAATTTAAGATGAAGAATATTTCATTGCATATTTTAAATTTTCAACAACTAATTATGTACATTTGCTCTTTGGGTGCTTCCGATTAGGAATTTAAAGGTGGAAACTAACACCGAGATTCACTAGAAAGGTTCAAGACAGTACTGGATTGAATTTAATACATCGTCATTAAAAACTTATGTAACACTATTTATTTCTGCAATTTTTTTGGTGTAAAAATATATTTTTATCTTGGAACATGTTGCTAAAATAAGATTAGTTCTATTATTTTAGTAAATACATACCTAAATTACCCTTTTCTTTATTATATTATTATTTTCAATATTCCTCAATATAAAAAATAAACAAATTTTTATC
Source organism: Philopedon plagiatum (assembly GCA_963971165.1). Lineage (NCBI taxonomy): Eukaryota > Metazoa > Arthropoda > Insecta > Coleoptera > Curculionidae > Philopedon > Philopedon plagiatum. The sequence goes on from OZ020197.1 coordinate 1,102,166, forward strand.
GTTAATAATAACAACGTCAAAAATATGAATCTGTCACCACTGTATAACTTTACGTTAAATCTTCTGGTTTCTTGACTAAAATAAATGAGCCAGAAGGAGAGAGCATAATAGAGATGCAACACTCAATTTTTAGGAAACTTGTAAACTGATCTACAAACAGGTTCGTTTGGATGCCATTTTTCTCCAAATGGAAGAGAAATTTTAACTGTTTCGATCGAGTTGGGCTTACTTTTGTTAGGGTTCAGTTTCCGTTGTTACACTTAACTGCACCTTCCTACACTGTTTTACACTAATAACATCACACTCCACTACACTATACTACACTGACGTAACAAACACACCTAATGTCAAATCTTTCTCGTCACGATTTAAATCGTAAGCCGAATACACTATACTTGGCGGATCATATCTACACTTTGACCGACCTAAACTATTTTTTGAGAAGCCACCGACTTAGCTCGATACCTAGCTTATATTCCTAGCTTCACTTTAAAACTTTTTGTCTTTTGCTTGTTTTTGGTATCTCTCTACCGTTGATAAGATACTAGCTTCCGCTCGCGACTTCGTCGGCGTAGTATAGGTGGTATACTTTCACGTAGTTTCAAGGTAATAGAACCGTATAACATTTTTATTTCATTACAAACTGTAAACCCCCATTTCACCCCTTAGGGGTTGATTTATTAAAAACTGTAAAACACGTATTTTAACATTTATTTTTTCAAGTACTTCTATAAAGTTTCGACTTAATACGACCCTCTAATATTTTTTCTCGTTATAAAGTTTGAACCTATTTCACCTCCTTAGGGGTTGAATTTTAAAAAACCCTTTTTTAGTAGATGCCTAAGTTATATAAGAAAACTCTGTAAAATTTCAAGGTTCTAGACCCAGTGGTGTGGACTGTGCGTTGATATGTCGGTCAATCAGTCAGTTTCTTCTTTCGTTGCCTCAGAGCAACAGTAGGTTATATTAAAAAAAAAAAAACAGTTTTAAAATAGCCGTATCAAATTATTCAAAAAGAAGCCCTTTGTTTAGTGAAGCACTAAGATATGTTAAAATAAAATGTAATTCTTCAGAAAATTACTTATCTTTGTATAGCCTAATTCATCCTGAAAGAAAATTTTGTTAAAATGGCTTGATTTTAGGCCTAGATACAGGAGCGGTCAAAAAAAGTTCCATTTAGCTTACAGTCTAAACGCCTATCAAGTCTAAGCGCCTATCAATATTATAATTAAATGTGTTTTATATAAACAAAAACATAATAAAAAAGTGTTACACTAAGATATCTAGCAAAAATGGGTACATATCTTAGGAAAATTAATTATATTTTAATGCAACGGTAGGTCAAGTAACTTTTTCTGATTATTTATCAATGTTCTTTGTTAATTAGTACATTTTTATAAAGCTTACGAACCTATATAAGTTACCAAAGTTTAATTCCAGTTCATTAAAAAATAGGTAAGTTATTAAAACCTGCATTTCAGACGTTTTTCTCCGAATTGATGTTTTCGACCATGTCCTACTGTTGCTCTGAGGCGACGCTTTAATAATAATAATATATAGAGATTAAGCAAAAGAAGGTATGTACGCCCAGATAATTTGTTAAATAACTTTTAAGCGACGCTAGATATCAAAAAATGCAATAGACCTAAATGTTTTAGAACTAAATAGGAGTAATAAGTATTTAGTTAAAAGCAGTTAGTGACGTCGTCAAAGAAAGTTAGGGATAGTAAAAGGGACTATGGCCCCAGAAAATATATCACCCTGAATACTGTTTGCAAAGTTCCTAATAATTGTTTTATAAATATGCTAAAACTAGAAAGAAATTCCAACAAATGAAGCACTCCAAGACCTATGTTTAAATAAACTTTTTTACCTAAACTTAGCCCAGGAATCATTGCCTGAACTGTTACTACCTATTACTGTACTGCCTATTAGTTCATAAAAAGAATACACCCCTATTCTACTAAAAAAACACTAATTCCGCGCCATGAATATACAGAAAAAAAATTAAGATCGTTACCTAGCTAATTTACACGGCGGTGGTCCACTATTATCCACGACGATGTGGCCGTGCTCGTCATCGTCTATCTCCACGGCATCGATTTCCTCACTATCCGACTTGTGACTCTCTGAATGTCCCGTACTCTCCCCGTGTTCCTCTTCCGAATTGCTCGCGTCCAACGAAACACTATAAAAAAAATATACGTGTGAACCAGAGGCGGAACGGAACGTATTTGGATAAATAAAATGATCACGAAAATATATCACCAAACGAAATCCCCCTAAATAACTAACTAAATCTCAGAAATTATTTTTTATTTCAGCGTTACTAAACCGTCTTCAAACATATGCATCCAAATTTATAACAATTTGTATCCAAAATAAATAATTAGGCACCTTACTTATCAATTTTCTGCACGTGTTGTTATCAGAATCAAAGAACTGACAAATTATTATCAGCTTCAAATTACAACAACATTATCAAATACCAAAAAAAAAGGGGAATTCGTGCAGGTTCGTTTAGAATTGCTCGCTTTCTGTTTTTCATAATTATCACTTTCTAAAATATTAAAACTATAAATTCGATTTGTCCGAACAGGATTGGAAAAAAGTTTATTCAAGACATTATTTTGTGGTGCTCCTCCTGGTGTTATTTTTAATTTATGTAAATTCGATTTACTTTCCTTAAATTTAAAAAGGTCTATGATGGTATATTGTACAAGTTTTGAAAATGACTCTTTTCACACTAGGCCTGTTGCCAAAGGCGAAGGTCACAAGTCGAACGAGTGTGAAACGGTATTTTTCTATAAGCGTGCGGAAAGTACCTACTCCGCACTTCTATGCGCGCTGAAAATATTTTCAACGCTAGTGCTGAAAGTTTCTTACACTGACGAGGGAGAGAATACATCAACAATCACATACTTATATCGCCACTTATACCAATTTGTTGATTGTCAGTATAGACGTCTAAGTGAAAATACAAAGGCTATTCGACTTTTATCCAAATTTGAGTAGAAAATGGAGGTCGAGGAAGAAATTGACGGGAATATAAAAAAGAAAGGTCCTTGAAAAGCAAGGATGGTTCCGGTCGTACTAAAATTTCCAGTCCCGCAGAGGATGCTGAGCTCCTGGGGCACTTAAGAGATAATCCCTTTGAAACCGCAAGGGAAGCTATAAATGGCACAGGATTTCCTAGCTCTCGACCTATCGCCAGTAGAAGAATCAATGGATCAGGATTAAAGAACCGCGTGGCTGCGAAAAAAATTAAATTAACAGAAGATCGAAAGCAGTCGCGGTTACTTTTTGCATTAAATTATACATATTGCGAACCTCAATTTTGGAACAGGGTGGTATTCACGGACAAATTAGTGTGTATCGACCAGACCGAATAAGATTCGAAGAGCGTTACACTAGCGATCTTGCTTTTACACCAGGCCGCTTTTCTGTCAATGGGTTGGATAAGCACTCATGGGCTTGGCGTATGCTGGCGATTGGAGGGAACATTCAATGCTCGAAATTATTGTAATGTTCTGGAACATATTATGCTCCCATCTGTTCAGTCCGTTTACCCGAATAATTCTTTCATTTACCAACAGGATAATTGTCCAGTGCACACTGCAAATGCTGTAAAGGACTGGTGTCAAAATAATAATGTAGAAATATTTCCGTGGCCTTCTATCAGTCCGGTTATGGAGTATCTGATACCGGAATGTGTTGCCTAGCAACACATTACAGTATCAGATACTGTAATGTTCGATTTACAGGCCGCAAATGAGTGTGGGAAATAGTTATTTACCGGACAGTATGAAATAAAATATTTTTTCTATTACTTTAACCGAATCCATTTCGTATTTCGCATTTTCAAATTACACAATGTAGGTAAATAAATATTTGTATTTTATTTTCAAATCGGATCCTAATTTTATTTCCAAATAGTGAAGAGACGCCACTGGGCTCACCTATGTTTACAACTCTTTAGTGACGAGTATGAATATGAATGAAGAGCATAAACAGATAATCCTGTTAAAACAACAAACCTTATTATTCCGGAAACAAATTCGATTAATTCGTAACCAAATACGGCATTACGAGATCGATTAAATCATACCCTTTAAAAAAATACCGCAGGATTTACAGGGAACGTTCCGGACCTAATCTTAGTAGCGGTTTAAATATTTACATCTTCTAGTTGATCAGTTAGGTTGTTACAAGTTTTGGTCGTATCATTATAGTCATTAAAAACGAGCTGTTCTATTATTTCAACGATTTGCTTGGTTTCCACATGATTTGTATCTTAGGACTTGTCGCTAAAATGAATTTAATTCTATTATTGTGACAAATACACTCTTAAATTACACCATTCCTTATAAATGTGCGAAAAACTCGGAAACAAATTCATAGTACACGACTTAGTTGTCTTATTCTTACACTAGGCAATTTAAACACATGATTACCAAATTAGATTGTGACCGATAGTGTTTTTGAGACGACCGTGGTCAAGTCGACTGCTGCTTCAAGTGCAGCGCAATTGGACCACCCGGTATAATCAAAAAATGTACTAACCTGTTCTCTGAAGAAGTGGCTGCACATTTGTGCAGAGTGATTCCTGCGCTCGAGGCTGCTACGTTTATAAGACCAACTTCTGGGGCCCCTCCACCTACAATATCGTTATAAATTCATATTTTACAAAATTTTTATACCTTCTGTTTCGTTATTTGTTTTAATCTATCGGTTTTACGTGCTACAATTGCATATTGTTGGCCTCGCGATTATTTTATGAACCCTGACCAGTTTTTACTTGTATAAAATGTTCATCCGTAGTATTGTATCTGTAGTATTGTATCCGTAGTAGTGTATCCGTAGTCACCTATCAGTATCGGTACGACGGAACCATCGGTGTCCTTTGACACCGATGCCATAAGCATCAGATGAGTCAGTGTCTGTCAGTATTAGTGACATAAAAAAAAGTACCTACCCGTTACAAAGTAACGGCTTGCCCAATACTCAAAATACCGATTTCCTGTTGTTCGAAATACCCGTTACTTTTGGACCTATTCCTTAGATGTATTTTTATATTTACTTAGTGTTTTAAAATTTTACAATACTATACAATATATACAATATAAAACAATTTTTATAATTTCTGTTATCAGCGTGTTTGCAATTTATTTTTGAAAAATCTTTCTAATAGCTTTCGTCCTTGTGCTCGGAATCTTTGAGAGGCACATGAATTATTATCGTAAACAGTTCGACTGATCACATGCCGGTCAAATAATCCGAGCAAAACGACAAGAAAAAAGAGACGGGGAGAGGGACAGGGAAGCAAGAGAGAGATAACACATGTATTTTCTATCTGGTTTTCGAAGACGTTTGGTAAATGTCAGTAATAAATATTAATGTTATAAATAGTGACGAAAACGACCCTACTTTACAATTTCCTTTTCTTTACCTCTAGACCAAACGGCTTTTATAAGAGCACTGGCCAAATACAAAGTCTGCTCCGTGTGTTCCTTGGGCTCCAGCTTCGTCAGCAAGTTGTACAGGTGCAGGGTGGGAGCTGCCGCCAGGTGTTTCACCAGGCCGGGCAGGAGGTCGTGCACGGGCTTCGCGCAGTGTTTCAGCTGTGCAGCTGCCCAAATCGTGTCCATGTGTTCGCACGTTATACGTCCCTCCATCGCCAGGAAATTGAGGATTATGTGGCTCTGTTTTATTACCTACAAGAGACATTTGAAATATATTTTTAAACTACACTCCTGGACAAATAAAATATTAGAAATTTAACCAACGCTCCTGTGTTACCGACTGTAATTCAAAAATCGAGTTATAGAGACAAAAAAATGTCGAAATATTGAAACAATGCAATCAAAATCGAGGTAAACTTACCTCTACGTGTAAATTGGGGCCAAAAATATGGGAAATAATGTTGTTGTTAATCAACCAGTCGGCCATATGTCTAGGAACAGCTTCTGCTTCCGGTAGAGTTTCGCCTACACAAATTTCAGCCAATACACCTATTTGGTTGTTTATCTGAGTAATACCAGCTAACCTGAAATTACAATGATAAAAAGAACGTTAATAAACATTAGGAATCGACTGTATTAACTTTATACAGGGTGTTTCTAAACATTAGTGCATAGGTATCGGTTTAAACCAAGCTTACCTCATGGTTAAGGTACTTGAAGTAAAATATTTAAAAGCCAAATCAAGACCATCAACGTCAAAAGCCACAGGTGAATCTAAAGGATCTTTAATAGCATTCCACATGAAATCTGAAAAATAAATACAAAAAAATAACTAGTTTGCTAAAAGCAATATTTAGCATTCATTACTTCTATCTTAGTTTTTTTTTCAACATTGTTGTTGCTTGTTTATTTGCTATAAAAAAACAATGTAGACCCTTAAAAGACATAAAATTGGTTAAAGAAATCGGAACCTTATTTCATACTTTTTCCCTTTAAAACGGCCTGTCGCAAAATTCGGTAGATGCATCTAAATATATTTTATGTTTAGTTGTAGAGTCAAAAACAAAAAGAATCCAAACTCATAAAAAAACTCAAAAAAGTCAAAAAACACCGGGGCGAGATGAATTTGGATTCTTTGAGTCCACAGTTTAGTAAGAAAACATAAAAAGCACTAATTTCGCCTTACCTGCCATACTTTTAATGGTCGGTGTTCGCAAATCCTGATCAGACAATTTGCACATATATCTCAAGACGCACGATCTAAGAGGTACTAACATTGACACCATACTCTTGTAATTCATCCAAAGTTTCAAATTACACACTAAAAAGAAAACACCATTTTAAAAAAACGCTTTTATTTCGCTAAGGGTCATAAAAATTAAATTTTCTACCTTAAGGGCGGTTTCTACTCTTTTAGGACTAAGAATATATAGTAACTAAAAATCTTACCAATAGAAATCATAGCGTGAGCAGTAGATACCGGTAAAACGTCAGTCGTCAAATGAGTAAAGCAATTGGTCATCGCCAACAATCCTCCTATCTTACAAAACCAACTGACATTTTTCAATAAGTAAATCGGTATTTCGGAATCGTGCAGATCGCAAAACATGTTCAAATTGGCCATTTCTTGTTGAGTCAGCTCATCCACCTTGGGCTGAATGGTATGCTTGAAAGCGACGTATAGAGGGAAATTTAAAAGAAATATTTTCGATATTAGAATTAAAAGTTTATCCCTCTCCACGATCTCGGCATTCTCTTTTTCATCTTCCTGATTGTGACTCGTTTTACTAGGACTCTCCTTTTCTCCCTCTTTACTTCCCTTTTCGCTGACCTTGTCCTCTTTCTTTTCCTGATTTTTGTCTCCCTCGTTTTTGTTTTCGGTAGTTTTTTCAACCAGGAGCTTCAGTTGCGAGACAGCCATGTAAATTAGGCCTTGTGTTAGGTAACTAAATCGTTCGAGGTTTTTCGGGTCTCTATAACAGCACATGCACTGTCTAAAATAGAAAAGAAAAACACGGCTTTTTAGATTTTCAATATGCCAAAGGGTTACAGTACCCTCATTATAAACTTATTTTACTACACCCAATCCAACCTGAACAAAGTACCTAAAAATTATAAATTAAAACTAAATGAGAGACGTGTCCACCTTCTACTTCCAAACATGTTCTCATTCTTCTTTTTACAGCATCAAAAACATTGGTGAGCAGTTGTGCGAGTTGTTAATCTCATTAAATTTATTTGTAATTCTAGCCCCCGTAGGTCTTCTAAATTTTCACAAGGGGTTTTGAAAATCGAGTTTTAATGTGTGGCCATAAAAAAAAGTCGCACGGCGTGAGATCGTAGGACCGAGGTGGCCACCTAACAGACATTTATCAAGGCCAGCGCATGAAGCTCAAAAGTGTGAAGTGTCCAATTTCTTAGTACAGGAATTTGCCAAAAGCAGTGTGTTTCAGGAAAATGTGAAGTAAAAAAAATAATAAGACTTTTCTGTGGAACCCCCTTCCCAAAATTAAGTTGTTGACGTTTTTTTGCAAAACCTACCCAAAGTAATTTTTGCAAATCTTACCTGTACCAAATTGTCAATGTTGTTTCGTAAATGGCCGCGAGCCCTTACTTAAAAAGAGCCCTGGGGATCGAGCCCCAGGTTTAACACAGGCCTGTAGCAATAACAAAATATTAGCAAAGTAGCTAAGGTGACATTTGATTCTTTTTTTGCTTGGAATTTGTTTCTAATAGATTTTAATTGTTTAAGTAAGTTATGGTTAGTTTAGGCAAGTCCATTTTATATTTACAGCCCCACTTTTCTGTTCAATTACTTCTCACAATTGCATGGGTTTTTATATGTATAAAAAAACTGTTAATGTATGTAAACATAAAGACAAAAAAAACTGTACTGCTCTTACCTTGCCGGCCATGTCTGAACATACACAAAGGCTGTGTTGATGTCATCTTGAGACAAAGTTGGTTGCTCACCATTCTCCCTACAAACTTGTGCTTCATCTAGAAGAAAAAAACCAATAGAAAAACTTTTAATGAAACCTTGATACAAACATCAGTCACGTGGTTTTATAAAGCCTATTTATTTTAATATACCATCTTTGTGCTTGCACGAGGCAATGTGCAAAGCTGTGCACTGTAGTATGGGTCATCTCATCTCAAAAAAAAAAAAACATCTAACCCAAAAATGTAAAGCTTTGGGCGAGTTTTAAAGTTCTTGATGGATAACATCAATTCATTTATTTACATCATGTACCTAATTGGTTGTCATTGGTCAATTTCATATTAGCAAGATTGTAAGAATCCCCAACAGCACAGCGATAAGGGAGAAAAGGAAGTTTTCTTGTGAGGACTAGGTCATTAATGAGTCGAATGGCTCTCTTTTGGATAGAATCAAAGATGTTAAGTGTAGAAGAGGAGAAGTATTTCCTGGTTTGAATGAGAAAACAAAGCTTTTTAGCTGCTGATGTGGCTACTGAAGTAATGTGTTTGTGCCAGCTGAGATCATGTTCGAAAGCTATGCCAATAAGATTGAATGTTTCCTTGTTCTGTAGGGCTTAGCCATTCATGTGGGTAGGATGAGTGAAGCAAACCCATATTTGTATATGGTAGGTTGCTTGGAATGGTAGGTTTCTTGGACTGATTATTGACAGTAGGCTAAATTATATTATTGTATATGGTAGGTTTTTTGGAATGGTAGGTTTCTTTGATAGTACGCTAAAGTTTGATTAACATATTGCTGCCCCCTTGGCAACAGATTATCTTCGGGATGCTTTGCGGTGAGGATCACTGTTGATGAACTGGGAATTGATATTCTTTATTACAAATCATGGACACCCGGGAACACAAAATGAAATGACGACAATCGGGCAACAAAGGGGTACTTAAATATCAATTAAAGAAAATCACTTATACTGTAAGGTTCTAAACATATTTTCTCTATGTTCTAAACTTATTAACAATTTCTTAACCTGTAATTTGAATTATTTTTGTGAACTTATTTCTTTAATTTTGCGGGGCAAGGCACTAAACATTTTTAAGCACATGTAGTGTGGACATTTTTCAGTTTAGAATTACCATTCTGTAGTGATATAAATAAATAAAATAAATTATGTATAAATAAAGCATTTTTTAAATTGATTTGATTTGTTGCTGGAGTTTTTGCAAGGGAGCAAGACTAGGTTTTGGAGACGTTGAACTGAATAACGTTTTCGGCACCTCAGTCTAAGATTAATAGGAGATCTTGTGAAAGATCTGTTATTTTCTAAAACTAGATTATTTATACCTCTATTAAGTATTTGTTAGACAAGGACGCAATTGTTTTGGTTATAAATCATATTTAAAACCGAAGAAATGAAAATTTTGCTAATGTTAATAACATCACACTGACAGCTGACTTCCCCCACCACATCTAAATCGAAATCATTGTTGTTCAGATGCGATGTATCTGATGAACCTAAAAGCCTAAGTACTAACGTACCGTGGGCGTCTGAAGAGGAGGAAAATGTAATCTATTGACATGGAATTTAAAGGATGAGAGATTGGGAGGGGAAGGGAAAACATCTGCAAGCAATTTGTTCCATAATCTGGAGACCCTAGGTATGAATGAGCGAGAGAAGTAGGATGTTCTAGGCTATTGTAGCTGGACATTATGCATACATAATGCACCTCTTGTTGTTCTGTTATGAACAGTCAAGAGGGAAATTATAACGGATAGTTCGTCAGAGCAAAATCCGTGGAAGTATCGGTAGAAAAGGGATAAATCCCCAACAGCGCGGCGATGAGCGAGAGAAGGGAGTTTTCTTGTGATGTGTCAACGGTGATGCCTCTCCCCGTATTCCCCCGAGTTTGTCAAAGGCCTTGAAAATATCAAGCGCAACAATCCGAGACTCGCCATGAAATTCGAGAGACTTGTTCCAGTTATGTGTGACAAAGCTAAGGCGATCAGTTGTGGATCTTTGGTGATGAAATCCGTACAGTCTGTCATGGATGATTTGTGTTTTCTAGATATTTTAGAATTTGCAAGTTGATCGCTTTCTCCATAATTTTGCTGACAACAGAAAGAAGAGAGATAGGTTTATAATTGGTTGGAAGGGACTTGGAACCTTTCTTCAGGACAGGTTGCACACAAGCAGTCTTCCAGTTATTTGGGAAGATACCCTTGTCATAGGAGATCTGGAAAAGACGAGTTAAGATGGGTGCAAGTTCTGGAGCGCATTTTTTAGAACAATTGTTGGCATGGCATACAGATCGGAGGATTTTGTGGTGTCAAGGGATATAAGAATTTTTTGAACTTGTTTGACCTTAAGTATTGTCGAACATTTTGTGGGGTACAGACTTAGCGGTTGGAAGAGCGAAATTGGGGGGAGGGATTAGGGTGGAATTGGCAGCGAATTGTTTGGCAAATAGTTCAGCTTTCCCTTTAGAGGTGGAAATAATTTGTTGTTAGAGGTCAGGGGAAGAAAAGTGCTTCTACAGAAGTTTTGACTGTTTTTGGTGAGTGACCAGACAGATTTGCTGCCTTCAGGACAGGAAAGCACTTTATCTTTTATGTGTTTGTTAAAAGCATTTTTGGACTCTAAGATAGTTTCATTGTATGATTTCCTTGCCTTGGTAAAAATTCATGTTTAAAACCGAAAAATGAAAATTCTGCTTATGCTAATAACATCACAGTCTGACAGCTGACTTCCCCCACCACACATCTATCGCAATCATTAGTGTTCCGATTTGATGAATCTGATGAACAACCTGATGAAATTTTGAATTTAATAACGCTAACATTACCTACAGCAAACTTTTATAGGAAATTTAAGACCGGTTTGATGGAAATGTGATTAATGCACTTTAAACATCAATAAATTTTAAAAATCGCCCTTTGCCTTTTGTAGTTTATTATGTAGCAAAAAAAACAGAAGCTTTTTATCTTATGGGGCTTGACTGAAGTAAAAATTTATGAACAAAGAGAAGTTAAGTAAAAGAATTGAATAATTCAGGTTAGGTAACCAATCAGAAAGCCGAAATTATATGGCAAGAAATAACCGTAATATAATTATTAATGTGTATTATATAATCAAAAAGAAAGTTTTTTCTTATTAAAATTTAACTTTAAACAACCTACTGCAGTCCTGGAAAATAAAATTTAATAGTCATTCCGAATATTTCAGTTGCCAACACAAAAAAATGTACCTAGACTGTGTGGTTTTACTCTGAATTCTGTAAAGTTTCGAATAAAGGCTATATCTTAGATGCTTTTAGGTTGGCACTTTAAATTTTTCGAAAAAAAAATACACAAATCATCAATGGGAACCGTCCCTAAAATTGTTAAAAATACAGATTCTCTTTTATACAATGATGGATATTCTGTCCCAAATTCTTTAGATGAATTTTACATATTCTGGTAATCCTAGACGTGCTATTATAGGTAAAATTGCAAGTACATTAAATATTAAAAAAAGTTAGTACAAATAAACAGACGGAAGGAAAATTTGTTCAAAATCTAGATCCTAGATGGGGAAAAACCTTTCAAAATTTCACCAATAAAGTATTTTAATTCGCGAAAACGGCAATCCCCCATTCATCAAATAGATATGCAAATAAAAATAGAACATTTTCTTCTAATACCCATAACGATCATAAAATACGAAACAAAAAAAATGGCTTTTAAATCGTTATCCATTCAATCAACAGAAACATCCCGGCGATTTCAGCTCTGAAAAACTTACAAGAAACCAGCAGTTGCACAAAATCTGAACATCCTTCGCACATGTTTATTCTCTGCGGACCTATTTTAAAGCTTTTTCATTTCAGTTTCACTGAATTTATGCGAGATTTTCCCGTTTTCTATTTTATAAACGATTTTTTTTCAACAGCAGAAAATTAATGACAAACATCCGCCATATTAAACTAGAAACGTTTCGAAATTTGGACAGCTGTCAAATGCGAACTACGAAAATTCGAAACGACGTTTAATCGAATCGTCGTTGCTGAAACAAAGGATATTTGGCAACAGCTGAAAGCCGGGTATTTACTGAAAATATTTGGCAACATTGTTTGTGCATTTGATCTACTTTTATATGTTTGAGGTTAGAAGATATTAAACTGAAATTTTTTAATGTTTATTTAAACTGTTGTTCTGTATTTCAACTAAAAAAGGGCTAAAAATGAACCCCCTCACGTAAGTTTAATACCGAATTTTAGGGAGTCTTGCCCAAGTCGAATTACAATCTAATCAATACTACTAATCTAAATACTATTGTAGGAATATGAAAAATGTAGTAAAACTAAGCGAACAAGAGCTGAGAAATACAAGCAAAAGCTCATGGCACGATCAATACAAAGATAGTGCATGGCTTTTTGTTGGAGGACTTCCTTACGACTTGACGGAGGGCGATATTATTTGTATATTTTCACAGTAAGTTAACAACATTCTGCCGCATAAATATCATACGTTTTATGGTATTAAAGAGCATTTTACTTATTACATTTTAATTTTCAAGGTATGGGGAAGTTGTAAATATCAACCTGATTAGAGCAAAAGATACAGGAAAGTCAAAAGGTTTCTGTTTTTTGTGTTACAAAGACCAAAGATCTACAATTTTAGCAGTGGATAATTTTAATGGGATTAAGATCTTAAACAGAACAATAAGAGTGGATCACGTTCAAGATTATAAAGTAAGTACTTACCTAGTACCCTTGCAAAATTTTGTTCATTTATCCTCTTCTAACCCCATCAGCAGGCATACTTACTGTATAGTCTAGAGCAGGGGTGGCCAACCGGTCGATCGCGATCGACTGGTCGATCGCGGCTATTAGTCCAGTCGATCGTGGCAAGGCAAAAATTATAAATACGTAGAACAGACTGTTGTGTACTGAACTATGCTGTTTCATTTAAGATTTCAAGAAGTATGTAATTGGTAGATCGCACAGGGTGTCGTCAGTGAACAGTAGATCTTGGGTCTAACCAAGTTGGCCACCCCTGGTCTAGAGATTTTATTGTTGGTTTTCTGAGTATATAATTATTTATTATAGGTTCCCAAAGAAGGTAAAAAAACTGACGAAGAAACTAAAAAATTATATGCAGAAGGCTGTGCTCCTAAACCAGTCCCCATCATTCCAAAAATTGAGAATCCACAACAAGATTTGCGTGAAACTTTGGCAGATCAAATTGAAGGGGGTATAAAATTGCCTGCAAGACTACCCATTTACACCAATATCAAAGGAGAGAAAATTTCAGATGGTGAAAGTGAAAAGAAAATCAAAAAAGAAAAGAAAGACAAGAAGAAAAAGAAAGATAAAAAGAAAAAGTCAAAAAAGAAGAAATCCAAGAAATCCGAAAGCAGTACTGATGAAAATGGTTCTAGTAATACCGAGAGTGAAAAAAGAAATGTTAAATTTAAAAAAGATAAAGATGTCAGATTGAGCAGTGAAGAAAGGGATAGGAGTAAGAGAGACAATAGAGATAAAAATGACAAAGATACAAGTGATTATAAAAAAGACAAGGATGGTGCAAAATCCTCTAAGCATTCTTCATTACACGATAAGTACCACTCAAAAGAGTATGGTTCAAGTAAGACTAAGGATGAAAGAAGTTCCTCAAAAAGAAGTGACAGGTCACGTAGCAGAGATAGGAATAATATGACTAGAAGTTACAAAAGGGACGTCAGTCCAAATATTCCCAGCAGATGGAGGTAGTGCTGTGTATATTTCTGTGTATATTTTTGTACAGTAATGTAGGATTTAAGACTAGATTGAATTAATGTGATTGCTGTAAACTTCCAAACTACAATTGATAGGACATAACATGATATACCAGTACCTACCTACCTAATTTACCTAAAGTCAGTCCAAAAACCATACCCTAAGGATTTAAGGATATCCCGTGGTAAATAATCTAAGTAAAATAAAACTGTTTTTTTTTTAAATAAATATGTTTATTATTGCTTTATAAGACACATGCACTTAGAGAAGAAATTCTTAGTTAAAATCGTAAGAGATCAGTATACACAGAAAAAAGTTTTGTAGATTTTTTAAAAGTTATGAACAGTACACATGTAAAATAAACATGTCTTGAATGAGCAGAAAAATTCATTATATATAAAGTCAATATTAGCAATGTTAGTAGGAATAATCACCTTGCAACTCTATTACTTTGATTTTTTTCTCCATTGTTGCTCAGTTAGCTCTTATAGCAAATATATGAAAATCAATATCTTTACTGTAGAGATACATATATAACTGAGCAACAATATTAGAAAAAAAACTAGTAGGGATAGGATGCGGTACTCCTCTTAAATTTTCAACTATACTATAAATACAAAATGCCACAGGAAGAAGTGCCGTGTAAAACTAATTTTTTTAAAAGGAAATAGGCTTTCCCAATATTTTGCAGATATAAATATTTTAAAAATGGTATTATTGAATACGACAATGGATAATAACATATTATTGTTATTTAATAAATAAAAATATATAAAAAATAGCGTTGTAGTCTTGTAGGCTATACCGTAAATTCTAATCTTGTTCACGCATTCCATCTCGCACAAAAATGTAAAACTTTTATTATGGGAAATCCTATGTAACAAATATGTTTTTTTTTTATCAAATCTAAGTATAATTTTTTAATTAATTTACGTGCTACACTAAAATTGTCTAATATTAAAACAAATAAAAAACAACAACAAACTAAGCGCATCAAATAACAATAATCTATCAATAAATAATATATTAAATTACATTTATTTGCTAAAAAAATATTACTTTAGTTCCCAGATTGAAAAAAAGGAAATCGATAAAGAAAATTCGAGAACACAGAAAACTGTTCGGGCACTCAACAAAGGTTATTTTCCATCTATCATCTACACGAAACAAAACTATCTAGACTGTATCCAATTTGATTTGTTTCTAATTTATTGCATTTTGTTAATTAAAATGAGTTTAGTTACTCTGATTTTTTTATGCATTGTGATGTTTAAACAGAAATATCTCGAAAACGGTTAGAGATATGAAGGTCGACAAGTATACCTTTTTTGCTTAAAAATATTCCTTCTTTGAGAAACTTGGATTGAAACGTATCTAATATTACAGGTAAGAAAAAAAAATCATAGGTTTATTAAACCCAGTGTATGTAACTAGCGCCCTCTACTGTAAAACTTAAAAATGTTTACAAATTCTTATTTCTCACTCATAAAAATATAATACTGCCAACTTTCAACTTGATACATTGAACCGTTTTCAAATTATGGCTTATTTCCTAAAATAAACTTTCACTTTCGAAAAAACTTATATGACTGAATAGGCCTAGTTTGATGTCTAGTATTTCCAGTTGCTCTATGGCCCATTAGCTATGGGACACCCTATATATGCGGAAAATGACTCTTATTGACCCACCGCCTATTCCTGACTTCCTCGGCCACCCCCGACAAAAAAAGCTGGCGTCGCCACTGTTCTGGATAATACCGTGGAAAAGCTAGTAATTCTGGCTAATATAAAGTTGAAAAATCGAAAAATTAAGACAGTTTTTAGTGTTCCAGGTTTTCCGATTTCAAATATCTGGGCGTATACAGCATAATAAGAAGAAAATTGTAATACAAACAGTGCTTTTGATCTGAAAGACGAATTTCGATACTTTTTACTTCGGTTTGTATCACATCACAACCGTTAATGTGATGACCCAATCGTTGGCTAGTTCCATGTTTGTGTATGTGTATTTTTAAATACAAAGTCGACCTTGAAGTTTTGACGGTAATTTTTTAAAATTGCATTTGGAACTTTTCGGCACATGTAAAAGATGAGCAGCTAAAAGTCTCCTTTTATATATGAATTATATTTCTTATTTAAAATTCGTTGAATAGCCAACGATATTTGGGACATCCGGTATACACAAAATAGCTATAACAACATCGACATTATAAAAAGGCATTTAGTAAAATACATTACTGCATGTTCGGTAAAAAACTGTTTGCGTTGTTACTGAACAAATCCACTTTAGTGCCTAATACGTATAAATAATAATAATAATTATTGTGATGATTCAGATTTGTTCTTTTGTGAATGACTAAAAAACCGTTATTTTTTAAGGATATTAGTAGTTGCAGAAGAGGGGTTTTGCATTAAGTGCACACTGCCTTCTGCGCAGGCGCCAGAGCTGCCCTGTTTCGAGATAAAGCTAAAAACATACCTATTTCTAGGAAACAGCCAAAAATCAGACCCTGGTTCAGGAGCTATAAAACAGCTAAAAAACAACCAAGAAACAGACCCTGTTTCATAAAACAGCTACAAAACAACTAAGAAACGCCCTGTTTCAGGAAACAGCTATAAAACAGCTACAAAACAGCCCCTGTTTCAGGAGCTATAAAACAGCTAAAAAACAACTAAGAAACAGACCCTGTTTCATAAAACAGCTATGAAACAGATCCTGTTTCAGGAAACAGCTGCAAAACAGCTAAAAAGCAGACCCTGTTTCAGAAAACAGCTACAAAACAGGCGCCTGCGCAGAAGGCAGAGTGCACTTGATGCAAAAGCCCTCTTCTACAACTGTTGATATTGCGGTCACTTTTTGTGTATAAGCGGTTAAAAGCGTTTTATGCCAAACTGTCAAAACTGACGTTTATAGAAAGACATAAACTTCACTTGCCTGACATAAAGCGCTAGAAGCGGCTCACGCTCGAAAAACCGACCCCGATCTTCACATGGATAAACAAATTTAAAACATCTGACATGTTCCATTTACCATCCGTCAAGTCGCCATTTGTGTTTCACCCGTACAATTTCTCCAATATGGCGGTCGGCGCGTCCGCGCTGTACTTCGAAATCTGCCGCAAGAGGGCGAATTTCTTCATGATGCCTCTGGACGATTCCATGTCGTACAAGGTGCAGAGGTTTAGGATGAGCGATTCGTGGAGAGCGTGCATCGGATGCGAGGAGATCGCCGATTCTAATACTGCAATGGCTTCCTTAAGATGGCCGCCGTAGAGGAGGCAGACGGCCATGTTGTTCATAATCTGCGGAAGAAAAATAAAGGAAAATGTGTAATGTAAGTTGTATCTTTTTTGCAAATCGCGAGTGTCAATGGTATTTAGTATTAGATTAGACAGAATACGGTGCGATTAGTATCAATTACTAGACAGACCCGTTTGTTAAGAGTAAATGGAAATATTTTCCACGTGTCCAGCCAATTTTTAACTCACCATAATATTGGACGGTTCCAAATTGCTCGCTTGCTGAAAATATATGTAAGCTTCGTCGAAATTCTGTTGAGCAACAGCTAATAGCCCCCTGTCCACCATTTCCCGTACCCCCGTGGGGCCTAGTTGAGCTGCCTCGTTGAAACAGACTTCTGCACCTAAAATATTAAACTAACTATGTACCAGAGTGATCTAAAACATTGCACATCACCTATTTACCTGAAATATTTCCCAATTGCAAGTGCAGACGTCCCAGAGCGGACAAAAGAGCATGTTTCGGAGCCCCCTCCCTAAAGAAAAAAGCTTATGGTATATACACAGTGGCCACTTTCTGGAAAAGTCTCGCAATTCGTGGATTACCGTCTTTGTGTTTGGTAACGATTTTAATTTAATTAATAAATACGAATGTAAAGCACATTTTACCTTTCGCACAGCTGCCCTAACAACTCCATTGCCAATTCGTAGTCCTTAAGACAAATGGAACAATTAATGATAGAATGCATGACTCTGGCCTCTCTACCGGTCCACAATCTTACGGAGTCGGCCCTATCAGAATCGCTGATCTCCATTGGGTTGCCGTCTTCACATAATCCTATAAAAAATTATCCTTTTACAGCGTGTCCTGGAAAGTTTTTAATAAATAAGAAACGTTTTCATTTTTTTCAAGTTCTACGATCTTGAGGGAGCAACGGATCACGATGGAACTTTGCATAGAGGACGCCTACGCCACGGAAATTTTTTTACTTTAAATATCATTTACAGAAAGGTTTTATTTCTAGTGAAATAAGTAAGCACTATTAGTAAAAAAGTTAATCAATATGTTTATAAATAAATACCAAAATGAAACAGTATTCCATAAACAAATTACAACGTTGGTTCATAAAATGAAAAGTAAAGTAATATCAATAAAATTAGATAATATAAATATTTTTTTCTTTACATTTTTCCCCAAAAAACTACGTAGTTTATAAGAGGCAAACTAATTATATTTAGATATCATATGAAAACAAATCAGTGACGTGCGGTAACAATTATAAAGGGGGAAGCGATCCGACAAAAATAATTTAAAAAATAAAACATTGTATACACTTTTGTGAAAATTATTTAAATCTCTAATGCCGACTGAGTTGCAGTGAGTTTTGTCACTTACATTGATAAATAGGGCCAGCAGAATAATAATAATAATAGTAATAATAAGTTTATTCAACATTCACATTCCTATTATGTACATTACCTTGTTTTAAGTTGCCCAGCATCTTCCTTATAGTAGCCAACATGCTAAAAAGCTTCGTAAGCGACTCCTTTGGTTTCCCACAGTGCATCGCCAGCTCGGCCAGCAAAAGCCGAAAACTGAAGGACGCTATTGAGCCCGGACGACCGCCGAACATATCGGGATAAAACTTTAAAAAAATACGAATTAATATTTTGCACCCGCAGAACACAGTTAAAAATGGCCGGAAATACTTAAAATGTAATAACTACGTCGCTAAATTTTTTTATACGTGACAACACTGTACGTTTAACAGGGTTTTTATTCGCCTATTAAATATGTATTTGATATTTTAGGATGTTTTACATGTATTTTTACCTGATAAAAAACATCGGGATTTTGCAACTGGCCAAAAGGCTCGGCTTCGGCTTGAGCAATGTTGAACGCTTTCGTTTTGACTAGGAGAGCTATTCGGGTGAACCAGAGTTGCAGTGAGTGAGGAGAGTGCTTGGTAGGGTGACCTACAGATAAATTCAAAAACGGAAAAATATATTAATAAAAATTCAAACCTAAATAATTCTTTTTAAATTTGTTTTAAACAAAAATCAGTCGATTCTTGTTATCTCTCAATGGGCTTATCCAACAATGTATAATTCACAATCTAAATACCAGTTCCTTAACAAAGAAACGTTTACACTGTGAATTTGATGTGGGATTGTTTGGCCACGACTATATAATTTTTGATGTCAAAACTCCTATTACTATGAAAAAATTGTCTCGCACCTTGTCTCCCAACTCCTTGCCCATAAATTGACAATAATCTGGCAGTGAGATTTATAGCAGCCCTGAAACATTATCATCATTAAATTATTATTGTCGATAAACGGTTATACAGGATGATCAAAATATAATAGTATTTACCTGTAACCTCCAGCTTGTACCAGTTCCCGAAGCCCTCTTTCATCCTGCGTCACGTCTCCGGCCGTAAGACTTCTTCTCTGAGCTGCCTCTGCTTCGCCCAACGAGATCCCCACCGCCTCCCCTATGGCGTCGCCTAATTCCTCTTCCAACAGAACCTAGGACAAAAAATAATAGAAATTCTAGTGACATACACATTTTAAATAATCAATGCTAATTAATGCTAAAAATACATTTTTTCCATGCGGTGTGGTTTACTTACTCCTGGCATCGTTAGTAAGTCCGGATCTGGCACGTAGGCTCCCGGTTGGGCCAGCGCGTTCGCTATGAGCGCTTGCCGGGTTCTCTCGATCGGTATCCAGGCATCCCGGCGCCGATCACCCTCAGCGCTCGAGCTGACTCTTGGAATATAAGTATCCTAAAATTAGATAATTAAACTGCTCAAAAAGTTGATCATTTTAACAAATCAAAAAGTATTATTGTATAATTACAGTACTTAAAATCTATAAAAGAGTACAAAAATTGCCAATCCAATCCTAATTAGAATTATCAGGTATCGTCTCAGCTTTATGGCTGTGAAGTAAGTGTAACTTACAGGTAGTGCATTACGTATTTTATCAGTTGCAATTTTGCTTGAGCTGTGGACAGTTGTATTGTAAAAGAGTTTGCTTGGGTCCAGACTATCATTAGTGGTGAAGAAAGAGTTACCTCTGCAGCAAACACTTGCTCTTTATTTGGATCTAGATTTATCAGAGAATATTTCGTCTCAAATGCTTGTCGCGTGAAACGAAGAGAAAAAATAGATAGGGTACTTTACTTACAATTTCTGCCAAACAAAATTAATGCTGTATAAACTTTTCGCGCGCGACAAGCTTTTAAGGCAATCAATTTAGCATAATATGTTGTCTGTTTCAGTAATAACTTTGATACTACTTTTATTATATATATATATATATATATATATATATATATATATATATATATATATATATATATATATATATGTATATATATTCAGCATTGCCTTAATGAAAAAACTATACTAATTTTTTTCGTTTTAGTACATTCTAAATAATAAAAGCTTGTTTTTAAAAAGTAATTTTTACATAATATTTTATTATGGTTAAAATCTTGATTTTGACTGGTGAATGAAATTCTCCTAGTAATTTTCTTGAAAATAATATTTTTATATTTGTAATGACTTCCTTAAACGATTTATGCAATAAAAGAAGTGCACAGGCATGTTCCTTAATGGTCAAGTATTTTTTAAAATGCCGCGCCAACAGACGTACCGACGCAAATGGGAAACCATGTTATTCTCGTTTTAAAGATCCAAAACCCGAAAATCTAAAGTTATCTCTAAATCTAATTTCTTTTTCAGGATTAAAATACCTCTTCCTAGCGATTTTTTTACTAACCACATAAACAGGTTGCACACGTTTTATCCCCACGTCAAAGAACATATACGACACTCAGAGACACAACACGTCGATTCGTTCGAAACGAAACTTATATACTGACTAACGGCGTATCTAACAGTGCGTGTCCGTCCCATCTAGTATTCATTACCCCTTCAATACCACCCCCTTATAGGGGTTTAACAATTCATCGGCCTGTGGTTGTCCGTCTAATAATAAAACCAATAAGTTACCATTTGATACGCCAATAAAAAAATACTGAGAAATAAATAATTACGGTATTTTGAGGGACAATCGATAGTCGATACGTTTATTTTGGGTTATTTAAACTATAATAAACGAGTGCCTACATTGTTGGGATTTATAAAAAACTGCTTAAAGGGCTGTTTTCTACCCTAAAAATAAAACAGGTCGTACGCACATAATGGCTGGCTTTATCCATTAATGCTCGCTGTACAAGGTTCTATATAACAATATACTTATTACCTATACTTATTTACGTTTATAAATACATTTATGTATGTATGTATATTGTATATGTCCCGACAGATACTCGATACGTAGATACACCCAAAAATGACGTGTTAGTTAACATTTCTGGAAAAATTCCTAGGCGCTCCTTTTTATCCCCCCCCCCCCCCCCTCGTATATTTTTTTAACATCTGTTGGACAAAATTAGATTTTCTGACCTCAATAACTCCGAAAATGACATATTATTAGTCAACATTTTCGGAAAAATCAGCAGCTCTGGTTTTATCAGATCACCCCTCTCCTTTATTATTATTTTTTAAGTCAAATAATAGGTGAATCCGTTCAAGAATTATGGCAAATGGCAAATGTACAGTCTTGATTATGTTGGATTTCAGCAAGGCATTTGATATGCTAAATCAAACAACTCTTGCTGCAACACTGAAGTACTGCAACTTTTCCACGAGTGCCATAAAGCTTATTACTTCATTTTTGACAGATAGTGAGGGAAGTAAAAAAGAGCCCTTGTAATAAAGGCCATTACACTTTATTAGACTAATAGCTTTTTTATGTTTATTACCATAAAAATGAATCATAGACAAATAATACATTTTTTCTGTATTTCAGCACTCTTTCTTAATGGACAGTGAACTCTTCGACAATATCTATTTACGACCTGTCGTTTAGAAAATTACCCCAGTCCTAAAAAGGTTTGTTTCATCAATTATTCAGGCACGAGTGAGCAAACGATGCCCTATTTTAGACTTTACTAACAATTTTTTATTTATTTTTCACCTTGAATTAAAAAGAAAACGTCTCGGGTAATAATTATAAGAACCCAAGGGCATGGAAAGGTTTATTTTAATTACAGAAATTAATTACCACCCACCTGTAAGGGTCGAGTAATTTCGGGGTAATAGTTAATTCATTAATTTTTTTACCATTTCACTCATGTATTTTACACAGAAAAAATTACATAGCAACGACCTGTTTTAATAAGTGGAAAAACTTCTACCTTGAAGTTTTTTCGGCTCTACCTGAACCAATCATATAACAATTTGGAATAGCCTACATGGTTTTTCAGCGGCAAAATCTTGTACGTTAAAAAGAACCCGTCGAAATTCGACGGAAATATATACAGGGTGTCCAAAAAGTCTTGGTACGAGCAAATATATTATTTGCTATTGGTAAAGATAGAGACACAAAATTTTAGGTTTATCTTATTGGTTATTAAATCTACTTTTTTATGTAATTTAACTAAAAAAATTAAAAATTTAAATATCTTTATTTCTCTTATTACTTTAAAAGTTGTTGAAAATGAACTTCTTGGCAGTAATAAAGTCTATTTTGGAACTCACTTCTCACATTTTCGAGAATAGCAGGTGTTACTTCTTGTCAAAGTTCAAAAATTGACTTTATTACTGCCAAGAAGTTCATGATATGATGGTCATTTTGAACAACTTTTAAAGTAATAATGGAAATATAGGTATTTGAAAATTTTTTTCAGGATTTTTAATTTTTAAAGGCTTGTCATTTAAAAACGAATTAAGTTACGGCCCTGCGGTAAAATGTTTCTTTTTTGAAGACCTTTAAAATGAGGTTTACTAATAAAGTTCGGACGCTATAAGCTGACCGGTTTCGGATTATGAAGTTAAAAGCATAAATCTTGAAGTAGGCATAGTAGTCTGCCGGCGCGAGAGCTTCTTTCATTTATTTTATTGGATGATTTTATGCCGATTCAGTCAATCAGTAATGCTCAAACTTTACTGTTAATATTAAACTTATTCTATTTCAATGTAAGTTCAATTTAATAATATAGGTCATATAAGATTATTACAAGTTTGTGTACTAGAATCAAAATCAATCATAAAAAGTACAATGACATTGGTCAATTTAAAATTTGACCAAATTCAAAAAATTCAGTTTCCCGCCTGATGTCATCCTACGAAAAACTGAACATAGTGGGCAATGTGGTGAATCAAATCAAGGACACGGCAACACCGCCATGCGCTCCTTCGGCCGTTTTAGTATTCACAGGGAATGTTTATATTTTGATTAACTTTTGTTGCATTCTTTAATCTTGGAATTTTATTTTATTTTGAACCTTCTTTCGGAATCTTTAAATGTATTTAAATATAATGATGAACTACAACAGAAATAATAGGAAAACCCAAAAATAATTGTGGAATAACCTCAGCGTGTAGTAGTTCTTTGACCCCATCATTTAGTGACTATTCTTGAACTGTTTATATTTTTACACTGTGATATTACAAAGTCATTAGTGAAGTGAAAACAACATGAAAAATGATAAAATTATTATCAATATCAATATCAATATATCTTTATTCATGTCATTACACAAAAATAGTGTTCACACAAGTCATAAAAAGTTAAAAGTAAATACAGTTAAAAGTTACATTCAATTAAAATACACTAGAATAAAATCAAGCAACGCTACAACAAAACTTATTGCACTAACAAAATGTATTTAAAATGCTTTACAATAAAATTAAGTAACACTACACAAAACTTATTTCACTAACAAGAAATTGACTCGTGTCATAGAAAGCGTTTTTTATTAGAAAATTGGCCATCCTTTTCCTAAACTGTCCCACTGGTAGGTCTCTCACCGCAGGAGGGAGTCTATTGAAGAATTTTGGTCCAAAAAAACTCGGTCCGTTCTGTGTTCTTTTTAAACGACATTGATTTGATAAGACGTCATTCTTATGGCGTGTGTTGTAATCATGTACATCTGACTGGGACACATACATACTTAGATTTTTCCTAACATGCAACAGACACTCCAATATATATAAGGAAGGAAGAGTCAAAATTTTATTGGTTACAAAAGCGTTCTTGCAGTCATCCCTGTAGCACAAACCAGCAATCAATCGCACAGCCCTTCTTTGCAATTTGAAAACTCTTTCAGATTGGGGCGAATGCCCCCACACAAGAATTGCATATGATAGTCTGCAGTGGAAAAGACCAAAGTAGGCTGTTCTTAATGTAGTGTAGGATACACAGTTTTTTAAATTACGCAATAAGAATATACAACTTTTCAATTGTTTCAAAATTATATCGATATGTGTATCCCACAGCAGCCTCGGGTGGAGGTGAACTCCCAAGAACTTTATGCTCTGTGTATCGCCATTCACAGTGCCGATATCTCTCATAGAAAAGACAACTGTATTTGTTTTGTCAATGTTTAAATGGAGCTTATTAGCAGAGAACCAGAGCTCGGCACTCGCCCGCAGTCCCACAGAAGCACCCACAGCATCCTCCACAGTCTCAGCAGTAGCCGAGACAGTTGTGTCGTCGGCAAATAATGTAAACTTAGCGGAGGGGTCCAGCATGGGTAGATCATTGATATAAATTAGGAACAACAAGGGTCCCAAAATCGACCCCTGCGGCACCCCAATCGTAATCCCCTCTTCGCCTGATGTTTCATTACCCACCCGAACAGTCTGCATTCTACCAGACAGGTAGGATGATATAAGTCTAATGCTGTCAGTGCTAAAGAAGTAAACCTTCAGTTTACGAAGAAGAATGTCATGTGGAACGCAGTCAAATGCCTTGCTCAGGTCACAAAACAGTGATGCTGTAAACTTCTGTTCATTAAATGATTCTATTATAAAGGAAACAAGATCCACAATACCCATGGTTGTATTTTTTTCTTTTCTAAAGCCAAATTGACAATTTGTAAAATAGTTGTTCTGATTAAAATATTCAACAATCTGTACAGCCATGCATTTTTCAATAATTTTCGAGATGACCGGCAACAGTGAAATAGGTCTGTAGTTTTCAGGCTGTTCAGGGTTACCTTTCTTAAAAATTGGGGTAACTAAAGCCCTCTTTAAGATGTCTGGAAAAACAGCTCCTTGAAAACAGAGATTTATTAATTTAGTTAATGGTGTAACAATAATATGTTTAATATTTTTTATTAATTTAACATTCAGGCCGAATATATCTCTACTATTTTTATTTTTGATACTAGTTATGATATCTCTAACCTCATTGTAGGTTACTTCACGAAAATTAAATATATTTAAAGGGGGATCGATATTTTTTATAAATTCAATTGGATCCTGATTTAACGGCGGTATTTTTTTGGCTAAATTATGAGCAATATTAGTGAAAAAGAAATTAAAAACGTCTGGGGCAATATTATTCGGTTCATTTTTGTTATTTACAGTACCTCTGCTGTCATTGATAACTCGCCACATACATGAAGAGGGATTATCTGATGTGTTTATTAAATTATCGTTAGCCTGAATCTTGGCTTTCTTGATTTCATTTCTGTATCTAATCTTATAGTTTTTATAAATTTCCCCAATACCAGCGCCAGCATACTGCCTGCTAAGTTCATTCAGCAATGCAAGATGCTCACGCATAGCTCTGAGGTTGTCATTAAACCAGGTAATATTACACCCCTGGTCAGACCTTACACGGTAAGATTTTTCTGGAAATGACTCCAGATTAGGTAAGCTTTAGTAGATAACAATATTGTTATCCAACTGCTAACTGACACACTATAATGTTAATTGCAATTGGCAATCTGACTAAATTTGTAGGTAGACAAGATATAAAACCCCAACTGAATTATTTTTACACTTATTTTCTCAAATTAGCTTTAAAACTAATTTCTGGATGTGAATAAGTTCATTCCTGTATAGTCAGTGATTTTCTAACAGGACAATCTCCTAGCAACTTAGTGCACTTCTGTGTCTTTTTACTGGATTTGCTGAGCACAACATATCTTTAGGAACACAATGTAAACCTTATTTCTAGATTTAGACTATTATTATTATTATTAATTAGGAAAACATATTTAATTGAAATATTTATTATTTGGGTGTTATGCCACTCTACTGTTAAGAAAAATTAATATTTTTAAAAAATTATAAAAGTTACTGCGTTTAATACAAGAACAAATCCTGAAAAAAGAAATGTTCTGTACCCTGTCAGTGACTTTTAATTACAAAAGTATGCCTGACCCTAATCTATCTCTAGTGTAGTATATATTCTGATGTCTAAAACCTAAACTGAATAAAATTTTTCTGATGTTTCGAAACCTAGACAGAATGTATACTACACTAGAGATAGATTAGGGTCAGGCATAATTTTTATAATTGAAAGTCCCTGACAGTGTACAGATCATTTCTTTTTTCAGGATTTGTTTTTTTTTATTAAACGCAGTGACTTTTATTATTTTTTTTAAATATTAATTTTCCTTAACAGAAGAGTGGCTTAACACCCAAATAATAAATCTTTTAAATAAGAATCCGCCACAATCATACAGACATTATTCATATTTAATTGCTTCTAACAAATTAGGACTTTAATTAAACTCTAAATTTGAGTCCCAACACTAAAACAGTATCAATTTGTTGCAAGTTCTGTAATCAGAGTAAGACTAAGTTTTTAATAGTATGTGTAATTCTTACCTCATCCTTCGTGGGCAACCCCAGATCAGAAATAATCCCGCTTCCTCCAGCTTTGTTTCGATCATTTCCAATTAAATCAAAAAATGCTGCCGTAGGATTATTTGGTTCGACGGGCGTTTCAGAGAAAATTCTGCACACTTCAGGCTCCTTTTTCTTATGTTTACTATTGTCGTCTTGGTCCAGCGTTATACTACTAATTTGATCTGTGGTCTCTGTAAGTTCCCTGGCAAAATCCGACTGATCTTTCTCGTTGTCGCTCGTTCCGAAGTACTGAGTAAGGGACGGAGGTTTTTGGTCCGCCATTTTCGAAAGTTCACATAAAATAGGGGTGTCTGGCTAAGGAAACTGGTCAAAAATATGGAAAAATGTGAAGATTATCAGTTACAGGCATGATTGGCATCGATTTGTTTTGAAATTTTTGACTGACGAGTGACGTTCGCTTTTCTGTCAAAGTCAAAAAATGTCAACTGTCACCGTTAAAAAGAAGAGAAAAACAAGGTGGTTGCTCGATTACTATGAAAAGTGTCTATCTGTCGCGCTATCCATGAGTCATCTCTCTTAATTCTCTTGTAAAGAGAGAAATAGCAATATTCCAGGTAATCTCTCGGTATGTTTACAAGGAATTTCATTAAACTAACTACGTTTACACCATGTATATCATCTTCTGTAAACGAGGGCAACCTGAAAACTGCTACTTTAGAATTTTTTCGCTCATATCTTATCTAATCCGTACTGGTTGAGCTTTAAGATTTTTTAGAAACCAAATAAAATTATTATCGAGTACTAGGATAAAAATACAAAGTCCTGAGATAATACATATGAAAATGATTTATTGTTTTAAATAAGAAAAACAGATATTATTGAATATTTCCAGTAATATGTATATACAAAGATTAACTTGAATGTGTAAACAGAATAAAACTAATATTTCCACATATTTGTATTAGTCATGCATGTGTCTACGAAAATGTAGATCTAATGCGAAAGAAAAGACAACAGAGAATACTATATAGTAGTATATAGTCTATAATAAAGGTTCATCTTCCACAAGAAAATGCATTAAAAATTAAATTTGATTCTTGCCACGAATGCTCATTTTAAGTTAACAAAATTCTATGGCTTTCTTAATTTGAGTCGCCAATCGTTTTATGCAAACTTAAATATTATCCAGGTCAATTGTGTTTGCTTTCTGTTAGCTACTAAAATAAATACGTCATGATTATAGCACTTAAAACCCATTCTAGGGGTGGTTACGAAACTTTAAGGGTAGTCTGCTGGAATATCACTGGTCCCCCGACGTCGCCACTAGTAAACGAGTTTTTTTGTAAAAAATGAACATACAAGAGAGATTTTATTTTATAATTAAGAATGTCCTTTAACGGAATTCTCACTACACACGCTGTAAAAGTCTTCATCTCCACTTTTTGCACTGTAAAAACTTTGTACACTCCGTACGCTACTCATGGAACTACTCGATGCTGTCCTTATTCTACCTAAATTTGACATATTAAATTCTCCAGGTGACGCTTCAAGACCTTGTGATGTGGTCGGGGTCTGAGCTTCTGTCTGGTTGTTCTGTGGACTGCGGGAAGAGGAGTTCTTTTGAGATTCTGAAAAAAGAAAAAAGGGTTATATTTTAAGGAACAACGTTTTTAGAACAGATTTCCGATGATGTGTCTTCGGGGGTTCCCCAAGGATCACATTTGGGCCCAGTTTTGTTCTTGTTGTTTTTCAACAATGTGAATATTTTCGTATAGGTATTGCGAAATATAATAAAATCGCTAGGTCCCTCTCTTCATTTCTTTCTCTTCTTCTTTTTCCATTGCCCCGAATTCCTCTTTCTTTTAGTCTTCTATTTGTTTTTATTATGGTGTTTAATGATGGAGTTCTTTGTCTCTCTTCAATACTTTTTTCATATTGTCTTTGAGCCGCTCTAACATTATTGTTATTTGTTAAATATAATTTTAACATTTTGTATATGTATGTATTTTATTATACCTTATCCTTGCCTTGGAAATATCAAGGGCTACAACTTTTCCTTTGAAACCACTCACCGCAAAAATTCGATACCTTTATCGAAACTTTGCGTTGCGTGATTTAAAGGCAAAATACTAAATAAAATTTGTAGGGACGCCCCGGTTTTCATTTTTTATATAGAATGTTCAGTGATGTCAATTTTTCATACGCACTTCAGAAAAGTGTATATTTATACATGTAAATTTATATAACACTTACACTTTTAACCTTTGGGAGGTTGTGTAATTTTTATGATGAATTAAAGTCCACGGACTAGGTCGAAAATCTTAGAAATTGATAAGAGAAATTGATAATTTTTCAATTTTAAAACAATAGACGAGCCAATTTTTAAAAATATTTTTTTAATGGACATTCCTAATTTAGTTGTAATTTTACCTATCATTAGTATTCATAGTAAGATAACAAAATACTCTTGAGTTTTGGCATATTATTATGGCATAAGAATCTAGTTTTTCAGCGATGTTCTTGCTTATACAAAAAAAATATTATCCTGCATTAGCCCAGGGGCGGCTGTTACATAAGGGCTGCAGAACTACCAAAATTTTCAAGCCACTTTACTAATTTTTTCATACTTTGCAGTAAATAATTAAAGATTCCTTAAAATAAAAATAAGTAAAGTTAAAGCACCGAATTCTCGGCCGAGAATGCTAGTAATAGGCCAGCGCTAATCAACAGCGTTGCCGTTTGGATACAATTGTTCCAAATTTCATACATTTTGTTTGTTGTGGTACATAAAGATCCATTTTGTAATTAAATGCGGATTTTCTGATACGTTTTCGTGGTTTTGAAAACTAAATTTAAAAAAATCGGTCAAGTGCAAGCTATACTTGAACAATTAGTGTTCCGTGCCATTAACCTCCTACTTAACAAAAGTTGTTCCTTACATCGTGAAAAATATTTTTTGTCGAAAAACTTTTTCTCTAAAACCAATGGTTCAGCAGTTATAAGAAATAAACAATTAAATTGTTTATAACAATTAACCGCGCAAGAATTTTTCAATCCTGATAAAATCGACAGAATTTGAATCGATACTGAATAATTTTTATTTAACATTTAAATAGTTAAATAATATCATTAGATAATGTAAGCATTTTTATGAAAAAAAAGATTACTAAATTACTGGCAATATCTTAATACTGGCAGTTTTACTGGCAGAGCCCTAAATTACTGGCAGATATCAGTAATTACTGGTAAATCGGCAACGTTGATTATGCAAATAATCTAAAACTGCTTACGTGGGGAAGACCCGTTTTGGCTACACTGTTGCCACTGTAGCCTTTTTAAATAATTATATGTAATTTTTTATGATATTTAATACCTATGATATTGTCTTAATTTTTTCGAAAACATACTTGTTTTATTTTTTCTTAAAAACACCTAGGAACTTTTTGCTAAAAGGTAAAAAAGGCCGAGGGCCCCCACGGTTCCTATGGGTATAAGGGTCCAGACGACAAGCGTCTATACAGACAGTTCCACAATCGTCCCGATCGATGGCGCGCACATCAAGAATTCACAAGGGTTTTAAAAAATAAAATTAAAAAAAAATTCTATGAGAATGGACTGTCCAGACCGGCTTTCGTTGCTGATTTTCAGTTTAGTCTTAGAAACGCATTTTCCTTATTGTGACACCGACAGTAAAAAGAAGGTTATTGTCAGTGAATAAAGATTAGAAAACCGGAAGTACAATAAGAACACTTTGGGACACACTATATAATTATTTAGCTTACCTGTCCAGTTTGGACGGCTGCCACCGCTTCTTCTCCCACAACACGTCCAGAACATTTTGTGTTTTATCTCACAGGTACTTAAAATTTATACAAAGGAAAACCTTTAAAGCGCCTCTAGAAAAATACTTTAAGAGATTGCGTGCAAGATGATAGTAAGAAAACACTAAAATTGCAAACAATGTGTTCCTTTGGTAAATAACAACATGGGAACACCTCCCAATTCAGTGCTGTTTTTACTACACAAACAACGTAATGAATTTAAGCTCATAAACTGCAAAAGATTAGATAGGATCGCGTGTCTTTTATATTGTTTTTTTGGTTTGAGGTTCGTTGTGATAACTGATAAGAGAATCCCAGGACCGTATTAGCCACTCCACTGAGAACCATATTAGTCATTTTTTCGATGTGGAAGAAATACAAATAAAAGTGGCGCCAATAAGGAATATGCACAATTTTTTTTATTGTTATAGTCAACGGACAGTTGATTTCCAACGGTAGTCCGCTCTGTACTGTAATGCCTCTCATGGCCCGTGAGCGGCATTACATTCCATGGGCTGTCGCGGCAAAGAGGGCATGCCCGGTCTACAAGCCGCTGGGTTTGCCGTGTTTCGAGCCGGATGTGGCTTTCGGCAATGCGGTTTGTGTCCGCTTCTGGAACAGCCACCTTGTTTACTGGGAAACGCAGAAATAGAAATGAAAATGACAGCTGGCATAAAAAGTTCCTAACACTAATGCCAACCTTTCACACTTTTGGTACTATGTGCGCCCGCGTTAGTGAAACATAAATAATCTGTATAGGCCCTGAAATTTTCTTAAAGCAAAATTAAAGTTATATTAACTTTAAAGTGGTCTGCATAAACCCACCTCTACACGATATTGAGTATAAAACTAAGAGCACGCTAAAACAATATCGACTTTCCAAAAATCAAATAGTGCTAGTCCTTGTAATATATGTGTTTATATTATTAAATATTATTAACTTTTTATACAGAAACTTTATTTTAAAAGTTGTTGACAAAGTCAAGTAACAATCACCTGATAATGTTCAAATGTAACAAGTTTACTGGTACCAGGTAGATCCATTACACGCCCTCTTTTCAGAGATTTAAACGAACAGGAGGTTTCCTTTCTCTGGGACTTCTTCTTAATCTGGTGACTTCAATTCCATCATTAATATTAGTATCTTCCTGTTCAAGTTCTGCTCTGCTCTCACTATCATCTTTTTCATTTGCTCTGTTTCCCTTTACCATTTCTCTTCCAACTACGTTTGGAAAACAGTATGGATATTTTTCTGTAAAACCATTTTTATTTTGACAATGAAGTGGTTTGATTAGCTGCCTGTTTCTTCTAAACTGATTTCCATTATTATGGAAAAACTGGGTACAAGAAGTCCTCCTGTTTTAGATTTTGAAGGAAATGTAACAAGTTTACTGGTACCAGGTAGATCCATTACAGTCCTGGTCTGGTTCGATTCGTGCTAGATGGACCTCCAGCATGTTACAGGATTTTGCGTTTTGTGATGACTTTTTACACATCCCCTGTAGCTTGATAACCCTTTCTGAGTAAACATAGTCATTTTATCAAAACGACACTGAGCTAACTTCATGCCGTTTCTTGATTGGTCCAAAGAGCCACATAAATATGTTGACGTATGATGTTTCATTTTTTGACAAGATAGTTAAAAGGTAGAATACAAACAGAGAAAATTGTTTGTTTTGTGAAAAATTACCGTCAATTCTTTAGGAAAACTCTTGAAAAATTGATAATTTACTCTTTACCTTTGATAAGGCAATTTTTTTTTATCCTGTGCTCTATTTTTTAGGTTAGAAAATTTGATCAAAAGTCAATAGGTGAGTCTCGCAAATAGCTGATTAGGATTGTTTTAAATTAAAATTACTTATATCGGTATAAATGCAGTTAAAATTTGTTGATATTCTGTTATTTTAGCCATATGGCAACCAATTGAAATTTTAAACACTGCCAAAATTTTTAACAGAAGCTGCACACAATAAACAGTACTTGTTGCACTTATTTTTTTAATATTATAAAAATATACATCAATTATCATATTTTTGCAATCTCAAAGAGTGATTACAGTAAAGAATACAATATACACACTAAATTACCTTGTTTTGTAAATATACATATATTTTTAGGTATAAATAATGTCAGACTTGGGTGACTGGTACCGAGGTATACCAAAATTCACAAGAGCATGGTTTACAGGCACAGTAAGCCTGACACTACTAGGTCGGTTTGGCCTTCTTAATCCCTTAAATCTCATATTGTTATATGAGCCAGTGAAAAGGTTTCAAATATGGAGGCTGGTAACGTCTGTTCTTTATTACCCTTTAACTCCCCAGACTGGATTCCATTATTTGATAAATTTGTACTTTTTGTATAATTATTCAAGGCGTTTGGAAGAAGGTAATAATGATTTTGAGGATTATTTAAACAGTTTTTTTAACTATTTGCTGTTAAACTTTTCTGACAATTTCTTTTTTCACTGAATGATTACGATAGAGGTAAATTATTGATATGTAATTCTAAGCTCTTTTAAGATTAGAATTCTTTAGAAATCATTTACTTCCATCTTTAAATTATTCAATAGGAAAAAAACATTAAAAATGTTTAACCCAAAATATGTTTTGTGTAATAGTTTGTTGGCTTTTTGTAATTTTATTTATATAATGATTAGAAATTTCAACAGGAATGCAGGTATTTCCCTAAAGATTTGACCAGATATAGAAAAAAAATTCTAAAATGTAAGTGATATCAAATGGTTTTTTTTTAGGAAATTATCAAGGAAAA
This sequence comes from Philopedon plagiatum, assembly GCA_963971165.1. Classification (NCBI taxonomy): domain Eukaryota; kingdom Metazoa; phylum Arthropoda; class Insecta; order Coleoptera; family Curculionidae; genus Philopedon; species Philopedon plagiatum. Next base: position 1,135,840 of record OZ020197.1, read on the forward strand.
CCAGCAGACTATGCTTTTCTACTTTTGTTTAATTGGTTATGCTGCATCATCATTGGTTTGGTAGCTGACATGCCGGTAAATATCCCTTTTGGTTATTAATTTTTAGTGCTGAAATGGAATACTTATGTCCACTTTACACACTGTTACACTTCGGTGTCCGCCTGTATGCCTGTCACAGGCGATTTTCTCTGAAACTATTCAACATAAAACTTTGAAATTTGGCACAGAGATAGAGTGTAGTAAGCCCAATTATAGACGTGAAGTATAAAAAGTTAAATTTTGATTCTGGGGGTTAATTTTAGCGGGTAAATTGGGAAATGGAAAAAAAACTCAAGGGCATCATGCAGGATGTCAAATGAAAGCTTATTGAAGCATGAATTCAACAATATTATTTAAACATACATATACTGTTTTAGCTTCTCATGGACCCCATGGTACTTTCAGTCCTCTACGTTTGGTGTCAACTAAACAAAGATGTTATAGTTACGTTTTGGTTCGGCACCCGATTTAAAGCAATATTTCTGCCATGGGTACTACTTGGTTTCAACCTAGTCATGTCCGGCGGAGGGGTAATGGAATTAGTGGGAATCCTCATCGGCCATCTTTACTTCTTCCTCGCTTTCAAGTACCCACAAGAACTGGGAGGACCCGCACTACTTACAACACCCGGCTTTCTTAAACAATGGTTCCCTGATGAAGTCGGCGGCGTTCACGGGTTCGGTCAGGCGCCTGAAAGGCCTCCAGGCGCTCCCAGAGGGCCTGGCATGTTTAGGGGACACAGTTGGGGACAGGGGCGTGTTTTAGGGGGCAATTGAAAGACTAAACAAATACAAGGAAATTTATTGTTTCTATTTTTAATATTATATTAATTTAATTATAAGTATATGATGCGTGAATGTTGAGTAATTGAAATAAATGGTATTTTTTTGAAGTTACTGTTTTTTTTATTTAAAGCAACTTTAAGATACTCTTGGGTATTTTTTTTGAAAAAGGGCATTTTACTGTAGAAATTTTAGGCAGTGATGTACCCATAAGAAAGGAGAACAGCAGTTATAGGTAACAGTATTATTAGAATAATTTATATGACAGTATGAGACACTTACCCAGTGAATATTAGCACTCCGGATGAGCTCGGCTAAACATCTGCAACATGCCGTACGTCTCCCCAGTCGTTTCTTTGAGTGCTGTCCGCAGTGGTGAAAAAATATTATGTAAAGATAGCGAGCGTTCAACATCCAATGATGTGACCTGTGCATATGTAAAATGGTCTTTAAAACTGCTTAACGGGTCTATTGGAACACTATCAGTATAAATCTGTCTCAATTTAGCGAGGCCAACGTTTTCTCTTAATAGACTATTAAATGTTTCTGTAACAAAACCACTTTTCGTGTCATTTAACGACTGTAGAGCTATTTGCACGTCATCTAGTATTTGCAAAGACTCCGCTAAAGACAGCCAAGGTTTCTGTAGTTTTTGTATCGCTTCTGCTACGGCTTGATAATTATTATGTATCGTTTTCAAATCGACTTCGACTTGAGCATCTTCAAACTTTCTCTGACTCTCCTTGATCGAAGCGGCTTCATTAGCATTCAATTTTAAAACTACAGATTTTATTTTCTGAAAATGCTGGCAATAATAGAAAGCTGCTTGTAACCATGTTTCCCATCGTCCCTGAGCTGGCTCTGGAGGTTCTGGAATGCCAGGACACTCTGCATGGAATTGGCGAACTCGCTTGGGGGATTTGCGAAATACTGCTTTAGTATGTGCTATTAGTGCATCTACGTCTGGATAAGAGTGACGAATAGTTTCCGCTACCAGATTTAATGCGTAGAGTATACACGTTACGTGTATCAAATCAGGGCAGGCATTTTTTAATAGAAGGCCTGCATGAATCATGTTCGATTCGCCAACAGTAACAAACATTAACACTTGCGTAGTGGAAATCCGGAATTTTTTTAAAGTTTGTAGCACTAACACTTTGATTCCTTCACCAGTACATTCCTGCAATCTTTTACTAGCAATTAAATACGGAGGTGACGGTTCAAGGGGATTCATTGTTCGTATTATAACATTAGCAATAGAGTTTTTCCTAGGATCTGTACTTTCATCGACAGTTAACCACACTTTCTTGTTGTTGATTCGAGCAATAATACTGTTTTCTATTCTTTCGCGTACACGCGGTAAATACCTACGAGACGTTGTTTCACTTGGCAATTTGCATTGCGAAGCATATTTTTCCCAAAATTGGCGGAAGGGTTGTTTGTGAACAGTTTTAAATGGTATATCACACGCAATCATCATAAATATAAAGTCGAAAAGAAATCCAGCGTAAGGTTTTTGGCCGCTTTTTTTATATTTATGAGCTGTACTGTTTATATGACGAGTGCACATTTGCCTCTTCCAACAGAGAAGTTTTTTATTACATACTAAACATACCACGTGTAACCCGTTGTACGTTAAATCTGGAAAATCCGTAATAAATTTGTTAATAGTAACACTACAAAAGCGCTTGTTAAGCCGTTTTATCTCAGCCATATTCACTAAATGCCGATGACCGCAACGACTAAACCTGTAATTAACAGTGTATTATTGTAACGACCAATAAATACAAACTTTGAAAACAGGAGTTGTAACGACGAATGATCTGCATACACGGCTAGTGAAATAATCTATTTATGACGAGCAATAATTTATATTCGTTTCGGAACAATATGTATGTACTTTGCTGTGCGTTGACCTCTTTTTGTTCATTTTATTTGTCTAGATACTCGACACCCCGACTGCACGATAATGGAAATGAACCGACAGTGGCACGCCTTAGTCATAGGCGCGCCACCAAAGAAATAAAAGGGTACGACGCGCCACTCAAAGGGGATTGGCGGCAGCGCGGAATCTATGTACTGTACTGTACTGTACTATGTGTTGTCATTTTTCCGGTGTATGCGTTTTTGACTTTTCGTCCGGGCGCGCTAATTATATCTGCCCATTGCATTTGCCAAATGTTTAAAAGTTTTTTATAAATTAGGAAATCGTCTCTAAAAGGTGTATTGGAAACGGGTTTGCTCAGTTTTCATAGTTATATTGTCATATTAGATTTGTTTCTGCGGCAGTTTGAAACTAGTCAGAGCCAATCATCTTCAAGGAAAACAGTTTGCTGATCGAAACCGGTCAATATCATTGGCTCTGATTGATTTGAAACTTCTGCAGAAACAAACCCATTATTAATCAGATTTTTGTCATTTCTGCCAAGTTTTCCTATACATGGCCCCAATGTGCGACGCCTATGGAATGTAACCGAGCTACAATCAGATCATAAAATTACTTTTCACGACAGGATTTTTGAAAAAGTTTGACAACGTGGAAAATTACCATAAATTTGACAACAGGGTATCTGGTTCAGATGACCTACTCCGCAATTTGACATTTTGATACTTAACCCCACTTTTTATTCATCTTGAAAATATTAAAGTTATGGAATTTAATTTAAATTTGTGATGTTTATAACAATATTATTTAACAAAAATGATGAGTAGAGTGGTCCTGGGTGTTTCAGGAGGGGTGGATAGCGCTATAGCGGCAGTATTATTAAAAAATAGAGGTAAGAAATGTATTTTAGACAATTGTTTAAAAAATTGTGTACCTACAACTTCCGGGAAAAACATAAATTTCTTTAAAACTGCATTACTGCATTAAAAAATTCTATGTTCTCGAGTTCATAATTAGAAAACGAAAATCCAATTCACTTACATTGGCGTAGTTTTACTATTTATATGGTTCGTGCACATATTTTGTCTTTTCCAGCAAAGACGTAAGGGCTTCTTACATTTTGTGTTAGCCATAATAACTTTTATTATAATGTATGTACACCCGCAAATAAAACAATCCACAGCGCTGCACGCTGCCACACTATACACCTGCTACGCACTACTCACAACTAGGAAGATTCTGGTCTTGAACCAGAAAACATATTATATTACCCTCTGTAAAAACGTTAGTTGTCACCGGGCGGTAGTGTTGCCAAATGTTGGCCCTTGTATTTGCTTGTTGTCAATATAATGTTCTAGGATTTGATGTCCAAGGAGTGTTTATGAAAAACTGGGATATAGCAGATGAAAAAGGCAGTTGTAGAGCTGATGAAGAATATAAGGATGCCAGCTATTTGTGTGATCAGCTTAACATAAGACTGCATCGCGTGAACTTCGTGAAAGAATATTGGAATGAAGTGTTTTGGTACAACATAGTTATTGATCTATGCTATTGAATTATCCTAATTTATGATTTTTTAGCAATTTAATAAAAGAATACGAAAATGGCTATACACCAAATCCAGATATTCTATGCAATAGGAATATTAAATTCAATTATTTCTATAAGTTCGCCATGGAGCAGTTAAACGCAGATGCTATTGCTACTGGGCACTATGCTAACAGCAGCTTTGGTCCTTATTTGGAGAGGTACAGTGCAGATAAAGGTATTTTAAAAAATAGTTTTGTTTAAGTATATAATTTATGAATTATATTTTATAGATGCTAAACTGCTTCGTGCCAAAGATACAAAGAAAGATCAAACTTTTTTCCTGTGTCAAGTAACGCAGGAAGCCTTAAGGAAGACCATGTTCCCATTGGGAAATCTTATGAAGTGGGAAGTGAAACAAATGGCTGTGGAGCAAAACTTGGAGAAATTTGCTTTGAAGCATGAAAGCATGGGGATATGTTTCATTGGTTCAAGGAATTTTCAGAGTTTTATTAGTGATGTAAGTAGGTACCTCATTTACATACTTTTATTTTTTCATTTTTTCGTTACAGATAGGTACTTATTATTAATTTATTTCAACGGAAAAACCATATTACAATTTACAAGAATAAAGAAAATACAGGACGTGAATTAATTATACTAAATATACAAAAATAGAACCAAATATACCATTAAACAATCAAATTTTCCAGAAGTATTTGCCTAGATTGCACATAGGACATTATTTAATTTTGTTTTAAATCATATTAAAGTCCCACCAAAGGGGTCTAAATTAATATTCCATATTGCACAGGGATATGGATAAATTCCTTTGTTTCAGTACATACAGGATAAACCAGGGCATTTTGTAGATATAGATACTGGAAAGATTGTAGGAGAACATAATGGTTTACATCAGTGGACGTTAGGGCAACGATCTAGACTTCAAGGACTGCCAGAAGCATATTTTATTTGTAGAAAGAGTGTTCAAGATAATGTGATATATGTAGTAAGTAGATTCTGTACAGAAATCCCTAAATACTGAATTTGGAGGTATAAAATTTAAATTTTTGACTACCTTTTTAAAAAGCTGAAATCAACTCTATCTTTTAATCCAAAGTGAATTTTCGCTAATATTCTTTATTCAATAACAAATTTTCTGTAGATTCCAAAATACTGAATGTGCTTCTTATGGCCTAAATGAACGAGACATTTTTTTTATTAGAACTTGTCCATTTTATTTAATATTTTAAGGCACAGGGAACAAAACACCCATCTCTCTTTTCCACACTCTTTATCACTTCACCAGCTCACTGGATCCATTCAGAACCTGAAGAATTGCAAAGAGACGAAATTTTACACTGCGAATTTAAGTTTCAACACACAGAAGTGTGGGAAGCCTGCGAAGTGTGTCGATCTGATCGGGGACTGGCAGTTAAATTAGAAAAACCGAAAAGGGCTCTAACTCCAGGACAGTATGCGGTATTTTATAGAGGTGAAGAGTGTTTAGGAAGTGCGAGGATTGTAGACCCAGGTGCTACTAATTTTAGTTTGTACTATTTAAAGAATGGGATGCTGAATAGTGCAAAGGAGTTGATAGAAACATTTAAGGGTGTAGATAGTTTAGATAACAAGAAAGTTAAGACGAAAAGCTGTAAAAATACTAGTCAAAATAATTTTAAAAATAAAATAGCAAGTAATTCTTAATATGTTTTTTTTTTTCTAAAATAATTTAACTTAATTTGCACTAGAATACACGCGATCTTAACAAAGACGTGTCTCGTTTATAAAATATGGCGGAATTACTCACAGCGTGGCGTACAGGGCCACGCCTGTATCATGCGCTCACTGATGCAACACGAAGCGCGCCGAAGAGAACTTCTATATTGCGCGGATCTATATTGTAACACATAAAGTAAATCCAAAGCACCGTTTTTCGCCGTGCCGCGCCGCGCATAATTGAGCGCCAAGCTTTAAGCAATACAAAAATACATGCCTATTTCCCACTGCGCATAAAATGTAATAATAGAATTGATTTTTTTTCCATACATTAGAAAAACAAAATATGATTCAACATGTTTTTATTCAACCAAAACTAAATTAAACAAATTAATCAAAACGAGCTTTTTCCCTTAGATTTGGTTTTAAATTAAGACACCTTTTTTATGGCATTTATCAAACAAATTTGCTTCTATGTCAAAATAAATGCTGTCTGTATTGTCTCTAGAGTGCATTTTTTTTCAAGCGGATCATAAGGTTTTAAATGTTACATTTTTAATCCCAGGTTAGGCCCTGTTTTATTAGAAATGTAAACCCCGAAAAATTTTGCATTTTTTAAAACTTGAACTGTAATATTTAAAAAAATTATAATGAAAACAATACAGAAAAAAATCCGTAGCAAACCTAAAAAATCCTGAGCAAATCGGCACAGATTCGCCTTTTTTGGGTTTACTTAGGTTTGCATCTGCAATTTTCATTGTTTTCTCATCTAATCTCATCTATAGGGAAAAGATAGTAACATTAAAGTTGGACAATAGCCCATAGCTACTCTATTCTCTAATGGATGGTCGAAAAATAATATTTTCGAAAAAGACGTTTTACAAAAACGAAATTAAATGTAAAAAAATATATTTAAAAATTATATTTTATCTCTGGCGTACCAAATTTCTCCCAAGCGAACTCGGGCTGGTATCGGGGTTCGCTTCTCTTTGCCGGCACTCTTTGAAAATCGTCGTATCCCAGTGACTTCCTGGCCCCTCGAAAATTGTTGGGGATAAACTTTCCTTCATACGTTTCAGGTTCTATTATGGAAGAAGCATGGGCGGATATGCTTATCATAGATACGAGGAATATCAGTAGGAAAAAAATGCATTTTCCTGCAACCTGAAACAAAAATAATTTAAAGCATACTATTCTCTGGTGAGGAGTCATTTGGAGTACTGCTGCGTTGTATGGCCTCCCTTATATAGCGTGCATATTAAAAAGATAGAGCGAGTGCAATTAAAATTTGCAAGAATTTTATTATACAAATTAAATATTACATTTGAGAGCTCTGCATATCCTGAGCGTCTTGGATTGTTGGGACTTTTGGATCTTCAAACACGGCGAGGTCAACTAACGCTTTCATTTGGGCATAAGATTGTGAGTGATGCCCAGAGCTCTTGAGTTGGATAAATTTCAGGGTTCCTTCATGGTCGACCACATTGACGGACTTGTTTTTGGTTAACAGTAGCAGAATGGATGTTGGAAAAAAGGAGCCGATGGATCGAATTATGGGACTTTTGAACAGGTTACCGTCTGATATAATCTTTGACTGTGCACGCTCTTAGTTTCAAAAATAAAATAAAATAGCAGGTACATTTAAAACAATTAACGCTATTTTTCGAAAGCATCGCGAACATAGCAAACGTAGCGCTCTGTGTGGCCTCGGCATTAGACTTGCATTAAAAAGAAGCCGCTTAACATCGGCGGCGTTTACATTCGGGCAATCGGAAGCGGTTGTGTAGCTGCCACGCATAAAAAATTTTATCTTTCTAACCTGTCTTGTATTTGTTGTGAAGTGTAGTTGTGTGTTGCTGGACGAATAATAATTATGGACAAGAAACAATGGGACATATTCTGCAGTTATACTAAAAAGGAAAAAGACATATTGCTAGAAATAGTAGGAATCCCGTAATTGAAGAAATGTTCGGATGTGGGCGTCACTTTCGACCTTTTTGACATTCTCAATTTTTTTTCTCGAAAACGGTTGGAATCGAAACGTTCAAACTTTCTGCATTAATGGATAGATAGTAGGACTAGCTTCGGTAAAAAATTCAGTTATATAGGGTGTTTCGTTTCAGAGCTATTAAAGGTCAAAGCTGAAATTTCCGCTGAAACCGGGTACGAGAAATATAATAGGTGACCGAGATAAGTCAGTGGCGCCCGAAAAATAGTTTAGGCTGATCAAAGGGCACATGACCCGGGAACTTTATCACCCTGCTACATCTTCAAAACTGAGCGTTTTAGGACATACATTTAGATAAACTTTTTTACATAAAATTGGGCTAGAAATTATACAGACAAATGGTTGTTGTTGGCAGGATCTTAGATGTTTAAAAAGATGATAAAATAGACAATCAAGAATAATCCTTTTTGTTATTAAAACAGAAATTCTAAAGAAAACGTGGGGAGCGGCAAATATACATCCGTATACAATGTTAAATTGCTTAATTATAGATTACACATAATTTTTTTTCAAATCACGATTTTATAAAAAGTATAAAAACAACTGCAAATTTAAAAAACGTGATTTGTTGGTGATTTATAATTTAGTATTCTGTTTCCTTAATTATAATCTTAAATGTAAAAATTATGTAATTTTGCAAATACCTACCTATGTAATGTTTAAAATAATTCTAAATGCGCAGTATCAACAAGAATATGGAAATTTTCATTGCTGGGAGAATTTTGTGCTAGAAAAAATTCCAGCAAGAATATTTTTTCGTGGATCTTAAAGTTAGTATCCCCTTTGCCACTCGCGGGATTGCGGCTAATATTTTAGCACCTTATTTAATTGATATTATATACATTATATATTCGCGTACCATTGCGGAGAACCAGGCAGGTGCAGTTATTTCATAATCAAACACATAGAACTAACTACGGTCGCAGTGCTTTCATCGAGAGGCTGTTATACAACTATAATAGACATTTTTTAAATTGTGACATTTTTGCCATAAGTCTTTCGGTATTAAAGAGAGATTTACTTTTATATTTTAATTCTTAATATTTATAATGTGTTGTACCATTTAGACGTAAGTTCTGTAGTGTACTGTTTGAATAAATAAATAAAATAAATAAATAACAATTCTAATTTTTAGAATCAGTCATTTTGTTTACTCTTCAATTCAACATGTGGTGGAGGCATTCTTCCTTGGCCGAGGTGGTACCACCTAGGGCTGTCAATTCCGGGATCCCGAAATTCCGGGGTGCCGGGATCCAGGAGTTTAAACCGGTCTCGAAAATCCCGAGATCGATTAATATTTTCGGGATAATCTCGAAATGTTCCTCAGCGACACCGAGAGCGGATAAGGTAAAAGTTTTGGAAAAAAGTGACTTTTTGGTAGTAATTATGACCTCTGTGTATTGGTGTCTAGAGTTAGACAAATAAACTGCTCGTCAATAGTTTTGGATAATGGAATTTTTAGCCCCAAATTTGGAACGCTGTAATTTAAAGAATAATTGATCAATTTTGATGTGCTTGGCAACGATGGAAAACTTTTTTCTTGCCAATTTGTAATTTTTGAAAGAACTTAGAAAATATAAAATGCTACATGATGTACAGGGTGATAAAACAATCGATGGAAAACATCGGAAACTTTCGGCTGGTGGCAATTTAGATATCAAAATAGGTCCACAAGATCTGAATATGGATTATTAGAGCTTCCTATCATATCTCCAGAGGTATCTGTAAAGAAATGCCTGGATTTTAAACGAATTTATTCAAACCTTTACGTTCTCACTGTATATACTGTACTCGGCCTTTTTGTAGACTCTTAAATACCTAATATCCTCAAAATTCCAAATAACACATTTAATTCAACCAGACAAAAAGGATAAAATATAATGAATATGAACTTGTGGTATTTGTGTTAAAACAAATAAAATGTTAATGATTGACGTAATTTTTTGAAAACGGTAGTCTTCATTGTCAGGAACTTTTACTTAAAACATATTTTAAAAAATCATTTTACCGGTTTGAAGATGTCAAGGGAACTATTAAGAAGGATTTAAGTTAATATTATTATGGTTTAATAAAAATACACACGTGTTATTATAGTTGCAACATGATCAAATAAATTAGCATAAAGAATAAAAGATCTTAAAAAAAAACTAAACTAAAAAACCGCTTTTTTTACCTTAAAAATCTAAACAAGTCTGGCCAGATTCACTATTGTTAAGACCAGTCTAATTTGACAAATACAGGGTGTCCGAAAAGTCTTAGTATGGGCAAATATCTTTGATATTAGTAAAGATGGAAACACCAAATTTTACGTGTATTGGTTAATAAATCTACTTTTCTATGTAATTTAACCTTTTTAAACCAGGGGTGACGCTAGGGAGTTGAAGTCAAAAATTTTAAATGCACCCTATGCCGTGTGGCACCTCATTTTAAAGGTCTTCAAGAAATAAACATTTTAACGCAAGCCCGAGGTCCGTATCTTAATTCGTTTTTAAATGACAAGTTTTTAAAAATCGTAAAAAAATTAAAAATTGAAATACCTTTATTTCTCTTATTACTTTTAAATGTTCAAAATGATCACCGTGAACTTCTTGGCAGTACTAATACTAAAATTTGGTGTCTCCATCTTTACTAATAGCAAAGATATTTGTCCATACTAAGACTTTTTAGACACCCTGTATAAGAATAGGATAACTTTTGAATAGGACTTTATTTTCTATTTTTTTTTTAAGAAAATATGAGTAGTTAACCGGCTGCAAAATATCAAAATAATTCTGCTTTGCTGAAAAAAATTACGTGATTAATTAAAAATAAATTTAATTTATACTTTTTCTAGTGGCAGAAGGGTGCGTAGCTGGCTATTGGTGACTCAAATTAAGAACGTGGCCTTTTGTTAACTACCATAACGGGGAATGTGTTCGTCTCGTCTTTGTCTTCATTATAGTGTTATTTGGCATCTTTGTCAATTTTGTCGTCAACTGAGCCCTTCTTCCCCGTTAAAAATCAGCTGACTGCAGCTGGCTTTCTTAATTTGAGTCGCCAATTCAGAAATAAAGGACCCTTTTCTATTACATTGGGTCTACTTTTAAAAATGGTAGCAAATTTTTACTGAAAAAATGTTGGAAAACTTGAATTTTTTTTCTATTACTTTCAAAAATTATAAGGATAAATTTTTCCCGGATGATTCTCGATTTTTTATAAAAATAACTGCACGCCTTCTGTCCAAATTTAAAAAAATAAAATATCTAATCGGCTAATTTTTTTGATTTTAAAGAAAAACTCAACACAATGATTTCATACAGATATTTCACTTACCCCAAATTTATAATATTCTGACATATTCAGTTACAAACACAAATAAATAAAATGTAATAATAAGCGCCTCTTTATAGACTTTATATTATGTACGATAATATTCCTCTACTGATAAAGTCTTTATTACTACACACTGCGGCATGCGACTTAAGAATGAAGGCTTCAATAACTTCCAATAATACTAAACAAAGGTGAGAGACCAATTAACATAAATTTTATACCTCTTAATTTAAATTAATTAACTGTTTACACGTCATCATTGGTTTTTTACCTACCTCAACTTAAAACACCTTAAATCAAAAAGAAATATTTGTTTGTTATGATGATGAGCTAACAAATATATAAAACTTTCTATAATTTTTTTCCGAAAAAAAGAATATTCCTCTCCGGCCGGGAATCGAACCCGGGTCTCCCGCGTGACAGGCGGGGATACTGACCACTATACTACCGAAGACTTGTAGAAATCCCTCTAAGGTAGAAATTTACACGTATATTAAGCTAGCTCACCATGGTCACGTCGCGCATTTCTAACCTAATGAATATTTAGTTGCTAATTAGTTACGCTAATCCCGATTTAGTTGCTATTCATCCCTCCAAGATACACGCGGTGAGCTGCCTTAAATATTAAACTAGCAGACCAATTACTATAACTCGGGTTCTGATCAACTTATCGACTTTCTTCAGCCGCCATATTTAGTTGCTAATTAGTTGCTGGAAGATAGCGTAGTTTATTTTACCCCCCGTCAACCCCTAACTCCAGGATCGGCACCCCTAAAGGCATGAATTTCAATATGGCTCTGTAGGTAATTATAAATGGTTCTATATTTAGTTGCTAATTAGTTGCTGACGTTTTATGCTTTTTATTTTTTTCTTCCTCCCCATTATACCCGAAAACTGCGGTGGTGCTAGAATAATTGTTTGTCTATTCAACCCTTCCGCGCAACTTTTGATCAATGAGAGATATCGACTTCGTTCAACCGCCATATTTAGTTGCTAATTAGTTGCTAGAAGATAGCGTAGTTTATTTTACCCCCCGTCAACCCCTAACTCCAGGATCGGCACCCCTAAAGGCATGAATTTCAATATGGCTCTGTAGGTAATTATAAATGGTTCTATATTTAGTTGCTAATTAGTTGCTGACGTTTTATGCTTTTTATTTTTTTTTCCCTCCCCATTATACCCGAAAACTGCGGTGGTGCTAGAATAATTGTTTGTCTATTCAACCCTTCCGCGCAACTTTTGATCAATGAGAGATATCGACTTCGCTCAACCGCCATATTTAGTTGCTGGAAGATAGCGTAGTTTATTTTACCCCCCGTCAACCCCTAACTCCAGGATCGGCACCCCTAAAGGCATAAATTTCAATATGGCTCTGTAGGTAATTATAAATGGTTCTATATTTAGTTGCTAATTAGTTGCTGACGTTTTATGCCTTTTATTTTTTTTCCCTCCCCATTATACCCGATAACTACGGTGGTGCTAGAATAATTGTTTGTCTATTCAACCCTTCCGCGCAACTTTTGATCAATGAGAGATATCGACTTCGTTCAACCGCCATATTTAGTTGCTAATTAGTTGCTGGAAGATAGCGTAGTTCATTTTACCCCCCGTCAACCCCTAACTCCAGGATCGGCACCCCTAAAGGCATGAATTTCAATATGGCTCTGTAGGTAATTATAAATGGTTCTATATTTAGTTGCTAATTAGTTGCTGACGTTTTATGCTTTTTATTTTTTTTTCCCTCCCCATTATACCCGAAAACTGCGGTGGTGCTAGAATAATTGTTTGTCTATTCAACCCTTCCGCGCAACTTTTGATCAATGAGAGATATCGACTTCGTTCAACCGCCATATTTAGTTGCTAATTAGTTGCTGGAAGATAGCGTAGTTTATTTTACCCCCCGTCAACCCCTAACTCCAGGATCGGCACCCCTAAAGGCATGAATTTCAATATGGCTCTGTAGGTAATTATAAATGGTTCTATATTTAGTTGCTAATTAGTTGCTGACGTTTTATGCTTTTTATTTTTTTTCCCTCCCCATTATACCCGAAAACTGCGGTGGTGCTAGAATAATTGTTTGTCTATTCAACCCTTCCGCGCAACTTTTGATCAATGAGAGATATCGACTTCGTTCAACCGCCATATTTAGTTGCTGGAAGATAGCGTAGTTTATTTTACCCCCCGTCAACCCCTAACTCCAGGATCGGCACCCCTAAAGGCATGAATTTCAATATGGCTCTGTAGGTAATTATAAATGGTTCTATATTTAGTTGCTAATTAGTTGCTGACGTTTTATGATTTTTATTTTTTTTCCCTCCCCATTATACCCGAAAACTGCGGTGGTGCTAGAATAATTGTTTGTCTATTCAACCCTTCCGCGCAACTTTTGATCAATGAGAGATATCGACTTCGTTCAACCGCCATATTTAGTTGCTAATTAGTTGCTGGAAGATAGCGTAGTTTATTTTACCCCCCGTCAACCCCGTATTGTAATGAGATACCCGTGACGTTTCCACACGTAACACATCCAGGCAGAAAATCGACGTCCTCGTCGATCATTCGCGGAGCACTGCAGACCTCTTCTATTATCGGCACGTATCGCTCGTATACTCGTGATAATTTCACACTTTACAGGACAGACGCAACATTATTATATTAGACTGTATTTATTTATTTTTAATTCCCGCCGTAGGTAAGACAGGCAACAGCGAACGAACAATCAATTTATAGACCACATGGTAACATCCCACTTCTCGATCGATACCAGAAGACGTTACGGTTTTTATTATTCTAAAAAGTGGCGAGACTCGGGCACGAGCTGGGCACGAGCCTCAAATCTTGGACTTGCAAGTCTGGCACTCTATACTGTTGAGGTGCTGTTGAGTCACGGCCGGCACCAAAGATGCACATTTAGAATCGCGTTCTTGTTGTAATAAGATAACCGTGCTGTTTCCTCACGTAGCAGATACAATAATGAAAATGTATCTTAAAAAATCTGCAATGTATGATTTCGACGTGTTTTTTGCTCAGATTTTCAATGCTGTTGTCAGATTTTACGAAATAAATAATTTTCTACTTAAAAGAACATACCACCTGTATTATATCTCGAAGAGTATATTTTATATATTTTTTAAGTATTTTAAAAAATACACAACTTCAGAATTTTCGAGAAATTCAATCGCAAACATGAAACAGCGTCAATTGCTTGCGACAAACGCCAGATCTCTATAGAAGGAAATTACCACACAAAAATGTAATTACAAATTTATATAATATTTCCGACGTATTTTATCCTCAGCTTTTCAGCGATGTGATCAGATTTTTCGACTTTTCCCGTTATCACATAAAAAATTAAATACCGTGGTTGAACGAAGTCGATATCTCTCATTGATCAAAAGTTGCGCGGAAGGGTTGAATAGACAAACAATTATTCTAGCACCACCGCAGTTTTCGGGTATAATGGGGAGGGAAAAAAAAAATAAAAATCATAAAACGTCAGCAACTAATTAGCAACTAAATATAGAACCATTTATAATTACCTACAGAGCCATATTGAAATTCATGCCTTTAGGGGTGCCGATCCTGGAGTTAGGGGTTGACGGGGGGTAAAATAAACTACGCTATCTTCCAGCAACTAATTAGCAACTAAATATGGCGGTTGAACGAAGTCAATATCTCTCATTGATCAAAAGTTGCGCGGAAGGGTTGAATAGACAAACAATTATTCTAGCACCACCGTAGTTATCGGGTATAACGGGGAGGGAAAAAAAAATAAAAAGCATAAATCGTCAGCAACTAATTAGCAACTAAATATAGAACCATTTATAATTACCTACAGAGCCATATTGAAATTCATGCCTTTAGGGGTGCCGATCCTGGAGTTAAGGGTTGACGGGGGGGTAAAATAAACTATGCTATCTTCCAGCAACTAATTAGCAACTAAATATGGCGGCTGAACAAAGTCGATAAGTTGATCAGAACCCGAGTTATAGTAATTGGTCTGCTAGATTAATATTTAAGTTAGCTCACCGCGTGTATCTTGGAGGGATGAATAGCAACTAAATCGGGATTAGCGTAACTAATTAGCAACTAAATATCCATTAGGTTAGAAATGCGCGACGTGACCATGGTGAGCTAGCTTAATATACGTTAAATTTAAAAGTACTTTCATGAAAATATCTCTTTTTCTTTAATAAATCTTATCTTATCTTACCCTTAGATTCATTATTATTATTATTCATTATTTAGCAGGTACCCATGATACAAAATATGTATCATGGCAGTATACACACAAGCGCTTGTTAAGCCGGTTTTGCTCAGCCATATTCATTCAATGCTGATTGTGATTACTATTACTAAGGCTGGCAGTGGCACCTTTTGGTCTGCTCTCAGTGGCGCCGGAATGCGAGGCGACACGGGCGACCGTGAGACCCAATGCAAACAGTTCCTCGCTTGTCGACCAGTAATCGACCCCTTGTCAGTGTTGCCAGTGGTAGGGAAATTTCCCTAAATCTGGGGAAAAAAGCCAAGCAGCAGGGAAAAAAAGGGAAATATACGATAATTTCGGGAATTTTTATCATAATTTGTAAGTACGCTCGCTAAGAAATACACCACCTTGAAAAAAAACCACGTAACTATTTATCATATATCATTTTTTTACAATAAAATAATTGTATTTGCTGTTAAAAAGCATGGTGCATCTGACTAAAAGAAAATAATATTATTGTGTAGTTTTGCTCCACGAGTTTGAAAAAAATGTATCCTGAAAGACGCAAAGAAATGGTCACATCACGTGATCATTAAACACTTTCTTATATTATCAATAAACATAAACATTTGTTTAAAGTCTAAACTATAAAACAAAACAAAAATAACTTTTTAAAAATTCAAGGAATCATTTCAAAACGATTTAGCCAATAACTTACTGATGTATTCTATATTTATTGGTATTAATGCAGGCGCGTCCCGTGAGTTTTTTTACAGGTGGGTCAAAATTTTGTGGGCAACTAGTGATATCAACGCAACAAGCAAAATACACTTTTTTAATTAAGGAAGGTTTTTTAATAATGTAGGTACCTAGTTTTGCCAAGAAATTATTTACCTACAAATAAACACCGCAAAAATCATAAAATAGGTACTGCAGTATATTGAACATTGTTACTCTAGATGTTTATCACTTTTTTCTACGTGTTTTAGTACTCTAGATTGTTAGCGGCTTCCCGTTTTGGTACGTTCAACGTCTCCTCAATAGAGGTCGCGCCTTGTACTAAAAACCCAGAATAAATGGTGGTTGGAAATTCACAATAGTGTATGTGAATTGACGCCTCTGGTAACAGGCCAACAGTGCCTGCCTTACTGATTACTCTAGGGCTCGTAAGCACGGTGCCTGACCATGGGCGGCGGGACCCTAAATAAACTGTGTTTAAAAGTTACAGATAATATACATAATACTAAAAAACACTTACTCAGTAGATATTACAACTCTAAATGTGTTTTGCTAAACACCTGCAACATAGCGTATGTCTCCACAGTCGTTTCTTTGAGCCTTGCTTGCAGCGGTGAAGAAATCTTTTTATATAAGAAAAACGACTGTTCGATAACTAACGATGTAATGTTTGCATAATTAAAATGGTCTGTGAAACAACTAAATGGATCTGTGGGAACACAGTTAGTAAAAATCTGTCTTAATCTAACCAAATCCGGATTTTTTTGTAGCACACTATAAAATTTTTCTGCAACACTCACATTTTTTTCATCATTTAAATTTTGTAGAACTGCTTGCACGTTATCTACTATTTGAAATGATTCTGCTAATGATAATGAAGATTTCTGTAATGCTGTGATGGCATTCATTATTTCTTGGTAATTATTAAACATAAATTGTAAATCAATTTCAACTTGAGGGTCTTGAAATTTTTCCTGGCTTGCTTTTATGGCAGCAGCTTCTTTTGCATTCAACTGTAACACTAGCGATCGTACTTGTTGAAAATGCTGTTGATAATAAAACACTGCTTTTAACCATGATCCCCATCGTGTCCGAACAGGTTGTGGAGGTTCTGGAATGTTCGGACACTTTGCATGAAATTGACGAATCCGTTCGGGGGATTTGAGAAACACCGCTTTTGTATGCGCTATTAGCGCATCCACATCTGGATAACAGGAGCGGATAGTTTCTGCTACAAGATGTAATGCGTGCAGCAAACAAGTAACATGTAGTAAGTTAGGGCAAACATGTTTGAGCAAACGACCCGCATGAAGCATGGATGATCCACCATCAGTCACGAACATTACAATTTGGTTTGCTGAAATTCCATATTTGTGTATGGTGGCTACTACCCAATTTTTTATGGATTCAGCGGTACAGCTCTGAAGTGTTTTACTGGCTATTAAATAGGGTGATGACGGTTTTCGTGGATTTAATGTTCGAACTACAATATTAACCACAAAGTTTTTCTTTAAATCCGTTGACTCAACAATGGTCAGCCACAATTTCTTACCGTTTACTTCACGTCGAATTGCATTTTCCATTCGTTCGCGTAAACGCGGTAAATAGTTTCGCAATGTTGCTTCGCATGGCAATTTCCAGTCGGGATTATATTTCGCCCAAAAATTACGAAACGTTTTTTTCTGGATTGTATAAAAAGGCATATTACAAGTACTCATCATAAATATCAAATCTAGTATAAATTCGGCATAGGGTTTTTGGCCCCTTTTCTTATATTTATGATTGGCACTATTAATATGTTTTTGGCACTGTGATCGTTTCCAACACAATAAGTCCTTATTACACACCAAACACAACACGCGACACCCGTCATATCTTAGGTCCGGAAAAGAAAAAATAAACTTCTGAACATTCTGCAACAGCAGGCGACTTCTACGAACATTTGGTAACCTGTTTTCTTCACTGCAAAGCATGTTGATGTATTGACTCGGTGCAGCTCGTGAGTCGCAAGACATCGCGGTAGTTAGTTATAGTATCGTACTATCATACCCTTTTATTTTCTTTGATTATAGTTGCGGCGCCTATGGTCGGGCACCGTGATTTGCGAACCCTGCTCACGGGGATTTCTTGGGACGTCTGTGTAATCAAATGTGTAATGACCGCAATCAATTAAAAAAAACTGCTGCCGTCAAAAGCTGTTTACTTAAAAATGTGTTATCGTAACGACGAATAACTATTTTGAAACAAACGTTTGAAACTTTGAAAATTGTTAACCGCATTTAACCTCAAAAAACAGAAATTGTTGACTGTTGTGGCTAAGTTCGGCAATACCTCTCAGACGAAATGGAGCAGATTAGATGTACATTACACGTGACTTTTGAGCGATTACTAAAATCAGCGAATTCTGCTGGCCTCTGTTCATCGTCAAGGCTGAGGAAAACGGTGACGTCTGGTTTCATTTTGGAACCGGGCTTCGTTTAATGGTTAGCTGTAGCGTAGCGGTTTGTTGTTAACGATCGTGTGAATTCGGCGGGAAGTAGTGATGTAAGGATACGTATCCAAAAATCCGTTGGATCCGAATATTAAAAGAATTCGGATTATCCGGAACCGGCCGAGAACTTGAATACGGATTCGGAATCAAAATAAATTCGCATCGGGTGGTTACTAATGCAAAGTGCAAAGAGAAAACGGAATCGGAATCGAGTGTAAGCGAACAACACGGTCTGCGATTTGGCATATTTGATATTGTGCTTTCTCTTTCTAATGACATTTCCTAAAAAAAGATGGCATAGTTATCGGGGTAACGGGTATCATATGAGATGAGACCTATTGGTTAAACTAGTCCCGCCTCACCCGAACCGAATTCAAACGAGAACGGCGCGACGCGGTGCCTTCTTATCCCTAAACTTCGACTTCGACTGGTATGATACCGATACCGCATCGACCTACCTAGCCGTGTATCCGGATAGAAAATGTTTTAGTCTGTTGGTTGCATGCATACGTATACATGATCTGTAACCGCTTTCGCGCGGGTCAAGAAATGGATTCGAATTCGGATAATGGATACGGATATTAGCTGATTCCGATTCCGTATGATTCGGATATCTAATGAATACGGATATTTACAACACTAGCGGGAAGCCCTTTGCATAATTATAATTTTTAGCTGTCAACGTCAACCGTTCTCATAATCAAAGCGAAACGAAAACGTCTCAATCATTTTAGTAACCACATGACTAGCTGTGTCAGATGTCATCTAACTGCTCGCAGATAAGTATCCGAACTCGCCTAGATAAAGAAAAGCTGTCAACTGTCGTTTTTTGACAGTAAAATTTTGGTATTTTGAATTTTCTTCGTATTGTGACGTAACTTGAAAACAAACTCCAGAACTTTCAAATTAAGGAAAAATACAGCAGTTTTGAGTATTTTTTTATTGAAACCCAGTTATAAAAGTGCAATTTTCAAAAATTAGCCATGTCAGTAAACATTGCTACAAGGAATCTATCCGTAACCTCAAAATTGGGCAATCGTCTGATCAAATTCAGACATGGGCCCCAGAATGCATCGAGTGCTGCGGGGACGCAGGGAAAGGTATTACCGTTGGAACTAATTAGAAATCTTTAAAAAAATACTGTTTAACTATAATAATTGACGAAAATGCAATGCATGCAATACGTCCTACATTAATGATTGTTGTTGTAAATTTAGTGATCCGCATCTCTTCTGCTAAAGAATTTTGTTGTTTTAGCCCTCCCAAGGGCCTCCTCGTAGCGGTTCTCAATCCACCTCCCAACAAGGCAGTACTGAGGCAATATGGGATTTCCAAATACCAGCTCGTTGGAGGCGATCTCCTATTAGTGAAGAAGAATGTGCTGTTATAAATAATGGGGGGCCACTATGAAGTTTAGTATTAGACAAGAGATACTGCCTAATATAGTTATGATGTTTGGTTATAGTTATTTATTATATCGAATCCATAGTGTACTTATATTATCTGATTTTATGTCAACAGAAACAGATCATTAAGAAATATATCACTTTCGAGAAGGAACATTCAAACGTTTCTTTTCCCCCTGAATGTCTGTGTTAATTAAATATTATATTTATTTCATCACTATATTATTTTATAATAAGATTTTTTTTTAAATGGGAAATAAAATACGGGCTGTCTGATCTTGTCGCATCATCAACCAATATTTTTAAATTTACCGCCATCAATAAGTGGCTAGTGGCAATCTCCATTGACAAGACTAGGCGTTTCGAGTATATTTTCGTCCTATTTTGTTCCATATGATTAATACGACAGAAATACATTCAGAGCATCAATTACCAATGGAAAACGCTTTAACCAAGTTGTAACAACCACTATCACTGGAAATAACTCGACCACCGTACGGTCATTTCTACAAACAATTTATCTCTTCTTGGAACACAACTAATATTCGTGAGAAAAAGTAAGAAATATGAAATCTCTTCGTAAGCAAACGAGATAGATACATACTCCGAGTCAGCGGGATGATGTTACCGGGAAATTCAATAAGGTCACTGACGTTTTTACTTTTTGACGTTTAAAAATCACAACTTGACGTTTGTAAATGGCAACCACCCTCCGTTGTCATTTACAAATAGTTTTTTCTTAAGTTTTTTGAATAAATTCCATCAAAAATGAGCCTAAAAACAGAAAAGGACAAGGTGAAGCAACTCCAAGACAAGTGCCTGTCCGTGTTGAATACCCTTCTGAGAGATGAGGACAATAAGTACTGTGTGGATTGCGACTCAAAAGGTATACACACAAGACAATCCTATAAAATCAATTCTTTTGAGGATGTGTTGAATTTTTTCCCTTCCACGTCATTTTGCGCTTTTATTCTATCTGCTTTTATCTTTTTTACATTTTAATAAATTTACAAGTAAAAAATTTGATATATCAGAAAAATCTGAATGTTGCATGGTCTTTAGGGCATTTGTGTGGGATGCTGACACAAGAAATTAACCCTCCGCATAACACCAATGTAAACCAATTTTACCAAAGTTCATAGATTTAAAAGGCGCATATGATATTAAAAAAGTTTTATACTATTTTTAAAAAGTATATAAGTATCTCCTATTTGGTCAACAAGCCAATGACCAATGACTTCAACTAAAAGCTAAGATATGGTCTCCAGTTACCTTTTACATTTAAGAGTTCTTAATCTGTTATGTGTGACACTAAACCAGGCACTTTCCTCAAAAGGAACAACTTCAAATTTTATTACATACCTAGGTATCCACTCTACAGTAGATATGTCCGTGGGTGGGCTTTAGAAGATGACCAAATTTTGTTATTTTGTGTAAGAGTAAACATACCTTGTTTATCATTTTCTACCAATATAACAAATATGAAATATGTTTCAAATTAAACTCTAAACCAAAGTACAAATTTAATTAAAAAATTTACTTAAATGTTAAAAGTAATGAGTTTTAACACATTATTTTTTTAAAGCCCCTGCTATTCTGTCTCCCACCTTTAGCCAGAGTACTAGTTCTACATATTAAACAATAATGACACCTATGGACATGTTGGTCAATGTCTTTATTAAATGAAGCAATTACTTAATTTAAAATACTCATCAAAATGCTGTCTACTGAACAAAGGATTTTTATAGTCCAGTGTTATAGGGATGGCCAAGTATTATACCACTACATCATGGAACAGTTTGGCAAGAAATTTGTAGGAATCCCAATAACGGAAATGACAATCTATAACACAATAAAAAAGTTCCAAAGAACTGGTTCTGTTTTGAATCTCAAGAAGAAGATGAAGAAATATGACCAAAATGATGCTACCATAGTTTTAGTTCTTCAGTCTGTAAGAGGAACTCCTGTGATCCCTTAGATACCTTGCTAAACATCTTTTAGTTGTGAAAAAAACTTTAAAACTGGTAAAACAGATAATATAGCAAGAATACCAAAATCCCTTTTTTCGAAAAATGTACCTAAAATTAGTACTTATTCCAGGTTTTTATTTTTTACTAGAATATTTTATCTTATCATTTATAATTGCTTTGTTATTTCATATCCTTATTTTTATCACCCAAGGCAATAATCAGAAGCAATTAAATGCAAAATTATCTTGGAGTTTTTGGAACATCTAATCTACTTATCTACTTAATATTCTGTTATTTTTTTGATGAAAGGGCAGTAAAATAAATTATTTACATTGCTAAAAGGGATGTCAATTATGTCATAATCAATTATAGTTTAAATTTGTGTTATTGAAAATCAATTTGTATTAAAGGTGGATCAGAGAACACAAATTTTAATAGCTTTTGCTTTTTTACTTTCTGAATAACACTGCTGTGTCAGGAAAGTAAAAATATATTCATGCAGAGTGTCGGTTTTCGGCATATGTTTACGTTTTAAAGTGTTCTGAAGCTGTTTTAAATATTTTCAATGTATTGCACACAATACAGCAATTGCACACAATACAGCACAGTTTTAAAGATCTTTTAATTTTCTGTTCATTATCGAAGTTTCAAGCATGGCTATGTGGTAAAATCAAATTTAAAACACCATTTTCATTTTTTAGTGGCTATATGCCACGTAGGGTATTGAACCATATAAGATAGTTGCTGCTGCCGCTTTTGTTGCTCTCAACAATTCGACCGACGGTTCGGAAAGTTGCTAGATTAAAAAATATCGCTATTTGTTGATAAAAATCTAATTTTAAGTCAAATCAAACATCATTAAATGATAAGTTTAAGTAAAAAATATAATAACAATGCTTTTATTGTATCAATTTGTATGTTAATCCGACCACAAAGATAAAATTAAAATGCCTTCGGAAGACACCAAAATTTAAATACAAATTAGCATTATCTTTGTCTGGGAAATTTAAATGCAACACCCACATTTAATTTGTTATTATTTTACAGTGATAAAAAGATAAACATTCAAGTGGTGCTAATTTTAAACATAAATTAGAATCGTCAAGGACAAATTTCGTTAAACTAAAAAAGTACTTTCCTAAAAAGAAAACATAAGAGGCGTATCTCATCCCTTCTGTTTGTTTCTTCAATATTGTTGTTGCACAGATATTTATTACATAAACCCAATAACTTTCTGGTAAAGATATGAAATGTACGCTCAACACACTTTTGCAAAATTTTAAAAATTGACGTACAGTCGTTAACACAAATGCGTTGGCTTAATTTCTGATATAGGTGTCAAGTAGTAAAAAAACAAGTTTGTAGTTTAAAAATATATTTCAAATACTTCGAAGTACTAACCTAATAAAGAGTCTAATCTCCGTTATTATCAAGCACGCCTCGACAACGTACGGACATGCTTGCCACAAGCTTCTCGGCATACTCACTAGGCAGAGACCTCCATATCTGGAGACTTTAGTGCTTCAGTGTTGATACACGTTTAAACGAGTAATAGACACTGAATTCTGCTCTTAATACTTGCGTCTCCCGCAGGTCCAAGATGGGCATCATGGAATATTGGTGTGTTCCTCTGCATCCGTTGCGCCGGGATTCACAGAAATCTAGGCGTCCACATTTCCAAAGTAAAGTCCGTCAATTTGGACACGTGGACTCCAGAGCAGGTGGTTTCTTTACAACAGATGGGCAACTCAAGAGCAAGGGCTGTGTACGAAGCAAACTTGCCAGACAATTTTAGAAGGTAAAATAATTTTGTTGACTATGTTTACAATGTATTTCGGAAATAATGCGCTTATGCAGCACTTTCCCAAGCAAAAATTGAAACTAATGATTTAATGATTCAACGATTGTGTGGATTTATTATTTATTACTTTATATGTACTGCGGCATCCACAAAGTTCGCGTCATATGGAAAAAAATGTCATTTCCTATTTTGAAGAAAATTTTTGGTTTTCTTGAGAAAAGTTCTTACACGCATAAAAAACGTTTGGGACATTGTGGTACGCCGCATTGTCTATAGCGAGGATGGACCTCTCTGGTAAATTGGGCAATAATTGGTGAGCAAGTCCGTATAAGAGAGTTTAGAGGGTGACTTTAGAGTTATTTTTAAATCACATAAAAAATAAGAAGGATTCAGAACATTAAACATTTTTAGACCCCAAAACGACTCTAGTCTGGAGTCTTTCATCAGAGCCAAATACGAGCACAAAAAATACATAGCTAGGGAATGGGTGCCACCGGCCCTGCCCAAAGTTAATTGGGAAAAAGAGATCGACGAAGAGATGGAGAAGCAAAAGCGCAAGAAAAAGACGATTTTAGAAAAGAAGCCTTTGGCTAATGTTGAGGTGCCACAGTTACCGAAACCGACCAATCCCAGTCCTAAGCCGGCTAGGTCTGTAAATAATACTCCCGAAACGAAAGAAAAACAGAAGCACAGTAATAGTGACTTACTAGGTAAGTAGAATTTTTAATGGATGTTTAACTCAAACAAATTAAATCAGAAAAATATGTCTATTTACATTTAATAAGCTGGTCTATCTGGTAATTGATGCGAATCTCACCATGTTCTGTCTAATCTTATATTGAATACCGCAAAAAAATACAAGAGTTGGATGGCGAGGCGAGGAATTTCACAACGCCAATTAAATTTTAAATTTTCTAAAACAGGGGTCTCTAGATTCTGTAACTAATTGCCTGCAGATGTTTTCCCTTATCCTCCCAATCCTCAGTCCTTTAAATCCCGTGTCAATGGATTACATTTACCTTCTCTTCAGACGCCCACGGTATATTACTACCGAGGCTTGAAGCTTGAAGAAATTAGACAAAATCCATTCATTTTCGTCCATTCCAGGTATAAACGGAGATGATAGTTTCAGTAGTTTTATATCCGCATCCCCTGGTCAAGCTGCAACAAACGCCAATGCCGCTACTGAAGGTGCCACTAAAAAGGACGAAACTGTGAAAAATGCTAAGAGTGAGGAAGAAAGCTTCTTCAATCAGACGATACCGGCCGAAAAGGAGAAAACTAAACTAGATAAGGTAAGGATGATTAGTTTTGTCAATAATTGTAATTTCTTTTTTTTTGTATTATTTAATTAAGTTGTTTTTTTACAGGATAGTATTTTAGCACTTTATGGAAACGGACCAACGATCCCGCAGTTTCAAAACCCAATGCAAGTTGCTTATCAAACTTCTGGCGGATTTCCCGCCGTCCAGTCCACACAGGGTAATTTTACAGCTTTTGGGGGATTCCCTCAAGGGGGACAGGTAAGAGATAAAGTTGGAATTCTGTCATTTATAAAGTAAACATTAAGAAAAATGCGCCTCTGCCGTGATCAGCCAGTGGCGGTGCCGTCTCTGTTATAAAGGGGGAAGCGATCCGTTGATTCATTAAAATGTTTTTTTATGGTTTCATTGAATTTTCCTAAAAATTCTAAGAGGGCGATATAATTTCCCCGGTTGGCGGACCTACCTTATGGCCCCTGAAACTTAATTCACGCATTGAAATAATTAATCATATAATTAATTAGGTAAGTAGGCCAGTTAAAATATATGACAAATCGTCCCTACTCACCCTTTAGAGTCCCTAACAAATATGCATCTGTAAAAACAGGAGGGATAAAACTAGATTTTAATTCCCTCTAAGAAAGGGGCCTTTTACATGTAAAACCCTTTGAAAAGATACTCTGTATATTTTTTGTAGATTTTTTCAATTAAACACATTTTTTTCCAAGGTCCCCGGCTATGCAGTACAGAACGGTATGTCCGCAGTTCAGGGTCAGTTTTTGCAACAGTCAAATGGAGGGTTCCAGAATTGGGCTAAAGGGGGCGCTATGCAATTTCCAGTGGCGCAAAGTCAGGTGAGCATAAGAACTTATCATCGAGTGTATATTAAGTTGCCTATACTCACCTATACCTAACCGGAATCATTTATTCATGACGTAAATAGATATATTTGTTTGCGTGGAGTTCGTTTTTTGATTATAGTGTAATTTGTGTGCAATTATTTTTATTAAACAATAAAATACCTCTAAAATTACCGCTATTTTTTTTTTCAGACTCAGTTCATGCCTAACCAATTCCCTCAAACTGCCCAGTTTCAAAACGGTCAACCGACCGCCCAATTCCCATCGGCGTTTCCAGGGACCGGCGCCCAAATCCCCGTCGCTCAATCCCAATTCGGCGTCGCCCAGCCGGCGTTGGGCAACGCAAACTTCGCCGCTCAGATGCCCAATCCGTTCTTCGCCAATCAGACGGTGCCCTTGGCGCAGCAGTTCGGAAACTTGTCGCTGAATGGCGCCGCCCCCAACACTAACGCCGTGCCCACGGTGGCGCCCAATATATGGCAGTAGCAAAAGGTCTAAAAATGTTTTTTTATGTGTTTGTCTTAATTTGGGTAAACATTGATGCTGAGGACTGAAATAGAAGGAAAGTAGGTTTTAAAGAGGTATTGTGTATAGTTTTTCTTATTATTATTCCACCGCCCACTTTCACTGCATTTCGTTTACGAGATAAGTAAGGAGTTGTAAACATAGGTAAGTCCAGAGGCGTATCTACACTATTTGGAAATAAAATTAGGATCCGATTTGAAAATAAAATACAAATATTTATTTACCTGCATTGTGTAACTTGAAAAGCAGCGAGATGGCTTAAAACTTTGTGTCCTCATTTATTGCATACAACCTGTTTCCTACATTCTTTTCACTGAGTGGCAAAAACAGTTCGAGGCAAGTATCTAGATGTTGTCAAGATAGAGAAGCGTCTATTTAGAAAGTTCCACAATCGTCTTTATAGCCTCAAAAATATAAGTATATGATCCACTGGTAACATGTTTACCGGTTTTCTTGCATCGGTAACGTGGTCCAGAGGTAAAACATCCGCCTGTGGATCGAGAGGTGGTGGGTTTGCTTCGGTAAAATTTTTGTCATTTAAAAAATTATAAAAAATTTGGAAACCTGCTCTAAAAAGTGCATTGGAAACGGGTTAGCACTCCATCCTCATCGAATTTTTTTTAATGCCTTATGAACACCATAAACTGTTCTCGCGGCAAAAATAAGTAAATACAGCTCTACAAACTTTAAAAAATGGCGCTGGTGTTCAAGCTGCGTTCAAATTTAAGTCTGCTACACAAAAATCTGGATTTCGCTCAACTACGTGTGGGCAGTGCGTAAGTGCTGACTTTTGCGGCGGTAACTTGCAGTGTTTTAGATACGCAAACAACATATCTTTGGATGCAGAGCGTTCTTTTTCAGAATACAGTGCAATCTTTACTTCAAAGTGTACAAGATTAAATCTGTAGCAGATATTTTAACGCTACAGGCGTTAACACAGGCTCAAAATTAGACTATACGCGTTTGGCTTCAGGGTATATTGTGGTATCCGTACATTGGGTGAATAAAATATTTTTCTATTACTTTAACCGAAGGTATTTCGCATTTTCTAGTTACACAATGTAGGTAAATAAATATTTGTATCCTAATTTTATTTCCAAATAGTGTCGAGACGCCCCTGGACTCACCTGTCTTTACAACTCTTTAGTGATAAGTGTTATTTTAAAATTAGAAAGTACGAGACAAAAACCGTTGTAAAAAAAATTCTACTGAGTGTTGCTATACCCGCAGTACATATTCTTTAGGTAAAAAAGTTTGTACAAAGATACGTCCTAAAATGTTTCATTTTCAAGATACATAGTGTTATAAATTTTAAGTTTTCGTTCATTTTACCTTAAACGTTTGTTAAAATATTTGTCTCGAAATTAGTACAGAGCTAAATTTTAGCACTTTTTAGGTAGAATTATTAAAACCTTCCCAAACACTATACAGGGTAATATTTTTTCTGGGCGACTTTTAATGGGCAGTCAGTGGCGGCGTCACAAAAAGTAGTTTAAGGTCCAAGGGTACATGACCCACTGAACTTTATCACTCTGTATCTAAAAAGTTAGCCATTTTATACAAATTTTTTTACCTAAAATCAACTCAGGAATCACCTTAAAAAATTTACCCGAGATTTTGGAAGTCCCTGTATAATGCAACTTTTTTTCATAGGGAACAGTTGTAGTTGCCCGTTTCTTCAGGTTTGTGCTCTGATATAAATATTTATATCCCAGCAAACCTGAGCAAACTTGGGTTTGTTCGGATTACTCGGATATCAATATTTACCGAACTTTTCACAAGAGCGTTGGCTTAGCTTCTCAGCATACTCGCTAAGCTATCTGGCGACTTAAGTGCTTCAGTGTTAATATACGTTTTTCGCTAAGCTTTCGCTTTATAGTAGCCCAAACATTCTCAATAGGATTCATGTCTGGGGACTGGGAAGGCCAATCCAAGGTTCAAATGTCATTATCGCGTTTCCAAGTTGTGCATAACACTCCGGTGTTTTGGGTTATTATCTTCTCGTAGTACCCAGGAAGCAGTATTAGCTCCATACCACCTTTTAGCAGATTTCAGCAGAGCAGTTTTATATATTTTCCACATTTTCGGTGCATTTCAATTATCTTTGAAAGTATAGACGTCCGAAACCACAGGAAGCAACCCCAGACATGAATCTTAACTGGAACAAACCTAACGATTACCACCACGACTGTAACTAGATCTTTACCGTTACTGCGTATTAGCTTTCCCCACCCTCTATTAATTTGTGAAGGGATTAGTGTAATCCGTCTCGAACCTTCCAAGAACTCAAGTGTATGTCCGAGCAAAACTGTACAGACTCTGGCAAAAAACTAAGAGTTTTCTGTTAAAACGTTTTTGTTTTGTACTTTCTACTTTAGTTATTGTCTATACCGTCGACAAAAAAAATTGTTTACAGTTATTTTAGAAGAAAATACGTAAGTACTTTTACCATATTTTTTCCGATTGAAGATGAGCGGATATACCTAAAACAAAGACAATTTATACATAAATCGCTAAAAGATTGAATATTGACATTTATAAACTATCGACAGATGGCAGGGTTGCACAGGGTGATCCAACTAAAAGCATACATCGAAAATGTATTATTTTTACATACAAAAAATGCGAACTACTCTATTCAAAAAAACGATTGAACAAACCTATTGTTAATTAACAAACCGGAGCAAACCTAACGTAGAAACACAACCCCGACAGATGTCATCTGTCAACTTATAAACGTCAATGTGCAACCTTACAGTGAAAATAAACGTCTCGACTTCTGAAATGAATGCTGATTTTTTCTTCGAATCGCAATTGACAGCAGAGTTCTTGTCCGATTTTAAAAAAAACTTTTTGTCAGATGAAAGCCCTATATGTCTACTTTCTATTTCTGGCCACCTGAAGTATACAGGGTTGAACGAAAAAAAGATACAGGGTGAAACGTTTCACTTTGCTTTTCGGTTGTTATCCAGGTGACCTTTGGAGTTTGTATTGACATTACTCTTTTAAGGGTAACAAGCCCCAACTTTCTTTTATTTTTGTGTTTCTATCTTACTTATTAAGGAGGCTATGATGATATTTTTGCTGCTGCAAAGACCACGAAAGAATAATAAAAGGTTATAACAAAAACTCCAGAGGTCTCTAGAAAAGTTATCAAAAATCAAGGTCTCAATTTTTACTCTGTAACCCTTTTCGGTTTAATCCTGTATAATTCAGGTGACAAATTAAAACTGCATATACAGGGCTTTCATGTGAAATAAAGATTTTTTAAATCGAAATTATGTGAAAAAATCGGCGTCCATTTCAAACGTGGGGAAGTTCACTTTATAAGCGTTAGTTAATGTAGGTATTACTATTTCACATTTCCAAATGAACTGTTTCATTGATCTAACTAAATACTATTATCTGTAAAAATGAGATTAAACTACAAGCTAGGTTAGGAAAACTTATCAAATATAAACCTGTGGAGTATTTGAAAAAGAAAATGGTAGGAATCTAAGGGTATGAATATTTTACAGGTTTTTTCAACTACACTATACAAAGTACTATAAAAAAGGCGTTTATTAAATGAAGAAAAGTTATTTATAAAAGTAAAACAAGGTATGTAGTGCGCGCAGGGTCTATCTATGCTAATTGTATATTTTTGTAAGAGAAAGGTGCATTTCTTTGATGACTCTTTATGGAAAAATAATCTGATGACTAAAAATCAAGGATCAAGGAATTTGGAAGGGTTAAAGGAAGGTAATTGTATATGTTCGGTCACTATAAACTGCTCTCACGGGAAAAAGGCTAATGAAACTCAGAAAGACACAAAACTACCAGAAGGAAACTGAACAAACAAAGCCGAAACACACGATACGATTGCCTGGCAAAGCCAACAACATAATCACAAATGAAGCTTAATTCTTCCCTCCCTATGGTTCGGGGTTCGAGATTACAAACCCGGTTTCGGGGATCCAGAATAAGGACCATAAAAACAACCTACAGCAAGCTCACCTACACGCAATTCGTAGTCGAGAATAAACAAACTAACCGATCCGTCTCTGATGTGCTCGTCCGTGATCCGGATCACTGCACGACTCGTCGATGTCATTGTATCTCTTTCTACTACCCGCCTTACTGTAATTACGCATTTCGCATAAGTTAAAAATCTAATTCGGATCGATCCAGTTGTTGTCAATCGATGTACCCTAAAATTAACGTTAATGCCATTTAACTTGCTCCATGCTGGGGTATTTATAGCTATTCCCCTTACCCCTTCCAAATTCCTTGACTTGTATGAGCTACGCTTTTATCAGCTGTAACTGGTACTGGTAAGGTACCGCCACTGGAATCATGCGCATTTTGCACAGCTTTAACTATCAGGGTAAGGGAATTTTTCATAGGTAATTGTGCAATATCTTTCCAACTTTTGAAATCGATGGTGATTTATTTCACCTAATTTTGAATCGCAGTTGATAGCGGCATTCTCGTCCGATTTTTTCGAACTATACAGGACGGAACTAAAGAGTAATACAGGATGAAACGTGAGACCTTGTTTTTTCCGGTGGCTTTCCTAGTGATCTCTGGAGTTTTTCCTACAACTCATTAACAGAGCTATGATTGTTTATATATAATTGTCATAACATATACTTAGCAGGTGCAGTGATATCAACGTAACAAACAAAATACACTTTTTTAATTAAGAAAGGTTTTTTAATAATGTGCCTATTTCTGCCAAGAAATTATTTACCTACAAATAACACCGCAAAAACAAAATTGCATTTTTGTTGTTTTTTTAATTACATGTAAACAGTTTCTTGTACTGTTAAAGCCATTGGTAACACAAGTACTCAAGTACTACACTACAACACAAAAAACACAACACAGATATCAAATAATATCCAAAAACATATTGGTGGGCCGGCGACAATTTCGTCATATATGTCTCTTTTCACTTCCTAAAGCGCTTATGTTTGTTTCTCTCTTAGTTTAAATGCATTTATATAGTTTAATATTTCCATGTAAACCTATATCCGAGCCCGGAGCAAGCTTGGCTCGATGCTTCCTCGAATGAGCATGAACGCAAAAATAATAAAAATCTTCATAGCTGTTGGAAGGAACACAAATAAGAAGCAAGCGAAAGCTGTGGCTTGGTACTCTCCAAAACCCTTAAAAGATACGAGAGATCACTGGGAAAATTACCAAAAAACAAGGTGTCACGTTTCACTCTGTATCCTATAGTTCCGAAGACCATAATTAATATAGAGGAAGACATACAGGGCTTTCATATGAAAGAAAGAATTATTGAAATCCTATTTTTGGCCGTCAGTCATATACCAAATTATTTTTCAGAAATAAAAATTTTATCAGCAAATTACAGAATTCTTCATTTCACTAAAAAATGGGAAAAACCTTGCAGGGTAATTCTTCGTAAAAAACGCTACTAAAATATTTTGCACTGCGTTATTTGAATGACAACTTGACAGACGTCTGGCCATTTTTGAAATTAATAAACTGTTCTTTCTTTACGCAACTTTTTGTACTGATAGAGAAATTTTAGGGTAATAAATATAAAATTGTGGTATAAAAGAAGAATTTATAAAATAGGTAATATAAAATATATTGATATTAAATAAGAAATGTTTGTTTCATCTATGGTTATCGAAAAAGTCACTGAAAATTACATATAATTATAAAAATGGTATAAAATATTAATAAACTTACTTTATATTTAATATAAAATGCCGTTTTACAGCAATTTAGTATTGACGATTCAAATTAAGCCGAATAGCGTTGTCACAGCTGCAAACAGCTGATTTTTAGTGGGCTCATTAGACGACAGATTTGATAAAGATGCCAAATCGCACAACAATGAAGACTACGACGAAATGAAAACATTGTCCACTATGGTGGGCCGATGAGGGCGTAACGTTCTTAATTTGAATAGCCAATATCCCTTGGTGAGGATAGAGGGCGCTATAGAAATAGTCATCAGCGTCCTCGTTTTTTTGAAAGATGACAGAAAGACCAGCGACTTTAACGTATAAATTGCCATATTCTCAATGATGTTTAATTAAATTTAGTAAACTCGTGTTTTCAATGACTTTTTTGAATTATCACTTAATAGTGTCGTAAGTGCAATGAAATTTTAAGAACTTTCCAGCTTTACCTGTATTTTAATTTTTTATTGTGATTTTTTCGTTTTTACCAATAAAGTCTAATTTTAAAGTTTGGGTGTTGCAATGTATTGTTTTCGAGCTGGCCGAGATGAAAACCACATGAAACTTAAACGAATTTTATGTAATTTTTTAGTTTAGTTGTTAAAGAGTATTATTTATTTGTGTATTACTTAAGAAAGTACAATTTTGTACCTTTAGTACGGATTTTCGGCTTACATACAATTGTACTGTATTAATGTCACCAAAATACAAAAATTGTAATTGGAATATTGTTTTTGTAAAGACCTAATAATTGGGGGTTTTGGTTAACCCTTCAACATTGCGCTTGGGTCATAAAAGGGCTTCTTTTCCTACACCTTCCAGTCCTTTCTGCCCCTCAAAGTATGCGAGGGTGACAATTTCCACAAAATTTTCCTGTGATGGTTATGTGTTTATCAGTGGTGCGCAGTCTCTTCTAAAACTAAGATGCCGAAAAAGATACAGAAAAATTGATTATTAATGGAAAACAAACAACGAACATACAAAAGAAGCAAAACTTTATTCAATATTACAATACAAATCCTGAGCACAATGGATTTATCCAAGTAAATAAAATATATTATGATTTTTCTTCCTTAAAAAACATTAAGTCTCACTAACACGGGTACTTGGTTACATTTGGGACATTTTTTAATGTCCTACACTCCAAACTTACATATAACCCTGTATATAGCTTACACCATAAGTAGTAATCATCATACTTCTGTTATAAAAAGAAAATTTTAATCAAATTTTGGTACACCTATTTTTTTTATACTGAATACCTAGGAACTTAAGAGTACTATCACTAAACAAACTAAAGACATTCAATAGAAAAAACTTAAGCTACATAGCTGATCTGTGTACAAAAATTGTACCGAGTTACAGCAGCTACATAAAAACAAAAATTGACCCATACAGCTTAAACCAAGAATTGCTTCTTCGCAGATCACGCACGTTGCCACAGGTAAGCATGCGCAGTTAAAATTTGAAAACATTTTGTATTATTGAACAGAACCGGCCTTAAAATTTGTATGTGGTGTTATTTGTATTTGTGCTTCCTTCGTTCTCATTTCTCCTAACACCGACAAGAGCTTGGTTGGCGGGCAGCACGGATACAATCCTGAAATATTAATGCGTCGGGTGCTGTGTTGCCAAGTTATTGTCTAAGTCGTAATTACTGCAGATTTTAATGTTTTATAGGCACAGTTACAATTATTATTATTAGTAATTACCTAAATATCTTAAAATAAAATTAGATAAGCTTATATTAAATGTATAAATGTATCGCGAATATTGTTCTAATAATAAATTGGTCAGATTTAAACTAGTAAGCCGGAATTTACGACAACCGGCGCGGCGGCGTTGACGACCCTGCGCGCCCCGAAAGCGATATTATTGGTGGGCCGTCGACAAATTTTGTATCTGAAAAAAATTAAAAAGTTGAACACCATGCATCTGTTTAAAGAATCTTTCTTTAAGCAATGACGCATGTTTTTTGAAGTACAATTTATAAAATGAACTTTTAATGCTGGCAGTCCATTTTTGTTTGTCATGTCGCTGAGTTACACAAGAGGAGTAATCAGGTTCCATCCCAACTAATTCGTTTTTTTTAACGTTGTTTTTGCTCAGGGTCAGTTATGGGCTATAAAAAACCAACTTTCAAATATAGACACGTAAAGATAGCACATATTCGTTAAAAAATAAATATTTTTATTTTGTACTTTTTTTAAAACTGCGAGCCGCAAAAATTCGACAGACATATCGGAAGGAAAACTGCAAAATAAAATCATTTCTTTGATCAATTTTTATGTATTACAATACAATTTTTATGTGTTACACCGCTTTTATAGCAAATAAATAAGTAACATCAGAAAAAAGAAAATAGTGACGATGGATGCTGATTACACCTCTTAAATATTAGAAACACGTATTAATTCTATTCTATACGTTATCATGCAGCCTTATCGAAATTAAAAGAACAAGTAGCGTTAATTGTTTTAAAAAATACGAAATTCTAACTTATTACGAAATAACTAGAAAATGTAAACTAGATGTTACAACTTAAACTCGTTTAAAGTTAAAAATTATTCCTTATCGGCTGTAATAAATCCTGAAATGGCGAAGAAAAAAACTTGTTTAACTTTCCTTAACTGGTCACCCGTTGTCTTTTTAATTAAAGCTGTCGAATTGGTTGAAAACTTTATTATTAACAGGGTTGGTGCCATTGATCATACAGGGTGTGTCGAAAAACATGTGCAATCGTTTAAAGGGTGATTGTTTAAAAGAAACTAACGCGAAAAGTTCACATGAACATCAAAATTGCTCGAGCCATTTTGAAAATATTTAAAAAAAACTGAAAAAATTTAACACCCTGTATTTGTGAAACAAAGCGTCTGCGGACCTATGTTCATATGAACTCTTTGCCCTAGTTCCTTTCAAAGAATCTTTAAGCGATGGCACGTTTTTTTTGAAACACCCTGTATATACAGCGTCTTCCGAAAAGTTGGAGACAAATAATTCTCTCGTCTCTTCAACTTTTTGCGACACGCTGTATATCAGACGATGGTATTTGATTCGTTTAGTATTTTAGTTAGGTTAGAGATTATTCAACAATTCAATATTCTAATTTTAACATTGTGGTACTAAAAAAAAGGGTTGTGTATGCGGCGGCGACTACCGACCGGTGAAACCCCGCCAAATCGAAGCCACGCTCGCCACTGCGCTGTTCATGAGGCCCCCCGCCATACTACTTGCCTGAAATCACAAAGAAAAAACGGTCAACTGCAAGTTACCCACCCTATAAATAAAAATAAATATATGACCTTTCACATATGACAACATTGTGTTTATTTGTTCAAGTGCATTTCACGAGCCCTGTACGCGAACAGTGATCGGATTAACTCAAATATCAGCTGCTAGGATATCCTTTGTATTTCTACTTCTACGTTTTTGTAATATCACTTCCTGCGAGCCCGTGTGTCAAAGGAGGTGTTTTGCACACGAGAACCATCCCTTACCCAGGAGAGGTTAATGATTATGTTCCAATATTTATTTTTATAAAATTCACTATTGAAATTCTTTGTGTACAACGCTTCAGGGGGGCGTTCTCAAGGAAATAAGGTATACACTTACCTGCTGGGCATTTATCACACTGGATTGCACTGTAGCTGGACCTGCAGGAACTTCCGGACATTGCACATGGGGCACCTGCAAAAAACATAGTTCTTAAAAAGCTCCAAAACATAAAAACAAGGTTTTTTACTTACCGCCTCCCATTCAATTGTAAATAGGTCTCCCTCATCTGAATCTGAATCGTCACTCGATTTGAGATCGCTTGAAATGGACTTTTCTAGGGCGGTAACTTGCAAGTCGTTCACCTCAATGGGACCTTGCCTGAAAAAAAGTGACATTTACCCTTTACAATATGTAATTTACACCTACAATTTAGAAGATATCGTATGATATAACGCTAAGAAGAACTAGATAAGTATTTTTATTTTAAAAATTTACATAAACAATTATCTTAAGTGTATATTTACCTTCCCAAATCGGCAGATTCGTTATCCGTCAATTGTAAAATATTGTGAATAGTGCCGTTCGGACAGAGGGCGCCGATGTCGATATTCTGCGATATGCAGAGGTACAAAATGTTGGCGTTTAGGCGGGCCACCCTTCTAGCAAACTGCTGCTCATTTATTGTGCTACTACTAAATTCACTAAAAATAAACTTATTTTTAAACCAACAATGCAAGAATTACAGTTTCTTTTCTATAAAAAGTCAAAATATGGCAAATAAATTAGCAATATGACCTTTTCCTTCTATATTAATTATCTTGGCCACGTTTTTATGTCAATTATTTGACAAGAAATGCAAGGGTTATACAACACTGTCACTTTTTGTCAAATCTAAAAGTTTCTTCGTCCTTATTTGTCATATACTGAAAACATGAGATAGCTATATTAATGCAGACCCATGATACAAATAAAAGATACGACACCGCACAGGTATACGTCACGCTGTGAGTAATTCCGCCATATTTTGTAAACGAAACTAGGCCACGCCTACCTGCGCGGTGTCATATCTTCTTTTATTTGTATCATGGCCCCGACCTAAGCCACGTATATCAAAATCGTTTCTACCCCACTTTTTGTAAGGCAAGGGCCTTGTTTTGTACCCACTGCAACGATGTAGCTATCAATAGATGACAAATAAGGACGAAACAATTTTCAGATGTGACAAAGAGTGACAGTATATGTCCAATGGAGACTATAAAAGCAGTAGTTGTTGTGTTAAAAAATATATATTTCACCACACTTATTAGATACAGCATTTAGAATAGTTCTTTTTACCTGTACACCATTTTATAAGGAAGTCTAACGTTGAGGAAAAAGGACAAAACATTGACCAATTGTGCGGTATACGTGAGGGCGGCAGAGATACTGAAAGCTGGGTTGTTGTCCATCATGTCCGTCTCTTCGGATATCGGAATTCCGTCGCGATTTTGAGCTAAAATATGAGCTAATGACAGAACATTAATAGATGTACATCGACGCTGTATATTTTTGTGTATTTTTTCCATGAGCAACCATGCAACACCAATACCGATATCTTACAAACTTCGAGGACATGCAGACTAAAACGGACAGATCTGGAAGTGCTTCGTTTTGAAGATAGAGGGCGTTTAAAATTTTTTTACCAAATCTGAAAAACTGTTGAGATTATATACAATTTTTTTTTTGATTTGCTCTTTTGATTACGGAACCACTAAATTTTGATTGAATTTAAAAAATAAATAAATTTTACAAATAAATCAGTTCTATTCTAGAACTATTTTCGTTTCCATGGAAATGATTTATTTTTACTCAAGTATATGATATGATGGCAGCAAAATTAGGATAGATTAATTTTCATTGTGTCTGTCTGTCCTCTAAAATTATGTTTGAAAGCGACGTTAGTCCTTTAAAAAAACAAAATACGTAAAACTACTGAGATTACTGTCAACACTACACAATACAAATCTGTTACCCCATAGATGAAAATTGGAATAGTTGCCGCTCCCAGGAAGACACGGGGCCACCACGGAATACTGCATTTCGTTTGAGTAATCCGTATAGACCCATTTATCTCTTAGATAAGTAGTTTGTGTTGCCTCTGCTAATTCCTTTACCATGCTATCTCCGCTAGATTCCATTTCTCTGTAACAAAAAATTCATCTAATAAAAATGATTAATATACATTGTTTTAATAAGGAAATTCAATATAAATTTTTATATTCGTCGCTATCCCAGCTCAATGCTGTATATTTTAGTTGACCAGATGAGCAAAAAAGTAGACATAAAGAGCTTTTACCTGAAAAAGTTTTTAAAAATTGGACGATAATTCCACTATCAATTGCGAATCAAAATTAGATGAAACAAATTACCATTCATTTCAAAATGCATATTTTTTGACAATAAAAACATCAAAAGATCGTACACTTACATTGTGGGCTTGACAACAGAAATAGGAAAAACATATTTAAATAACTGTTGCACTCTA
The DNA here is from genome assembly GCA_963971165.1 of Philopedon plagiatum. NCBI lineage: Eukaryota > Metazoa > Arthropoda > Insecta > Coleoptera > Curculionidae > Philopedon > Philopedon plagiatum. The sequence goes on from OZ020197.1 coordinate 1,174,093, forward strand.
AGCCTCGCCAGCCTCTTCATATCGTCATATTTCCCATGTAACTTTTCTTCTGCCAAAGAAACATCCTCACATTTCTTAGAAACACAATCCCCCAATGCCTCACTCTTGGTTTTGTAGGCTTTTAGTTTTTCATTTCGTTCGTGGTTTCTTAAACGTAGCTCAGTCAGTTTTTGATTTAAAGCTGTTCTTTTTTGGCGTTTTTCTTCTAGAGCTAAGCGAATTATACGATTGCGTTCCTTTCCTTGTCTGATTTTTGTTTGCTGCACGAAAAAAGAAAATACTAGTTTTAAATCAGATACTCACTTTGAAACAATCTTAGCGTTGTATAAATGCTCAGGTAGAAACATGATACAATAAAAGGAAGATATGATACCAAGCCGTGTCAAATTCGTCCGGGTTTGCGCATGACGTCATGCGGTGAGTTATTTTTGAAATTTATAACGCGCAATATTGAGTTTAAGTTAGTTACAAACGATTTTATATAAATTCTATTGGCAAAAAAAATAAGTTGAATAAAAAAAAAAATATATACTTTGCCTCCTGCTCATAATACAAATTTTAAAATATATGACTTAAAATAATCATGTAAATAAAGAGATAAATTAATTTAAAATAATATATTATATTGGTAAATTGCCTGCCAATTGCGTTCTATATGTATTTATTTACGTGAAAAGAAAATGTAAATAATTTTATAAAATAAAACTATGCCTAATAATTCAGATAATAATTATTATTCAGAGGCATATTCTTATTAAAATATATATACTTACCTACACAGTCTTCCAAAAATATGTTATAAATAAGAATTTTGTTTGTTGCTATAATTTGTCATATATTTTTTGAGGTGAATAAAATCTGTATGTTTGTGACGGAAACATGTTTTAGGGTGATTTTTTTTTGATTTTTTACACTTTAAATGGTACATTATTAAAAATTATTGTATTTTTGTATTCTTTGCTTTTTCAAAGTTAAAAAAATCTTAAAATGCCAAAAATTATTCTAAACAAGACAAAAATATCTAAATTGATGAAATTAGGTAAAGCTTCTGAATATTTTATCTGCAAACATGATTTTCCATGTATTGATAAAAAAAAACAAGCATTAAAAATTATTACTTAAATTATTAATTAACTGACAAATAAATAGACAAAAGTGCTTCGCTAATAGGGTCTCCATTTTAAAGAGCCCTAATAATTGAAGTACTTACCAAGGTGTCACATTTTTGTTTACTTTCCAAGAATTTCAAGCAGTTACTTTCAATATTTCCTCTATTATCATTGAGTTCTCCAAAAACTCTACGTATATTGAATATGCTAAAAAAATAGATATTAGTCCAGAGAAGAGTATGCAAACTTTATAATTAATAATAAGTTGTTTGGGGATATGTACTGGCAAATCAAAACTGATATTTTATTCAATATGTACAAATAGAGAACATTTTTGGACAAGGCTCCCAGTGATTTGCTAAATGGTCAATTTACTGGTTTACTCTGACTTCCTGCCGAATTCCTTGGAGGACTGTGTCCAGGATCACGCTCTGTACATGGATTTCTCTAAGGCGTTTGACAGGGTCAATCACAGTGTTCTAATTTTAAAATTAAGTAAGTCTGGTATTACAGGTACCCTACTTGACTGGATTGCTAGCTATTTGTCAGACCGATTGCAGATTGTCAGAGCCAGTGGATTAAAATCTAATGAAATAGGGGTTCCGTCTGGTGTTCCTGAGGGATCCCAGTTGAGACCCCTTTTGTTTAACCTCTTTATCAATGACATTGAACAGTGTTTCTGCTTCAGTAGATTCTTACTTCTAGTTGGCTTATTGCTTATTATTTGCCAAGTAATTTTTAATAGTTTAATATTTTAAAAAGAAAAATGAATTTATCTCTTTACCTATCATCATTTCTACTACTGGTTATCTGCCCTGCTTGGATACACTCCCTACAGTAAAAGTACCTCTTGAATTTTTTACAAAGCGGGCATTTATGGACATTGGGGCTATCAGAACTAGACGAAAGATGAAAAATTCTTGGTGCAGTACTTGTGGTCGAATCTTCAGAGCTTACTGTAGCCATTATAACTTACTATAGACTGATTACGAGTTTTAAAGCTAATATTTGTACATATGTATTGGTTTAAATTGGATTTTTAATGCACTTTTATGCAAAACTACGATGGTTAATCACCATTTTTGTGTTTTATTTTTGGTGTTTTGGGGGTAATTTCACCAATTTCACAAATGTCAAAACAGGGAAAAAAAGAAGAAAAACATCCCACAAGTCACCCGCGAGTTTTAAATGTATTTCAGATTTTCGGGTGATTTACTTAGAAATTTAAAAGGAATTTGGGACTGGGGGTCCAGTGACTCCAGTGACACTGCAGTAGCAGTGTCAGCAGCTATTTAGTAGTTTTTGTTAAGAATCAAACAAGGATTTTTAAAAAATTCTCTGTATAGTCTAGTTTCTAGTATAATTTGACAATCAGCTGATTTTTGTTGGTATTTGTATTATTTCAGCTGACTGGTTAGGTGTTGTCGTCATAAGTAGGGCATTTTGATTAAGCCGGTAGTCCATTAATTAGTTGAATCATGAATATTAGCCTAGATATTTATAGCTCAGCAGTACTGTTTTCCCATCTTGTTTTAGTTTTTTATGATTTCTTGGTACCATTTCAGTATTTTCAGATAAGTGTTCTCTTCATTTTTTTGCACGCTGCTAACTGGCATTAGCTAGCGGGGCCATTTGTTAACCCATTTCCACAAAAAACAGCTTAAAGTGTCAGACGCATGTCAAAAAGTCTGGCGAGTGGCGAACAAAAATAATTTGAGAAAAAAGATACAAGTTGTGATTTGAGCTTTTCCTCTTCAAACTTTTTATTTTAAAGTAAAGAAGTATCCAAATATCAGAAGATAGAAGTAAAGTTGTACCAAAAATAATTATGGGGAGCTACGGGCAAGCCATTATGGCTGGTTTTGTATGCCGTTTGTGCTCGAAACAGAAAAAAGTAGTCATACATTTGTACACTGCTAGAGCGGCGAAATTAAATTTGATGAATAAAATAAAGTTGTTGCCTATTTCGGTAAGTATTTTCGCTTTATTAGTATTAATACCATGTATGCCTTGTAAAAAGTACAGCTTCCTTATCCTAAATAACATTCTACAAGATAATCTAATAAAACCAGGCCAAGGCTTCTGATTTTTGTTATGGAAACGCATTTTATCGACCTTTACTGTCCTTTACCTTTATAGAATTTATTTACTGTATTATATTTTATTCTTTGTAGCTGGAAAAATATGATAATCTACCCAAGACTGTGTGTGAGTCCTGTATAGAGAAATTAGATGCTCAGTATCATTTGTTAATGAGAATACGTAAAAGCGATAATGTTTACAGAGCACATCGAAATTTTCATGTAAGTGTATTCATTTACTTATAGGAAATTTAACCATATATGTGCTCTCACATAATGAGTTTGTTTCTGCAGCAGTTTCAAATCAATCGGAGCCAATGAGATGGTCTGGTTTCGATCAGCAAAATATTTTTCTTAAAGGTGATTGGCTCTGACTAGTTTTAAACTGCTTTAGAAACAAACCTAATAAAAAACAATAATTAAATAGATACTTACCTATACAGCGTGTCCAGAATCCATCTAATCAAATGGGGAACTTTTTATTTTTGACTTTACTGAAAAAAGCTTGGAAAAAAGTTATTCTTCATAAAAAGGTCTTAAAAGAATATTAGATATTTTTATTTTTTTAGAGTAATGGCAATTGTCCTGTAGAGTGCCCATTGCACGGGAGCTACATGAACGAATGACACAGCGAACTCTACAACTTCTTGTAAATATTTTGTAGCTTAGAAAAACTTAGATGTTTTGATACTGTTAATTAAATATTTTGTACAAAAAAGCTTATATGATGGTGAATGCCAGGAACTTTTTATATTATGTGGTAAGTGTGTGCTAATTTTTGTGATTTCAAAATAAAAATGACTCTGTCATCATCAGTCTGTAAAGATTATGGAAACAATAAAAAGAGGTCCATAAAATAAATAATTCTAAAAGTGAATAAAAAATCATTTTCTTAGTAAGTGAAAAAATATTAGTTTTTCCATTTTTCAGTTTACTGACTCTATTACGTAAGGCGGTCCATGTATTCTTAGCCTAACAAAAGGAAAAACTGGAAATTATTATTTTTCAATTTAGTCTCTAGATTGCATTAAAATTTAAAAAAAAAGGCAACTTTAGTACTCTTAACCAAATTTTACGTTTTTGTATTTTTTGTGTACCCTGTACAAAAAAAAAACAAATTTTTGCCATAGTGGATCTTATTTTTAAAGCAAAAACTTTTCTAAAGAATGCCCTTTTTTCGTATCTTCCACTCTTTGGTCCATTTGTCCTCTTGCCTCCCCCATCCGTGGACATACTGTAAGTATACATATAAAAATATGTATACTACTAATCAGCGTTTTCCTAATGGCGATAAAATTCTTAGGAATATGCCCGGTTTTCTATTTGAGGCTAAGAATACATACATGGACCGCACTACAAACTAACTTACTTGCTATATATTTCAGTTACCTTTTTTTTATTTGCAGTTTACTTTCATTTCAGCTATTTCCCTGATATCGAAAATAAAATAAAAAATAATGACAAAAAAATGTCTATAACGTAACTCGAATAATACGGGAAACAGTGTATAATAATATATGCTTTGTATGTTAGTTTTTGTAACAATGTCATTGAAAGCACCTTTTTGTGTTTTGCATTATTTTCTGCTTGTAAATAAATACTAAATAAAAGAAAATTCTGTATAAGGCGAAAAAGCTTTTTATTTTAATATAATAAATAAATAATAAATAAAATAAATATCTTAGTAACTAACGAATACAAAGTCTTAGAATAAGAAATTATAAATAGATAAAGCTCAAGATCTTGTAATACGTAATCTTGACTATCATGATTTATTACTTATCTTTTTTACAAAAATAGAAAATAGGATTTTGACAATTTCTCAGAACTGTTTGAAACAATGTTTATTATTTCCTATTACCTTTATTTAATGCTTATTACTTTATTACTAATATTTTTTTTATTAATATTGTGCGGCAGTTATTTTCTACCAAAAAAAGTTTTTGGAGATAAAAAAATTAATTTTTATACAATAGTAATGCATATTTTTTAACATTATACTATTATTTTATAAAAATAGGAAATAGAAAAACAAAAAAAAAATTCGACAGTTTTTTTTTGTAAAAAATATCTTAGCTACAGCAGTGTGCGAAGAACGAACATAGTGATAATGTGAGCTGAATACTTTTCTTAAAAAGGCAGCCCTAATTTTCACATATTCCTATAAAAAATATTTATTTTGTTATATTGTTAAGCGAACACAGGTGAAGGCTTAAACTTCTTCTTCCTTGTTACCCTAACATTCGGCCGAGTACTTGTACTACGAGTAGCAAAAGGCCTTGCCCCCTGAAACTGCCTCCTATTTCCAAGGTTATTTAGTCGATAATAGTTTTTTAAACTGCCATTGCTTGGGAATCGTACGAAACTTGGGTTGCGGTACGTTTTGACCGGTTTCAATTGGTTCTGGTAAGTTTTTGGATAGAAATTCGCATTTTTTTGGAAGGTGTTCGCTGGTTGGTACTGTTTCCGAATCTGCTGATAGGTTTTTATCGGTTGGGGGTTATAGTTTTGTGAAGTATATCCTTGAGGCTTGTAAGTCTGATGGTTTTGGTTAGCACTTGTTTTACTGGGTTGGGGGTTATAGTTTTGTGACGTATATCCTTGAGACTTATAACTCTGTTGGTTTTGGATTGCACTCAGCCCTGCTTGAGGCTGCAAGTTGTATCCTTGAGGATTGTAACTTTGTTGTTGGTTTATACCGGTATTAGTACTGGACGCTGCTGCTTCGCCTTGGGTATCGTAAGTAGGTTGGTTAGGGTAATAAGAAGAGTAGTCAGTCGCCTGTCTCTTCCTTCTAGAGGTTTTTCTTTTTTGAGCTTTACTGACTAGTTCGTTAAACTTAGTTAAATATTTCTGGGACTGTTCGAGTTTTCTTCTAGTGAGATCCTTGGGGGAGAAAGTAGAATCGTCAAAAGTTTCCTTAAATAAGTCTAAAGTGGCATCATGGTCAACAGTTTTAACAAAATCGTAATTTTTTTGTAAATTATCTGCATTATCAGGTATTTTCTTTAAGTTTTCTTTATTCTTTTCTTGTTGTCGCCTTGCAAGTTCTTCTGGACAAATAGTGGTTGTTCCCGATTCATCGGTAGTCTCGACACTTTTATGAAGCTCATCGTTTTCCAAGCTATCCCATTTTTCATCTACGATATTTAAATTTTCTTTAATTTTCTCTAGTTTTTGCTTTTCAAGTTCTTCTGGGCAAATAGTAGTTATTTCCCTTGTTTCATCCAACTCGCCAGCATATTCTACAGGTTTAGAAAGCTCATTTCCTTCCTCTAAATCACCAGCCGTTTTTTCGGCAACGTCCAAATTTTGTTCAATTTTTTGTAATTTCGCTTTTTCAATTTCTTCCGGGCAGATTGTGGTTATTTCATTGGACTGATGGTCTAACTCATCAGTCTGTTCGACAGTTTTAAAAAACGTACTTTCTTCCTCCAGATTACCCAGTGCTTCTTTATATATAATGTTCGTATTTTCTTCAGTTTTCTCTAGTTTCTGTTTCTCAAGCTCTTCTGGACAGGGAGTAGTTGTTTCATCTAACTCGTCAGCATGTCCCTTATTTTCCTCTTCTAAATTGTCCATTGTTTTTTCAGCAATGTTACTCAAATTTTCCTTAATTTGCTCTATTTTTAGCTTTTCTAGTTCCTCGGGACAGAATGTAGTTGCTCCGTCAGTATTTTCTACAGTTACATGAATTTCTGCTCTTTGCGCTGAACTTCCAAAATCGTCTGTTTCTTCATTCAAACCGTCTTGTATTTTTTGTCTTTCAAGTTCTTCTGGGCATATGGTAGTTGCTTGATCAGACGTTCCTGTAAAAGTTGCTACGGTTTTATCCAAATTATTTTCACCTTGCCTTTTTAAAGATACATTTTCATTTGCTACATTATCTGTTGCGTTTAAAGCTAGATTAGAGCTTTCCAATTCTTTTTTGGCTAATTCTTCTGGACAAATCGTGGTGTCGACTGTTTCTGTTAGGAATTCTACAGGCTGGCATTTACAATATGTTGTAGCTAGGAGGACTATGGCGAGTGTTTTGAAAAACGGAAATTTGTCCTAAAATAAATTACATAAATCGTTATATATATTCTCGGATATGAGTATGTAGAGGTAAAAACAGTGAGTGCTTATTGTACTACTAGAAATAAGAGGTGCTAGGTACTATTAAAATATTTTTTCTCAGAAACAAAGAAATTGGGAATTTTATTTCGTGCCATTTTTGGAATGAAAATATATTAATCAGAAATATTTCGCTCTCTTTTTCACTTTATTTTAAGGATATTTCTCCTCGTATTGGTTAGAGGCACAAAAAGCTGCTATATTTTAGACCAAATTTGATTTTGAATAATTATGATTATGATTATCTGATACAGCCCATGTACACTTCAAGCCTAAGTACTAGCGTACCGTGAGCGTCTGAAGAGAAGGGAAACGTAATGTTTCATTGTTCTGTAGGCAAGGTGACCAACCGTCCCGATTTGGCCGGGACAGGTTCCCCGTTTTGACATGCTGTACCGAGAAAGTGTCCGGAATATCCCGAAATTATAATCATAACCAGATGAAATCTATCAGTGGCAAATCAAAATACAAATTTAAATAAGTACCTGCTATGCTACAGCTAATCTAATGATGATATTACTAGGATTAGATATACAGTGATGATGCGGACTTTTTTGCAAACAATGTAACTCATTTTTTTCCAAAACTATTGTATTTAGAACAATTTTGAACACACCAATCGATTCAGCAGGCCAGATTTGTTGTAATCCAGTTTATTTGACGACATTTTGTTAATAACCAGTGGCGCTGTCTTAAAAACTATCCTAAAAAGGTGTCAAAGTAGCCCCGTTTGACGGTACGTAGTGATGCTGGTAAAAGCAAGTGTTTTGACGAAAGCGACAAAGACTTAAACCAACATTTCTTGCAGCAGGACAAGCCTCTGGAGAGTACTATCTCAAATGGGTTTTACATATAATAATAGGAACATTAATAAAAGACAAATATTCCTACAGTAAGTTGGAAAACTTCGATTAACCATGTTATTAAAGTCGGAGATTCCTATTTTTCATTTACTAATAATATAGAGCCGCTTATTTTTAAGGGAGATGAAATGACAGTGACAGAGAAACCGAATAAAATCTGTAATTGAATTTCAGTACTTAATAATTTTTTATGGTTTGTAATTTAACAAATTTTAATTTTTAAAAAATTATTCAGAATTTAAACCACTCTGACTCTGGCGACTTTTAAGAATCTTGAAATATTTATATTTACATGCTATTTTGTCAAAAGGCAACGAAAGAGCTTTAAACGAGCTTTACCTCGTAGGAAAAGCCACATTCCCGGACTGTCTCTCGGGCAATCTTCATAGTTGTCCGGGAATGTTAGGTTTTTACGACTAGATACACAATATACAATTATTGTCTCATTATTTTTGTAATTCGATTCGATGGATTTAAGAATCTGCGTTATCGAAACTGTGTTTGTTCTTTATAAACCCCGAGTATGTATGAGTGAATTTCAACTTACCATATTTCCAAAACGCTGTAAAAAAAGCCTCGGCGACCTCCGTCTCATGACACCGCACTAGATACCAATACAGAACACTAATCTATTCAACAAATGAAGAAAACAAGAATTAGCAGCTACTTTTGTAAACATTACCGGTTTCTCTCCGATGTGCCGTTACTTAAAGAAATAGCGAAGAATAGGAAAAGGAAGATAATGCAAAAGGTAAACATTTTAAGCGGATCAGAATGCGCTTTCCAACGGTAGTTCGCTGAAATGTGTTAATTTTAAATTTGAACTTTGGCGAGAAGCGGTTTTTATCAATACACGTCACGGAGAGAGTGACGCGGTATTTTAATTTATTTAAATTGGCAGGGGGTGAGTTTTTCAATTCTTGATTTATGATCAATTAGCTTTTACCCGCCGCTTCGTTCGTCTATAAGTTATATCCAGTGGCGTGGGGTGGTAGGGTGTAAGAAAAAAGCCTATTTTTTCTATTTTAAATGCCAAATTGGAAATCAAGATAAAAGTTGGGCAATACAAGGAAAGAGATTTAACCAGGACATCAGGATAGGTGAGGGTAGATTCTCGTAATGTGAAATAAATGGCTGTGAATTAGAACAAATTAGGAAGAGTAAAAAAAAAGATATTACTTAAATAATTTTACTTAAGAGTATTCTATCTTAAATATACAGCACACACATTCTGATTTTTTACAGGTGATATAGTTAAAAAATAGATTTTCAACATATTAGTTATAGTTAAAGTCAATCGTTCGTAGAGTTAGATTATTCTGACTGTACAATTATTATTGTTAAGAGCAGATTCATCGCCTATTAGTACTATTTTTCTTTAAATTGTTGTTGCTCATTTGCAATACAAAAAACATTTTAGTACAGTCCCATTATTTTGTTTTCCTTTAAAACCGCAGCCTGCAGAGATTCGACAGACGTATCGCGGTTTAAAAGGAATAGTGCAAAAAAATTGTGATTTCTTTAGTAAATTATAGGGTAAAGTGAGAAATATTAAATATTATAAATTACCTTACTTTACCCTGTCTTTTTTTATATCTCTATCCTGGAAAACTTTTGGTTGATTTAATAGCAAATAACAGCAATAAAAATGTAAAAAAAAATAACAGCAACGGGCACAGAACCATGCTCTTAATAAAACAAGATTTTTTGGGATCTTATTTTTATTTCTGTGCTGAAAGAATGTAGTAAAAAAGGGTGGGTACAAAAGCACATTTAAGTCGCATAAAAAGCATTATAAAAAGTATATCAATGTATCAAACGTTACGGTACTGGAAAAACAGTGGAAAAAGATCCCAAAATATCCGTAAAACACTGAACCTTCTTAACCTGTATAACAGGCCAAAAATGGCGGTAACCATGTTTAAAACGACTAAAACAAAAATTGTTTTTAGCGACAAAAATGGTTATAAGGAAATTTTTTTAACTTACATAATACTCTTAGAAATTCTTAATATTCTTAATATTAATGTAATTATTAATAGTTCTTAATAGTTTGAGAAGCTGAGACAGACATATCTTCTATTTTATGGTAATTGTTGCTTTAAAGTCTTTTTTTTTATCTGAATCAAATTTTTACCAACCAATTTGTAGTATGACCAAAAAAAATAATTCGGAAAATATGGAGATTTCCAAATTTTTCATGGAACTACTATAACTATTTTTCCATGTACAATCACTTCTCCAAGTCCCCTAATGTATTTTTCGAACACCCTGCATAATAAACCTACAAAACAGACTTGCGATATCTCTGTCTTCGTTTTATTTTCCTTATAACCATTTTCCCCTAAATTGTGACTGGCCCTACAGTTAACATACCACTACGTGTTCGAATTGTTTAAACTACACGTGACTACGGGGATCTACGAAAATTTTCCGACAAACATTTCCTATTTATTTTTCAAAAAAAAAACGGTAATTTCGAAAATTCGATTTTTTTTAAACCATCATTTTCGAATGCATATTTTATTTCTAGCAAACCTAAGCTAAACTATTAGGGGAAAATCCCAAAGATGGAAAAGATAGCTAGGCCTGCAGCTCTCTGGGAGACCGAGAAGTGGGCAGATCTAGAGGACGTATGAAGTTGAAGGGAGAGGGGAGATAGGATAGGAGTTCAAAATTTAATTTTCCAAAAAAGTCTTATTTTGGAAAAAAATTCTGTAGATCCACGTGACAGTTTTACACATCAAGGATATTTACTTTTCACTTTTCAATTTAGTAAATATAATTTCTGTACATAGGAAAAACGTTACGAAAATAGGTATAGAGTTATGTATAAAGATAAGCCTTTTTTTAGTTCCTCTTTTTTACACGGCGAAGATTTGCTTGTTAATAAATTTAAAACTAGTAAAATTGATTTAAAAATCTGATTGCCCCCCTAATTTAGAGTTTATAATATGTATTTTATTATTCTTCCTCTAACATACCCGCGTACTAAAAAAATCCTTATTACTTACCATACCTTATACAATAATCAACTGTGAAATTACAAACTTAAAATTGTCTTGCCTTGTAAAGCCTTTAACAGCTTTCTTCATGTTTATATCAATACATGTACGTACTTTGATCGGCGATTTCACATAAACACATATGGACCACAGTGTTGCCAGAAGCAAAAATTAATTTCATCTATCTATGTATATATTTAAAACGCAAAGATCATCACGGTGTTGTCAAATGGGTCAGGTTGTCTTTATTTATTCTTAGTTTTGCGAGCCCATTTGTTGCTTCATTGTTTTAATCGATTTTAACAACGCTGACCGAGAATTAACCTGAGTGTCGTATACTGATCAGCCTAAAATTCACCAATTTGGTGAAAAATCGCCAGCTCTGGCAACACTGAATTGGTCAATATAGCTTAAATCAAGAATGACTCCTTCTCAGACCACGCGCGTCGCCACAAGTACGCATGCGCTGCTGAAATTTTAAAGCATTGTGTGTTACTGAACATGACCGGCCTTAAAATTTGTTAAAAACTTCATCCTCCTTCGCCATACACGGATTTTTTGTCTTTTTCCATTTTTATTCTGTTAACATTTTTAGTATACACGTACGGGATACAGGATGTATTACAGGTAGAATATACAGGGTGTTACGCAACACCGACAGAATTTGACAGGTGATTTTTGTAGCCGTCATAAAAACGCCTCTCGTTTCTGAAATACAGGGTAATAAAATTATCAATTCCAGTCTTTTTAGAACAGAATAAACCGTGTTGTCGCAACAGGAATTTGGAGGGTCAAAAGGATAGTGGTAATAAGGATATTCCATAGGGACTTCAAAAAGTAGTGTCTATGTCCGGAAATGTGTAAAATCTTGTCGGTAGTAACACCCTGTATATTAAATTTAAACCTATCGTAACTATAAATTCTAGTCAGTATCGCTGTTTTTCAATAATCAAATTATTCGGCTATGAATCGAAGTAGTAATCGAATTAAAATCCGGTAAATACTAAAATACGAGGTGCTCTTTAAAAATCCCCAAAAGCCTGTTCATTTCTAACCGTTCTCGCTAAGTACAACTTTGTAAGAACTTTCAAACGAACGTGAATCATTTTGAAGAATTCTCGGCTGCCTTTTGGTTAATTTTAGTGAAAATTCATGGTCAAGCTACCGTGCCTCATCCTGTATTAAATGTAAGAGCAACAGCTGATAAAATTGTCTTTGTCACCATAATATGGAAAAGTATTATTGTCTAAGATAACTTAAAATTAGGACAAAATAGGAGCGAATCCATCCGAATTCTACAATCTACGAACGTGGTGTGGTGTTGACGTGGTTCGTTAAAATTTTGCCGGAGTTAAAAATTTAACTGTAAAAAACTGTATAGCGTGTCCAGAAGTATCTTAAGAAATGGAAAAGTTTTTTATTTTTGACTTTACGCTAACGAAGAACTTACCAGGTTCTAGTTTTACCAAGATAACGGATAAACTCGCCCCCAAACGAAAAAATCCAAAAATTTTAAACGTACACATAGATACAATATTTATAAATAAAAAACGAATGACTTCGACTTTGTGCAGCGGCAGACTTACATTCGACAATAAAAAATATGACAAAAAGAAACCGCAATCACCAACTTGAAAAATCATAATAGTAATAATAAGTAAACACTTTAGGCCTTTTTACAAAAAATAATAATAATCGATATTTAAGTAACAGTTAATATTTTATAAAACCACAAAAGTTTTTGGTATCATATAACAAAAAAAAACAACTAGGTACTTTTATATCCATCGACGTTTCACAAGACTTCAATTTCCTAAAAATCTAGACAAGTTTATGGTAAAACTCATGCAGGTACTGATCACGTGACTCTCTAGGGCCAACTTCACAAGTTCCGGTGGAGAAAAGCGATTAGCTTCCACTCGTACTACACTGACCGGCACGACATACGGGCACCTTAAAATTTTAACCATTTTTAAAGCTCCAGAACTTTTTTTTCTTCCGGGCGGATTTTAATGAATTTTTAAGCAATTTGTTGGTACATTATTGGGCTTTATAACTGGCAAATTTAAAAGGAAAAGTCCCACATTAGTCCAAGCAGTAGGTATTTCTGCCTGGAAAGTTTTCTGGAAGTTTTGAAACTTGGTATTATTATAGATTTTGGGGTGCTTTTTTCAAATTTTTACTTTGCCACCTCGTATTTTTACCGCTGGCACCACCATATCGAAAAGATAGCGGATTTTTTTTAAATCTCATATTTGGTTTACTTTACGACAAAAATTATATAATAAATTAAACGCAATACAATTCAATTCATTCAACATTTAATTCCCCCCGTATAATACGACATATGCGGTTTTTCTTTTCAATACAAAAACAAGTTATTAAGGGGAACGATTTATCTAAAAATTTCCCTGAAAAATCATTAGAATCCGTCCAAAAGAAAAAAAGTTATCGAACTTCAAACTTTTCCAACTCTACCAACCTAGATGTCACGTGATTACGATTTGAGTTCCCTTATTAAGTTTCAAGATCACTTTTCAATATAGTACATGATAAAATTAAAAATAGAAATTTGCTCGATAACGATGTATTAACAGAAAATTCACGATCGCCTTTTTGATATATCGCAGTTTAAAAAAAAACCGATGGCGATATCAGAGTGGTTACCCATTTTCTAATTATATTAACACCACACTGTGCACAAAATCTGCAAAATTAAAGACGGAAATTAAGAACGGCAACATCGCAATTCGACAATGCGAAGGGCGTTACCTATTCGCTATTATCTTCATCCTTTTTTATTACGTAATATTTAGTTTATTTCTCCATTTTTTAATCTGAATAGCTATAGTTCTTTTTCTATGCTCAAGTGTCTTAAAACCGTTTCGTATGATCACGTGACTGTACAGGGGCTCGATTATTGGTCGGTGAACATACGGACCACTTTAATGACAGGCAAGAAAAAAGAACAGATTATGATAAGTGAAACGTCCAAATGTTATCTTCTCCAGTTTTAGCTCTGAAATGGAAAGAAACTGTGCGTCAAAGTGTTACAGCGTCTGTCATTAATGTCAACTCAACGTTTGCCAGACGAATAGCAACACAGTAAAAAGTCACGTGATCGAATTGAACGCTTCAAAACACGCGAGCGCAGTAAAACGATTCATTTCACTAGAGAGGCGATTTTAAATCAGTGACCTAGTCATGACTACGTCACCTTATTTGGCAACGGTGCTCCATATTCAATGTTTAACCTAAATAATCAAAGTATTAAGATTAAACTTAAGATTAAATGAGACAGTGTTGCCCAATAGTCTGACTAGGTCATGACTTGATCGCTGATTTAAAAATGGCTTTAGTACGAGTGTGTGTAGCTGGCTTTTTGCCAGCGTTGCCATATCATCCTCTTTTTATGAACTAGATATGACTTAGTCGGCGCCAATTCACGGTTAAATTTGTACTATTGGCGACTCAAATTGAGGAAGGCAGCTGCAATCAGCTAATTTTTAACGGGAAAGAAGGGCTTACTTGACGACAAAATTGACAAAGATGCCAAAAAACACGATAATGAAGACAAAGGCGAAACGAAAACATTCCCCGTTATAGTAGTTAGCAAACCGCCTGAAGGGGACGCCACGTTCTTAATTTGAGTCGCCAATATGACAACGTTTCCATTGCAATTTGCAATATGATCTAGCTACAGGTTGGTTTATTTTAGATATAGCGTTAACTAGAAGTTTTACCATTATACAAGTTTAAAAAACGCCATCGAGCAAAAATCTATTCCGATTTGTTAAGTTCATTTTAAAAAATAATTATTTTACAAAAAAGGTATCGCTGGTCTTCTAAATATTAGTTGAACGTGTCCAGCTCCTGTAATATGACATAATAATTTTTCATCAATCACTGTGTTAAGTACGGTTAGTTTTTGATAATTTACGTAAAATATCATAGTTTATCAGGCACAATTAGGAGGCTGGAAGGACATAACGTATCCGCTATTATGATATCAATAGTTTCTTTCACTAAATTGTAATTTTGGCCTCTGATGACGTAGAAAATAATTAATTCACAATATTTTATAACCTAAAACAGATACTTATGCATAAACACCATAAATAAAAGAAGATATGACACCGCGCAGGTAGGCGTGTCCATGTACGTTACGCTGTGAGTAATTCCGCCATATTTTGTAAACGAGACACGTCATTGTTAAGATCGCGTTGTGTTTTAAAGTTATTTTTTGATGTTTTTATATAACTTTTAACAATTTAAAAGTGTCAATGAGGTGTGTTGTGTATGGTTGTGATGTGGTGGACAATCAATGCAAGGGCTTTATGTTGTTGTTGTTAGCTTCCCCAAAGACAAAGAAACACACAGTGGGCAGATGTAATAACCACTGCCTTAATTTGAGTTGCCACACTGCCAGTTATCTTTAGTTGGTTTTCGTAGCTAATTAAACCTAAGCTAACAATTTAAATTTGTATTTAAAAAAAATCTATATCCGCTTCCAGCTTCTATAACGTGCCCAATAAACTTTGAAAAAATTAAATTTTCAAATCAAAAGCGTTAATATATTTTAATATATTAGGGAAAGTTAATATTTACATAATTAAATTAGGTAAAAACGTAATAATCAGATTAGAATAAAACTGCGTCATCTAACTTAAGACTTACTGTGTCAGCTCTATCGGGAAACAATTTTTTGTACGTCTGTTCGACCAGTGCTCGCCTGAAAAACAATTTATAGACGGTTTTAAACATTGTTGTAAATAAAACTGAATAAAAATTTATATTTAGAGCTGCCCAAATTTCCTGCCGTCGCTGAGCGCAGCGAAGCATCGAGCAACGGTATGTCGAAATATCGGCGTCGCAACGCGATCCGGTCCGTAAATATAAGTATTCCGCTGTAGTTGTCCTGGCCTAAACAAAGTTTAATCCTAAAGACTATTGCCGCTAGTCAGGCCCAGTTTACTGATATTCAAGAATACTCTGATTTAAGTATTATTAACGTAAAATTACGCAGTCATAGTAGGAGCACTCAACACACTTCAGAAGGAAGGCTGGTTTTTCTCTATAAGATGAATTAATCAAATAGGATAGGGAACTTAACAGTACGCCTACGCATTAAAGTATATACTTTCCAAAGTACCAAAAAAAATTCTTCATCTAAAAAAAATACAAAAAAAAAATGTCAAAAACTTACTTAGAAGGCAATCCGCCTCCAGGGGGCAGGCCCTCGATATCTAACGCATCGAGACTTAAAAGTAATTGCAAAAACTCAATGTCACTGTTCTGTTCCACGATTTCTGAAAAAATAAAGAAAAAACGGTGTCAATAAAACGCCTTTGGTAGAGATAAAACGTACGTTTATTCAGTAAATATGATCGAAAAAACATTAAAGATACATATTTAGTTAACATACCGGGATATGAAAAAGGGTAAAGCTAAAAGAGAGGATACAATCCGTCCGATGAGTTTTGTGACTAATCTAGGAGCGTTTTTCGAAGAATCTACCACTACAAGCATTCATTCATAGATATTACACTATATACAGACAGGGTGGTTAATAAATAAAGGGCGCAAAAAAGTGCCTGCAGGAATGATTGAACTTCTTAACTTTTGAAATGGATGGCGATTATTTTCACCTAATTTTGAATCGCAATTGCCGATCTCTCGTTCGATTCCAAAAATCTTTGTGTCAAATAAATGTATGTCTGTATGTCTACTTTCTATTTTTAGTCACCTGAATTATACAGAATTAAGCGGAAGAATAATACAGGGTGACACACATCTTCTATACAATCTTGAACAAGTCTCGAAATCTAGTAGGCCGCATTTTGACAGCAGTCATAATCTGAAAGCTGTCTCCTAGCAACCAATTTCATTTGTTTAATTTATTTTTTATTTTTTTTATTTATTTATTTATTTCCCAACAAACTAAATTAGTTTATTACAGGGAAAATATAAATTAACATAAAAAGAAAAATGTAACTTAAGATTAATTATAAATATTTATATAAGTAAAAAAAAAAAATTATTGACGGTGTTATCTCAACTGTCACCCAGAGAATCGACAAGATTTAACTGCATAGAATAAAAGTGAAATTTCGTAAAAATAATGATAAATATGATCTGTGAAAATCTCGACGAAGATATCTCGACTCTACTTCTCCAGAAATAGTAGAAAAAGCCGCAAAAGTATCCCAAAATTTCCTTCTTCTGGTTCCAAGAGGAAGATTGTATACAGCGTGTCCAGAAAAAAATCTTAACAGATGGGAAACTTTTTTATTTTATTTAAAAAGTTATGCTTGTTAAGAAAATAACACTCTTCACACTTCGTCTTCGGCTTAGGCCCACAAACGTCGTAATTGCGATCCCAAAATGCGATGAAAAAATTACCACCCATTTCCACCGTTGTAATAGACTGAGAGCTGATTACACATTTTTTTGTGTCTTTATAAAACCTAGAACTATTTTTAAAAGATGACTATTATATGCCTCTACAAGGGGTTAACAGTCTGCCAGGTTGATCTCCGGGCAAAACCACCCCATATTTGTTCCCCCCATTCTTGCGAAAAAGTTCGACTCAGATGTCTTTATAAATTTATTTCTAGACCTTACTAAGGATAACGAAAAAGCTGTCAAAATTTCAAGGTTTATAAAGACACCAGAGTCGCAATTTTTCCAAGAATGAGGAAAATAAATATGGGGTGGTTTTCCCGGGGGATCGAGCTGGCAGACTGTTAACCCCTTGTAGAGACATATAAGAGTCTTCTTTTAAAAATAGTTCTAAGTTTTATAGACACATAAGAAATGTGTTATCAGCTCTTAGTCTATAAAGTTTAAATTTCGATTGTCGTATATGTAAGTTAACAAAACCTCACCGACTGGATATATCCTATCTTTAAAGGGGCACTTTGGTGAACAAGGTAATATTCCTAAAATATCTACTAAAGTCTCACTATCCTTATTTAAAAAACATCTAGGTTATGTATAAAATTGAAATTTTCTAGCATTACTAACCAATAAAATATTGATTTTATACACTCCCAGCTAGAGGCACTAACTTCTCGAATAGAAATCTTTATTAATTAATAATTAAATCGCGTACTGTACGGTACCAAGCCTGACAATGATTGTAAATTCTGTAAACAATGTAAAATAATAATTATTGTCAAATAATATGTCACAATTTTTTTTTTATCTTATTAGAAGAGTTTACAATTTTTTAGGACTCTTACGTAACACGAGGGCTGGTACGTCAATGCTTTCCAGCACTTTCATTAGTCGCGGTCACGCTGGATTTGACGGTGTTGCCGCTGTGTGCTTTTCTTCATTTACTGGTATACAGTATGTCCGCGAATGGGGTTTAGAAGAGGACAAATGGACCAAATTTTGCAAGATCCGTAAAAATGTCACGTCTAATAAAAAACAATTTTTGCTTGGGAATCTCATTTATTTTACAAGCAAATACTTTTATTAGGAGTGACATTTTTACGTATTTGGCAAAAACTGGTCCATTTGTCCTCTTCTAAACCACATCCGTGGACAATACTGTATATAGCGTGTGCCTAAACCCCTAGAAAATGTTTTAGGCGGTGATTCTTGGCTCAATGTTAAATAACAAGTAGGGTAAAACCCTATGAACCGCTTGAAAAAAATGCACCGCCTAGTATACCATTTCAAAAACACTAACAATTCGAAAAAAATTGATTTTTTTAATAAGCACCGAAGCCGTTCTTGTCAGACTTGGTACCAGACCACCACCTGCTAAAGGAATGTCGTTTAACTCTATATTGGTCCTACGATTTCTATTCGAGTATCATCTAAAATGTGTGTCTAAGACAGCGGATCGAAAATGCTATACATAAAACGTGTCAAAATCACAATTGTTTATATTATTGCTCTTGATACTCGTAGGCCAGTACTCGGGTGTTAATAATCGAAAAAAATAATTCTGAAAAACAGGTTTTTTTTTTAATTTTAGAGCAGTATTCGGAGCCCATTACTACTATTTCGTTTTTTAATAAACATTGCTGAATTATTTACTATACAAACTCCACCAACTTATAAACTTGACTAAACTGTGCCTGTTTACACTGACGATAGGAAGTTGGAAGGGGAAGGGAAAACATCTGCAGGCAATTTGTTCCATAATCTGGAGATAGTAGGTATGAATGAGCGAGAGAAGTGGAATATTCTAGGCTTTTAAAGCTGGACAGGAAAGGAATGTATACGTAACGCCCCTCTTGTTGCCCTGCTAGGAACAATCAAGGAGGAAACTATACCAGCTAGTTCAAAAAAAAAAAAAAAAAATCGTGGAAGTATCGGTGGAGAAGAGATAACTCCCCAACAGCGCGGCGATGAGCGAGAGAAGTGAGTCTTCTTGTACGAACTGGGTCATTGATGAGTCGGATGGCTCTCTCCTGGATAGAATCAAGGATGTTACGTATCAAAGGTGATGACGCTCCCTATATGTGGGAACAGGACTCTAGGTTAGATCTTATCTGGGAAACCTAGAGTGTGAATGTCGGATGGGAAAAGTAAATTTTGGCTCGAAAGCGAAAACCAAGCTCACTGATGTGGCTATTGAAGTAATGTGTTTGTGCCAGCTGATATCATGTTCGAAAGCGATGCCAACAAAATCGAACGTTTCATTGTTCTTTAGGGCTTGGCCATTCATGTGAATAGGGTAAGTGTGCGTGACAGAGAGCAAGACTGTGTTCTGGAGGCATTGAACTGAATAAGGTTTTTGGCACCCCAGTCTTATATTATTTTTTAGTAACATGTCCCTTTGTTTGTACCTATATCAAATAAAGATTTGTCTTGGTGTTTAATTACATTTTGTGTTTTTTAGGGTTAAAAGAATTAGTGTATGCGAAACAATGAAAAAAAAATTTAAAACCCCAAATTTCTATGAATCAGTTTTTAATCAAGAAATTTGATTTTTTTCATTTCTTTTTTAAATCATGATTTTTGCCAACCTTGTTTATTTTGTAGCAGTTAACTCGGCAGCAACGTTAAAAAAAATGGTAGTAAAGTGCGTAGAGTACTGCTTTTAAAATTAAAAATTACGAAAAAATTTAGTTTTTTTCGATTTGAATTTCCTATTTCAACCTGGGTACTGGCATATCGGCCAAAATCGTCAATTTTGGTGTCATTTTTTTTATTTAATACTAATATTGCACTCAAACGCACTAAAACCGTAAAATGTAGTTTTTGGGAAGACTAGAATTATATTTATCATAACAATAATTATTGTAAAGCGATTAAAAAAATTGCTAAAAGATAACTTTGCTTTTGCAAAATACACAGGGTGTCTCAAAAAAATTGGGAACGAAGGGGAAAAATTTTTATTTTTCGTTTTATCGAAAAAGTCACTTTTAAAAAAAATTCCGCTCGGCTTAGAACTAAAATGGCCGTGAAAATATGTAAGATATGATATACGGGGTGTTACGAAAATAACATAACAAATTTCAATAACCTTACCGGCCAGGTTCACTATTGCTGCCAAGACCGGTCAAATTTGACAATTTTTGACAATGAAGCGTAATAATAAGGAAATCAAGTTTTGTACTATGAGTAGGGTGGCTACTAAACTAGTCTATTCAAATTCCATGACTTTTTCAGGTTTTCCTGCATGTGAAATTTAATTTTTTTGTCTTTTTCCGAGTTTTGGAGAAGTAATTTATTTACCAAAGTGCGAAGAGAACCTGCACGTCAACCGTTTTACAGTAAAGTACAAGTTGAGCGTTACAATTTATTATATAAGGGTAACGTCACTTTTTACACTACAAAGGAAAGTACCTAGTTCTTTCTTTGTTAATGGCAAAGATGGGTTCGCAGTTAAATAACTTCGAAGTCAAAAACTAAAAATTATCTTGGAGTCAAGGCCTAGACTCTCGCAAATTTTCGGCTCCCCTTTTAGGATGGCCAGAAAATTTTCGAGGGAAAATGGGTACAGAGGTAATTGTAATACGAGGATGAAAGAATAAAGATGCAGGCGGCGCATTCGCCATTATCGAAAATTTATCTGACGAGAATTTAATGCCGCCTGCCGGAAAGTTTTTTTTACGCCGCAGCCTTTTTATCTTTTAAATTAAATCCATGACTTTCAACAACAAAAAAAAATGTTAAAATTCAACGACTTTTCCAGAAAATGGCCACCCCGAATAAGGAAATCTATCTACTATAAATTTATGTCTAAGTTTTTTCGTAAATTTATGAAGAATGGGCAATTTAAGTATGTCTTTACACAATAATAGAAATTTATTTCCCATTAGCAACAAGTTCCAATGTAAAAACGAAAAATAAAAAAAAATCCGTTCGTATTCGACTTTTTGCGACACGTCGTACGGCGAGTCTAAATCCAAATAACCTGCAACCAATGGAAACTTCTTATTCACGCCTTGTAACTAAAAAAAAATTGCATATTTTTCGACAGCAAATTACAAATCACTACGCAAACGAACAATCCGTACTCGAAACGATTTAAAATAATACTGATATCCTACAAACAATGTAATCGTAATACTTTCGAAAATTTCAACTAAATAACAATATTGAACACACTCAAGGAGGAACCCAAGGGGTTACATAATATAACGGATGGCACAAAGAAAATTGACTAGAAAATTCACTAAAAGTGTTTAAAAATGATGTTTAGTTTGTTCCAAGTTTAGTTTTAATTATTATTATTATATAGCCTCGTACCAATGAGCCTGTTTCACAATTTTTTTCTACTCCCGTACTCTAATATTTAAATTAAATGTCTTCGATATGTTTCATAATAACATTCATTATGATACAATTTTCATTATACTACAACTTTTCACACAAAACTTGCAAAACGTGATAATATTGGCCGTAACGCCACATGTCATGTAAGTAAAAGTGGCTAGCATGGTTCCATGATACAAATAAAAGAAGATATGACACCGCCCAGGTAGGCGTGGCCATGTACGTCACGCTGTGAGTAATTCCGCCATATTTTGTAAATGAGACACGTCTTTGTTAGATCGCGTTGTGTTTTAAAGTTATTTTTTGGTGTCTTGATATCACTTTTAAGAGTTTAAAAGGGAAAATGAGGTGTGTTGTGTATAGTTGCCAAAAACACTAGTGCTGTGCTAAACGCTGAAAGGGTACAAAAGTTACGCAAAATGACGGCACAAACATCTTGTAACTACCCTCAACTAATGCTTGACAATTTTTTCCTCTGTTGCTTTTTCGTTATCATCAAACCAAACTAAACATCATTTCTATAACGACAAAGCCGATTTAAAAAGGGAGGATCGATTTTAAATCAGCCTTTCCAAAAGTACAACACCTAAAAGAGATACTCTTGGCAAGTAATATAACTTAAACAACCTTTAACGCGCCTCTCCAGCGTTGCGTCTAAGTCTTTCTCCGCCTGGATGGACTCCGGACTGGGCCTGGGGGCGCCCGGGAACACTACGAGAACTATGGACATGTTATCCCTGCTGCCCTGAAAAGAATGAGAAAAAAATACTAGAATACAGGATGTCTTCTTTAACAGGTTTCAAAAAATTGTTTTCAATCAACTGTATCTACCTTATATAAACACGTATCGATAACTTGACTGGTAACTTCTTGTAAATTGTCTGTAACCATCAGTCTGCTGTGGATGTAGGCGCACAGGTCGGCGTTGGTCATCACGTCCCAAATGCCGTCGCACGCCAGCACCAGGAATTCGTCCTCTTCGTCGTCGCGATCCCGGACGAAGATCTCCGGCTCGGGGGACACGAGCTGCTCGCAGGGCCCCCTGCCTTTCACGTTTTTGTACTCGTAGTCGCCCAGGGCTCTGCTTACCGCTAGACTGCCTGCAAGATGAAAGAAATAGCAAATATGCATGTAAAACTCTATCAAATTTGTTACCATTAACTCTCTGTATCATAACACTTCCTCCTGCTTTAACAATCCTATCCCTCTCCGTGGGCAAACCAGGTTTGTGATCTTGCGTGCTAAAAACGGGACATCCGTGCCTGCTCAACACGGCCCTGGAATCTCCACAATTGGCTATGAACATGGACCTGGGGGAAATGAAGCCGACGACCGCCGTCGTACCGGATTTGTCTTCACCAGAGGACATTTCGGGTAAGTTTCGCATTTTGTCGTCGAGTTCTAAAAACGAATACAATGTATAGTCGTGGTCAATAACATTATACAGCTAATTCATACTCTAAAGGTATATTAATGTACTTTTTTAGGAAACTAACACTTAGATTGTGAATAAGGAATATGCATCCAAATAAACAATAAATAGTATTCTTTCTTCATAAGAATCCGTCCTTAAGGTGTGAATAAGACGTATGTACAATTCTTTGCCCATAAGTTTAACAAAAATAACTTCTGACCTAAAAATCCCTGTCTAATTCCTTTCATAACATCCTCTCTGAACTCTTCAGTCGCCATAATGGCGTCCAACAGGTGCTCAGCGCAATGCGCCGACACCTTCGCTCCGGCGTGCCCGTCGAAGACCGCGAAATACGACCAGTCACGGAGATGCTCCCCCAGGTTCGTCTTGACCATGTGCGCGTCCTCCATTTCCACGCGCCAGCCCTGCATGCTGGCGACGCCATACCTGGAGAATGGACAAACAATTACTATACGGCAACTTTATTAGACAGTGTGTACCTAACATACCACACATCACATCCGTGATGTTTTCTGAGATACAATACACAATAATTAATATTCTGGGACAATAAGTAATATTGTAGCTAGTCTTAATTTTAACAAATAAACAGAACATTATTCAGCATAAATTACACATACATGTACATATTTACTTAAATTTATTTATTAAAAACGTGATATTATTGTCTGTATTTAAATATCGTTAGTAAATCAAACTTTTAAGATCTTGTACTGTTTAAAAGCATTCAACCACTCAGTATAAATATGTACCTAACCACTACTGCTAAATGAGATAAGTTCAGTCCAAAGAGGTTGAGTCCCTAGGAAGTAAACGATAAAAAAATATGAGTGAATAAATTTAAGTTTTATGATTAAATTTTTTTCTTTCTATAAAAAAATGATTAGATAATTTTAAATAATTTTCTTATTATTTAGTAATTAATTATTTTTACAGGAGTATAATCTTTTTTTAACTTTAACAGTAAGGTGCATTTTTTTCCAGTATATACCCCCAAGGTTCAGTTTTGGGCCCCTTATTTATTATTATTTATATATCAGAATTGGGTCACAAGATTAAAACAAATATCAGCTTTTTTGCTGACGATTCTAATTATATTGTAACTTATTAACTCAATCTAAAAATGTTGTTAAAGATCTGTTATCCATTGAGAGGTGGACTGTGAAATGAAAAATGCCCCTTAACACAACTAAATGAAGTTTTTTATATAAAGGTATAGGACCAAATAAGTCTGGGGTATCATTTAGCAAAAACAATACCAAAATTACAGAGGTTAAAGAACAAAAAGACTTAGGAATCATTACAACTAGTGACCTCAAGTGAGAGACACACGTTGCCATATCAGTGAACAAAGAAAATAAACTTATATGGGGTGTCTAGAAATAGATTTCCCTTTTCAAGATCCAAATAGTGCAAGAACTGAAGCCAAATGACTTTACAAATCGTCGTTCTTTCGCTGAAACAATGATAGACCATTTTTTTGCAAATGACTGAATTAACAATATCCAGTTCAGTGACGAGGCGCACGTTCACCTTTTCTTCCTATGGACTTGTTCATTCAGATATCAGAAACAGACTAAGCAATGAAAAGGCAGCCAAGCTAGTATTCCTTTTTACGCATTATAACACTTATTTATTATAAAAGCTCGACAATATCTTGTTTTTACTTTTAGGTTATGTTCTCTATTTTTTTTTGGATTAAAAGGATTTTTTAAAAGTTTTATTGTTGTGAAAAGCAGCTACATCCCTTTTCAGGTACTTATTATAATGAATATTATAGAAATGAAAATGCATCAAGGTTTTTTTTTATCAAAAGGAGTTGAAAGTTTTATTTTTTTGAATAAATATGTTTTGTATTTTGGTTTTAGCTACATTTTTTTAATTTTAATTATGATTTTTAAATTAAAAATCACTTAATTAAAATCTGGATTTTAATTGCTGATTTTAATCAACTGATTTAAATCTTCTCAACCCTGAAGGCTGTAAATAATCAGTTTCTGAAAAATTAAAATATTTGCAGAAATTGTATATTGCATAAATAGCTTTTCAACGGTTTCATAACACTATCCGGACACCTTTAATTTTGGAATTTTAACACTTTTCTTTATTGATATCGATGCTACTTACGTTTATAAATCATCTTTAATGTGGAAAATACAATATTTTAACTCAGAAATTACTTTATTAGTAAGAAAACATGATTTTTATCACCTATTTGATGGTTTTCCAGCATATTTGAGGTTATGGTAACAATCAATTTTGAATGACGTTTTGGATTTATGGGAACACAGTATTGCCACATTTGTAATTTTTTTGGTGTATTAATTCTTTTTTGTAAAATTTTGGCATTAAAGCTGTTGTTAGAAATAATATAATTTCTTCTTGTGGCCAAGGAGTTGTGAAATACATTCTCGGACAGGTTTGCTCAGTTTTAGGTTTCATCAGTATATTTTTAATTGGTTTTATCTTTGTTGAGTTTTTACTGTGACTGCGTGATACGTGTGGGTATAAAATTTTGGCACCACCGCATAGAACTGACATTTTATTGTGCAATTT